>JBBELK010000139.1:1222710-2445420 GCA_037783545.1 Henricia sp. BOLD:AAB3569
AATGTACGTGTACTTAGCACGTGCTGTATGGGCAGTATGAGTTTAATCATGAGTGTCTACAATACGCAGAATTCAACTACATAGTACACTGTGTTGCGCACCTTCATTCGATTTGGCATCGCGCGCGCGTGCTCGCATGATCAATGTCTGGAAAAAATCGGTACAGCAGCAACGGCCACAGTGTCTTTTCATCGACAGATGGTATGCTGTAAAATTGCTGTCAGAACCAAAAAAGCATACCAGTTTTGGTGGAAATCAAGGATGAACAAACTGTTGTATCCAACCATGTTATTCATATCATTTGATGTCGTTTTTGCACACACAAGTTTTTTGATGGGATAAAAAAACTCTTTCGAAAGACGGACGCGCACCCGGTGATATTGATGTTTGACGGCTTAAAAATACGGCAAACAGCGCCATTTCAAGTAAAAAGTAATGCATCAAAGAGCCAAATTAATTTGACCTTTGCATGGACTCTGGCCAGAGGGTGTAAAGAAAGTGATTAGCATACACGAATATGCATAATTAAGTTTAACCGTTGGACCCTTCTTTGACTTACCCCTCCTCCCCCTGTAGCACCCATCTTTCGATGTGTCTTGGTGGCTCCATGACTGGCTGGCTGGCCTTTCATTCCCCATCTCTTCATAACACCCTGGAAACCCTTGTCAATCCTGAACACAGTAAAACAGATATCATATCATAATCAGTAGACACCCAATGACGGAAAACTTCTTACTGGTTACCGAGTTTTCAGACTTTGTTCTTCAGATTTGTGATGTTGGTGTTCCAGGAAGGAGTAAGAAAATATCTGCAAAATTTCCAGTGGAGCTTTCTACTGGGAAAATTATGTAAATACTTACGTCCTTCCCCTACAGTCAACAAACATTCCCGGCCTGAAGTGAGCAGCAACCAGCGGTGTTCCTTAAAAAAAGCACAGGAAATTTCTTTTCATGAGTGTATAGCGATCTTGAGTTTAAATTCTCATGAATTTATCTCCCCCCATATTTGGTTATAATGACTCAAGTCGGGTGTTATGGTCGAGCGGTCTAGTGCGTCGAACTCAAGTTCCTGTGCCAGTACTAGAATGTGGGTTCGATTCCGGGCCGTGACGATTGTGGCACTTATGCCCTTGAGCAAGGCACTTAATCACACTTGTTCCGTCCTTCGGAAGGGATGTAAAGCCGTTGGTCCAGTGTGTTAGGTAACGCACTTTAAAGATCCAAGAGCATTCTTTCGTGAAGAGCAAGGGGAGGGATTCCCCGGTGTCTCTGGCCGTTTCTAATTCAACTTAGAAGTTGATAGTTATTCGAATATCTATGTTAATTGATCCCATTCCTGTAAATGGCAGTCCTTCCACTGTTGGATGTGGTGAATAAATAAATAAATAAAAGTCTGACTCGATTCCAGTCCAGTAATTTCAAGACGTAACCAATGAATTTCGACAGTCTAAATAGCCAAGTTTGGTTTATAGATTTTTCTATATACCATAAATTTTTGGTCTTACTACAATCACAGCTGAGTGGTTTAGCGCATCAAATTAAAGACATTAGTTAAAGGTTGGTTTTAATCATGCATACCTTCAATCACACAGGGAGATGAAACTGTTTGTAATGGTTTACCAATCATGTATACTACCTTTATGCAGGTAGTGAGTTCAAATCCAGGCTGGCCCGGGTCCATGGTCCAATGACCAGGGCTAACAATGTGAAGTGCCACGACGTATGTACATTATTAATAGATGTACATCTTTTTTTAATTGTGACACCTTTCAGCTAAAAATTTTACAAAATTTTTCCACTTACCAGGCTGAATTTTTGCATTGGGAGACACCTTGTAATACATAACCCACTCCTTGACTGGTACCATGGCTTCCCTGAATTGCTCCGAGTACTCAAAAGACTTCTGTCGATCCAATGCACACACAAACAATTTAAAAGCAAAGCCAATAGGCCATTCTGGTAACTAAGGACTCCTTCCCCAGACATCCGCCAGGGCTTGGACGCGGCCAGTGCCCTGACTATACATGTGATGGTGCCGAGCCGTTAATTTATGTTGTCACTTCGAACAGTTTGCACGTTTATTGTAAGCTTATGTGTGCGAAGAGCGCATCGCACGCGTCATGGGTGCACGCTGTTTGATTTAACAACACCACACAACGCACAGTCCATTCACTGGAAAAAGCTGCGTCCCAGTTATGGCGGATGTGTACAGGGAAGGCGTCCTGAGAATGGTCTATACAAACATGCACATAATTGTCATAATTGAGTACCAACTGTATCTGCATTGCTCAAACTGCATCTTTTAAAGGAACACACCGGCTTTATCAAAAAATACCGATACATGATTCTAATGGTCTTTCAACATTACAATAAATACAACCTAAAAAGTAACCATCAAATTTTGCCGTTTTTTAGCATTAAAAAAAAAAAATCAAGGTCATGTGATTTATCTGAACCAGATTTCTATTTTTTTGATTGAGTGAGTATGGGTAATGGATGGACAGCGTTGGGGCCAGACGTAAACCAGCAACCGGTGATGTGGTTCATGGGCTGGGCAAGCGAGGCATTGAACGGGGTAGACAGCCAGACTGCTGGGTGTGTTTCATCATAAGGTGTTTTAGTCTGTACACCTAACTGTTAGCTCCAAACAGAACTGTCACAACAGCCGGTTGCTTGAGTGATACGTTCGTGAAGAAAAGTGTCAAATCCTAAAAAGTGTCAAATCCTAAAAAATAAATAAACAAACAGACAAACAAACAAACGGAAAAACATTCGGTGGTCTAGACCGTCCAGTGAAATCATCAGCAGAAAAACCGGTTATTCAAAGGGTTCAACTGTATTTGTGTCACATTACCTTTAGTGGATCTGCGTTTTTTGCTCCTACAAGAATTACTCCACTATTTTTGCCGAATTTGCTGTTTTCAGGTGGGATGTATTTGATGACGTTATTCTCCACTGCCTGTTAAAATAAAGGAGAAGTTCAGTGGTTCAATTCTATTCTTCATCATAACATTACTTTAATTTTATTGAGGTAAACAGGAAAGACAATACAAAAGTACGCATTTACTTTCAGCACTGAAAATGTTATCACAGGATTTCATTGGTCCATTTCAGCAACTCAACCGTTATTTTTACTATTTCCCCACATTTTCCCTGCGCATTACGTAAACAAATACAGAGTACACACTTTGGTCACAGCCTTATTAGATTTGTCCCGGTGCAGTGTGATCTTTTTAATTAATGCGATAGTAGAGGGAATTTTAAAGACTTTCAAAATACTATGGTTGCGTGAGACAAACAACATGGTTTAAAACTAATGATCCCCCAGTGATTTGGACTTTCATTCCTGTGGCATATGCATGAATACACATTTACGAATTTAAATGATAAAAGTCATCCTTTATAAAAGGCCCACAATTAATTATATCATTTGCAGTGACCCAAAGTTTTACTTTATGAGTTGAAAATAAAAACCTTACTTAAAGTGTTGATAGCAGCAGTATCAAACATGACACAAGTTTATTTATTTCTGTCCATGATGGTACATGTACTAAAGGTTGTTTTAAAAAAATGTGTGTGCGCACACATTTATTCTTACCAATTTACTTAACACAAAAACCATTAATGGATTTTGAAGGTTTTCTGAAGCATTGATGCATGTGCATGTATGTAGCTAAAAATTCTGCAGACTAGTTTACCAACATCTTTCTTTAGATATATGTTATACCCTTATTCAAAAAATTAATAATGCTAGAGTCTTAGAGCGCAAGGTGCTCACTGCTCAGGGCGCTGATAACATTTATCATCATCCCTGGTCATTGGGGCTAAATTATATAATTCCTTAAACTTTCTCAGCTCCCCGGGGAGTATACAGCCCCAGCTGCTTATCACATCACATTCACTACCCTCGCAGGTACCCATTTACTCCTGGGTGGAGAGAGGCGATTCATGGCAAAGTATCTTGCCCAAGGATGCACCATGTATGAGCCGGACTCGAACCCATACCCTCAGATTCAACAACGGTCTTGAGTATGAGCCACTAGACCGCTTGGCCATGGCCAGATGATATATTGGGCCTTTAAGCACCTACGTGTATTGCATGTACCATCTCTTTTACCTGGAGAACAGTAGCTGTCAGACGCTCCCCCGTTTTCGTCCACATTGGCACCATGCCAAGCTTGATGGCCAGCAAGCCGCATCGCTTGGACTTTTCCGGAACCCATTCCTCCCTGGGCCAGGGGGCTTCCTTCAAGGGACTCGGTCCCAGAGTGTTCTTGACTTTGCTCCAATCCAGGACAAATTTCTCAAGTTCTTCTGGCATGTCCGAGTCATATTCGTGCTCGTAATAGGTCCGTCTCTGGATTACCCCACAACTGCAAATTCTGGGTGAGGAATTAGTCCAAACAAAAAATATAAACTTTACAACCAAGTTTTTGTACTTTCTGCTCCCCTTCACCCACGTAGGAAGTTGAGGATGGCTTGTCACTTCTGCAGCCAATTTCACGAAAAAATGCGTAGCTTGCGCAACTTTTGAAAAAGGGCATAGGCCTCATAGCTTGCGTGCAATTGTCGCAGGAATGTTGTGCATTTTACACAATAAAAAGTTGCGCAAGTGGGCTAATATGCAGTGCGTTAGGTTTCGTGAAATCGGCTGCTGCAGAGAAACCCAATCTAAATGGACATAAAAAATGCATAGATATCTAGAATAAACAAGGTCAGCGAAAACAACTGGGTACATGTATGATGTACTACGTGTAAAAAAAAAACATGTCCTACTTTTGATTTTAAATAACTTTGTCATTTTTCAACAGATTTTAATCAAAATTTCACATCACGCAAACAATGCTTGACAAATTTTATGCTGGAGCCAAAAGCTTCTGAAGAAATGCAGGATATCACTCCCAATGTTATTGCAAACTATCTCGATCGTTTCGCGCAACTCAACAAGAGGAGCAAAGGGACCTTGGCAGACATAGACAATTGCCTTGACAATGGAGGATGCAAAGTCAAAGGTGGCAAATTCCGAAATTTAGGGGTTTTTTTTCGTGTGGCTTTTAAATCTCACGCTCTTGTCCAAAACTGATCAAACTCACTCAATAAAATTTGTCAGGCCTTGTTTACATGATGTGAAAATTTAGTTTAAATTTAGTTAAAAATTGAAAAAGGAATTTAAGATCAAAAGTAGGACATGTTTTTTTTTACACATAGTACTTTAGTAGTTGGCTTTTATAGATCTTGGGCGGATTGCAATATGCGGTCTAAGACCGGTCTATAGACTTAGCCGGCTAACGCGGCGTCCACTAAGACCGGTCTATAATTATAGCCCGCTTGCAATATCGATGTCTTAAAGTTAGACCAGTCTTAAAATTTAAGCCCGCGGCGAGCAGGCTATAATTTTTGGACACCGCGCTACATCTCGTAATTTTGCATGAAAAAAGGCGAACAAAACGCACATTGTGTTCATTACAGCCCTTTTAGTGCTATTTAATAATTTTCGCGGTCAGTTTCTCTGCAAAAACTGCACCACACACGCGTCATCAAGTGGCTTCGTGATGACGTTTGTTTGGCTTGAAGTCGCGCAAGGATAGCCGGCTGCATCACTTTCTGTTATGATGTGCGTGTTTTTCTGCTGGCGCAGCCGTACTTCAGTTAGACTGGTTTATTGCAATGGGCTAAACCAGTGACTAAGCCGAGACTGGCTAAGTTGGAAAGCCGGCTATAAAAAGCGGTCTTAGACCAGTGGCTAAGTCGATTTTATTGCAATCCGCCCCCGGTGTGCAAATTGAAAACATGATGAGACCGGGTGAAATATTTTTTTCAAATATTTTTTTCCATCAAATCTGCACTTATGCATGCTTGATAAGTCATTACAAAATGATGATAAATTTCCCAATTCTTACCAGAACTAGTATTAAATGCAAATTTGATAGAAAGAAAATTATGAGCAAACAAAATACAAATTGTAGATTTTCTTTAAAAAAATACAAATTCCAGCCCACTTTCATTTGTTTTGTAAACCATCCTTTCCAAAATGCAACTTTCTTCAAAACAAGATCATCTGAAATGGAAAGCATGAATTTACAGGTACATTAAAGGCCTCATGTACAAAACTACAGAGCCCATATAGCAGGAAGGGAACGAGATAAGAAAATGAAATAAGTCGTGACCAAGGGATAATAATCTTGGCAAAGAGATAATAATGCACCTATCGATTGTTTTGGTTTTCACGAAAACCAAAAAGAGGTTGATTCTTGAACTCTTTTTGGTTTTCGTGAAAATGAGTAAAAAGGTTGCCGAGTTGGCCTCCGCCCCATAGGTTTACGCATACGTACTTAGCCAGGCAATTTTGTCATCCAATCCCATAATGCATTGAGAACGTCGATAAGGTTTATTGTGATGTCCAATTTTCTTGTAAATTCTTAACCCCTCCCGCCCGCTCCCTCATATGTGGCCACGCCCATTAACTGGTCGTGGCCGGCTGTACTGTGTGGACGACGCGCATGATGCATGCGCGCGTGGTAGCCGTCTCGTGTCACGCGTCAAGTATAAAACAAAGCAAAGAAAGGAACGTAGCGGAGTTAATTCCGGTACGCTTTCATTTAAGTATAATTTAGAAGCAGATGTATACCTTTTTAACCGTTTGCTTGTGCTTAAAATATGATTTTTAGACAGGAATTGTATTCCCGTCCACGTCCATGCCGCCCGCACTATGGGCGCCGCCATCTTTACATTCCCGAATCTCATATACCGAGAGATCCTATTGGTTTAATGTAACGTCACTGACACGCATCGCCCAATTAAATGTCTTGAAACTTGATTCGACCGCAATGCATGCTAGCGCATTTAGACCAACTTGATGTTGTGGGTGCACGGGCCTACATGTGATTGGCAATGTTTGTCTAAAGTGTAGAGTTTTTCGTCATCTGGAAGCTCATGGACCCATCTCACGTTTCTCGACTCAAAGAAGAGCAAGAGCGATCTCTCAACGAAACTGTGACACAAATCAAGAAATGGTGCGCAGGCTCTACATCATGTACCTCAAATTTGTGCACTTCTCGAGTCATGCTCAGATCTCTGATCTGCTTTTTTGTATGGAGCAAAAACATGAGTCCATCTTGAATTTGAATCATCTGATCATTGTCGATTTAGATCATAGACCAAGTTGGACCCTGAGTCCTTCCTCCATGTTGGTCTCAAACCAAGTCGGACTCGGACTAGTTTGAGTATTAAACTTGTCTTGGACCTTACATTCATGTACATTTGTACATGACCGATGACATGTGATTGTCAGACATGTGTCAGACATGTCAGATTATATTGCAATTAAAAAAAGAAGATATTTACAGGGTCCAATTTAGTACTCGGACCATAGACACGTCCTGACCAAGTCAGGCTTGGACCAAGTTTGACCTGAACCAACTCAGACCTGGACCAAGTCAGACTCGGACTTAAGTCAGACTTGGACCAAGTTGGACCTGGACCAAGTCAGACCCCGACCAAGTCGGACCCGGACCAAGTCGGATCCGGACCAAGTTGGACCCGGTCCCGTTTGGATCAGAACCAAGTTGGAACTGGACCAATTTGGAGCTGGACCAAGTCGAACCCATCTCATTGCATCAACATTACAAACATTTTTCCGTGATTAATTTTCAATTGTTTTCAAAAATACAAGATAACCACCGTTTTCTTGGGAACCGAATATGCCCATATTTGGAAAACAACGGCCCTACAAACTTTATTATTTAATTCAATATTATGACATATTTGTGTTTTTCATGACTTTTGTTTGGGGCACGGGGGTGTAAAGCCGTTGGTCCAGTGTGTTAGGTAATGGAAACGCACTCTAAAGATCCCAGAGCATTCTTTCGTAAAGAGCAAGGGGGATCATCCCCGGTGTCTCTGGCCACTTCTAATTCTGATTAGAATTCTTCATGGGTTTCCTCACGCTTGCGAGTGACAGTGCAATGAGCACTATTGAGGAATCCTTGGTATGAATACCAGAAAGAAATAATAATAATAATAATAATATAAAGTAAGGTCGAAATAGTTTAATTGTGACATCAGTTACCAGGGTAACTGGATCTAAACATTCGCTTGTAATTATAACGTCCAAGTGCAAGGAAACATTTAACTTCTTTTATTGTAGACCCAGTAACCTTGGTAACACAAAGTGTGACATGTGCACTTTAGTACACTATACTAAAATTCACTTGGTATTAAAGTGTTTGGATGAAGGTAAAATTTATTTTTCAATTCTGAGAATCATGTGCACTATTTGAAATACCAATTTTGCATTCTTGGAATTGAAAAGGAAATTGCAGTAAAATTTTCCATTTTTTAATTCTATATATCAGATTTCCTTGTTTTTGACTCATTTTCAAACAGGGACAAGTTCAGTGATGACTACACAGCTTTGCAGGACAGACTCCGGACACTTCCTGACAATGTCTCTCAAACTATCATGGTATACTAACCTTATTCATGTCAAAACAATAAAACTGTTCACGATAAATGATGCCATCTTGCTCGGGGGGCAACAAGAGCATGCATGCATTGCTTTGCTATGTTTTGAAAGCATAATGACTTTAAGATATACAGTCCGTGGTTCTCAGCAAATTTGATTTTTTTCCCCTCTAAACAAAATTTTAAAGCATTTACTTTATTTTAACGAAATAACATCAAACTTTGAACTTCAGACATCTGCAACCCTGTTAAAAAAAACGGCCGTTTTTGCGCCTTGTCTATATTGACTTGCCCAATTAAGTCTCAATTGGTATTTGGTCTGTGACCCGCGGCGTGCAGCGAGCCCTCTGGACTAATAGTGGCCTGTTAAATTTCTTTTTGTCTGTCTCGGAAGACTTTCTGAAATAGTTTAAACAAGATTGGACAGGCCACCGGTACGGAGGGCGTGCTGTGCGCGGCCCGCCCATGACTTTAAGATACATACAGTCCGTGGTTCTCAGCAAATTTGATTTTTTTTCCCCTCTAAATTTTTTTTTAAAGCATTTACTTTATTTTAACGAAATAACATCAAACTTTGAACTTCAGACATCTGCAACCCTGTAAAAAAAAAACGGCCGTTTTTGCGCCTTGTCTATATTGACTTGCCCAATTAAGTCTCAATTGGTATTTGGTCTGTGACCCGCGGCGTGCAGCAAGCCCTCTGGACTAATAGTGGCCTGTTAAAAAATTTTTTGTCTGTCTCGGAAGACTTTCTGAAATAGTTTAAACAAGATTGGACAGGCCACCTTTACGGAGGGCGTGCTGTGCGCGGCTCGCCCGCTGCAGACCAGACACAGGACAGACTTGGGCAAATTTATGCATTGGCGGTCCGAAATACATGTAATTCAAAAAATGTACAGTAATTTTTCGATAATTAAACGTCAATTTTTTTCGTTGATGTCTCATTTGAAAGCAAATAACTTTTATGTTTCTAGAAGAATATATCAATTTCAAAAAATTAATGTTTTTTAAGGTGCCACACCCAAAACGCACGGACTGTATATCTTTAAAGGAGCGTGTCCAGATTTTTCCAGAAAATGAATTTTGTTCTGACCTAAAAATCTATAAAATACCTTACCAAAATACTATCTATGGGAAGTACATCCAAATTGGAAATTTGCAATTTCCAATTTGGATGTGGAAGCAAAAAGGTTGGTGTAATTACTGCAAATATGGAACCAAACAAATTAGTTGACAAAACATTGGTGGTTTCTTTGATGATATGCTTGAAAATATGATCAATTGAGAACGCGAATTTTCAGAATGGTAATGAGAAAAATAGGAAAAATTATATGGTATCAAAATCTCAACACCCATGGGAAAACATGGATCTGGACTCGCCCCTTTAATTTTTGATTGGACTTTCTTTTTGAATTTTTACCACAGGTGCCGTTTGGCCCTATGGCCTTCATGCCAGGTCAGATTGTACACACAAATGAGATTATGGTCCTGCTGGGGGACAACTGGTTTGCCGAGAGGTCCGCCAAGCAAGCATGTGAAGTCATTGACAGGAGGAAAGAACGTAAGACTCAGATTTTAAAGGGGCATGCCTTGGCTTGGGCGATTCTAACATTTTTGGAATTGATGGCGACATTTTCGGTACTGATTCCGATTCCATGCACTTAGAAATAGTGATTCCATTCACAGTCAATTCCATTTTTGGAACAAAAATTTGCACTAAAATTTGGGGGGAAAATCTCGCAAACCTGACACGAAACACTGCCAAATTCCCAAAATATTTGTCATTTATGCACCATTGCATTCAGAACCATCGAGTACTTCTTGAAATCAGCTTTCGATTTCCAACTACTTGGGATCAATTCTAATCGATCAATTCTAATCGATCAATTCTAATCGATCAATTCTAATCGATCTGCCCAAGTCTATGCATGACTTGTGTAGTACTCTGATATGAGCAGTTTAGTTTACTGTCTTGCAAATTTTGGATGGAATCGCCCTAAGGTTGCCTGATTTGAGACCGTTTGAAGAACCTCAGTTGCTCTATCTTTGTGATGGGATGTAAAACTGTAGGTCAAGTTGTAAAATACACTTGAAAGATCTCCTAGCAATTTACTCATGAGAATAGGAATAAACCTTAATATCGATGCTCTCAAGGCATCATGGAATTTATTATTATTATTATTATTTATTCGGCCAAAATAGGAAATACAAACGGGCAAAATACATGTAGTGAACAATTAACAAAAGTTACGTAAGAAAGTTAGTCCAAGTAGACATGGGAGTAAAACAAGGACAAAACATTCCAAGCAGGCCAGGGTAAGCAAAAGTGAACCTAAACACTGTAGCCCTAAAGCCTGCTTACCCATGCTTGGAGTGTTCACAAAAAGATAAATAAATAAATATATCTGGTTATACAACATTTAAATAATTAATAACTTAAAATAAGCTGAACAAACAAATTGGCAAGAATGTGAAGAAAATTAAAAACCAGTGAAAGGACACACTTCCCCTCCCCTCCCTCACAGCGGTCATCTGCAAATCTTCCCACCAGTACCCCCTGCCACAACACATGCGCTCCCCTCCCCTTAACCATCACTCCTACCTACCCCCACCCCCTAACCCTTTGATCCAGATCCTTCGATCCCCACCTGCCCTACCGGGTATGAACAAACAACCAACAAAGTGTTTGGTACTGCAAAGAAACAATAGTCGAATGAAAAACAACAAAAAGAGTATATAAATCCAGTGAAGGGTTAATGTCCGTGCTCAGGGCCAATTTCATCCTGGAAAGCAAGCTGGGTTAACATCGGGCGACTATTTTCTTGCTTTCAAGGCTAAATTAGCCCAAACCACGGACAATATACCTGGGAAAATAAAAATTAAAAATATAAATACTGTATAAAAATGACAAAATAAAATAAAAAGTAAAAAACAACAAAAACAATGGGAATAAGTGAATTAACCTAGATCCTTAAAGTAGGCAGACAAAGTTCTGTTAAATGAATTAAAATTGTCTAGGATAACAGAGTCTCTGATGTGTGAGGGGAGGCTGCTCCAGATCCTTGGGAATGAATGGGTGATGGAGTTCTTGAGGGCAAGAGTTCGGGCATACTGGTGGTTGAAAACGAGGTGATCTTGGTGGCGAGTGTTTACCGTTATGTTATTATGAACCAAATGGCAGTCAATGAGTTGAAACAGGGACTTGATGACAAATGTGACTGATTGCTTGTTGCGTCTGTTCCCTAAGGACGTCCAGTTGAGGGCTCGAAGTCTCTCCTCATAAGACATGGACCGCCTTGCAACCTTTAAGCACATCCTGCTGGCACGGCGCTGTACCCTCTCCAGTTTGGATGCGTCGGCAGCAGTGTATGGGGACCAGGCTGGCAAACCGTATTCCAACACTGGTAGCACAAGGGATTTGTAGAGGGATGCAATGGCCTTTGTTGATGCACCACCTGCGACTTGCCATATGAAGCCTAATGTTCGGTTGGCTTTCGAAACTGTCGTGTTGATGTGATCAGTCCAGGTCAGAGTACTGTTGATAGTGACTCCGAGATATTTGTGAGTTGTTGTGATGCTGAGAGGAGTAAACAAGGCTGGAAATTTTCACACAAACATGTGGGGCTCTGGGTACATGACAGCGTTCATTGATTTCATATTCAATTTTGATAATGAGTTGACAAGTGATCTTCACACATAATATTTATAACGAAGAGATCCAAATTTTAACATATCATTCTAACTTTAGAAAAATGAAATAAAATGGGAAACTTAATTCAAAATATACACAGCACCAAAAGAGTACACCTGTTTGGCTTTAACGTGGTATTTCAACCAATCGTAATAACAGCCCTTCTATAATTTTATAAACTGGCGCCATTCATCTAGTTCATCTTCGCTCAATTAAAATAAAACGGATATTTGTCAAAAATTGCATCTTTCCTTTAAAAAAAACGTCTGGAAAGGTCACATGTCAGTCATTTCACATAAATGAGAATGAAATCGATGAGAGTTGTCATGTCCCCAGAGCCCCATAGGTTTGTGTGAAAATTGCCAGCCTTGTTTGTCATCCAATTCCATGATGCCTGGTGTACATCGATAATGTTTATTCATCTTGCCCAGTGTTTCTGGTGCAGTTGACTAAGGCAGAGTTCACGCAATTGTGTAAACAAAATGGTTTGCGCACAGGCTATCAAGATGTGCAGTGCATAGCAGAGTATTTTTTATTCTGTTATACAAAGTGGTAAACACTGTGCACAAACCGTTTTTCTATAGCTTCGGTCACCTACTTTTGTAAATTTATCTCGATGATAGGCAATTTGTGATAATTGTAAAACACATTGAAATAATCCTCAGAAATAATCCTCGGAACACCTTGCGTTCCGACTCCGTTGCGATTGCACAGACACGCCAAATTTCAAACATGCTCGAAATTCTGCAATTGCATTGCAACGGACACGTACACAAAATCATGACCACATTGCCATCGGAACGCATCGCAAAACCCGTACACCTTGTGATGCGACTGCACAACATGCGCTATTGTGATCGGATCACGGACGAAACGCAAGGTGTACGGCCGGCTTTAGAAACATTGCCATTAGAAACATGCTATAACAGTGGAGATTTAATGAATGTATCGTTGTTATACTAAAAGCCTGTATATGCTATACATTAATTCCTTGTTCTAGACCTGCAGAGCATGCTGTCAGATCTAGCAAAGCAGAAACAACTGCTGGAGTCCAGGCTAGGTTTCACCTCTGAGCTGAAAGACATGAGCGAGAACAAGGGTGACCTTGTTGACATCAGAGAAGAGTATGACCCTGAGAAGGAGGCTAAATGGAGAGGTGAGTTCCATCCTCCCCCATTAGGCAGTATACATGCATGATTGGAAAACTTTTAATTATTTCAGTGCCAAGGTCGTAAATGTACGATCTATCGTATACATGTACTCTGAAAGTGCTAATGTATGTGTACGATCTCGATAGTATCATTTATTTCTTCCAACACACCAACCGTTGCACATGTATGCCTTCAATTTCAAAGAATTGCAAAAAACGCAAAAAGTTGGGCACTTTAGGGTTAAATGTTAACAACAATAGGCACTAAAAGACTTCAAAACAGCAGCATAAATAACTAAAGAATAATGTCGATTAACTGCCTTGTAGAAATTTCAGCCACATAGATTATTATTATTATTATTATTTCTTTCTGGTATTCATACCAAGGATTCCTCAATAGTGCTCATTGCACTGTCACTCGCAAGCGTGAGGAAACCCATGAAGAATTAGAGTTAGAAATGTCCAGAGACACCGGGGAATCCCCTTGCTCTTCACTAAGGAATGCTCTGGGATCTTTGGAGTGCGTTACCATTACCTAACACACTGGACCAACGGCTTTACATCCATTCCGAAGGATGGAGCAAGTGTGGTTGAGTGCCTTGCCCAAGGGCACAGGTACCGCAGCCGGATTCGAACCCGTAACCCCAAGTTTTCACCCATGATTGCGAGTCAATGACCCAAACCACTCGGCCACAGTACCCCACTTAATACAATATAATACATGTACTTCAGAAAACCTGAGAAATCCATGTATATTTTTTGTGTATAAATGGATAGTAAAAAAGTTTGCAGACAACTTTAAAAAAAAAAAAGCACCTTCAGTTGGCAATTTTTTTTCAAAAAAAAAATGAATGTGGTGTTCGTTATCATTGCTATCAACTCTTTCAGTCGGGTTTTTCTTGTCAACTCATGAAGTACAATTTTGGGTCACTGCAAAGGTGCGCACCCGGCCCGGGTAATGATCTCGAGTGAGCCACCAGAGCTACATTACCCGAATGCAATCACGCCCTCTCTGGAAACTTACATGAAATTTAGGTTCATATTGCAATCGTCATGAAAGGTTACAAAAGACACAGGAAAATTCATTATTTTCTCATTAATGGTTTAATTCTCACCTCAATTAGCTTTCCAAATTTTCCAACATCACCTTATTCACCATTTTGCCTTGCTCTGCTGTAAGTACATGACATCACTAACTCGACGGACCCTACTCGGGGTCTGTGGTGACTTACCCGAGTGGGCCACGGGTATAATAATGACCCCTGATTATAGGGCACCGTTAAATCACTCCATAATCCATATACCATCTCAACTCCCTGAGGAGTACAAATCCCCGGCTGCCTTAGCCGCTCAATGGCTAATCAAACACATTAACTTTCGCTACCCTCTCAGGTACTCATTTTGCTCCTGGGTGGAGAGAAGCAATGCGTGGCAAAGTACCTTGCTCAAGGGTACACGCCCCATGGAAGGGCCGGACCGGTATTTGAACCCACTACCTTTTGGAACTAACGCAGGTTTTGAATGTGCAATCCACTAGACCGCTCAGCCACAGCACTCCACAATGATGTCATGGGGAGAGAACCAGGGTAACCTAGGGAAGCTACTCAAACTTGCTTTTTAAAAAGCACTGTTCAAGATCAGATAGAATATTCCTCATTGTCTCTGATTGTTTTGGTGAAGTTGTTTTAGCTTTTGCTCTTTTCTTCACCAACAGAGGAACGTAAGAAAAAAGCGAAAGGAACTGCTGCCAGAAAACGACAAACAGACCCCTCAGGAGACAAAGGTCCTGCTCCCCAAATTGCATCCTCTACAACCACGTCTCAAGAAAACAAACTTCCTAAAAAGGCAACTTCAGATAGTTCACAGAGTCGTCCAATAAGCAGAGAGACAAAGCTTTCAACAGAAAAACCAGGACTAGAAAAAGAAAACAGGACACTGGAAAGTGCAGAAGAGGATGTGAAGGGGGAGGATGGAGTGGGCGCAGTTGAAGGGAGTGGCAGGCGGATGACAGAGGAAGAATTATGGGTTAGGCTTGACGAATTGGAACAGCAAGAGGAGGAGTTAGATGAGATAGCATTGTAAGTGTAACCGACTCGGTGTACAATAAAATTTCAGGACAACAGAGGGCATTCAAACCAACAGGTACCGTAATTTTCGGAATATAAGCCGCTCGGGGTATAAGCCGCGACGCCCGAAAATTCCAGAAACAAGATTCACCGTCGGCGTATAAGCCGCCCGGCTTATTAGCCGCACCATTTTGTCGGCCACAGATTGATCACAAAGAAATGCCGCCGTAAGTGCCTCACCGCGGGCCACGTGCGCGCGACCACGCACTGCAGTAGTCACACTCTCTGTCGGCACGGCATGTCGCCTCAAAGAGAGTTTTGTGGTCCAGGTTGTTTTGATGACAGCACACTCAAAAGAAAACCTTATTGAAATCAAGAAGTGGCTTTATCGGAAAAGGCGTTATATGTTTATAATTAAAGTTATAGCAAGGTGCAATGCACTCAAAGTAGGCTAATCTTGTTTCAGTTTGTTTTGTAAATAGATAAAGTAACATGTAACTTGACATATTTTAAAAATGCCTTGGAATGTGCATAATAAGAAATCTCAAAAAAATAAAGGAGAGTAGAAGACATCGATGACCGCAAGCCATCAAGATATTTGCTGGATTCTCCGACGGCGGTCGCACGGCAGTGCGCCAGGCTGGTATAGGCCATGCACAAACACGGTAAGTGAAAGCAGGGCTTCGTTCCAAATACGCGCACATTGTTAAACGTTTGCAACGTTCGCCAACAACATACCCAGCTTGTACGCATATGCACAAGATCAAAAGCACTGTAACCAGAGGCGAACGTTGCCAACGTTCGCATGAGTGGAACGCAGCCCACGTGTACAAATTGTACACTGCTTTCGCCTGGGCCCGACGCATATGCTATGTACGATAATAGCCGGCCGAGTCTCTCCATTACGCGCACCGCGATTGGCTATTTTCAATGCACATGGTGACTTGGCGATTTTGATCTCGCCGGCCAAAATAAAATATGCCAAACGTTTTATGTTTGATTGCTTCCGTATTGTACTGCCACTACATTGCATTTGTCATGCGTTTGGGTCCATCACGATAAAACTAAAAACGCAAAGGACAGTGACAAATAATTAGACATTGTACTGGACCAGATGGACGGGGGTTTAGACCGAAGCTGCAACATCAATAATTGGACGGTTCATGGGGCCTCTCCATTTTTGCAAAAAGAGTTTATAAATAAGAAAACCAGCTTCACGGTGGTTCTTGCCTGCACGGCCAGCGGCAAAAAACTGAAGCCGATGGTCATCAATGGGCGTCTTGAGCGGAATACAATAAAAAATTCCCATAAAAGATTGAAAGAATTATTTTAGGAACTACATTACATAATGTATATGAGCATATCATGATTTTTATCTTTAGAGCTCGGCGTATAAGCCGCCCGGTTTATAAGCCGCCGGGAACTCTTTTTTTGGCAAAATCAACGTATAAGCCGCGGCTTATATTCCGAAAATTACGGTATACATTTCAAGCTTAATTTTATTATCAAATTGTTTAGCTCAATGTGCTCAGGCAGGTACTTTCACAAATGCAGAAAGTTAAAAAGGATTGTAAAACGGCACTATCAAACGATACCGTAGCTTATAAGTGTTAAATGACAGTCAACTAGCAGAAACTTGGCAGCACTACGGCTCAAGCACAGCCCGAGAATTCAATGTTCATTAGGAGCTTGTCCAGATTTGTTTCTACAAAATGGATTTCGTCTCTAGAACTTAACAATCATATAAAATACCTCCCCGAAATACTATCCATGGGGAGAAAACAGGAAATCTGCATTCTCCAATTGGGATGTGGAAGCAAAAAGGTCGGTGTAATCACTGCACTGCATGTATTCCCGGATAAATTAGTTTACAAAACGTTGGTGGTTTTGTGATGATACCCTTGAAAATTTCAGAATGGTAATAAGAAAAATCTCAACACCCACGGCAAAAATGGGGGGCACTCAAAAATGTGATCTGGACACACTCCTTTAAAGGCCCATTACATTATTTGAAATGACCCAAAAGTTTACTTTGAGTTGAGAAGAAAAACTTACAGTAGTAATCACAAAAATAATAGCAGAGCATTTATAGAAAAAAAACTATCAATGGTAACAAACACCACATGAATTCATTTCTGTCCAATATGGTACTTTCTGTAAGAAATTGAGAATGACTTTTAAAAAAGAAATCTTGAAGGTTTTGTGAATCATTAATTTATCCATGGAGTTGAAAATGTTGCAGGCTAGTTAACCAACAATTCTTTATGGACGTTATGCCATTGCCCTCCCCCCCCCCCCCCCACCCCCAATTTTCTTTCTTTTTGCGTACAAATTCTTGTCTATTTTTTATTTATTTATTTTTTTTGTTGTTATGCATTTTTTAGAATGTCCGATGATGAAACAGAACCATCGAGTAATGACAAAGAAGGGAAGCATGTCCATTGGCAAGATAATGAGCAGAAACAGAACAACACGGAGGATGAGGAAGACAATGACTCACAGAGCAAAACACAAAGAATTACATTCAGGCACACAACGCTTCCAAACACAAACACTGAGGTAATATTAGCCCCGCGAGCAGTGCTTCGGGAAAACCCTCGGCCCTGTCGTCTAATGTACTAAATGAAATTTGTCCCATAGCTCTGATATTTGCTCAATAGGTGCACTCTCCCCAGTTTGCAAATATTCCGAAGAGTACGCATCAATCCGATGTCTAGTTTCGGTGAAATCGTGGGGAAAGTTTGAGACCATCCGTGCGATGAAATACAGACTTTCACCATGCGCGAGAGCGGAGAGGTCAACACAATCTAGACTGGTTCGCTGTCCTCATATTTACTTCCCTTCATCTTACGACGAAGGGAAGTAAATTGAGGATGTGGAACCAGTCTAGTGTTGACCTCTCCGCTCTCGCACATTTGATTTTTGGTGAAAGTCGGTATTTCATCGCACGGGGTCTCAAACTTTCCCGACGATTTCACCGAAACTAGACATCGGATCGATGCGTACTCTTCGGAATATTTGCAAACTGGGGTGAGTGCACCTATTGAGCAAATATCAGAGCCATGGGACAAATTTCATTTGCGTGAGTTTGCCACAGGTTTGGAGTACATTAGGCGACGGGGCTAAGGGGTTTTCCCGAAGCACTGCTCGCGGGGCTAAGGTAATACACTACTCAAAAGAATTAAAGGAACAAGAGAACATAATGTTTTTGTCATGGTCTATATGGGCTACCGTTAGAACAAGAGGCATTAAAGTTATGTGAAAATCATTCAGGTGTTGTCAATTGATTCTCAAACAATACTCAACAATGTATGGCGAAATTTATTGATGTGGTAGCCTGTTAACATGACTAAAACATGAATGAACAAAAATATGGACATAATCATCTGGCAGGTTATCATGACTATCCGTACATTGTCCACGTTTTGGCAAAGTAAACGTTAATTAATCATTGTCTAGTAACTGGTATGACCTCCACGTACTTGTATGCACTCCTGACAGCGTCGAGGCATGCTTAAAATTAACTGTCTTATGGAGTCTTGAGGAATGTTCTCCCACTCTTCAACCAAGGCCTCTCTGAGTATCTGTACAGAGTCTGGAGCATGTTCTCGACCTGCAACACGTCTGCCAAGCATGTCCCATGCATGCTCTATAGGGTTTAGGTCAGGAGATCTTGCCGGCCAGGGCATTGTGCTGATTCCCTCATTCTCAAGAAAGTTCATGGACACTCGTGCAGTGTGTGCACGAGCGTTATCTTGCACCAGGATGAAATTTTCACCTACGGCAGCAGCATATGGCCTCACAACAGGTTCCAGTATCTCATCTCGATACCTCAAACCTGTTAGTGCACCACCAGCTACCACGACGAGGTCCGTACGCCCCTCCAGGGAGATACCCGCCCACACCATAACTGATCCACCTCCAAAGTGGTCAAATTCGACAATGTTGCAGTTGAAATATCGTTCCCCCGACCGTCTCCAAACCCTTACACGTCTATCATTGGTTGAAACAGTGAACCTGCTTTCATTTGAGAACAGTACTGGTGCCCACTGGTCCATCTGCCAAAATTGATGGTTTCTAGCAAAGTCCAGCCGGGCTCTGCGGTGTACTAAGGACAAAATGGGGCATGTGGCTGGTCGTCTGGCTCTCATACCATCTTCATGCAGACGATTCCTGACTGATTGATTGGAAACACGGACATCAGTTGCCCTGTGGAATCTTGTGGCTAAGGATCTTGCAGTAGATCGTCGATTTCGACGTGCCAGGATCCTCAGGTATCGGTCCTGGGGAGGGGTAGTCACACGTCTGCGACCTTGTCCTGGCCTCCTGGTGTACAGACCATCTTCCTGAAAACGTCTCCACAACCGGTTGATGACACTTACGGACACATCAAAATGTACAGCCACCGCACGCTGTGTATTGCCAAATTCAAGGAGCTGGACAGCTCTAGCAACCTCAGCTTCAGTTAACTCAGTCCCAGCAGACAGACAACAAACAACAGAATTGGAAGAACCTTCATTTTGTTGCAAGAAGTGATAACAACTAGTGATGACAAGTGTACCAATACCAACACCTTATACAGGGTAAAAGAACACGCCTGTGGACACCCCCGTGTCCACGTGTTAGAAGACACGCATGATTTCACCAACATTGTTGAGTATTGTTTGAGAATCAATTGACAACACCTGAATGATTTTCACATAACTTTAATGCCTCTTGTTCTAACGGTAGCCCATATAGACCATGACAAAAACATTATGTTCTCTTGTTCCTTTAATTATTTTGAGTAGTGTATACACTTCATTCGATGAAAAGAGCATTTTTTGACCGCCCATTTTTTCCCCATGGGTGTTGTGATTTTGATACCATGTCATTCGTCATATTTTTCTCATTACCATTCTCAAATTGTGCATTCTCAATCCGTATACATCTTCAAATTCTTTTACAGGTCTCTAAACATTCCCATACTACAACTACCCCCACTGAAATGTCAACAGCGTTAAGAACTCCAGCTGATATTTACAGCCAGTATGTGTCATTGTCGGCCCAGAATCCAGAGGGAGAAAGTGCCAATGATGAAACTGTCCATCATGAGAATCATCCATTAAAGTCAATACTCAAAAGTGACTCTAAATCACATCTGTTAAGAGAAGGTTGCTCTAAATTCCATCCATTAAAAGCTGATGGCTCTAAATCCCAACCGTTAAAAGCTGATGATGTAGATCGGATGCAGTCGCAGCACAGTGATGTTAAACCTCATGTCATACTGCCCGCTCCTGCTTCGGTAAGTTCATTTTGAATGTCCCCTTTTTTGTAACTATAAGGCTTGTATATTAGGCGTTGGCGATTCCACACCGGAATCGAGTAGAATCAATTCCACTTTAGGATCGGAATCACGATTCCGGTAGAAATCAAGGAATCGATTCTCAGTAGAAATCGATTCCCTTTCATTTGGATTCGATTCCCAGTGATAGCTTGCCGATTTCAGAAATTACCTAGCAATTCCAAAGGCAAAACTCCAACTTTTGTAAGAATATTTAGCCTCTGATCATTTCCACATTATTAAGAACGCGTGTGCATGTGTGTGGTACAGGCCGGCATCATTTCGGGGGCGTTTAGTGCCACTCAGTGCCAATAATTGGGTCGTCGCTGGCACAATAAGTAGTATAGTCAATGTACATGTACAAAAACACGCTCATTTACCTATTAAACACACTCAGTATATTTAACGTTTTCCCGCGAAAAATGTAATCAATTTTTAATGGAATCTTGATTCTTTTTTGGAATCAGAGTCGACTCTGAAAATGCTGGAGTCACCTAACCCTATTGTTTATACAACACATGGATTTCAGCCAAATGGATATACTTCATCACAAACCCTGAAAAATCCATGCATGGTTTTTGTGTTGAATCAATGGTAAAAACAAAATCACGTGGTCTTTGTTACATGTACCATTGCTATCAACACTTTTATTCAGAATGTTCTTGTCAACTCGTGAAGTAAAATTTTGGGTAACTGCAAATTAACTGCTTTAAAAGAACTCAGAGCGCTCTTTTGCGAAAAGTATGGGGATTACTCATTGACTCTATTGGCTGCCTATGCTGCCTCCTACCTATGTTTAGGTGGAGATGCCCATGCATGAGGCACTAGTCATAACACAAATCAAATCTTTTGTTTTTCTCATCTTTAGAATAAATAATTATTATATTGGGATTCTTATTTAGCTGAAAATTATTAACAAATCTCTTTTTAATGACAGGCCTTTTCAGGTCAGGTAACAGAACGAGCTGATCAAACAAGAATTCAAGATGAAAGCACGGCAGCAAAGCCTGTGGACGGTAATGCAGCATCGTCTTGCGTGCCTAAGAAGATATCTCGATTTAAAGCAGCCAGGCAGCAACAGAGGTGACAGGTCAGGGGTCAAGATAGCTGACCATTACAGTATTACATAATTCTCCACTTGCTGTTTTGTCCGGGCACGCTGTGTGGACAAAATCATTAGAGGTGCTGTTAGCGACCGGACAAAACTATGCTGCCCGGACCAAAAACTATAATCCATTTTCCCCTCTAAAAGCACTTCAGAAGTATGGCCGAGTCATTCCAAAATTAGGTGTGAAGTTGCCAAACATGATTCGCTGGCCACTGGCGTCATTATCGTTTACTTAACACGTATATATCACATCAGCAACCCAATTAATCCACGACCGATCACAGCTGCATGCATCTGTTTTGAACAGCGCCCTCACACAGTGAACAGAGATTACTATTAAGTTGGTCAGTGTTCGCTGCTCTAGGTCACTCCATTAAAATGGGACACAGTGTCCCTGTTACATCATGACACTTCTATCTGGAGTTGATTCTGTTAAATACCAGGCTTCAAAAAACAATTATCCTCAGCATTTACCAGGGCTGCATTCCACATACGCAAACGTTTGCAAATGTTGGCCAACAATTTCGACTGGAACGAAATGTGTGCCACCAACGTTCGCCAACAAACTTTTATGTTGTTCGCGATGTTCGCTAGTCATTTAAAAATGGCACACGCGACATAAAAGATGACAGACGATGGTTTCCAGTTAAGAAAATAACAAATAATCACACCTTTCGTGGTTTTTTCCCCTTATCGCTGGCGATACACTATCAACATTTTAGTAAGCAGCGGAGAGCCACATTGCAACGTCACTACGACCTGACGACCGCTGGGACTGTAGGCGCCGCCCGCTGGGACTGTAGGCGCCGCCAACTCGACAATGTATTTTGACAAACAATCCGTTCCACATTCAGCAAAACGTTGGCGCCAACGTTAACAAACGTTCACATATTTGGAACGCAGCCCAGGTTTATAGCATTATCAATTGAACAACACTATTGATATTACCGAAAACTTGTGCTATTTTCTAAATGCTTGTGTGACATTTTGAAACTTTAGACAGATTACATGATTAAAAAACTTAAACAGGATACTTAAATGAATGTTAAAAACATTTCTGCAGACAATTTGTTTTTAAAAGCACCTTCAGTTGGTAATTTTTTTCCCACAAAGGTACAATTTTACACGGGGAAAAATCATGTGGTGTTGGATTTTTCTTGTCAACTCGTGATGTAAAATTTTGCTAAATTGAAAATGTTATATTGGGGCTATAAATTTTGCTCATAATGTAAAGCCCAATTTACACGATCATACTTTTGTTCAAGAACTCCATCCAACATTTAACATCCAACAGAGATAGTTAATGAATGTTTTGTGGATTTTCTTGCAACCTGCAATACCATGTGACCCAATTCTGTAATCTGATTGGGTTCAAATTCCAATTTACACGATAGAAAATTGTCCATAAACATTGTTGGATGAAGTTCCTGAACAAAAGTATGATTGTGCAAATTGGGCTTAATTATAATTTATAAAGTACAGGTTCTGTAGGGTGGGTAAAACCAGAAGAAACTGGTTAAAAAGACTTAGAATTGTATTAAAGTGTTATAAATACCTTGGCATCCCTCATCATGTCATTAAACAAGCATACTATGATAGTCTGACTGCTTGGAAATTGTTTGAAATATTTTATAAATTTCACGGAAAATTGTTAAAATTCTGGTAACTTGAGAAAACAAAATACCATGCTTTGGCACTGACTTTTATGGAATCAGTTTTTGGTGAAAATGTTCGGTTTAGAATGTTGATCCAAAGCTTCCATATGTCATGGTCTCATCACATCACAACTATAAGGGCATTTGAGATGCTTACCCGGTACATGTACATCGTGTAACACCAGAGCGTTCCTTTAGCCATCACGTGATACACGAGTCTGCCCCAGCTCTGGCAGAGCTCGCGGCAGGGCCTTTGGTGTAAGGCTCGGTGTAATGACGTCACTTAGTAACCACGAGTAGTAAAACATGGCGGACAGTTTGGTATCGCGAGTACGAAGAAAAACCACATTTATGACACAAAATAGGAGGGAATGGGGCTGTATATACATTTTGCTTAATCCGGTCTTTCAGGAGTTTATTGCGGTGTTTTTAGGGCAACTAATGCTGCGTGGCGCCAGCTCCATTTTTCATCATGAGTCAAACGATAACAGTGTTTATAAAGCCCTGCTTGGCAAAAATTTTTGACCCCAAGTTGTTCATTTTGCATCTCGAACGCCCCTTATATATTTTTTTAAAAGTCCGTTGAAGCTCTGGAATTTGTAGAATAAACCACATTTTGTTAGGGTTCTTCCACAAAATTTGACTGATTTGGTAGCTATGTGAAGTACTTCACTCATTCAGTCGGAGCCAACTGTCTATTAGAGATAAAGCAAGTCTTTTAGTTTCCATAATTCCATGTGCCTTACAGCTCAGCTGGTAGAGCATCTGCCTGATGAGTCCAATGTCTCGGGTTCGAGTGAGCCAGTTTCTTTTTTATCCCAAGTTTGGTTGTTTCATTTTAATGGTGATTGGGCACTGTACCAGATAATGTGTTCGTTGCTGACATTTTTAGCTCCTCATCCTTTGTTTTTATTCCTGATAATACAAGGTTCCTGTTATAACAAGGACCTTGTAAAATGATACAAATGTAGTTCCACCGGGATTCGGAGTCTGCCCTACCAATAAAGCTTTTCCACCGACGGGCAGGGTTTTAAATTTAAATGCGACGATAGATCAAAAAAATGCCTACTCATGCATGACACCCCGTGCAAAAGCTCTATGAATCCAAATGGTGGTCTCGAATCATGGTTTTGGGAATCACATGAGCTTAGCAAGCTCAACAGTGGGATAAACCTTTCAATGAGAACCACCCCTTCCCTGGCTTGCCCCAATATCAAGTATGAATAAGTGATTATATTTAGGGATTCTTGTGACCCAGGGAGAAACAATTTGATACAAATGCCCACTAGTTTGGGAAATTTGGCTGCACCGGGATTCGAACCACGGACCTTCTGCTTAACGTGTTGTTTTTACTTAGAACACTGTGGGAAAAAACCTTTTCAAGCTTTCACAAAAACACAACTGTGCCTCTTTAAAATGTATTTTCTACAGTTTTAATTTAGGTACTGGTCTTAAAATGAGTTGTGAAGAAAAATTGTAAACTTGAAACATTAAATTAAGAAATAAGATCAGAATAAAATGCATCTTCTCAATGAATACACTTGCAATTTAAAAAGTAATGGACAAAAATGAAAACATTTTTACTAGTCATCAATACATGTGTGCTAAAATCAAAGATTTAAATTTTGCACATAACTTATTTCTTAATACTGCTTCAGCACACAGTGGTTAAATTTAAAATCTGCAACTATAGATTTTAATAAAAATGTCAGACAAAATAACAGACTGGAAACTTCTCGATACTGAAAAGCCTCTTACAAAGAACAAACAAAAAATGACCCACCAAAAAGAAGATACAAACTTCACAAGGAATGGGCAATTGCACCGATGCTTTATAGTATGGGTGCCGCCATTTTGTAAAAAAATGTATACCCAGCACGATATGTGGCAAAGTAGTATTTTTTCCATTGATGAATAAATAAGATCCAACGTGAAATGATTTGGTCAAAAAAGTACGAGCCCTGGCCGTGTTGACGGGGTTTGGCTAGGCCTAGGCCACACTTCCATGACTTCTGAAGTCCCGTAAAGTCATTTAGGCTACTAACGGTAGACGTAGCATAGCAAACTAGCATTTATTTTGCACTGCCAGGTGGTCACTTTTTAAAAATTTTGGAGGCTTATCTATTTTTGAAAATAAAAGTGACCGATTATTTTTCCTCAACATTCAAATCTACCGCTTTGACAACATCCACTCGCACTATTTTATGTATGTGTGTCGTGTGTAATGTTATTTAGCATACTTTGTGTTGACCCGACTTGACCGAGTTAATGGCTGCTGCGCCCCGTTGCTAAGGTGGGCGTGGCTTGTGGCCAAATCCGGAACAGTCCATTTTTTGGAAGTTCGTCTCTGCTTTTCAGTGGGTCGTATTTCTTTTTTCTTCTATAATAACATTCATTATTGGCTGAGAGCACGTCACGTGGGCCGTCTTAAACGGATAATAAAGACCGGCCCGCGCCCGCACCCTATTCAGCGCGCACATATGGAACATTCACATGCCCGAAAGCAAAATGTGCACTGTGACAAGTACCCGGTTGTGTGCAAGTGTGTACAACACGCCTTAACGAACAAAAACAACTCGATGCACAACAGTTTCAACGAATGCGATGAATGAAAGTACAATGCAAAAAAATGGCAAGTATTTATGAATGGATGCGGCTCTGGCCATATATAATCACTCGTCCAGGCCCCCAGCCAGTTTTAAACGTATGTTTCAGACTGGCCAAACCCACTTTTATTCCCTAAATAATGTATGTGTTGCACTTGTTTTACACGGTATATTTTGCTTCTAAGTACATGTTCGCCATGTACTTTTGTCTAGTCCCTGGGATAGTCTACATGGTTTTGACATGCTGATACAGCCTCGGCTAGTTCTTTGGTACTTGCTGCCAATATACACCTTGACATAATATCCAATGGGCCACCTGTATGGGTGAAAAGACAGACAAACGATAAGCCTGCGTACTAATTAGCCTTTTGCGTGCAACATTAGCATAATGGCTGGCATCCCGAATTTTCCACTTTCAAATCGAAGTGCTGTTTAGAAAGTGATGGGCTCACCCTGGCGGAATTACTCAGTGGGGTACTTCTGGCACTGTTGCCATTATTACCGCTGTCATGAGGGAATCATCAGAACCATTTCGCTTCAACTAGGTGGCTGCCAAACCAAGGCGCACAACCCTATCAGCACTTGTATTGTGGCATTCCCCTAAACAGCTCCCTATAATGTCACTCAGGTTGACAAAGCAATTGAATTTAAAGGAGCATGACCAGAACACATTTTTGAGCGCACCCCCTCCCCCCACTTTTTCCATGAGTGTTTTCATATTATTTGTCATATTTTTCTCGTTACCATTCTGAAATATTGCATTCTCAATCGGTATTCAAGGATATCGCAAAAAACCACCGATGTTTTGTAAACTAATCTATCTGGTTCCATAAAGCAGTGCAGTAATCACACCAACCTCTTTGCTTCCCCATCCAAATTGCAAATAGAGATTGCAAATTTCATGTTTTCCTCCCATGGATAGTATTTTAGGGAGGCATTTTATATAATTCATAGGTTAAAACAAAACCCATTTTGTGGAACAAACACGTTGGCACAAGTGAGGTTCGAACCCACAACCTCTAGATTATGAGCACAGCTACGTACTCACTAGACCACACATGCTTATACCTCTGGGATCTGACGTCACGCCGCCGGCCTCCCTAACAATGATGTCACCCGCCGCCATGTCCCAACAGTGAATGCCGTGTTCCAGATACACGTCACCACTACCCCGCGCTATCTGGCAGAGGTTGAGGGCCGCTGAGCCTAGAGAACGAACCCTGAAAAACAAAGGATTTTTCAGGATTTAGTGAAGAAAACTGCTGTAGTGCATGTGACCATCCACCAAAAATGGGTTGTAATGTCGGAACAACTTCTAATAAGCTTTCAAAGTATGCTTGTTTCAAGTTTATACAATAATCAGAAGTGGAGTTAAGCCTAGCGTACATCACCATTGCAACGGAAACAACTAATGTTTGTGGCAACTGGGAGCAACTGATCAGTTGATTAAAAAGGTTGATGTACACGCACTTGCAACTTTGTACTGGCAACTGGAATTGAGTTGCTCATGTTCTACTTCGGTCAGTTTTGTCGATGTACGCGTACTTGCAACTAGTTGCTGTCAGTTGCACGAGTGCGTCTGAATTTGTGAGGCGCACATCGACAGCAACAAGTTGCTTCCAGTTGCAAGGTCAATGTACCCGAGTTGCCGTGTATGGCAAGCCAAAAACCCATAACGTATTGCGGCAACGCGTTGCGAAAATATCACATCGCGTTGCGAAAATATCACAACGCGTTGCGAAAATATCACAACGGGTTGTGCTATCATCCAATCAGAACACTATTTCTGCAACGTGTTGCTAAAAATAGACTCGCGACGTGTTGTGAGGTGTCAAAAAACGCGTTGCGAACATCTCACAACGCGTTGCCAGATATCCACAACGCGTTGTGAGATGTTCGCAACGCGTTGTTGGACACCTCACAACACGTCGCGAGTCTATTTTTAGCAACACGTTGCAGAAATACAGTATTTTGATTGAATGATAGCACAACCCGTTGTGATATTTTCGCAACGTGTTGCCGCAATACGGTATGACCCCTTTGGCTTGCCATAGCCGTGCCAATGTGCACGCTATGGAAATGTAGTCCTGGCTGGATGCTCCCAGATGCCGCCGATTGTGCAACTGATCAGTTGCTGACGATGAGCGTGCTACACACGAATCGATAGCAACTGATCAGTTGAGTTGCTTCCAGTTGGAAGGTCGATGTACGCTAGGCTTTACGGTTCACTGAATCTGGCCATATGCAATTGCGAGAAATCTGGGTTTAAAGTCAGAGGACCCAAAATTAAGCCTATTTAAAATGTTAAGATATCAGTACCCACGTTTCCAATAAGGTACACAACAATGTTTCTTGACAACAATGTTTTCTTGCAACATCACAGTATTTTGCTCTGTAGCGCAAAATAGAGTTTGCCAATGTGTAGTGGAGTGTCCCAAATGTGTAAACCAAAGCAAAAACTATGATGAGCAGGTAATCAAAGCACTTTGGATAATGTAAATCTTTGTCTAAATGTTTGGGACACCACTAAAAAAAAAGGGTACGTTAAGTGAGTTTTTCCATGGTAAAGGGGGCATTCTCGCAACACAGATCATATTTTTCAGAAAATACCTTTATCTGGTCTAAATATAAAAGAAATAAGTTTAAGTTGTTCTGAAGAGATAACTTAGGCCAAAAGAGGGTTACAAATAGTGTGACAACATGCCTTTCTAAAAACCCTGTGTACAAATTTCCAATATATGCTCGTAACCGGGACGGCCTAAAATGTAACACAATATGGTCTGTGTTGTCAAAATGCACCCCTTACTGTGGAAAGACCCATGTCTATTTCGTGCAAAATGTTGTGTTGGGGTTACGATTTCTGGATGTCACCCATTGGGAAAAAAGCCATACTGTGATGACACAAGCATAGGCTCATCTCACAGAGCACTAGCATGTTACACTGGAGCCTTGCGTGTAGGTTTGGCAACATTTCTTTGCTTGATTTCATGTTTATTGTACATCATATACTTACCCATGCACACCTTGTTGTATGAGCGTACTGAGATTACCAAGTTTGGTTTCTAAGTGGGAACCAACACGACTGCTGCCAATCTCAAACAGCGCCAGACTTTGGTTGATAGCTGTATAGAAAAAGTCAACAAACATCATGAGCAAATTAAACCCTAATTAACCCTTTGATTTACAATGGGTATCTGAAGTCCTCGGGCAACACAAAAGATTGTGGTGTAAAACATAAATTTGCCAAAGCAAGTACATGTACTTGCACTACTAATAAGCCCCTGTCACATTAGCCTTGTCCAAGGCATTCATAGATAGTCTAGGCCTAGGGCATATTGTTCTGGCTCCACAAAATGCCCGCTAGCTGTCCGTGCACCACGTTTCTCCAACGTAAACAGTGACCTCACGTGGCGACAAGTTTATGCAAATCACCTCAAGCGATATGAACACCTTGTGACTAGCGAGACGGTGATCTTTATTTTTGTGCAAGATTTCCAGCGCACACCCAGTATGCATGTATAGCTGGAGCTAGCCTCACTGTACAACCAATCACAATATCGAGCGCGCGCGTAGTTAAACACAAACACCGAGCGTGGCCTGATTTTGAATGAAATAGGCTTATGCACATATGACAAACAATATGGCAGTAAACGGCCTATAGAACGAGAGAAAGTGCTTCAAAATTCCCATTTTGCAAATCGTTTTTTTTCAATATGTGCTAAGATCATCTACACCGGGATCACTCTACTACTGAGCAATATACGTTGGTATGGGTAAGTTGTTAGGGGCATGATGGAATGTGGAAAACTCAGTGGCAAATTTATAATAATTGTATGTTATACCATTGGACCATTGGACAGGGTTATGATGGGTTCCACTTCAGAAAATAGGGCAAAATCCTGCGATAGTTGTGAGACTGTCTTACGATATTTGGGTGTTCTGTGGGGTTTTGGTCTGGACCAAAATTAAAATGTTGTCGTGGAATTTTTTCGCTCGCATCATAATCGAGGTAAGACCTCTCTTCTCGATAGTCCATCAGTGTAGCCAATTGGTTTGCCCCACTGCATTGTTGGAAAAAGAGAGGCAAACATTGTTGTGGTGCTCCAGCGGGATGCCTAGATAGCTCAGTTGGTAGAGCAATTGGCCATATAAGCCAAGGACCTGGGTTTGAATCCCAGTCGGGGCACTGTAATTTTCTTGTTTTTCTAAATTCATCTTTTAATTATCAATCCTGTCATATATATATTACCTTATGGTTTTTGTCAATGAGAGAATGTGTGTATAGAATGAGGGAATATGGGAAGGTGGAATAAAGAAACAATGAAATCTAGTGACCTTTTTGTTTTGAGCAGCCGATTGATTTGCCATTGCAGAATGCCCCTTGACCTTTGACAGCGGTGAACATCTCATCCAGTATGGGGTTGTAGATGACACCCACAATGTCCTCTTTGTTAATGGAAAGTCCGATTGAAATAGCTACAAATTGGAAACTGGAGAACAAAGACAAGACACTGGGTGCGAAAATAAAGAAGCTTCAAAATGAAATTAGTACAAAGGTTTCTTTACCGAGGTTTGACTCAGTGACCTGTAAGATTATAGACCCAAGGTGATCTTGAAGCCACGACTATGCCCCGAAGCAGAAGCAGAAAGGCATATATAGTAATGGCTTCGAGATAATTGAGGTACAACATGTATATATTCTTAATATCAAAATTAGCGAATGATATGAATATATAGATTTTTGTCACCTTGTTAGTTAAAAGTAGACCTAACAATTTGTAGTCCATCAAGTTTTGAATTTGGAAGCTGTCTATGGCAAAAAGGTTGATATCTAAAGTAGAATTATGGTAGCATATTTCACCTAATGCTTTCCCTTTTCGCTGTTAGCCGCTTTTACAATTTCCTTGAAGATTTCATCATTTACAGAATCAAGTTTATGACTCGGAGATCTTGCCATTACTGTTCCCTCTGTTACTTTTAACAGAGGGAACTGTTTAGACGTACGTAGCATGCATTGCATAGTTTGTGCATAGTTATGCTGCACGTGTGAACACACTAAAACTAAAACAAAAATTCCTGGCCCAGAACATGCTAAAACTAAAATGCCTGGCAAAGACTATATATATGCCTAGTCGGAATTCTGAGGATACGGGCCTAGCTAATGCATAGTTCCGACCTGTCAATCAACCGAACCTGCCGACCAATCACAGCTAGCAGACAGCGCCCACATAGGTCAAAGTGCATTGCCTCACAAACAAATTGATCGCGATTTTCTGCCGATACGTTTTATGCGGTGTTCCGGGTGAATTTGTGGTTTCAAGGCCAGGCGATTCGCTGTTCAAAGGTAAGAAAGCAAATTGTTATGAATATACGACATCTTTGTATCATTGGCCTTTTACTAAGTGCGTGCTACGGTAACTGTCGACCCTGAAACATGAATACCTTTGAGTTTTCTCCAATGAATGAATTATTTATTATTATTATTATTATTTATTATTATTAATGAATCTGTGCTTTCCGTTGAAAGTCCCATTGGTTTGTGCAGTATGTGTCGCCATTTTGACGATAGCGTGTGAGGCATAACAACAATATCCAATGGAGCGGGGTTAATTGGGCAATCTCGGAACTATGCATTCACTTCCTCTCTCCCGCTCCCCCCTTTTTAACCAATCATGTCAGATGACAGGAATCTATACATGAGGTATATAATCGATACTAGCTCCCCTTGGCATTGAAATTTACATGTAACAAGCTAGTTCCTTCACCTTGGCCTCGGGAACTAGTTTGTCAATTTCCAATACCCAGGGGAGCCACATCAAGCCACGATAGTATAACCAAAATCTTCCAATGGGAACACCACTTTATATTAATTTATAGTACACTGCCGTACCTGTGAACAAAGTTTGTGGTCCCGTCTACTGGATCTATAATCCATGTTGGGTTGTCAGTCAATTCACAATGTTCTCCTGCCGCCGTCGTTTCTTCCCCAATAAAACTGCAAAACAATGTTGAATGTAATAATAGACCCCTTGCACCAGCGGCCATGTTTATAAGCAGGTTTATCTAAAGCCCCAGTACATCATTTGCAGTTACCCAAAATTTGACTTTATGAAGTTGACAAGAAAAACCCAGAGTAAAAATGTTGATACATGTAGCAATGATTTTTTTTCCCGTGTTAAGTGGTACCTTTGTGGGAGAAATTGCCAACCAAAGTTTTTTTTATTTTAAAAACCATGCATGGATTTTTAAGGTTTTCTGAAGTACATGTATTAATTACTGCATCTATGTGGTTGAAATTTCTACAAGGCAGTTTATCAACATTATTCTTTAATATGTAATGCTGTTGTTCTAGAATTCGTTAAATAAAGTGTCATCTGCAAATGTGCCTTTAAAATCACTGATAAAAGTGTTTCAACTATTTTATTTCTACTTAGATGGTCCACGACCACAGTGTTTCATCTGGCCATAATCTTTCAAACTCCTGTTTACCTGTGGTCAGGGAATTTACTCCTGAGAAAGGAGATGATGAGATGTTCCACCTTTTGGTCCGTCTCCGTGACCAAATCTGCAGGGGAACTCTTCAATTCAACCACTTTCTTGTCATGCCAAGCAGCTCTTATCTCCTACTCACAATTGAAAGAGAGAATGCAGTTTTAATGCATTCAATTGAAAACAATGGGATTTATATCATATTCAGGTCGGTTCAAGATTCTTGGAGAAACAAAAATCTAAGATTCTTAACTAATGAACTCCGAAATGTTATTTTTCTGAACTTGTTGGAAAGTCCTCAGCATACACCAATCCGAGAGCCGAGGACTCCTTTTCTTTATATACACCATAGCTGGGGGATTTTACTGAACAAAATGTATATATTTGGCTGTTGCTAAAGTTGCATTTGTTTACTTCAAACAAGTTGCGCGTCTTTGTAGGGTTGTGTACGCGAAGGGGGCGCGTCGCGTGTATGCGAAGGGAGCGTGTTGCATGCAAGTGAAGGGGGCCATGTAATGGACAAGCGCTTTTCGTTCTAACATCAACACAAAACGCACAGTCCATGCACTGGAAGCCCCTCAGCTATGGCGGATATACAGGGAAGGAGACCTTATAGTTACCGAATTGGTCTATAGATACACTATTACGAGAGCTAAAGTCCTATTAATGGGGGCCATCCAGTGCCATGAACTGTGTGTTTTGTGTTGATGCTAAGCTGTTATCACTTTTTTTTTTGCGTTTATTGTAAGCTTGCGAAGCTGGTGTACGCGAAGGAGGCGCGTTGTGCACTGTTTGATTTAACAACACAGAGTGCTCAGTTCATTGCAGTAGACGGCCCCCAGTAATGGCGGACGTGCAGGGAAGGAGTCCTTAGCAACCAGATTCGTCTATACGTTTGGACCATTGGTGTAGTAAGGGCAGTAACGTGGGTATAGATGTTAAAAGAGCTTGTTCACATTTTTTTCCCAGAAAATGGGTTTCATTTTAACCCAACAATTTCATAAAATACCTCCCCAAAGTACCATCCATGGGACGAAAACAGGAAATTTGAAATCTCCAATTTGGGTGTAAAAGCAAAAAGGTTAGTGTTATCACTGCACTATGCTTTATGTAACCGGATAAATTGGTCTTTTGATATCCTTGAAACTATACTGATTGAGAGCACGAAATTTCAGAATGGTAATGAGAACAATATGACAAATGATATGGTATCAAAATCTCAAAAGAAATTGGGGAGAAACAAATTGTGATCTGATATGCTCCTAAGACACGTAATTTTACGTTGAGCTCAACACTTGCAATGTTAACATATTAAAACTACAGATGCACATGTTTCACACTTACAATAGTCACAGCTTATTATTGTCAGGACTTATAAAAAAACATCCCCCAAAAAAGCACATATTAAAAAACAAGTTTATGATCGAGATACATGTAGGGAGGTATAGTATTAAAGACAGTATACATGAATGGTAAACTGTTACAAATAGTTTTATCCCCCTGTGTGATTGAAGATATGCATGATTAAAACCAACCTGAGCAAAAACCAGCTCCGTACTTTGTCTAACTTTTGAGAAAACAGTCAAAAAAGGGTTTGTAGTAATTTCGCCCCAAAACCACTTCGCCCTGAACCATTTCGCCCTAAACCACGGCCTGTGCACGAAGTGGTTTTGGGGCGAAGTGGCATTTTGGTGATGTAGTGTTTGGACGAAGTGATTTGGGGCGAAATGGCACTTGGGCGAAGTGGTTTGGGGGCGAAATTTATGGCACTTGGGCGAAATGGTTTTGGGGCGAATTGAATTTTCGTCTCATGAGAGAAAAACTAATTGTTTTACTCATTTCTCAAAGACTATAGCTCTTCAGTCAAAACCATTTCAGGGAAAGTTTTTCACGGTCATCATTTTTATATTGTGTAAGTTAGGCGTAAATCTGTGAACATTTCTGATTTTCGAGATACCAATCATGTATACTGCCTTTAAAGTTACATGTACCTCTCCAGCTTTCCTTGCAATCTCAATAGCAGCACATAAATATTCCTGGTAGGCAGTTTCATTTGACTCCGGTTTCTCCATGGCTCTGCAAATAATGAGTAGGCCCTAGCTGGGAAAATAAGAAAATTAACAAACAGACAAATGGTTATTGTAGGCACTACACACAAACTTTAGCGCAAAGCATTAACATAATGGATTTAGACTATTTATTCCAAGCTGGGAATCACAATTGGAGATCCAGGAAATACAACTTGGCGATTCTGAATGCCAATGGATGCTAAACTACAAAATTCCAGAAATTTTGCAGTATTCTGTATCAGGTTTAAAATATATTTTTCCAATTTCAGAGCCAAATTTTGTTTTTAAAATGGAATCGAATCTGCGTTCAACCGGAGAAGTCAACATGGTCAACGCGACCCTGGCCTTGTACCAACTTGACCATTGTCCAGCTTTACCGTGCGTTCAGGAACGTTGCAGGTTTCGAGTCAACTCATGCAGTCCCGGGTCAACTTGGTCCCGGGTCAACATGGTCAACTCGGTCCCGGGTCAACTCGGTCCCAGGGTCAACTCGGTCCCAAGTCATCTCGGTCCCAGACCAACTCGGTCTCAATGAACTAAGCCCCCGGCATGCCCGGGCCCAGCCTAGGCCCTGGCAACTCGACTGCCCTTGATTGGCCTTGCCCTTGCCCTTGACCCGGCCTTGACCTTGACCTTGACTTGTCCCTTGTTTTGTTGGCCTTGATTTTGAAAAATTTACAAGATTCCTAGCAGTCGATCTTTTCCGAATTATTTGACGCAATTTCACTGTCTGATTGTAAATGGCAGTTTGCCGTTACATACAAAGCCGTTTTCGCTTTACAAAAAAGCTCGCCGTACGACCGGTCAAACTTGTTTTTACTTGTATGCGATGACCGGCCGGGCAAAACTGATGACGTAGGTCGCCCACAGTGCGCGCGTAAGGCGGCCCTACTTGTACTTGTTTAACCAACAGAGGGCGTTCTAGTCTAACACATTGTCGGCTGCCTGCGCTGTTTACTAAATTTGCCAAACTCGGCCCAAAAAAATCTACTATTTATTCTACTTGAGCAAGTGTATTTGAGCGGCTGTGGGAGTAATATTTCACTTATATTCTTACAGATGATATTAGCTGAACCGTAGACATGTCTCTCGCCTTTGTACCGCCGAGACAGCGGGGTAAAGCAGTGCCAGATCAGGCGACAATACAAAAGGTGAGTTTAGCTAGCAGGTCAACTCGACCGTTTGCCAACTCGACTCGGACTACTAGCCCCGCGAGCAGTGCTTCGGGTGGGAAAACCCTCGGCCCTGTCGTCTAATATACCCAAAATCTGTGGCAAACTCACGCAAATGAAATTTGTCCCATGGCTCTGATATTTGCTCAATAGGTGCACTCACCCCAGTTTATAAATATTCCGAAGAGTACGCATCGATCCGATGTCTAGTTTCGGTGAAATCGTGGGGAAAGTTTGAGACCTTTCGTGCGATGAAATACCTTCTCTTTGACCAAAAATCAAATATCCGCATGCGCGAGAGCGGAAGAACCATCGGGGAAAAAAGACCACAGTACTACATTCTGGAGATTCCAGGGACTTCCATGGTAAGTATTTCAATGTTTAATTTTGACTGGAAGGTGAAATTTCAGTTTGGAGAACGGGCGCCATTTTTATTGTGCAACATGGTCAACATTTCGCCACGGTCAATAAAACCTGAACAGCTAAAAGTGATTCATCACGACCCAATGTAAACATCAGAAAATAACTTTTAGCCTTCTAAAAATACCACTAAGATCTATGAGACAACTCTGAAAAATTTTAAGTTTTAAATTCTGATTTAAATTTTAAACTCTGATTGCCTCTTTAAAGTGGATGAGGGGAAAAATACTTGAATAATTTAAAGGCATTATATATGATTGGTATCTCGAAAATCAGAAATGTTCACAGATTTACGCCTAACTTACACGATATAAACATGATGACCGTAGAAAACTTTTGTCTGAAGTCTTATAGTCTTTGAGAAATTAGTTTTTGTCTCATGAGACAAAAATTCAATTCGCCCCCAAACCACTTCGCCCGAGTACCATTTCGCCCCAAATAACTTTGTCCAAACACTACATCTCCCAAATACAACTTCGCCACAAAACCACTTTGTGCACAGGCCGTGGTTCAGGGCGAAATGGTTGAGGTTCAGGGCGAAGTGGCTTTGGGGCGAAATGACTGCAAACCCTTTTTGACTGTTTTCTCAAAAGTTAGACGAAGTACGGAGCTGATTTTTGCTCAGGTTGGCTTTAATCATGCATATCTTCAATCACACAGGGGAATAAAACTATTTGTAACAGTTTACTAATCATGTATACTATCTTGAATACCGTCACTTTGTTATCAGATGCTGGATGAAAACAACCAACTCATACAAGCCATTGTTGACTACCAAAACAAAGGCAGAGCATCAGAAGTGGCTCAGTAAGTATTTATGCTAGACATGCTGAATCATTATTGCGAAAAAATAAGGATCGGTAAAGGGCAGCCATGACGGGCAGAATTCTGCCCGTGGTCACGTGGTTATTATTATTTATTTTGTTAGTAAGTGCATATATTTTGCATTGACATTTGTAACCCGGCCGTGCGTGTCAAACATATCCAAATGTAAATAAAGTACATTGCCTAAAGCAAAGGGCTTTGCCAATTTTTAAATATAAAACACACAATGCGCACGCGCAAAGACGACCAATCAAAAAACAAGATGAAGTGCCCTTTACCTGTCCTTATATTCTCCTATGTGGAATATGTGGACGGGAACCAGTCTAATTTTGAGAGTACAATGTGATTTTAAACATACATACATACCAATTACCAGTTTGCAAATCCAATAAAAAAAAAACTTTGCCCTGTAATGTGATGTCAAGTTGGTATTTTTTTTGTATACATTGAACAAAGATTTGAATGAAATTACCTCCTGGAATCAACAAATCATCAAATTTTAAGATATACTTCCCACTTGCACTTCTGTCGCAAATGTTGCATTTCTCAGATAAATAAATGATAAAATTACTGCATAATAAAGTAATGCACAAAATGATGCGGCGAGCGGTCTGTGCGTAAGCGCGACAACAGAGGGCGCTGCGCGCGCGCTAATGGTTATCTTGTGCACTAACTGAAGGCAATTTTTGAAGGAGAAAATGTGATTTTTCTACAGAAAAGCAACATTTGGGAATTATATCTTAAAATTATATTATCTGTTGATTCTAGGAGGTAATTTCCCTAAAATCTTTGTTCAATGTATACGAAAAAAATACCGTCAAGTTTGTATATTTGTACTGGACCTTGCTACACTGGTAAAGAGCAATTAGCCTGTAATGTGACCAAGTACAGAATCAATACCTTGTTCATGGTAGGAGAGAAAGGCATAAAGCAGCCAGACTGTTGGTTGCCAGGCATTGGTGAGTACCATGGACCTTCTAAACTGCACCTCCATTTGAACGTGGATAATGTACGGTAGGGCACCTGCATTAATGCAAAGTTTACATGCAAAATGCTAATTTTTCCCAGTCGGAACTTGGTTCCATCAAACGGCACCAAATATAATTGAATATATTTGTCTCAGCCTAGAATGGAAATTTATACTAATAAGCCTAGATTTGTTGCATGTTTAGGTTTTTTCATGTTTTGTTTTATTATTATTATTATTTTTTCTCGTCACAGGTACCAGCAAATTTTGCACCGTAATCTGGTTTATTTAGCAACAATTGCAGATTCCAACCAGGGCATACAGAATCTGTTGGCAGTAAGTAGCCTTTTGACTCTTGAGTTTGCTTCCCCCTTTTATCATTTTCACACTGCAAAAGGTCCTGCCAGTTGATAAACATCATTGGTAATCCCGAAAATCAAAAATGTTCACAGATTTACGCCTAACTTACACAATATAAACATGAGGACCGTAGAAAACTTTCCCTGAAATGGTTTTGTCTGAAGTGCTATAGTCTTTGAGAAATGAGTAAAACAATTAGTTTTCGTCTCATGAGACACAAATCAAATTCGCCCCAAAACCTTTCGCCCAAGTGCCATTTCGCCCCAAACAACTTTGCCCGAGTGCCATTTCGCCCCAAATTACTTCGTCCAAACACTACATCACCCAAATGCCACTTCGCCCCAAAACCACTTCGTGCACAGGCTGTGGTTCAGGGCAAAATGGTTCAGGGCGAAGTGGTTTTGGGGCGAAATGACTGCAAACCCTTTTTTGACTGTTTTCTCAAAAGTTAGACAAAGTACGGAGCTGGTTTTTGCTCAGGTTGGTTTTAATCATGCATATTTTCAATCACACAGGGGGATAAAACTATTTGTAACAGTTTACCAATCATGTATACTATCTTTAAAGGCAGTACACATGATTGGTATCTCAAGGAATCAGAAATGTTCACAGATTTACACATAACTTACACGATATAAACATGATGACGGCAGAAAACTTTCCCTGAAATGGTTTTGTCTAAAGTGCTATAGTCTTTGAGAAATGAGCAAAACAATTTATTTTTCGTCTCACGAGACGTAAATTCAGTTTGCCCCAAAACCACTTCGTCCTGAACCACTTCGCCCAAGTACCATTTCACCCCCAAACCACTTCGTCAAAATAAATATTACTGTAAACACCTTTTTGACTGTTTTCTCAAAAGTTAGACAAAGTACAGAGCTGGTTTTTGCTCAGGTTGGTTTGTATCATGAATATCTTCAATCACACAGGGGGATAAAACTATTTGTAACAGTTTACCAATCATGTATACTATCTTTAATACTTCCATTTCTTAGATGTGGTTATTTTGGCCATTAATTTTTGGTATTAAGTAAACTTACATTTTAGTCGTAACTCAAGGGAATAGATACCAGTTTAGAGGTATTTCGAGTTTGAGATAAGCAGAGGCTGAATACTCCTGCAGAAATTGAGTGTTTTGTCTTCAGAATTGCAAGGTAATTTCTGGAATTAGCAAGCCATCACTTGGAATTGAATCTAGATGACGGGGAATCAATTCCTACTGGGAATCGATTCCTCCGTTGTGGAATCACCCAAGCCCAGTGTGTGTTTGTGTTGTCACTGACATATCTGGAATTAATTTATATCGACAGGCACCCAACCAGAGCAATGCTAACATGCCTACGCCGCCCCAGGGAATGAACCCACCCAACCCCCCATCGATGGGTCCGGGACCTGGGGGGATGATTCCAAATCCACAGCCTGATATGATGCATCCACAACAACAACAACAGCCACCACTACAACAACAAACACAGCAGCAGCAGCAACAACAGATGCAGCTGCAGCAACAGCAGCTGCAACAGCAACAGCAACAGCAGCAGCCCCAGCCACAACAGCAGCCACAACAGCAGCCCCAGCAGCAGCAACTGATGAACACAGCACCCGTAAGCATTCCACAGACGTCGTCAGCACCGATGGGTCAAATACCAGGTATGGTTCAGCTTGATAAACGGCTAAGATCAAGTTTGATTCAGGACTAGAGTAAACCACCGGTTAAACGTCATCCTGAAAAAAATAGATGCAAACGCCTTTGGTTAGTCAAATGGGTACTAGTGACTAACGCGACTGTGCCCTGTGGGTTGGTTCCAAATAGTCGACCAGACACGACTATAAATAGGTAACGTCAATTACTAGACTGGTTCCCGCTCCACATATTCCACATACAACGAATGAATATGAGGACCGGCTGCCGTCGAGTTTAAAATAGCACTAAGCATTACGTCACGCATAACCGTTAAATTTCACCAATTCGGTGACAGATTGAATGTTTTATTCCACTAGGTTTTGCCTCTAGAATAGAACATTAAATCTGTCCCCTCATGAAATTATTTGTACTATTGCTCTCGTAAACATTCTTTATTTGTATACTTACAGAACATTTTGATCTTTTTATTTGGATTAACATTTCAGGTTCTCAGATGAGTGATCAATCGTCCATGGGTCCCCCAGCGAGTTCCACAGGTAACATGCCAAGTTACAATACAGCAGGTAACAACACACAGAGCATGGGAGGATACCCAAGAGGGGCTATGGCTCCGGATCAACCCACACCAGGTAAGTTATGTGTCTCCCTTAGGGCCTGCCTACACGAACCAACATTTGTTGGCCAACACGTGTCTGACGATGTCGGCCGACCAAAAGTTGGATGGTGTGGACGTCACTCCAGACAGCGTCCAACAACATCCAACTAGTTGGAACATGTATGAACATGTTCCTATCGCCCGACTTTGTTGGAGCTTGTTGGAGAAATGGGCCAATAGCAGATTAGAACGCCTGTCACGTGAAGGCAGCAACCAACTGCGGTCAAGATATGCTGGAACATGTTGGTTCGCACGGTCGAGCACATCCATGTACTGCCCAACAAGTTCCAACTTCATAATGGTCCTTTTTGGCCAACAAATGGTGGCTCGTGTAGACGGGCCTTTACATTGCAGGGTGGTTTTGTTAAAATATCGAGCTAACGATTACCCTTCAATAGCATATTAACAACATAAAGCCTCGTGATTTGAACCAAACCTTTACCTATTGGTATTACCCAAAACATGAAGAGAATGATTCAATAAACTAGTGCAATCTTCTGAACGCAAGTGTAACATTTTAAAACTTTTATAGAAATATTTTGTTAAATGTCGCTCATAATGTATAATTTGAAATAAAACACGGGTTTTACAAGTTGAATGTACAATTATAACTGAACGTGCACTTGCTGTTCATGTTCATTCTCTCTCTCTCTCTCTCTTTGTCAAATCATCATCAAAGCACTTTCTAAGATGGTCTTGTCCACTCGCATTTCAGGTCCCCCGATGAGCGAGCAAGGCATGATGGGACCCCCAGTCAGCTCCGTCAGTAGCAACATGCAGGCCAACCCCACTAATCCACCCAATCCCAGCATGCCCTCCAATCCCAGCATGCAAAGCGGCTACAACCCAAGCAACTCGCAGGGGAGCGCGTCCTACGCCCATGCACCCATACCGCAGTCACAGGGTAAGTAGAACCGCCGTGCGAATTAATCGAGTACAAAACGGTACTACTCGTACTCGAGACTATCATCGTTACATACTCGCGATTAATCGTGATTATATGCTATCAGGCCTGTTTCCCAGCACACTTAAAAGGCGACATGTGTGCAGGTGACTTATTTGTTGTGTATGCCGACTATTTCAATTCATTGTGTCCTTTGTGCTAGCCGTTTTGAACCACAACGATCGAGTACAACGACTGTGGATCTCCACGTGTCCATGATCTGTCGCATACGTCCGATTCAATGAACTGTTTCATTTTGCTACTCGTAAATTTGTGATTACTCGCAAATAATACACGTATGCTATGTTACATTTGTGACGGTAGCTACATGCACGGGTTGAAGGAGAATTATGGCAAACTTATGCCGTCTAATCACGGAGCAAGACCGTTTGATTTTCATTACTCGAAGGTAATCGAGGGATTTTTTTTAGGAGAAAAATATGAAATAATCTTTGCTGAAGTTCACCATCTATGCATTGTTTGAAACAGGATCGGGGCAGCACAGATTAGGCAATTTTCCGCTGTACAGTTGGTTACTATACACACAAACGTGCATTTTGTTTTTTCCTCCGTTTTGATACTTTGCTCACTACTCGCGATTAATCGATTACTCGCGAGTAATTGCTGCAACTACTCGCGAGTAGCAAAATCCACTAGTCGCCCAGCGGTAGTAAGTAGCATCACCAGTTAAATTGATTTGATAGAAATGTGGACAAATGTCCATGAGTTTGGATGGGGAATCTGGATGCAGTGAAAAACAATTTGGCTCCATCGGGATTTAAACAACAGACTTGCTCATCAGCATGCAGATGCTCTACCACTTGAGCTATGAAGCCAACTGGTGGTCTCGAATCACGGTATTGCAGTGGTTCCTTACTAATTGGGATTGGCTATCGCGTGAGCTTAGCAAGCCCTACAGAGGGATAAACCCTTCAATGAGATAACCACCCCCTCAAGTCAAATTCATGAAGGTCCTTCACATATATAATACATACACAAGGTGGGAGACAACACCAAAATTTTAATTTAAATTTGAATTGAATTAAATAAACTTTATTATCCATTAAATGGAAAATGGTCTTTAGCTCACATTATACAATATATAGGGTGTTTCTATAAATTAGGGGTCCAATGTTGGTGTCCCCCGTTACATTTTACATCTCGTTTTTGTAAATTCAGGACACATTATTTAAATACTTTCCATCTCAAAGAGTGAGTACATAAAGTACAATTCATAAAAAATGGTTTAAAAGCCATTTTAATGATTTTTGTACAAAAAATAACACATATCAGGTGTAACGGGGGACACTACATGTCACACTTTTGGACCCCTAATTTATAGAAAGACCCTATACACAGTTATTTACAGATGTTATACACTTTAAAATCACAAATTAAGCTCAGTTATTGCTAATGGTACAAATTATCTCTTATATGAGTCTTTCCACGGTAAAGGGGGCATTTTGGCAACACAGACCATATTTTCCAGAAAATACCTTTGTCTGGTGTCAAAATAAAAGAAATAAGTTTCAGTTCTGAAGAGATAACTTAGGCCCAAAAAGGGTTACAAATAGTGTGACAACATGCCTTTCTAAAAACCCTATGTATAAATTTCCAATATATGCTCGTAACCCGGATGGACACTTGTGTTACATTTGTGACCGACTCTGGCAAAACCCGACGCTTCTCGGCATTTCCCATTACGTGATATGGGCCCACAACCTTAAAAAATGGCCTCTGGGACCAACTTTGGCAGAATCAACATCGGGATACATTCAAGATTTGTTTTGTTGTTTGAACTGTCTCAAAATTCCTCATATTATTGACAACAAATTAAATAATCAACTAGTTTGTCAAACTTTAATGACCAATAGCTCCATTTCACTTTTTTCTGATCTGTCATACTTTAATTGGTCATAACTTCGCCAAAAACTATCAGAATTTCCTCAAACATGTTTTAAAAGATACCTTTTTGTATGCACACTAAGCTGATTACAAGTGTTGGGTTTTGCTGGAGCCCGTCACATTTTAGGCCATCCCTGAAAGCGATATCAAAGTGATTGGTCAGTCAGTGCCTTGTTATCCACATGTTTCAACAAACTGTATTCAACAGTCGTAGGAAGCATGATGCCACGTCAACAGAGCATGCCCAGCAACCAACCAACCAATCAACAGCAGTTTCACATGCCCCAGCATCGGTATCCACAGCAACAAGGCATGATGGCCGGGCCACAGAATGGTAACCAAGGCAACCAGATGATGGGCAGTCAGCAACAACTAATGGGAGGCTACCGACAGCCCACACAGACAGGTCAGGCTCTGCTTGTTACTTCATAAGTATTATTATTATTATTATTATTTCTTTCTGGTATTCATACCAAGGATTCCTCAATAGTGCTCATTGCACTGTCACTCGCAAGCGTGAGGAAACCCATGAAGAATTAGAATTAGAAATGGCCAGAGACACCGGGGATGATCCCCCTTGCTTTTCACGAAAGAATGCTCCGGGATCTTTAGAGTGCGTTACCATTACCTAACACACTGGACCAACGGCTTTACATCCCTTCCGAAGGATGGAGCAAGTGTGGTTGAGTGCCTTGCCCAAGGGCACAGGTACCGTAGCCGTGGGGAGGTTCGAACCTGCAACCCCAAGTTTTCACCTATGATTGCGAGTCAATGACCTAAACCGCTCGGCCACGGTACCCCACAGGTCTATGGTGGTGTGCAAGGGACATCAAAAACCAAAGAAAAATATGGGAAACTGAGTTTGAAAAAGCTTAGGCATGCCAAGTATACAATAAAGTATGCAAATAAAATGTATGACCTGTCACAACGAAATGAGCGTAAAGTCGCACTCCGCTATTTTCTATAATGAAGGTTCAAAGTAAAAAATTGAAGGGATGTCAATTTTAGGGTTTTATAATATTTGGAAAGAGTAATTTTTATTCTATTTGATTCCAAATGTTTTTAACGTCATTCAACAATTAAAAACATAATTTTTAGACCAATTTTGACGATAGCTTTCTTCGTAACTCTTAAGAAATTTTGTTTGAAGATTTTAAAGATTTGTTTGAACACTACCCCTTTTCAAAGCTGTGTTGCATTGGTGCATTTGGGAATAGTTATACCTTATGTGTTATATACCATTAGAAAGCTCTTTCTGCTGAATTAAAAAAGTACCAATTTCTCTAATTTTTGAAAATTCCTACTTATTTCGTTGTGACAGGTCACACTTTTGAAGAAATTTACATCAGCGCAAATATTTGCTGTTCAGCAGAAAAATTGGCTTAATCCAAAATTTGTTTGCTTTATAAAAGTGGGTTAGCAGTCAAAATCTGATGTGATGTGTATTACAATTGACTGGTGTTCTGCTATTCTTGCTGAGAACACAAGTTGACAAAAATGTTGACTATTAACCCATTTTTATAAAGCAAACAAATTTTGGACTGAGCAAATTTTCCTGCTAAACAGCTTAACGAAATTGGCCCTTGGTCATTTCTTGTGTATAGGTCAACAGCCTTACAGTCAAGCACCCGGCTACAGCCAGCAGTACCACCCTCAACAGGCCAGCGGCTACCCCCAGCAGACCCCCCGCCAGCCATACACCAGCCAATACCAGGCACCGCCCAACCAATCCGGGCCAGTCACGGCCATGCCACCCCCACAAGTACAACAACCACAGCCGCCACAACAAGGGAATTATGGGAATTTCCCACAAGGCCAGGGGGTGCCACAGGTCCGGTATGCATATAGTCAAGGCCAGGGGCCACCAGGGCCAACGGGCCCCACTGTGCCTGTACCGCAGGGTGGGGGGTATGGGGGCTATAACCAGGGGCAGTATGGAACAACTAGTTACCAGCAATAGGTACCACAAATGCTACAGTCATTGGTCACGGTACGGCCATCTTCGTCTTGTTCTCTGTGAGTGTCTGACACGATCCGTGCATTTACGCTGTAGCGCATCTAATATACGCTGTTGTGAGTGAAAGAATCAGTGTCCACGCTGCGCGTCCACATGATCGTATTATGCATGTTCCCATTGTGATGCACACGCAACAATTTCACCACGTGGCCAAACAGTTTTTTCCCGCAAACCTCAATTTGGTTACATCATAATAATTAATGGCGGACATGTCTACCCTACAGGGCTGTTGCCATTATTATCGCTGCCATCAAGAAATCATCAGAACCATTTCACTTCAACTAGGTGGCCACCTGGCCAAAGCGTACAACCCTATCAGCACTTAGATCGTGGCATTCCCCAAACAGCTCCCTAAATATATCTCAAGTTGACAAGGCAATTGAGATTAAGTGTCTTGCCCACAGACACAAACACGTTGGCTCAAATGGGGCTCGAACTCATAACCTCTCAATCACGAGCACAGCTGTGTACCCACTAGGCCACACATGCTCCCATTGGTTTTAAAGGGAAGAAGGCCAATAGCGGTTGGGACTTAAATTCCAGAGGAGTGGCATGCCACAGCAGAAGAATTAAAAAGTATCTGTATGGCCGTGTTTCAGTACCACAGTAGTAACGGAAGGGAGTGTTCCAGCTTATGTTCAGACGTAAGGCAAATTTAGAGCCAGTCCTTTTCTAATTAGCAAATTAAGCTAGTGATGAAATCCAATGCTGCGTTTACAATTGAAACGACAAAGGTGGTTACAGACTAGGCATTTTTATTGCAACCTGAAAATTTGCCGCTTTTACATTACAACTTATTTGGGTTCAATCCCACCTTTAATTTCCGGCTACAAAAATCACAGCTAATTGTGCACGTAGCGCATGCGTGGGCTATTTTGTGTTGCGGAACTGGCGCTGGATTCGTCAGTTAAATCTACCACACAACGCGCACTGCACATGCTCTGTCCAAAGGACGCTTTTAATAGGAAAGGTGTATTCCAGAGAAACATTCATTTCTGAGGTCTTTGTCATAGTTTGCACAAGACATTTATAAATTGAACAATTTTTCTTCGTCCCGTTTATTTTGTGTTTTTATTAATGAAGTATATGTGTGTGTGTCTGTTATGTATATTGGCTTGATTGACCCCACGAGATTTCAAAATAGAACTTCTGTCCTTTCATAATAATGTGCACAAAGTGCTTGAAGCATTGTGACTGCTGCAGGGCAATTCCATAAATTCAGATTTACATTTCAGAGACTTTGAGGGCTTGTAAGGCTTCACGTATTCAAGTTGTTTGATTTTAAACACATGTTCTTCAAGCATCCTTAATGAAGGTGTAATTCCTGAAAAACTGATTGTAATGCCATTCTCAATAAGCGAGGTACGTTAAAAAAATTGTTTTCGGATGTACTCGATGAGTATGTACGAAACGGAGGTTTTTTTTTTTTACCTATTATGCTTGTTGAGAATGGGATCACAATAAGATTTTCAGGAAATACACTTCCATGTGGAATAGCTTGACCCATACAATTATAGAGTTTGTATCTTAAACACCCTCTTTTTTTAATTGTTCATGGTGATACCAGACATTTGAGGTGTAGGCCTAATAAACCCTTTCATGGTTATCGATGCCATCTTGTTCACGGGGCACTTCGAACACGCATTGCCGTGTGCGTGCGTGGATCGTAGCTAATGCACAGTGACCTAACAATGCGTTTGTGTACGACACGCACACGGCAACGCGTGTTTGAACTGCCCCGTGAACAACATGGCGTTGATTACCGTGAAAGGGTTTATTATCTTATAAACTATCAGTAAATTAAACGGGGTGCCTGGGTAATTTTAATAAAACTAGTTTTTCTGCCGAGTGCCTTCGACAAATCCCCTTAAACGCAGCTACATGAAATGTGTTCTGTATTTAGCAAGCTGCCATTAAATGGCTGCTTATTTATATGTTGCTTAAAAATGTTGTCCTTTTTTGAATAAGCTGAAATAGTATTTTTTGTTTCTGTTTGTGAATTGTGAAAAGTGCGAATACTTTGTTTTTGATCATTACAATGACCAGATGACATTCCAATTTGGTGTGTGGTTTTATTGCTTGCTTTTGTATATTATGGATTCTACAGTCGTTTTTTTCTTCTCAGTCGCCCTGTTTACACTTGATCCCGAGCTCGGGGTCGAACACCAAGCTCGGGATCAGCCTCGGATCACAAATTGAGTGTAAATGCTCTCAGGACCAAGTTGGCCCCTGATCAGACCCTGAGATTTTTGTCATTACAATGACCAGATGACCTTCCAATATAGTGTGTGGTTTTATTGCTTGCTAAGTGTATATGGACTCTAGAGTCATTTTTTTCCCCTCTCAGTTGCCCTGTTTACACTTGATCCTCAGCTCGGGATCAAAAATCCTGGATCCGCCCCTGGATAGGTACCAGCGCGACCGTGCCCTAACTGGTCTACTGGACACAACACCATTGCTGAATAATTTGCTTTGGGTATAGTGAACTACAGTCGTAAATCATACTTGCCCATAGTTTCTATAAAACAAAAATGTAAAAAATATTTCACTATGGGGCACTCTTCATGCCGGGTGCATTCAATTAGTAAAAAAAAAAAAACCTGACATTGTGTACAAAATCTTGAGGAACATATTTCAATTGCCAACTTATAGACAAAACAGCATCTCTGTATAACAACTTACTCTTTCGCGTTTAGGTCGACCGGTTATGGGTAAAAAAGGCGTATTAGGACGACCGATAGGTCAAGAAAATGGGTGTCAATTCATGAGTTTCTTTCCGACAATTTTGTGGTTTTAGTGGTCTCTGTAAGCACTCTACCCAAAAAGGTCGTCCTAATACGGGAAAAGTAGTTATTTAACTTCCCATAAGTATATCCATTATACTTTGTTAAAAAAATTTAAAAAATTGGAAAAGAATTTTAGGTATTTCATACAATTTTTCACTTTCATTATCAGTCGTAACCAAAGATGTCTCCTTTCATTTAAAAATTGGTATATGGATACTATACAGCATAATTAGGTGGCCATAATCAGGGGCCAGGTTTACAATAGATCCACACAGCACCTACATGTACTTGCCCGATGCATGGAAAATGATGTGATTGCTCATATGGCAATGAACATACTTTTAAGCACCTGCACTAAATAGGTCATCCATATTTTGTGGTAACATTTTCATAATACAGGCCTACTTTGTATAATTGCTTTTTTGACACATGCACTATGGCCGCCGTGCAAATTGTATATACAGGTCCAGAATCTACGTGTAGGTTTTCTTGAAAACCAATAGGATTGCCACAATGACAGACCGTCAACTCAAAATATGGTGTGTACAAATGAATGGTGGACAATGGATGTGTTTACACGTCAACTGTGGAAGACAGCGGCAAATGTGACAATAACTGCTCCTGTGACTATTCATTGCCAGAACATGTTTACACATCCTCCAGCATCAAGTTGTTAATAGCAAGTCATGAAAACATTTTTACAAAATAAAACCCAATGAAAATGCAGTTTTATTCACAATGTGTATATGTATACATGGAAACAAGCAGCATTTATGGCAATTGAACATACTTTTAAGAACCTGCACTAAATAGGTCATCCATATTTTGTGGTAACATTTTCATAATACAGGCCTACATGTATAATTGCTTTTTTGAGACATGCACTATGGTTTTCTCTCATCCCAAGTTTATGTTAGCTACGGTAAACATTCCGGAATGTTAAAAAACCAGTGCCGTAACAGTGTCAATAAATCAGTGCTGTTAATATTTCAAATAAGGTCACAAACTTCCGAGAATGGAAAAGAAAATCTTATGGAAGGCCATGTACAGTCTCTGACACACAGACATACTTCATTTCACATGCACACATTTATCCAAATGACCAGACTAAATGTTTGTTGCTATGTAATGTTACCAGGTGCACGTGGCAGGTGTAGAGTACAGAATCAATACCATTTTTTTGCGGTAGGAGAGAATGGCATAAAGCAACCAGACTGTTGGTTGCTAGGCATTGGCCTGCACCACATAGCAACAGCAGCATAGTATGTGGACTTCCTAAACTGCACCTAAGCTTCATTTTAAAGTGAAGAATTTGGGGCGCCAGCCAAGGTTGCACACAAAATGCTAATATGACCAAGGTACGTGGACGTGGAGTAATCCCAGGCATAGAAAAACGTGAGTCTTTCCACGGTAAAGGGGGCATTTTGGCAACACTGACCATATTTTCTAGAAAATACCTTTGTCTGGTCTCAAAATAAAAGAAATAAGTTTGTTGTTCTGAAGAGATAACTTAGGCCCAAAAAGGGTTACAAATAGTGTGACATGCCTTTCTAAAAACCCTGTGTACACATTTGCAATATACGCTCGTAACCGGGACGGCCTAAAATGTAACGTCCCGGTTACGAGCGTATATTGGAAATTTGTACACAGGGTTTTTAGAAAGGCATGTTGTCACACTATTTGTAACTCGTTTTGGGCCTAAGTTATCTCTTCAGAACAACTGAAACTTATTTTTATTATTTTGAGACTAGCTAGACAAAGGTATTTTCGGGAAAATATGGTCTGTTAATTGCCTAAATGCCCCCTTTACTGTGGAAAGACCCATGTAGTACAGTGAAACCTGCTACTAAGGCCACTTTGATAAACAAACCACCTACTTATAGTGGCCACCCATCTTTGGTCCCAAATGCCATGTGTGTAATGGTGCCGCCTGTTTATATAGTGGCCATTTTTTTTTTCGGTCCCGAGAGTGGCCACAATATACAAGTTTTACTGTACTTATATTTAGGTCAGATCACACATGGAACAGTTACTGTCAGTTTAAGTAAAAATTTAATGCGATCACATGCTTTGTACAATACCAAACAAAGTATACCGACAAAATTATTGAGGTGTGCCAGTCCAAGAAATATGTACAATTTTAGGAAGCACGTACAAAAGTTCAGTTTTCGTTCAAATGAAACACCAAGTGAATACGTACAGCATTTTGTTAGAAGTTACAGAACATGTATTTGTTTTGTTAGTGTGTACATCATGTTGTTAAAGGCTATTATATCATTTGCAGATGAAATCTTTTTACAAATTCCATAAACAACAGCATTACATAACGAAAGAATAATGTTGATAAACTGCCTTGTACAAATTTCAGCCACAAAGATGCCGTAATAATTCATTTTGCCAAAAATTTATTTTTTAAAGCACATTTTTCCCACAAAAGTACCTGACCTTTAATTTAGTCTGTTTTTTCCTGTCAACTCGTGAAATAAAATTTTGGGTCACTGCAAATGTACCGCAGCTTTAAAGGCACAGACTCGTCAGCAATGCGCGCGCGCCAAATTTGTGCCACGAAATACGCAGCTCTATGCCTTTGCTATGGAGCTGCGTATTTCGTGGCACGAATTTGGCGCGCGCATTGCTGACGAGTCTGTGTCTTTAAATATCTAATCATCTGTACACATACTGCATAAATATTTTAGTTCCATTGCAAAACGCTATGATATCGATTTTTGGCATTTTGAGAAAACTGCCATTTTGTATTACAAGTAGACACTGCAGTCAATGGCAAATTCCAATAAGTAAAACAGTTCTTTGTGGGATATAACACAGTTTGCCAATAATATATTTGACAAATGTATTGGACCACCAATCGAGAATGTACCGACATACTGGATATGTTGTTTATTGCGTTTTGCGATGAAACTCTTTATATACTTCGGTACATGATACAACCGGTGTGAAGTTGGTTACTTATTCGACGTTCGACGTTCAATATTCAATAAGGAGCTGTTACTTATTCAACATTCAATATAGTCTTGGCCCAAGACTACTCTAGTCGATATTGGCCATTCCCAGTAGTGGGCCCTCTTGCAGCACTAACTGGCCAACCCTTTGCTCACTAGAGTAGTCTTGGGAATTTCTCCCGGAAGTTCAGCATTGGGGGCGGTACCGTTTTATGTAAATAGCTGCAGAGGGTTTTATGATGGCACACAAGGGACATGGCATACCACAGATATCTTTGCAAATATTTGCAATGTCGCAATTATCTTCATAAACAAATGTATTTTGCGATGTCATACGCCTTTGCAAACATGTTTGTAAATATATTCGCAAACATTTGCCAAGAAACTTATGCCACCGAAAATATTAGCAACGATAAAACGGTCATGTTCGATGATTCTTGTAAGCCGCCTTATATTTTTCAAACCATTCGAAGCGCGTGCACGCGGTGTATTTGGGTCACGCTCTGCGGTCGGCGCGCTGTATTTGGGTCGCTCGCTGCATTCCCACGCTCTGCTGTATTTGGGTCACTCGCTGATTGGTTCCCTAGGAAAGCCTAGGCAAAAACAATGAAAAAGTTAAAACTTCCGGGAGAAGTTCCCAAGACTACTCTAGTGAGCAAAGACTGGTCCGTTAGTGCTGCAAGAGGGCGCACTATATGGCCAACGCGTACACAAACCAATATCGACTAGAGTAGTCTTGGGCCAAGACTACATTCAATAAGGAGCTGTTACTTATTCGACATTCAATAAGGAGCTGTTACTTATGCACCTATCAATTGGTCCCCCAACCCCTTCCCCCCGTGTTGCCCCATTCCTAGGCTAGGTGGGGGTTTGGTCACGTTTTTCATGCCCCAGGGTGGGGCATTTGACCCTTTGAAATAAAATGTTCTGTGCATTTGTATGTCGAATAAGTAACAGCTCCTTATTGAATATTGAACGTCGAACGTCGAATAAGTAACCAACTTCACACCGGTCATGATACAGTGTTATGTTTGAATTTGCAAGTTCATTTTCCAGTACAAAATGTAAAACTGAATCGGAACATTTCCATAATCAGATACTCAAGGCACAAGTCAACAATCAACTTCCGACAGCTTTTGTTGCACCTAAGGCCCGTTTTAAATGTCGCGCTTATGCCGTGTCTAATAAATTAAATTTAGCGCGACAGTAGCACGGTGTAAGCATGGCAGTGATTTCAAACGTTGAACTTCATTGCAAACTCCAAGTCGAACATGATGGATACATCCAACATGGCGGATGAGTCGTGTGCACATCATGGACGTTGTGCACGTGGGTTTTCCATTCTGTCCATTGTACGTCGCCATTTTTATTATTTTGATGCACTTGTTTGTTGATTATTCCTAATTGTGAACAAAATTGCGGCCCAACTTCGAACTGGAATTAAATTCAACACGGCAGAAGCACGATGTCTGAAACCGCGCCGTACTACTGCCGCACTAAATTGAGTTAGCACAGCCATGGAGGAAGGAAAGACTCCTTCCTCCATGGCACAGCACACCCTGTCGAGCTAAATTCTTCTGCCGTGCCGAATTCAATTTGCCGAGCCAAATGGTTTCAAACGTCGTGCTTGTGCCACGTCGATTTAAAAAATCAAGTCGAATTTAATTCGACACGGCACAAACGTCGTAATGTCCTTGCTGTATCACATGTAAATGTAGTAGAAAAATATCACTGAAAATGAAGTGAAAAATGTTCACCATGAAATTGGCTCTTGACCTCCGACAAATCCTTAAAATCAAACACTTCACATTCTCAGCCCGTTAACAAAAAATGTACAATGGTGGGAAAAGGTAAAAATACAGAAGTACAATATATTTCTGGAAAGGCATGGGTTGTCTTAGATAAAGCAAATCTTGGCACAAAACGTGTGGGCTGAAAACAGGCATTGTACATGTACACCAATTATGTTTTAGATCCATCTAATTTCCAAAAAAGAAAAAATCAGTCCTTCCTGAAGTAGCTCATGTCACATGTTTCTAATGGCCTTAAGTGCTTTACTTATGTTAACTTACATGTAACAAGTATTGTTCATGTCCCCTAACCTGGCTCGGCCCCTAATGTGGCACACTTTCATTTCCATTCTCTCATGGCGCAATAAACAATCTGTTGCACTGGGTATTAAAAAGAAATAAAGCTTTCTGGTATCTTAATAAATTCCAAAACTAAAATACGGGAAGAATCATTCATTTACAAGAAATTCACCAGAATGTGAAGGTAGCGCCGTTCGGTTCAGGTTGACATGACATCATACACGAGAGCCTGTGTAGCCCTGTAATAGCCATTTCACGTGAATAGAATTGGGTCTAGTGCTGTTGTGTCCTGTATTAATGCGTGCAGTTGCAAACGGTCGCCACAGGCCATCGTAGCATGGTTCTCAACATTTCGGCCAATCAGCATCGAGTGCGCCACGTTAGGGAACAGTCGGACGATTTTCCGTGACTGAACTTTTGCGGCATCAGTAAAACTTTTTCCATTATTTTTGTCATTTGGACTTGGCCAAAATATGTGAATGACAGTTTTTCTGGAGGGCACACAATAATATGGATTAAACTGTAAAAGTCTGAAACTCATATGCTGATGGATTTTGCTGCAGTGTGAATGGATTTCCAGTGAGTTGTTGAAGTGCACCACGTTAGGGGACATCACTATACACTCAAAAAGCTCAAGTAAAAATGCACTTAACCAGACTTCCACTTTAATACTCGTTAGGTATACAAATCTGCTTGTTTCACTAAGGTTATTAGCTGCCGTGGCATTTTTCACATCATAAAATGTTTAATTATTATTTTGAAATTTCTTTTTAAAATTGTCTTTTTGTGCAAACATGCTTTCGGCAATATTAATAATCCAACGAAGAGGTCCTTTAAAATTTGGACTTAGGCATATTACCTTGTTATAACAGGAACTTGTATTATCAGGAATTCAAACCTACAAGTTTCCTTGTTGTTAGCAGAATGTTGTATTAACAGTGCCTTTATAGACCGTATCGAATATAGCCGCCATTTCGTGGGGCACCTTTTGTTACTTAAACCATTCAACAATGGAATCACAATATATGGAATCACAATATGTGCAACCATGCATGATGTCCTTCAGAAAGCAAAGGCTCTGGGAATGGATGACAAACATTACCAGCAAAGTGTGCGTAAACCTATGAGGCGGAGGCTAACTAAATTGTTTTACTCATTTTCACAAAAAAACTAAAAAGTTTAGGTATCATGATTTTAGCATTTAAAAAACTTGTTGACACATATCAAGCATACTGATCAGCATGCCCAGAAAATAAAAATTGGCAAATGGGAGAAATCATTGGGTTTCCTGTCGGAGCGGGCAAAGTCAGAGTACGCAAACTAACAGCACCACGACTGTGGAATCAGGTTGGTGTAGCGGTTTATTCCTCGCCTTCCACCTCTGTGGCCCTGGTTCAAATCCCGTCCGGGCGAGTATGTTTGGGTTCTCAGTCCTTGCTTGATTCTGTGGGGTTTTTTCCACACGTTCATGTGTGTGGGGTTTCCCTCCCACCTCTAAAATGGAGAATTTTTTCCCCATTCTCTCGCACTTCGTGGCCATGCTGAAGAACCTCCCAGGTGGCTACAGGGCAACAACTGACATTAGCAAATCTTCAGCAACCAGATTCTTGTAGAGGATCATACGAAAGAAGTAGCACCAGGTGCAAATGCAACCACCACCGTGCTGTACAGCTTGACTTGTGTTGTGCATGTCCACTGCTAATATGCATGGGGAACCCAATGATTTCTCAAATTTTTCGCCTTTCTAAGGGGCCGTTCAAAGTTGTCAACATTTTTACAGTTCTACAGAGAGTAGTATTTTTCAAGATGCCCCCCTCCCCCAGTAATACTACTTTAACATTTGTTTTGGTCACAACCATGTAAGTCCTACGCATCCCTCGACCCCCCTCCCCCTTCCGACGCTTTGTAAAACCGTAAAAATATTGACAGCTTTGGACGGCCCCCAATTTGGAATATGTTGGCCTCTGCCCGATAGGTTTACACACCCTTCGTTAGCATCCAATCTCTACTGAGCCTTTGCAAATGAACAAAAGCAGCTGCTCTCCTCACTCCCTTAGCTCCCCCCACCCCCACCCCACCCCACCCCCCAAAAAAAAACCCTCCCCCTCCACCCCGCCCCCCACCCCCTCCTGAAAAACAAAACAAAACAAAAAGAAGATTTCTAAGGCCTAGTTTAATAATGAATTAAATGCATACACGCAAAGGCTGCCCACAAAAATTCATTTCAATTTTTTACATGTCGGTGCAAAACCTGCACTGCACCATTTTAGAATTGGCAGTTATGAGCGTGTTTTTACTGAGCACGATTCAGCTCTGAAAAGGTTTTTGTCAATGCGTGCAATGGTATTTTAGCAGTAGAAACGGCCGATAACTTTTAGTCAAGCAGGGCCATTCTCTCGTTACATGTGTGGCTTTTTGAACTGTATTATGTTAAATATTTCTTCTGTTGCTGAATACTTTTGCATTAATATAGCATGGTAGTCATCTACCCGAGGCACCTTATATATTGGTACAGCATGTCTCAAATTTATTTGAAAATTTCTTTTTACAGGGAAAAAAATGTCTGTTACGCGTGTGACATTTCTGACGTCGCACACGTAACAAACATATTTTCAGATAAATTTTCAGATAAATTTGAAACAAATGTTGTACTATTATATAAGGTGCCCCCTGTAGATGACTACCATGCTATATTAATGCAAAAAATATTAAATACAATACAGTTCAAAAATTCTTCAAAATGTCACACACGTAACGGGAGAATGGCCCAGCACGTCATTTCAACTGTTGCACATAACGCGCCAAATACCCGGTATTTTGCTTGCAGTACAAACAGCCAAGATAATAAGGGTTAAATGAGTTTTCTCAACGCTTCACCAAAAAGCATTTAACCACTTGACGCCAGAGGACTTGTAAACACATTCTGGCAATGTATGGGTGCGGTTCACCAGTTAAAATGTGAGCTTTGCCGCTGTCTTCCACAGTTGACGTATAAAAATGTCCTTTGTCCACCATTCATTTGTACACACCATGTTTTTAACTTGACGGAACAGCCTGTCAGTGTAGCAAATCTTGCTCAGTGGTGGCCGCCTCGAAGTGATGCAATGTATTATCTTTTGGTGAGAAGATTCATACAATGAATGTAAAAAAGGCTCTCTAGAGTCAGTATTTGTGGTGCTTGATCTGGTCTTAACTTTTGGCCAATCGCATTTGCCTTTTTAAAAAATTGCCAAAAATAATCCCGGCGTGAACTGGTTAATATGCTGATACTGGCAGTAGAAACACGCTCTAAGACTACAGAGGGGCTGACCGTGTAGAGTAAACGTAAAGCGCCTCGTACCAAATTGATCATCAGAAGTTGTGCACTCCCAGTCTGAAGATATCATTGACTATGTAGAAAGTTCCATCAAACTGCTTCAGAACAAATGTTTGGTGGAAGGCTTTGGCAGGGTCCTGGTCTGTCTGTTTGAGGGAAAGAAATTGGGGGGAAATTAATGTCGAAATTATAATTTGGCTTGTCCATATTTCTTGTGACTAGTGTTTTTCTTAAAAATCTTTATTACCAACAAAACCCACTAATTTGAGATACACTTCCAAATGGCTTTAAAGGAGCGTGGCCAGATTTTTAAAAAAAAAAAAATTTTATTCTAACTTTAATAACAAGTTTATAAAATATACTTATCATGCTTGATATGGTAGCAAAATCTCAACACCTATGGGAAAAATGTAATCTTGACACGCTACTTTAAATTGAGCTCGCAGATGGGGGCAGTGGTGTCAGCCACCGGGGCAGACACACGTGTATCACAAGATGGCAAAAAGTAATATCCAACTCTGTGGTCTCACCCTAAGTTGTCCTAGTACAGCAATCAATATGGACTGGTCAATTGTTGCATGACAATCCACCGACGTTATTGCATGTTGGACCGTCTTAAATGGGAGTTCCTGTATAAGAGGGGGAAATCAAGCGATGGTTATTTCAACTTTAGAACATTTCCTTTACAAGCATATTGAACTTCAGGGATGAAATTGTCAATTGAAAGAAAGGTCCAAAAATTGACAAAACGTCTGAAAAATGCGTATCTTTCAATACAAATGTCTTTCTCTCAGATTCAAAAATTCTGAATTCAGACAATTTTGAAAAATCTCATGCCTGGGAATTGCAAACTGTACGTGGACATGGTGGAGGGGGAGATGTGTTGCTTAAAACACTGATTTCTAACTTAAACTGGATAAAAAACTTACTTTCAATTTTTTTCCTATATTTTCAGCACCTAAGCGGACATCTCCTTCAAATGCCATATATGCCATCGCGGTCTGTAAAATAAAAATGGAAATATGAGCCAAAACAACCCAAGAAGTGCAGGTTCCCAGGGAGCACTTCCAGCAGAGTGGCACACCAAAAATCACAAACAAATTAAATATACGGAAATCGCAAAGATCGTCTAAAGTCGAAACAAGAACTTTTTAATGTTGCTATAATGCAACGTATTTACGTCAACTACACGGCACCGAAATATTCGCGCCACTAGCGGACTACCAGCGACACGCTGTCATGGCTGTGTGGTTTTTCTATGGCGTGTAGGGCCAGGGTTACCAGTTTATCCCAAAGACGTTTTGCTCAATTAATAAATGATAAATGGGATTTTAAGGTTTTTTACAGTGGACCCCGAATCAGTAGGTGAAACTGCTAAGTGTGACAACATGCCTTTCCAAAAACCCTGTGTACAAATTACCAATATACGCTCGTAACCAGGACGGCATAAAATGTAACACAAGTGTCCATCCCGGTTACTTATTTCTTTTATTTTGAGACATACAAAGGTATTTCCTCGAAATGCCCTCTTTACTGTGGAAAGACCCAACTACGTGTAGGGCCACCCAGAGTTAGAAATAGATAACTTACAATGATGAACTTACATGGTACAGTGGTACAACAGTGCTCCGATCCCTGTCAAATAGTTCGTAATACGTTTTGCAGAAGTTCTGACCAATGCTGGTGGCCTGGGGCTGCAACTCCACAAACGCCTGCAAAGAAAAACAGAAAAAACAACAATGAAATAACAAATACATGAAAAACAGACGAATAGCCTGTGACAACAATTTCAAACCTTGTTTATTAATAACGGGTCCTTAGGACTTTGCAAAACACTTTGTTCCAACAGGAACCTTAAATATCATTATGATTGGAAACAATGAAGAACAAAGATTGGGATCCAAAATTGTCCTTGTTATAAGCAGAATGTTGTATGAACAGTGTTCTTATTATCGAAGTTTGACTGTAGAGCGTGATCCAATTCTGTCCCTCGCGTGAGGGCCCTCCGGTGAGGGACGGAAATCAAGTGACAAATGCCTTTCCTTAGTCAATACAACAAATGAAAACTAAAGTGAACCTGTATGTTTACCTGCTACTGGTGTTAATACACACACCCAGTTTATCACATGTTGAAATTGACTTTGCAGTTTTACGCAGAGGGTGTTTTTATGCGTAAAATTGACAAAAACTACAATTTTTTACATGCATTTTTAACTAGTTCTGAAAATGGGATGGCACAATGTGCCCAGTCAAATTTATTCTGCTAATTTTTGTAATATGATTGTAAAATATGGAATTTTCTTTACTGTTCGAGGTATTATTTTGATTAATTTAGAAAATTTTGAAATTTTCATCCAGTGTTTACCAGTTTTGGATCACGCTCTGTACTACCCTCAAGCCCCTTCAAATCCCTTCAACACAGCACTATACATCACTGAAAATTTTTTAAATTAGTCAAAATTAAAAAATAAGATAGATGTACTGCAAAAAGCCCGTCTACACGAGCCAACATTTGTTGGCCAACAAGGTCCAACATAAAGTTGGAATTTGTTGGGCGCTAATACATGGATGTCTCAACCACACGACCCAACATGTGCAAAATATCACAACTGCAGTTGCCTGCTGCCTTCACATGACAGGTGTTCTACTCTGCTATTGGCTCGTTTCCTCCAACAAGCTCCAACAAAGTCGGGCGTTACAGCTAATGTTATACTCAAAATACTGGCTCAGTCATTTGGTGCACGATTTGAGACTGAGCGACCCCCCCCCCCCCCCCCCCCCCACCCCCCACTTTCCACTGTTCCTGGCCATGACAGATTGTGAAACGAGTGTCCTTGAGCAAAGCACTTGCTTAAATAGGGTTGTGATGCAAACTAGCTCACCCCCTCCTAGCCCTACTGTTATCCTGATGACACTGGTTAATCCAGTCTTGTTTTGGTGTAAGGCCGGAGCTGGTATTTCTGCACTTGGATTTGGTGGTCTTTGGGCCTTGTAATGCCTGGGCAATTTGCATAAAAGCACTAAAATTAGTGGCATTACGCTCTGATCCAAGCAGATTTATCAAATTTTACAGCATTATTTTACTACAGGCCCTGCTGGTTGGCAAGCAGTTTGTAACAGTTTGTGCACATGTATGTATTACAAAAACAAAATACTTCAAGAAAACATTACAGTGACGGCCTGAACAGCAAAATGCTAGTCAAAGAGAGATCAGATAATAGACCTTTATCACGGTGCGTCTATCATTGTCTTGTTCCCCATAGTACGTGTCAGGCACGATCAGTGCATCTGCATGATCGCGTGATACCGCGTGTAATCTCCCGTCCACGCTGCACACTCTCTTGACTGCGCGCACAACGCCCGTGCCATTGTGATGCACACAATAAACAATTTCAAAACAGGACCAAACTATTTTTTTTTGCAAGCCTCGCTTTGTTTACGTTCATTTTAATAAGAGAAAAGGGAAGATGGCCGCACCGTGATAAAAGTCTACATGAACACTGATGCAGAGTACTGACTCTTGTAAAAATCCCTTACAAAACTATACAGTTATTGTAAATGTAAGGACAGATGAAATCACTGTACCTGAGCATCCATTTTGTATTGACTGGGCAAAACAGAGCTCCTCTTGACAGGCTAGTAGCAGATCGGATCTGGTCAATTTAGAAGACAAAATTATGCAACCTTAGTTCGTACACTGTACATGTACATATGTGCTTGTCAAAACTGGAGATTGATCATACAGATTACATGACTGGAACAGTTTTTAAAACAGTGTACATTTAACTAAAGAATACTGTTGGTAAACTGCCTTGTAGAAATTTTAGCCACATAGATGCAGCAATACTTCAGAAAACCTGAAAAATCCATGCATGTTTTGTGTTAAATGAATGGTAAAAAAAAAGTCTGCAGCTAGACAATTAAAAAAAAAAAAACCCACTATTTTACATAAGAAAAATCATGTGGTGTTTGTGAACATTGCTGTCAACACTTTTTATAGTCGGATTCTTCTTGTCAGCTCGTGAAGTAAAATTTTAAACATCTTGTTGTGTCCTATTAAATGTAAATTTTGAAAAAATACCTCCGTAGGCTCCAAGTGTTACGAGGTATTAGAGTTGAGAAGTTGATCAGAATTGTTTTCTTTAGAATGACTCGTCAAGTATCGGTAAGTGCAGATTTGATTGCGCATGTGCATATTTGATTTTTGGGCAAAACCGGCAATGAAACAGTCTGTATTTTATCGCACGGAGGGTCTCAAGTTTGCCCCACGATTTCACCGAAACTAGACATGCTAGACATCGGATCGATGCGTACTCTTCGGAATATTTACACGCTTGGGTGAGTGCAGCTATTGAGCAAATATCAGAGCTAAAGGGACAAATTTCATTTGCGTGAGTTTGCCACAGATTTGGGGTAACAGGCATGACAGGGCGGAGAATACGACGCCCTCATATGCCTGTTCACCGTTCACGGGTCTAGTCTGACATAATAGTCTATTTGATTCCCCCTTTTAAAAACAAAATCTGGTTTTTGAGTCTTGATCATCAAGAATAAGTTCACAACTAATAAAAAAGTGAAAAGCACGAGATACAAAGCTTACGATTAGCAAATTCTAGTCGGAAAATAACGTGTCGTTAGATGTCGCTTTTCGAATCGAGCCGAACGAAAGCTTTATGACCTTTGACCTAAAAAGTAGTATCATGGCTAGCGGCTACGTCTTGAAATTACACGTAATCAATGCTAAGGGGTTGGTAGACGCCTACTACTAGCATGACTAGACGGCTTGATCGCTTTCTACTAATTTAGACTGGCACTAAACAATACACCGCGTAATCTGTTCAGATTACGTGTCAGCACACTAAGAACACGACCAGAATGCACTGATTGCAAGGCTAGACTGGTTTCCGGTCCCAACGTCGGATAAGCTAGACTGGTTTCCGCTCCACATATTCCACATACAACGAATGAATATGAGGACCGGCAGCAGAGCCGACATGTCAATAATAGTAACATGACGTCATGCGTTTATTTGTAGGAGCGCAGCTATTGGTTGCAGCTCATAACCGTTAATTTTCAAAGCGCGCTGCGCTACGGCCCGAGTGTTTGTAACCGCAGCCAGTATATTATAACAATTTCAAAGGAGTTCTATTCCATATCTGGACAATAAAAATTTAATCTAACTTTTTACGTATGTTCCGTGTAAAGATTTGATGATAAAATATCAGGAGGAAAAAATGTGGTGTTTGTTACCATTGCTATATCAACACTTTTAGTTGCTTTGTCTTGTCAACTCTTGAAGTAAAATGTTGGGTAACTGCAAATGATGTATTGGGTTGGGGCTTTACATTTTGCGGTGTTTGAAATAAGTATAAGGCGCCGTGTACATCTGGAACGCCCTCTATTGAATTGCCTGAGAGAACGATAATGAGAACAATAGCCCTATATGCCTATGGTATAAGAATCCCCAAAACTTACAAAATATGCTTGGTGACTCCCCCTACGCCCCTATACCTCAAGACGCTCTTCCTTTTAAAATTCCTTGTATGTTTGAGACACAATGGGGGGAATGGAAATGAGGATACCCTCAGTCATTATATCGTGCTGCATGTAAAACTCATGGGAGAAAATGGGGGTGTCAAAATTTGTTATCACGGCCAGCGGGGTTGGGGGGTGGGGGAGGGGGGGGGAGCCTCCTTTTCGCGACCATAATCAGAAACATGTTTCTGACGTATTACTGGTTCAACCAATGAACGGCTTCAGTTGCCGTTGACCAAAGCTGCCCATTGGTTGAATCTGCAATTACGTCAGAAACATGCGTCTGGTTTTGGTCGCGAAAACAGGCCCCCAGGTGCATGTCCATTAATGGCCTTGCATTCTTCAACGTTCGTTTGGCACATGGGCAAGATGCTTGACATGATTGCAACACCTTTGTATAATTTTATGTCGTTCAATCCTATATAAACTCGACAACCACTCGCTCACTTGTCAGTGAGGGCGGTCGGGTTGGCGTAGCGGTTCTTTCATCGCCTTTCACCTCTGACGTCCCGGGTTCGAATCCGGGCGTGTATGTGGATTGGGTTTGCAGTCCCTACTTGACCGCGTGGGTTTTCCCCTGGGGATTTCTCTAGGGGTTTTCCTCCAAATTATAAAACTGCAAAATTACTCCTTCCTCGTCATCTCAAGTTGATAATAAAGTATAGTTAAAGCTAAAACCGTATAGTTAATGGAATAAAGGGCCTTAGTTGCCGAAGATGCCATAAAATTAACAACAACAACACTTGTCAGTACAGTGTTTTCTCTTTATCGCGACGTTGGTTGAATTTTGCTAGTCAACACCCCGTCTTTCACAGGAATTCTTTCTGGTTTTTTTCGTCTTGGAAGAACAACTGCGTGAACATGCTTCGTTTGCTGATAATATATGCAGTGCTTGGCTTAGTGTGCCGAGCCGACAACGCAGATGAGCCCGTCTTTAGATCGTCAGAGGTACACGGCTATTATAGTTAATTCTTTCTGGCACTGAACCATAAGGATTCCTTAAAGCACCAATACATAATTAAAGTTGCCCAAAATTTTACTTCACGAGTTGATAAAAAAAAGTGTTGATAGCAGTGGTAAAGAACGGCACACGATTTGTGTTTTTCCCGATGTAAATGGTACTTTTGTGCCAACTGAAGGGGTTTATAAAAGCTTTCCAGATTTCTTTTAACAATTTCATTCAACACAGACAATAACATGGAATTTTCAGCTTTGTTTTTAAATCTTAATGTATCTATGATGTAGCTGAAATTTCTACAAGGCAGTTTTCTCGCCATTTAAATTAAGAGTGGAAATAACTCCGTTATTTAAAGGCACAGGCTCGTTAGCAATGCGCGCGCGCCAAATTCGTGCCACGAAATACGCAGCTCGATCCATAACAAAGGCATGGAGCTCCATAACAAAGGCGCATGGAGCTCCAGAACAATTAAAGGCATGGAGCTGCGTATTTCGTGGCACGATTTTGGCGCGCGCGCATTGCTGACGAGCCTGTGCCTTTTAACAGGCTGCCAATCATGTACTCTCTTTAGTGTGAGAGCAGGATCGGAAAATTGAATTCACATACCGTAAAATCCCGTGTATAAGACGCACCTCGTGTATAAGGCGCACCCCCAGCTTTCGAATTTTAAAAATGTCGAAAGACAGCCCAGTTATCGTTTTCTGAAGTGTTTTGACGTCGTGGTTATCTGTTCTTTCTAGCGTCGAGATGAAACTGCTTTAATGGAAGCCCTTATTGTCGTTCGAGAAGAAGACTGCGGGGGAGAAAAGTAAGAATTTTTATTCCGTCCCAATAATATTTTCACCCTAAATTTTGGTTTCTCCATCATATCCTGCATTTATGCAGGTTTCAAGTAATTTTAAGGGAAAAATTAACGGTCAACAGCTCAACTCCTGCCCTAAGACGCGGCGTATAATTTTCTCTTGCTTTAATCCTCCCCCACTCCACCCCACCCCACTTTATTTGCAATGACCCAAATTTTACTTCGTGAGTTGACGAAAGTAAAAACACTAAGCGTAAGCCTATGAAAATAGTAGGTTTTTTTCCCAATGAATTTTTGAAACTTCAAGAAATTGTATCAATCCCCTGAGGAAATACACGCAAATCTGTGAAGTTAGGCAGCTGTTACGCTTAGCGAACTCGCACATGAGTCGTATTGATGTAAATGTTAATGTTGTCACGTTGTGCTATATAAACGGAAACAATTTCTATGCTTTCCAACAAATTTGATTAGGTTTTTGTTCTTCATGACCACCCCTTCCGAAATTTCCGGCGACGTTTATATCTATTCCGCAGTTGTTCAAATTAATAACGGGGATGCATGATGACAAACGTGAATGGAACGTAATTCCCTGTAGGCTTGAAGTAGACTGGTTCCCGTCCACATATTCATCTTGATCTGTAATTGGTCGTATTTGCGCGTGCGCATTGTGTTTTTTATATTTAAAAAAATTGGCCAAGCCCTTTGCTTTAGGCAATGTACTTTATTTACATAATTGGATATGTTCGACACGCACGGCCAAGTTACAAATGTCAATGCAAAATCTGCGCACTTACTAAACAAAATAAATAATAATAACCACGTGACGGGCAGAATTCTGCCCGTCATGGCTACCCTTTACCGATCCCTATATTTTCGCAATAAGCGAACCAATCTAGGCTTTAAGTAGCAGCCAATCACCCAACGCGGATACGGCCAGCGCAACTGTGTAAACTTACATACGTACAATCTGCGTGCGTGTATTTGAACGCCCGCAATGTACTCCCAAGCGTCCTGGGGCCAATTTCTTGAAGCCGTTTAGCAGAAAAATTTGCTTAATCAAAAATTTGTCTGCTTTATAAAAATGGGTTAATCAAAATTGTATGTCAACTTGTGTTTTTAGCAAGAATAGGAGAACACCAGTCAATTGTAATGCACATCATATAAGATTGACTGAAAACCCGTTTTTATAAGTCAATCTTATATGATGTGCATTACTGACTGGTGTTCTCCTATTCTTGCTAAAAACACAAGTTGACATACAATTTTGACTATTAACCCATTTTTATAAAGCAGACAAATTTTGGATTAAGCAAAACAAATTCTGCTAAACAGCTTTATGATTGCATAGTTCCGAGATTGCCCAGTTAACCCCGCCCCTTAGATACTGTTGCTATGTGTTCACAAGCCATCGCAAAAAAAAAAATGGCGACACAACGTACAAAGCAACGGGACTTGGCATGGAAATTTAAAGCACAGATTCATTGGAGAACTCGAAGGTATTCATGTTTTAGGGCCGACAGTTACCGTTGCACACACTGAGCAAAGGGCTAGTAATGCAGGGATGCTATATATTCATAAAAAAGCGCTTTCCTACCTACAGCGAATCGCCCGACATTGTAAACAAAATTCACCCGGATCACTGCATACAACATGTACAATTAACTGTATAATATTGGCAGAAAATCGCGTGATTGTTTGTGAGGCAATGTACTTTGACCTATGTTGGCGCTGTCTGCTAGCTCTGTTGTGATTGGTCAGCGGGTTCGGCTTGATTGACAGGTCGGAACTATGCAATGCAATGCTTTGCGAGATTACCATCGGTGAACTTGGTTCAGTAATGTGTAAGTTAACGAATAAACCTCGCCCAAAATGCATTAGAACGTTTCTCGAAGGTTAATATTTTCTCATAGATGTCGAGTACGATGCCGACACAGAAGAACTAGTGACAATTCTTGGAACGTCAAAGGGGCTTTACTTCTCGGCGAGATCAAGTCTAGTAAGTTAATTCATAATTCTATGATGCATGTACCGTATATGAAGCCCGGTTCCTACTTCAAGCGAACGCGATAAATCTAGCGTAAATCTGACGCCAAACATTTTGCGACGAAATTTCGCGGCGCGAAAACTCCCCCGTGACGTCGAGTTCGCGTGAAGTATGAACCGGGCTTAAGATTTTCCCTGGTAGCCTACACTCTCAGAACGTTGGTTAAAATTTTTAACCAACTTGGTTAAAATTTTAACCAACCATGTATTACCAGGTGAACATCCCAACAGTTGGTTAAAACCTTAACCAACCCAGGTTGGTTAAATTTTAATACGTGGTTGGTTAAACTTTTTAACCAATTATTGGTTAATTTTATTTTAACCAATCTGTTGGTTAATGCTGAATTGGGCAAATTTTAACCATTCAGTTGGTTATACCCGAATGGTTGGGCATTTTACTGAAATGCTGTTCACAGTAATTGGGCAATATTTTACCAACAGTTGGTTAATTTATTATGTTAAAAGTTTAAAATATATATATTTGGGTATAAAGCACACTAAATAAAGGCAAACACCACACGATGGACTTGACAGTTCTACAATTTTTGTATTTTATTTATTTTGTGATATTTGATGTACATCCCTATATACTTTAGCAGCAGGTGTAGGCCAAATATATACTGGTATTTTCTAAATGAAAGTGTTTGGCTTCCTTCCTTTGGCATCTTTAAATGTTTCACATCACACTGTGTTAACAATGACTTCGAGAATGCTTGTGTGACGTTTAGCTCAGCTGCACTATATATGAAGTCAGAGAAGAGCGTACTTTTATTTGTGTGGTTTACACAGCCAAAGAAAGGTTAAATTCAGATTAGGAAATAACACTTGCAAAATTTCCGAGTTGCAATTACAATGGCAAGTTCGTTCTACAGTGTGAGTAAAAAAACCTATATGTACACTTTTAAAATTACTTTTTGTGTTTTAGTGTACCAATATTTATATGAGATGTTCTGACATGTATTTTGGATAGGTTCTCCTGTGTCCTTTAAATTATGTTTCATGCATGACCGCAAATGAGGCAAATAAGGGTGTCAGGTGGAACACGACTTGCGCCAACATCAGAATTGAACAAAAAAGAGACCACCAAATTAATTATTTTCCGAAGAACCTGTTGCAAAATCCGGGACGGATGTCAGCTCTGCACTGGTTCAAATCCTTTTCTTCTTCCTAGCCATACTGAATTGGCGCAAGTCGTGTTCCACCCGACACCCTTATTTGCCTCATGTGCGGTCATGCATGAAACATAATTTAATTGAACTGCTACCAAATAACACACCAGAACTTATCCAAAATACACGTTGTCAAAACATCCCAAATAAATATTTATACACTGAAACACAATAAGTAATTTTAAAAGTGTATAGTTTTTTTTACTCAACCTGTTATAGTTGTGTCGAAAAAGTGGTCAAAATGCAGCTTTGATCAAGAAGACGTGGTTCACGCCGAAGCCTTGCTTAGCAGTAGCCTAGTCAGATCAACTGATGTGCACGATGAGTGGTTATGCCGCCTTGGCTTCTGCTGTCATAGTTGTTGTCGAGTAACAGTTGCTGCCAAGATGCCAAATCCGATCCGATCATCCCCTCCTTTGTGGATAAACAAAATGAAACAAGGACTATTAACTATTAGTAAGATCCAAAGGCGGTATATGTGACCCATCCATTCATACTACTATTAAACTAATAGCATCTGATAATCTTTCTAATGGATACCAGCGCATTACAAATATTCATTATTAGGTGATCGGGCCAACAGCCCGATCACCTATTACTCTCGTACGATTTCTTTGTCTTTTTTTTTTTTAGGTGATCGGGCCAACAGCCCGATCACCTATTACTCTCGTACGATTTCTTTATTTTTTTTTTTTTTTTTTTTTTTCTTTTTCCACTCAAACGTTTCCAGAGCTTTTCTTCAAAACGGTTCAAGCTATCAACTTGAAACTTTGTAGGAACATCAACCCCAATGTGAAGATGTGCATACAAGGGTGACGTCATTGTGACGTCATTAGGTATCAAATTACAACCCAAAAATGACCAAAATATGCATGTTTTAAAATGCTTCCGTCTGGAAAACCACGTGACCCATGATTTTCGTATTTGACAGGCTTATAGATAAGATCATGGCCTACGATTTTCTTCGTGTGGGCATTTTCATCTGACCCTTCCTTCTGGGGTCAATCTGAGGTCAAAGTTCAACGAAAACGAAAATCGCAATTTTTGCACTTATTGAGCAACAATGCCCATCAAACCAAGCTGAATCTTTAAGTAACTAAGTACAGGCATAGGTCCTATGGCAGACTTTCACCAGCGTGTATAGTATCACGATGGCATCAAGTGTGACGTAATCATGACGTCATCAGGTGTCAAATTACAAAAATTCAAAGGTTATTATTTCCAAAATTCATATCTCAAGAACCGTAATAGATACTTGAACAATTCTTTCACAACATGATAAGTCTAAATGAACTGAACAAATCATACGATGTCATGACCCCTGTGTGACGCCTACTTCCGGTCCAAACCGGAAGTTGTTCGAAAATGTGCATTTTGTAAGCGTTTTGAATGCAAATAGATTCAAAGTGGTAGTGAATTTGACCATATTTCTACGGAACGAAATGTTTCCACACATGTAGACTTTTTGACTATACCATTTGTGACGTCATCACATGGACGGTGGTTACGTAATGTGGCGTCAAAATACGCAAATTTGGAGCTGAATTGTTTTAAAATGCTGTATCTTGAGAACTACAGCAGATATTTGCATGATTCTTTCGCCACATTTAAGAACTTGATGTTTATCAAATTGTTGAACAATTTGTGCACAACATTGTGACGTCATGATATCGTCACAGGTGTCAAATTACACAAATTCAAAGGTTATTATTTTTAAAATTCATATCTCAAGAACCGTAATAGATACTTGAACAATTCTTTCACAACATGATAAGTCTAAATGAACTGAACAAATCATACGATGTCATGACCCCTGTGTGACGCCTACTTCCGGTCCAAACCGGAAGAGGTTCGAAAATGTACACTTGTTTAGCACTTTGAATGCAAAAAGAGCCAAAGTGGTAGGGAATTTGACCATAGTTCTACGGAACGAAATGTTTTCACACATGTGGACCTTTTGACTATACCATTGGTGACGTCATTACATGGACGGTGGTTACGTAATGTACGTCAAATTACGCAAATTTGGAGCTGAGATGTTTTAAAATGCTGTATCTTGAAAACTACAACAGATATTGGTATGATTCCTTCGCCACATTTAAGAACTTGATGTTCAACATATTGTTCAACAATTTGTGCACAAAATTGTGACGTCATGATGTCGTCACAGGTGTCACATTACAAGATTTCAAAGGTTATTATTTCAACAATTCATATCTCAAAACGGTGCAAGCTATCAACCCCCAGCTATGGCGGATATGCAGGGAGGAGATATTAGTTACCGGATTAGTGTATACAGCAGCCGATTTCACGAAACTTTACGCAATTGCGCAATTCCACTTACGCCATAAGCTATTGCGCAAGTAATGGCGTAAGTGGACTTGCGCAATTGCGTAAAGTTTCGTGAAATCGGCTGCTGAACTTCCATTTTTGCCATTCCATAGGTGATAACAACGTCTGAAATTCATCACAAAATGTTCATTTAGCCCGATCACCTGGCGTTTGTAACAACAAACGTCATACCTCTAGTTTTTTTTCTTTTTCTTTTTCTTTTTCCACTCAAACGTTTCCAGAGCTTTTCTTCAAAACGGTTCAAGCTATCAACTTGAAACTTTGTAGGAACATCAACCCCAATGTGAAGGTGTGCATACAAGTGTGACGTCATTGTGACGTCATTGGGTATCAAATTACAACCCAAAAATTACTAAAATATGCATGTTTTAAAATGCTTCCGTCTGGAAAACCACGTGACCCATGATTTTCGTATTTAGCCGGTTTATAGATAAGATCATGGCCTACGATTTTCTTCGTGTGGGCATTTTCATCTGACCCTTCCTTCTGGGGTCAATCTGAGGTCAAAGTTCAACGAAAACGAAAATCGCAATTTTTGCACTTATTGAGCAACAATGCCCATCAAACCAAGCTGAATCTTTAAGTAACTAAGTACAGGCATAGGTCCTATGGCAGACTTTCACCAGCGTGTATAATATTATGATGGCATCAAGCGTGACGTCATCGTGACGTCATCAAGTATCAAATTACACCCCCCAAAAAAACAAAATATGCATATTTTAAAATGCTTCCGTCTTGAAAACCACGTGACCCAGGATCTTCGTATTTGGCAGGTTTACAGATGACATTCTGTGCTACAATTTTCTTTGTGTGGGTATTTTCATCTGACCCTTCCTTCTGGGGTCAATTGGAGGTCAAAGTTCAACGAAACTGAGAATCTCAGTTTTTACACTTACCAGCAACAATGCCCATCAAACCAAGCTGAATCGTTAGTAAATTAGATACAGACATAGGCCCTACGGCAGACTTTCACCAGAATGTATAGTATCACGATGGCATCAAGTGTGACGTAATCATGACGTCATCAGGTGTCAAATTACAAAAATTGAAAGGTTATTATTTCCAAAATTCATATCTCAAGAACCGTAATAGATACTTGAACAATTCTTTCACAACATGATAAGTCTAAATGAACTGAACAAATCATACGATGTCATGACCCCTGTGTGACGCCTACTTCCGGTCCAAACCGGAAGTTGTTCGAAAATGTGCATTTTGTAAGCGTTTTGAATGCAAATAGATTCAAAGTGGTAGTGAATTTGACCATATTTCTACGGAACGAAATGTTTCCACACATGTAGACTTTTTGACTATACCATTTGTGACGTCATCACATGGACGGTGGTTACGTAATGTGGTGTCAAAATACGCAAATTTGGAGCTGAATTGTTTTAAAATGCTGTATCTTGAGAACTACAGCAGATATTTGCATGATTCTTTCGCCACATTTAAGAACTTGATGTTTATCAAATTGTTGAACAATTTGTGCACAACATTGTGACGTCATGATATCGTCACAGGTGTCAAATTACAAAAATTCAAAGGTTATTATTTTTAAAATTCATATCTCAAGAACCGTAATAGATACTTGAACAATTCTTTCACAACATGATAAGTCTAAATGAACTGAACAAATCATACGATGTCATGACCCCTGTGTGACGCCTACGTCCGGTCCAAACCGGAAGTTGTTCGAAAATGTGCAATTTTTTAGCATTTTGAATGCAAATAGATTCAAAGTGGTAGTGAATTTGATCATATTTCTACGGAACGAAATGTTTCCACACATGTGGACCTTTTGACTATACTATTGGTGACGTCATTACATGGACGGTGGTTACGTAATGTGGTGTCAAATTACGCAAATTTGGAGCTGAGATGTTTTAAAATGCTGTATCTTGAAAACTACAACAGATATTGGTATGATTCCTTCGCCACATTTAAGAACTTGATGTTCAACATATTGTTCAACAATTTGTGCACAAAATTGTGACGTCATGATGTCGTCACAGGTGTCACATTACAAGATTTCAAAGGTTATTATTTCAACAATTCATATCTCAAAACGGTGCAAGCTATCAACCCCCAGCTATGGCGGATATGCAGGGAAGAGATATTAGTTACCGGATTAGTGTATACAGCAGCCGATTTCACGAAACTTTACGCAATTGCGCAAGTCCACTTACGCCATAAGTTATTGCGCAAGTAATGGCGTAAGTGGACTTGCGCAATTGCGTAAAGTTTCGTGAAATCGGCTGCTGAACTTCCATTTTTGCCATTCCACAGGTGATAACAACGTCTGAAATTCATCACAAAATGTTCATTTAACCCGATCACCTGGCGTTTGTAACAACAAACGTCATACCTCTAGTTATTATTAATATTGCACCTATCACTGCCCCCACACCTCCCCCGCGATTTGGTCCGACGATTTCCGTGCCCCAGGGTGGGACTTAAACGCATGGAAATCAAATTGTCAGCGCACAGGGAGCAAAACGTGCATCTTTTGCCCTATGGGTGGGGAGTTTGTAACCCAAATTTTGCCCCACGGGTGGAGAATTGTCATTCGAAAAGTGACAACCCTGCCTCTAGGTACAGGTGGGGCAGCCCGGCGGGAGTGGTGGGGAAAAGTTACACGTATATAGGCCGTGCGTAGCGAGTATATGGTGTACACATGTATGATGTACTATAGTTTGTGGCGCGGCCCGCTCTCGCTGCACGTACGTGCACGCGCACACGGCCTACAACGTGTAAGTAACGTTATACTCGTGACAACCCGTACGGGTAAAAAATAACACTTTCGGCTTAAATCTTCGAGAAAGGTTTCCAAAACCGACCGCTAGCAACTACTAAAATGTCTCCCCACCATTCACCGATCAGACCAGACAATTAACGAGGCAGAACTTACCTTAAATTAGTTGTTTCGGCTCGGAAACACGACTACATTTTGCAAATTTGCCGTCAACACATCCGCCATGACACAGTCCTGTATACGTTTGTGTATAGTTTTACACATACAAGGCACACACACGAAACGAACGCGCGTTGGCATTTTATCGCTGCTGCTTTTCTGCAGACAATCGAGTCACTAACCAATGGTGGCTTTCACTGGACACCACGTGACATGGTTGGGCGAAATTTTTAACCAACTTTCGCTTTGTGGGGGGTGTGAATTATAACCATAGTTGGTTAAAATACAGCCCTCTGATCTTATATTTTACACAACCCGCAGTTTACCCAACCAGAAAGCAGTATATTTCTTAACCAACCCCTGGTTAAAGAAAAATTTACCCAACTCAGAGAATTTAACCAACATTGGGAGATTTTTAACCAACTGATTTTTAACCAGTGATATTTTAACCAGCGTTCTGAGAGTGTATACATCGAGTTTTCCGACCACTTAAAAATTGTACCACCTTTTTCGTCATCTCGAGCGCAAGTTGTAAAGTGGAGAATAAGGTAATTGTAGCAGTTTTGCCAAAATGACATGAAATGAACAATTTCTACGATCTATAAACACAAACGGGTAATGGCGGGCTGCAAAACAGTAATCGCCTATTGTGACAATAAATACCTCACAGGGATGTGATTGTTCCGGTTTTTCCCGGAACTTTCTTTTGTCTCATTGGTTTGTAACAAAGAATATTCCGGGAAAAACCGGAACAAAACACATCCCTGCCCTCGACACACTCTTCCCTTTTGTTAAGACACCACTCCCTCTAAAACATGAAAGGAAATGCCTTGGATGTTTGACACACAATGGAAGGGATCACCCGGTCTCGTATCGTGCTCCAAATGAGAATCGAAGCAACGCGTCGGCCATTTTGCAACAGGCATACCATGCTTTACACAGTGCTTGCCGGTCCATATGATTACTTACTTGTACATTCCACTGAAGACGGATGGCACGATTGAGAACCGTTTGGGGCGGTCGGGTTGGCGTAATGGTTCTTTTCCCGCCTTTAACCTCTGGCCTCCCGGGATCGATTTCGGGGCGTATGTGGATTGGGTTGGCAGTCCCTACTTTACCGCGTGAGTTTTTACCCCAGGAAATTTCTCCGAGGTTTTTCCTTCCATACTAAAACTTCATCTCCTTCATATCCCAAGTCGATAATAAAGTACATGTATAGTTAAAGCAAAACAATTTGCATGACCTAAAGTTGCTGAAGATGACATAAAATTAACAAAACTGTAAAAATTGGGGATGTGCGGTACCTCGCCTGCAGTTTCAAAAAACTGTATATATGAGATTGTGCGCAGCACGGGCCGTGAGCTAAATCTGTGGTTATACTCCATGGACAAAGTGTTTCGCATTTGTCTTGGACTCAATGGATCGATTGTCGCATTAATGTACAAATTTATTGTACTTGCACTCTGTCATCTGAATAGCAAAACGTACACAATGCATTCACTAGTCGATTCAATACGTCAATCAATGTAAGGCCTAGTAATTTACAAGGGGCAGTCTTGATATCGCCAAACTGAAAACAAAATTGATAGTTTGTACCAAAAGGGCGCACACACCACACTTTACCAGTAGCCTTCTGCAATATTGTTCGCACTACAAATGATACAATAGGCTTTACAAGTCTGCTGCCACCAACCGGCAGCTTGTGTCCATTTTCTTGTACATTGGATTAACTACGCCAACGTGGTTTTTCAAACTCTTTTGTTTTTTTTCTCGTTTTTTGGGAATGTAACCATTCCTAAAAAGATGTTTTCTATTCGAATTAAAATGGCCTCGTATACTGCAGTCAACTTAGACTAAGCCAATTTATTTCGACTTTTGTATATCAGCAAAAATATTTAAAAAAATTTAAACGATTTTGTAACGTAAATCTATCGTTTTTCTGTAAAATAAGCTTCGGTGCGATAAATTGATTGTTTATCACTGTTTACCATAGACTCGGTTACCCTGGCAACTGAAAACAATTTAAATATTCTGTACTGGACAAGATAACCGAAATGAGGTAAGGTGATTCATCTTGCGTCGGAAAGAATGCATGTTAATGAGGTTTTGCCCTTACCCGACGTAACTTTGTTGGCACTGTATACTCAAATTTGATTCGAACAGGCCATTCAACACGGGTTATTTCGGTGGTAGAGTAGTGCTGTGGGTTCAAGTCCCACTCGAGCACACTGGGTTTTTCCATGTCTTGGGAAGTACCGAGCGTACAGTGCTGATTAAGTTACGTCGGGTAAGGGCAACACCTATTATCTATTATGGTCGAACGGTTAAAGACTAATTACATAATTGGAAAACGTTTAAAACGGGAACTGCATTACATAACTAAAGAATAATGTCGATAAACTGCCTTGTAGAAATTTCAGCCACATAGTGCATTAATATTTTAAATAACTGAAAAATGGTTGCATGGTTTTTTGTGTGCTTTAAAAGAAAAACTACTTCACTTTGCAATTTCTCCCACAAAGACGCTATTTTACACGGGGAAAAAATCATGTGGCGTTTGTTACCATTGCATGCTATGAACACTTTTAGTCGGATTTGTTTTCTTGTCGATTCGTAAAATTGTGGGTAACTGCAAATGATGTACTGGGGCTTTAATCCTGCAGGTCGTGGGTTCGGATCCGGCTCTGTCCATACGTGGTGGTGCAAATACGAGACATGTCGTGTAATGAGGGTGATTCACGTACACTTTTAAAACTTAAAACAGGAAAAGCATTACATAACCAAAGAATAATGTTGATAAACTGTACTATAGGAATTTCAGCCACATAGTAGTACTTTAGAAAACAAAAATCCATGTGTGTTTGTTTGTTTGTTTGTTTTTTGTGTTAAATAGGTGGGTTTTTTTTCTCCCACAAAAGTACCGCTTTATCACAGGGAAAATGATGTCGTTTGTTACTATTCATATTAACACTTTCAGTTGGGTTTTTCTTGTCAACTCAGAGTGAAATGATGTATTAACGTTGAATATTAAATTCAATCGGACAGATATTTAGATGAGACCGTTATAGTCTCGTGTAGATTTCTTTCACGGGAATATGTATTCAGCCTTTAAACTAAAGTGGATGGAACATATGGAATCACGCTCTACGACATGTCTATACGCAGCTAGGGTTGATATACCCAGCAAGATATGTGGCAAAAGAATTCAACATTTGCAGCAGTGCTACATATGCTACACACACATTCGTGCATGTACAATTAACTTGCAATTGCACTTGAACATGCAGGTTGGTATGGCGTAGCGGTTCTTTCCTCGCCTTCCACCAATGTGACCCTGATTCAAATCCCGTCCAGGTTCGAATCCGTTCGGGTCAGTATTTGGATTGGGTTCTCAGTCCCTGCCTGATTCCGTGGGTTTTCCCCACACGTCGGTGTGTGGGGCTTTCCCGGCTCCCACCTCTAAAACTGAGAATGTCTTCATGTCCTCTCGCACTTCGTGGCCTCCTATATAGGTGGCTACAGGGCAACGACTTGAGTCGGCTAATGTCAGCAACCAGATCCCTTTAGGGGATCATACGAAAGAAGAAGAACATGCCGGTGTCAAGGAACTAGACCTATAAATTTACTGAACGTACTTCAACGTCATATGGGCGCCCACAAGTCCTGTACATTTGTTCAGAAAAGGAAGGGGTCCTGGCATGTAGCAAAAAAAGTGCTGCACCATAGACTTGTGCACAAACTGACTGCTGCACACATTTACAGAGACAAAAGGAAGGCGTCCTCGGCCTCTTGGCATGTAGCAAAAAAAGTGCTGCACCATAGACTTGTGCAAAAACTGAATGCTTTACGGTACTACACGGCTGTAAAGGCCTGCACAAAGGATGGGTGGGTCCTGGCACACAAAAATGCTGCACCATGGACTTGTGCACAAACTGAACGCTACACGGTGCTACACACATTTACAAAAGAAAGGGGTCCTGGCATGTAGCCAAAAAAGTGCTGCACCATAGACTTGTTGGTAACTAATCACTACTGCCCATGCTCAATTCTATGTAGCGTGCACGCGTGCTGCACAAAGCTTTAAAGAGGGTTGATGTTATTTTTATATCGTGGGGGCTTGTACAAGTTCATGCTATGGAGTTAGATATGGCGTAGATTGGTTCCCAATCCCTATAGATTGGTTCGCTTATTGATATGGCGTACATAACAGGAAAAGCTGTGTAAGGAAGTAATGAGCAAAATGGGCGTCTGTAACCCTGGTATTCTGGTGGCAGTGTCCGTTTTTCTACAATTTGTAGTAACAATTACGGTTGTTAAATCGTTTGGTATGATGTTCATCTACATCCAAACTGATTTTGGCGTGGATACGTGGATTCTCGGGACTATTTTTGCTGTTGTAGAGTGCGTGATGGATTTGTTCGGTATGTATGTTGACAACCGCCCCAAATATACCTAGAACCACAGTACATCATTTGCAGTGACCTAAAACTTTACTTCACAAGTTGACAAGAAAAACGAGACTAAAAGTGTTGATAGCAATGGTAACAAACACAACATGTCTAAAACTGTACATTTTGGGGAGAATTTGCCAACTGGGGGCGTTTTTTGTTTTTTCGCTTTGCGGCGAAAAAGCCTTTGTTTTCGTTTTGATTTTTGGCTTTTTCGCTTTGCGGCGAAAAAGCCTTTGTTTTCGTTTTGATTTTTGGCTTTTTTGGTCAAACAGATTTTGCCTTACCATTTGAAACTGGTAAGAGGTATTTGGATGGGGTCAAAGGTGTTTGAGTTCGACTAGGCTGGGGTATCCAAAATATATCGCCATGACCTTTGACCTTGCTCGTGCCTCCTTGTTTAAAAATGGTAAGATGTATTGAGATGGAGTCAAGGGTGTTAGTGTCAGAGCCCCTCAGGCTTTCTAAAAATAAAAGTTATGACGTCATCGTACGTAATAGCGCCCTCTAGCGACAAGATAAAAAAAAATCAAAACGTATTTTAAAGAGATGTTAGTGGGGAAGTGTGTCTACAAATTGTCAAACTTGGTATATAACAAGGCCTTGGGTCAGTACACATGCCTATGGTGTCAAACTTCGATGACGTCATCGTGTGGAATTTTACATGCATTTGAATTTTAAAGCTTTGATGACCTATATTTGCAGAACCCAACATAGAAAACAAATAAAACTTCACATGTACGTTGTCTGTGGTTAGCTTAGTGACATGTTGTAATGACGTCATGATGACGTCATTGAGCGTTATATTACAATGGATTGAAAATTAAAGGTCCAAATTTTCAAAAATCAAAAAAAAATCAGCACTTTAACATATGACCCTAATTCTTGCGGTAACAGTCACAGCTAACCAAGATCTATGTTTCGTACATGGACAATGACCTTTGATTTTGTTCACTTCCGGTAGAAAACGGAAGTAGACAAAAATGGAAAGTGGTCAGTAATGCAGGGATGGAATCGATGGTGTTAGTGTCCAGGGTGACCGGACTTTCTAAAAATGTAAGTGATGACGCCATTCACTTGGAAGGGCGCCCTCTAGCAACGAAATTCAAGTCTTAAAATGACCCTTTCATAGCAGTGTTTGCGCAAATTAGCCCAATAGTGGTGCTTATAGAGTACGTCCACCACCAAACATGTCTAAACAAATGTTTTAACCACAAGGTTGTTCCTAAACATTGATCTTAACCAAACTTGGTCACATCAAAGACATAGTATAAGACGGTTGTGCGCCTTACAGGCTGCCACGTCGTCTCCTAAAATCTCACTTTTTGTCCGTCTTACGATTGTCAAATTCAATCAATTAAAAGGTATCAGGCCTCGATGACATAACAGGGAACTTGCAGGACAATATGTTGGTGTGTTTTGTACTCTGATTACGGGTAACTTTTTGGGTCTAAATTCAATTTCGTCAAATTGGCTGGAGCTGAATATTTGCGACCATTTTGGGACCTGAGTATCCGTTGAACCGTACACGTTTTAACAGTTACATCATTACAATAGTTTAACAATGCCTAAAAAGCCGAAAATGACCAAAATGTGCACTTTTTAAAATGCTTCCCTTGCCAAAACCACATGACCCAGGATCTTTATATTTAGCAGACATATATATCAGATCATGGGCTGCAATGTTCTTAATGTAGGCATTTTCATCTGACCCTTCCTTTCTGGGTCAATCGAAGGTCAAAATTCAGCCAATTCCAAAATCACATTTGTTGTATTTGTTTGTACTTATGAAGCAATATTAGCTATTCAACTATGCTTGATCTTCATAAAACTAGGTACAGGCATGGGCCTTATCACAAACTCCCACCACCATGTAGAACGTCACCATGACGTCAATGATTACGTAATTATAATAATAAAAAAATGGCAAAAAAGTGGATTTTCGTCATGAAAATTACCAAAATATGCATTTTGTAAAACGCTTCCCTGTATTAAACCACATGACCCAGGGTCTTCATATTTGGCATAGATATAGATCAGATTATAGGCTACAATGTTCCTTGTGTAGGCATTTTCATCTGACCCTTCCTTCCTGAGTCAATCGAAGGTCAAAGTTCAGCCAAATCAAAAATCACCTTTCCTGTATTTGTTTGTACTTATTAAGCAATATTAGCTATTAAAGTGGGTACAGGCATGGGCCCCATCAAAAACTTCCACCACCATGTAGAATTTTACCATGACATAACTGATTAGATAATTATGATAATTTTAAAATGCTACAGAAATTGGTTTTTATCATGAAAATGACCAAAATATGCACTTTTAAAATGTTTCCCTTGCCAAAACCACGTCACCCAGGGTCGTAATATTTGGCAGACATATAAATTGGATCATAGGCTACAATGTTGTTCGTGTATGCATTTGTATCTGACACTTCCTTTCTGTGTCAATTGAAGGCCAAGGTTCAGCCAAGTCAACATTTGCGTATATACAGGATGGATTTTTAAAAAAACGAACCGATATATTATTGCTAATTGTAACTAAAGTAGGACGCGTATGAATGAACGGGAGATATCATCTGTTAGGGTTGAATCTCCTCTTTAAAGTGACACCACGATCATCTCATTATGTTTTCGGTTGACTGAGCAGTGACCAGTGTTATGCCAGGGGCCTAGTTTTAGATTTGACCGTTCTCAATGCGAGCAGAAATCAATGTTTACCGTAGCTGTCTTTCCGTGTGCCCTGTGTGACACGGCGCCCACCGAGACGGTGACACGGTAACTTTTTGCGTGGAAGCAGTCTTTTAACTGTGTCTACCACGGACGTGTAATTCTACAGAAGATGGTTTAACAAAAGGACAGTAAGTAGGATACAATATTTTATGTTATTTCAGTCTTATTTAAGAGAGTCCACTCTCTACAAGAAAGTAATTGTATGTTATTGAGGGAATGTCGTAGTTTTGCCGTGAAGCATTCATTCCAATGTTTAGTAAGGTGCAAAGCTTAATATAGGCCTGATATCATTAAGTCATTGTCAAGATTTTATTGAACCATCTTCAACAAATCTTATTACGAAATTGTTCCTTCTTGGCCAAACTCTTTTCAATCTTAACAAATTATGTGCTCTGATTTCTGCCTTTGATGACTAATATATGTAGGCCTATATCAGTTTTTCGAGTAAACATCAGATTTCCATCCTAAATGTGAACAAAACAAACTAAAAATTAACAATCTTTTTTCGCTGACTACATCGTGAGACAGCAGATCAGTACTGATTTAGTAAAAATGAACATCTGTACTATTTACATAATGTCATTTTGTTTTAAATGAAATTTGTCTCAAGACTCTCTTAGTATAAATCCTGAACCTACATGTTATGATACTCCTCAAGGAGCTAATTAAGTAATCCGAAAGTTAAAGGAATCTTACCTGCACCATGACTTGGTATCTCACAGTTCATCAAACACCTGGAAGTAGTAGATCTGTATAGCAGTAGTTCCCCACCTGTAGTGATATGCATATTCATATGTATCCATGCGCACATGCGCACTAGGGCATGTGCGGCCTCTTGAATAAAGCTTCCAACCAGTTCATAACACGAACGCTAATGTCTCCCCCAAAACACTTCTTTATATGATCATCAAGTACCACAACATGGTGGCAGCGGTGAAAAAGGACCGTATAACGTTTCGCCAGATAAAGGAGTTGATTCAGGAGAGACAGGAACTTTTGCTGCATTAGTTTTGGCCAGCAAAAGAACGACGAGTTGGAGGCACGTACCCAACACGGCTATAGACGGCCATGAGGCATGCAACACACACACGTACATTGTACTGTACGCACATGTATGCATTGTGCATGCTACACACAGACAACACTGGCAATGACATGCCATTGAACATGCGTTTGTAACTTGTACATCGCCTTTCTACGTGTACGGCATCCCAGTGAAATTTGAGACCACGTTGCAGTGCCAAACGGAGCGCAACCAGGCACAGGCGTTACCGCTGGCAACAGCGGCCGCGGTCGATGCATTTTCGCCCCTCCGGAATTGCACTTTATGCCGCCAGGATATAGCCGATAAAGCGACGGCACAACGTGGATCGACACTGATGAACATTGGCATCGAATTAGGCCTTCAACGGACCGGCTAACTTCACACGTTCTGCTGGGGAAGCCCCTATTTTGACGGCCAGGGAACGACTCAGAACACTTTTAGTTTAAGTCAGCTAGTGGAATCAACCAACCGTACAACGGATCGGCAGTGTACTACCTATGGAATAAATAATCAGAGGACCAGTGAGGTGGAATAACCAGAGTTTGGACACTTGAGACCTCAACTTGGAACTGATATTTGCCACGCAAGGACTGAGTCATATCCATACTTTACAAAAGTGACTGTTTAACGATTATACTCTTTAGTTTTTAGGCCTATTTTATATAAGGCAATTTTGCAGTTGCATATTTACGTGTGTTTATCACATGAATGTTATTGAATTTTGACAGTTCTTTTTGATACTTGGGTTGCAAAGTTTAGACAGCTGTACTAGTATCACAACATAAGTACCTATATGCGCGCAAACACACCTAGCTAGGCCCTATTTGTTACTGCAAATACTGAATAAGGTACATATTAATGCGCCAGTAGATCGACACCTACGGTGAATTTTGATTTGTTTACGCGCGGCTCGTTCAGGCACTATGGCTAAGTATCCGGAAATGGATTGGTCTACCAAAGACCTAGCCGAGGGATTCAAGTTGTTTAAGCAACGCATGATACTTTGCATGCAAGACCATGAGGTTAATCAACCGCAAAAGCAGGCACTCAAAATTAAGATAGCCATCGGCACTGAGGGTTTAAAACGCCTCAACGCGTCAGGTTTGAGTGAAGACGAACAAGACAGTCCCGAAAGATTGTGGTCACTTTTCGAAAAACAATTGCGAATCACTGTCAACTTCCGCATACATAGACTCGAGCTGATGCGTTACCATCAAAAACCGGAAGAAAGCCTTGACGATTTTGTTAATCGGTGCCGCGATAAGGCCAGGAGTTGCGATTTTGAGCAGCAAGAGTTAAGCGAGCGCGTAGTGGAATTAGTTATAGCGTCAACGCCCCTAGATCCGTTCCGCCATAGCCTGTTGGAAAAACCAAGAGGCTATACCATTGAAGCGATGCTGGAGGAAGGACGCAGGCACGAAGCGGTTGCAGCCGGCACGCAAAGCTTAGATACTTTAGCGAGCGACGCGAACATGCGCAGAAAAGCAGATGAATCGGTTGATGCTTTTAGGCGGGCGCGTCGTTCCTGCGGAAACTGCGGCTTGGTGCACAAACCTAGGAGTTGCCCGGCGTACAAGGACGTATGCAAAGCTTGCGGAGGTAAAGGTCATTGGGCGAAGCTGTGCAGAAAAGCTAAGCGCGGTAGGCAGATGCGCGGGACAAGCAAATCTCCCAATAGACGCCCCAAGCGGCCGGGCAGTGCGTCACCGAGGCGGCGCGCACGCAGCAAATCGACGAGCCGGAATGTTTCCGGCAGAACCGAAAACGAAAGCCGACAAGAACGGCAAGATTTTGTCGGTGATGATTACACTGAATCCACGGGTGCCACATTCGATTCTATCGTCGTGTCCAACTTGTGTACAAAACCCATAGACCGCCAAGGGCCAGATGAGGTATTCTCCACCCTCGATGTGGTGTGTCCAGACCGCTTAGGACGGCACTTCCTAAAGGTCAAGGTGGATACCGGAGCAAGTGCGAACACACTTCCTGTACGCACTATGAGGCAGATTTATGGGGATCGTTGGAGATCACATACTGCCCCCACAAAGACAAGGTTATCAGCCTACAATGGCTCCAACATTACCTGCTATGGGAGTATAAACGTCATGTGCAGATATAAAGACAGCGACTGGTTCCGTGAGAAGTTTTACGTCGTTGACGTCCCAGGTCCGGCGATTGCTGGACTTCACATAAGTCAAAAGCTACACCTTGTGACGATTCATACAGTGTCCTTCCCACTTGATGCTCCAGCTACCCAGGAGACCAGCCCAATGCCAAGACGAGAGATGTCCCAGAACCACACTGCCCCAATCAAAGGAATAGACGACCTAAAGAAAATATACCCAAGTCAATTCGATACCCTAGGAAACTTCAAGACGAAGGCACGTCTGCATCTTAAGCCAGATGCCAAACCCAGTATCGATCCTCCGAGGAAGTGCAGTGTGCACTTAAAACCCAAGCTTAAGGCGGAGCTTGACAAAATGGAAAGAGATGGAGTGATTCGTCCCGTCACTCACCACACGGATTGGTGCAGTTCGATGACCACAAGTGTCAAGAAGGATGGGTCTCTACGACTGTGTCTTGATCCCAAACGTCTCAACAGCAACTTGAAGCGATGTCCACACAAGGTGCCAACCCTAGAGGAGCTTAATCCAGAGTTCTCCCAGGCTAGATATTTTTCTAAGTTAGATGCCAAGGCCGGGTACTGGTCCATCCACTTAGAAGAAGCATCTCAGGAGCTGACAACGTTTCGAACGCCTTTTGGGCGCTATTGCTTTCAACGCCTTCCCTTTGGCCTGTCGGTGAGCCAGGACATTTTCCAACAGTGTATGGACAACATTGTCAGTCAGGTCCCTGGTTGCGTCTGCATCGCAGACGATATAGCTGTGTACGGCAGCAGTGCGAAGGAACATGATGAGAACCTCCTGAACCTCATGGAGACAGCACAGCGTGAAGGGTTGGTTTTCAACAGCGCAAAGTGCCGCATCAGGACTAGTCACATCAAGTTTTTTGGGTCTATTTACTCAGAGAGTGGTGTACGACCAGACTCGGAGAGGGTTGCAGACATCCATGCCATGCCAACCCCGCAAGACAAGGACGATTTACAAAGGTTCCTCGGTATAATCAACTTCGTATCCCCGCACATCCCGAACTGTGCCGACAAGGCTGCTCCACTGAGAGACTTACTACGCAAGGATGCCATATTCTTGTGGCAGGAAGATCACCAAGCGGCTTTTCAGGCCCTTAAGCTCTCTATCACTGCTGACTCCTGTCTGCAGTATTACAATCCGAGGCTACAAACTGTCCTCGAGGTGGACGCGTCGCAGAAGGGTTTAGGTGCCTGCCTGGTGCAGAATGGAAAACCGGTGGCATTTGCTTCCAAGAGTCTTTCTCAATCCCAGGCCAACTACTCTAATATCGAGCGCGAGACCCTTGCTCTGGTATTTGGGATAACAAAGTTCCACACATATCTGTTTGGATGCCAATTCACTGCTCTCACAGATCATAAACCATTAGTCACAATCTGCAACAAACCCCTGACCAGCGCGCCACCACGCCTGCAGCGACTTTTGATCAAGATACAAGGCTATCAGTTTGATATCGAGTACAAGCCAGGAAGCTCCATGGTTATCGCTGATGCCCTCAGTAGACTTCCGAATCCAGCCGACTACAGTGACATTCCACTTGACGTTGCCATAGATGTGGTTAGCATCCCTCAGCAGAACACCATAGAGCAAATCGATCTCGTCCACTTTGGCAGCACCAAGCAAACTGCCCTTCGTGAGGAGACACTCAAAGATCCCATACTCCAGGAGTTACAGAGGATGGTCTACACAGGTTGGCCTGACTCGATCAAGGAGATCCCACCTGATCTACGACCATTTTGGTCATACCGAGATGAGATTGGGATGTCTTGTGGTGTGTTGTTCAAGGGTCGTCAGGTCATTATTCCAGAAATGATGCGAGCTGACATACTCGGACAGCTCCACATTGGCCACATGGGAATAGAGAAAACCCGCCGTTTGGCACGGACTTCTGTGTACTGGCCAAACATCAATGCCGACATCGACCGGCTTATTAAGTCTTGTCCATCATGCCAAGCACACCAGCCCAGCCAACATAAGGAACCACTTGTGCCCCACGAAGTTCCCAAGGTGCCATGGGTGAAATTAGGCTCTGACCTATTTGAACTAAAGGGGGTCACATATCTTCTGATTGTCGACTATCACTCGAAGTACCCTATCATCCGTCGGCTAGATGACATCACCGGCGCATCAGTTGCACGAGAAACGGCAGCAATATTCAGCCTGTTTGGGGTTCCAAGTGAGATAGTGTCTGACAATGGTCCTCAGTACGCCTGCCAAGCGTACAAGCGCATGTGTGAGGAATGGTCCATTACCCACACGACCTCATCTCCGAGGTACCCGCGCTCAAATGGCATGGCCGAGCGGACGGTTAAGACTGTTAAAGCACTTATCAAAAAGTGCCACGAGACTGGACAAAACATCGACAGGGCGCTCCTAAATCTGCGTGTAACACCACTGGATGCCCGTCTGCCCTCACCGGCCGAGATGTTATTTGGACGGCAGGTCCGTACGACATTGCCTACGAACGACTTCTCAGGCACCAGCAACGATGCTTTGGAAAACAATGACCAGTTGGAGCGTCGTAAGGCCGCCATGAAAGCTCAACATGACAAGGGAGCTGGTCCGGACCTGAACCCTTTGTATGTCGGACAGAAGGTCCGCATCCTGGACCACAGCACCAAAATGTGGCATCCTGGTGAGATCACCCAAGTCCTTACCAATCCAAGGTCATATGATGTCATGACTCCCAATGGGAAAACAATTAGGCGCAACCGGATACAATTGCGCGAGATGATACCCAAGCCAGCGTTGCACAGAAACGCGGGAGCAGCAGACCATGACAAGGCAAAGCGCGTCCGATTTGCGGATGAGACACAACGGCCTCCGACTCCAGCATCGCAGCAACAGCAACAGCAAACTAACGAGCGTGAGCGCAAAAACGATGCATACCGTGAGCAAGGCCGCGACAAACAGAACAATCCTAACGCCACTCAGCAGTTCTTACAAAAGGCCAAAACGACAAGATCGGGTCGTAAAACAAAGTTGCCAGACAGATACGCAGATGTTTTTTGAGGCTCACTTAGAGCTAATCTTGTTCATTATCAAGACGCTAATAACAGTTTGTTAGTTTCGTGAGTTCAGTAGTTATAGATATATTTAGTGTTTCTCGATAAAAAAAAGACCATAGAAACCATGTTCTTCAGCCAAAGCTTGGCTGATATCAGGTTACCTACGTTTGTCACATGGACTGAAAATATATGCCACGGAACAATGGACTTGTGCAAGTTTCCTGATGCAGATATACACGAGATCATCAAGAGACATGGACACCTTCAACAGCACCGTCTGAACATTTTGAAGTGTAATATGGACAGAATATGATATCCCCTCTTTTTTCAAAAGAGAATATTAGCGCAAATAATTATAAAACATGTAATATTTTTCAAAACGGGGGGGATGTAGTGATATGCATATTCATATGTATCCATGCGCACATGCGCACTAGGGCATGTGCGGCCTCTTGAATAAAGCTTCCAACCAGTTCATAACACGAACGCTAATGTCTCCCCCAAAACACTTCTTTATATGATCATCAAGTACCACAACACCACCCAGGCAAACTGACACAACTCAAAAACTGTTTATCGTCAGGTATCAGATAGGAGCATACAATTCAATGTTTTCCATATTCAAACATTCATAACAAATCAGCCGATTGACCTATGATCGTGAATCCTGCGCCATATATGGTCATTAACAAAGGTATTTAACTGATGATGTCATAATGACGTCATCACGTGTCAGATTAAAGGTGATAAAATAAAATAAATGAAATATTAAAAAATACGAGCTACAACCTCGACTCCTTCCCATATACGATCACTAGCAAGCGTCGTTAATTGATGACGTCATGATGACGTCATCACGTGATGAAATAAAAGTGATGAAATAAAAGGTGATGAAATAAAAGTATATGCAGACGCGCACATTGCTTGACCTTTGACCTCGTTTCCTAGTGGTAAAATCTTCGTTGGCTTATAATTTTAAAGTGATAACAAACAACACGGGACTCATAGTATTATGGTTAGGTATACCCAAGCTTCGAAAAAATGAAAAGGGTGACCTTTGACCTCGATAACCATTGGTCAAACAGTTTTTGGCTTATAATTTAAAATTGTTCAAAGATAGAGAATTTGGTTAATCATTGTATTCATTTTTGGTTAGGCGTTTTTCAAGTTTTGAAGTTAAAAAATGTGAAAAAGCCCTACGCTCTGTTCATAGAACAGACGTAGCTCTAGTTTTTTCAATAAAAATCGTTTGCAGAAGATCGAACATGTAGCTAGTTGAGACAAAGTCTGAAGTCTGGACAGACAATAGCCAATCAGTGGACAGTTTGATAACATGTGACCTTTTGAGTGGCCACATGATTAAACAAAATCATCAAACATCAGACCTGTCTCACTGTGTGGACGAAGTCCTCGGACAAAGTCAGACAATCTGTCAGACAAAAATCTTAGTGTACAAATTAGATACCATCAAATTGACTTCAGCAGCTATAGAGCACATAGGCCTAAGGCATAACAAAAATATGTTATGTTGGCGTAACCCGACCGACCCTAAAAATACGGCCGACCCTGGATATTTTTATTTTTTTCAAGGGAAGAAATTTAATGATTAAAATCTATATAAATGAGTTATAAATACGTTTGAAACCATTTCTGACCGTTTCTCATTGTTGTATTGACTTGTCTGACGCTGGCGCGCGTGGAACTTTGGAGTGCACATTGTTGCACCAACGATCGAACATATGCAGCAGAAGGTGTGATATCGATACGGAGATAGATGCACCAAGTATACATTGTACATGTATAGTCGCGTCCCCGACTCCCACTCAGAGAGCAGCCTCACGCTCGCTGAACCGAAGGAGCTCTACATGAAAAATATGGTAGCCTCGTCCTAGACTGTTGCACGGCGCGGACAGCTACATACAATATTTAAAATATTTGGCTATTTATTTTGTGTTTAAAAAATAGTTTGTTACAATATAAATTATTTTAATTATTTTTTCAGCATTTTACACAATAAAAACTGATATATATACATTCTAAAAATTGTAAACTATTTTGTGACCCCGGCGACCCGGCCCCGTGTTTTACACAGTCGCATCAACATGACGCCCGGTTCCGAAGCGTACAGTGTTTCCATCAAGGGAAAATGTGGATCTGCGGTCATTTTTGATCGCTTAAAACGGATAAATTTGAGTCAACAGCTGAGGTTAATCGCCCAGAGCTGCGTCAAAGGAAGAAGCGGGTCCATACAAAGATGTGGAATCAGATGAAACGGCCAGCATTTTTTCTGATTTTGGTTTCCACTTTTTTCATGTCATTTTCGTTGCTGGAAGAAAAAAGAAAAAAAGAAATCCCTACCTACCTACCCTATTTTTGGGGGCCCGTTACGCCAACATAACAAAATTTGTTTATGCCTTATCGTCACGTTTGTCGCTGGGAAATGGGTTCTTCTGGATAGACCTTATGCACGGCGGCCATGGTAGAGGGCAGTCACATGAGGGACCATTATAAACGGTACGCGTACGGAAAACGTATGCGGCTCGGAAAAATCGGGTGGTTGTATCACAATTTTGCGTGTTTATTCAAGAAATGAGCGCATGTGTACATGAGCATATTGATGTGAAATTATCATTACTTGTGTTGTTTCAGATTGATACCCACGCAAAATCGTGATACAACCACCCGATTTTTCTGAGCCGCATACGTTTCCCGTACGCGTATCATTTCTAATGGTCCCTATTGTCACAGTGCGTCATGCACGAGTAGGCACTTTGTGGGTCTATTGTCACATCATTTGAATATGAAAACCTGCCCTTTGTCATGGCCGCCATGCATAAGGTCTATTTTGGTGCATCGTCTATAAACGTTTGGGGAGACAAATTACCCGAATGGTGACAGCTAAAACCTATACATTGAGGTTCAAAAGACTGAAAATGTCTGTAGAGGACGATTGTGTCCGCAGATGGCTTGTTAATTGGAAACGGTGATGCGGACATATGGTACAAATGCACACTGTTGTGCGGACATAATGGTACAAACAGACACAATGGTGCGGATACAGTGGTCCCAAAGCTGTCTGCGAACATAATGCATATACTTCTGCTTACTTGCAGGCCTGGCAGCCGGACCCATTGGAAGAAAATTTGGCGCAAGATCCGCGGTCATGGCTGGTGGAATTACACTCGCAGCAGGCCTCGTGTTGGCGTCACAAGCTTCAAGCGTCTGGCTGATGGCTGTAGCACTGATTACACTCGTAGGTATGTTGCTAGTCATCAATGAATACATTGCTGTTTCATTGGTGCATCGTATATTTTCAATGATATCGTCAAAAAACCACCGATATTTTTGTAATTTATCTGGTTCCATAGAGCAGTGCAGTAGTTACGCCAACCTTTTTGCTTCCACATCCAAACTGGAGATTGCAAATTTCATGTTTTCTTCCCATGGATATTATTTTGGGGAGGCATTTTATATGATTCTTTTAAAACGAAATCCATTTTCTGAAAAAATCTGAACACGTTCCTTTTTAACCTGTAAAACGTTTACCTTCCATGGCTTCATTAGGTTTTTCGAAATTGGTAACAGTCCATGTATACCTTTATTGGAATTGGGAATCACGATTCAGAATGTAGATTATCAATTGTTATATCAAATTCTCATGTGGTCATAATAATACAATCAAGCCCACTTACAGATTTTTTTCAAAATAAAACCAGAATGTTATCACGAGGGCAGTCTTAAACAGCTAGAATCCCCCCTTGACTAAAATCCAGCATTTCGGCTTTTTCGATAGTCCAAACATCCCTCTTGCCGACGTGGATTTTTTTATTTTTTAATTGTCGGTTTTAAGTGGATAAATTGCAAACAAAAGTGCGCTTTTCGAAAATGAGATTTTCGCGATTTCTGAAACGCTCATTAGGTATTCATGATATGCGCGTGACCCCGTGACGCAATCCTGAGAAAGAGAAGTCGACACGATTGTTAGCTCCATACGTTTACACGCAAAAAACTTGGAAAACCGTCTCTGTTAGAAGGTGTTTTTTGAAGAATTTTGTTGGTCCAAAAAGCCAGAGATATGCCCAGTAGCTGCGTGATTGTATGTTTTACCAGACACTATGAAAAACAAAGAGCAGAAAGATTTTCTTTTCTATTACCAAGCGAGAGAAAAATGAGTCGCTATCATTCTATAACTTGTACGGCCGATGTTCAAACACGTGGGGTCTACGCGTACGTACGCCCGCACCATGCTGTATACAGACCCGCTGTGAATGCCGTTCGTTCCCGGCCGTGACAAAACATCCTCGGCGTCGCAATGCACCAGTATTTACTTCAAAAGAGCTTCACTGAGAGCCACAATTTCATCGTTTTTTCACAAAACAGGTAATAGTAGATTGTTGTCATATTACATGAAGTGTTTTTCACGTTTGTATTTTGAATTACAAGGACAAAACAGGCATGATAAACATTCACTTCGTGTATTTTCCATTCAATACTGCACAGACCGTTTTGTATGTTTCTCAGGATGACGTCAAAACCCTGTTGATAAACAAGCCGAATGACCTCGAGCGTTTCAGAATTTGGGTGAAGAGGGTCGGAACTGCTTTACGTTTTAAGCAAAAGCCTGTAGATTTTTTGTGAAAAACAAGTTGTGACGGTGTTGTAGACACATACACCTCCATGATAAACAGAAAAACTAAAAAAATGTGGAAGGGGGGATTCTAGCTGTTTAAACGATAAAGGCTGAGTTCGGGCGGCCTGTTTTTGACACGAGTATAAACTCGTTCTCGCACCTAAACGACGGGAACACGACCCGAGAACACTCCACTCCGAACAGGATCACACACTGCACACCTATCAATCGAGAACAATGATTTTTCCCGCAAAAAATGAAGTATTACTGTATCTATAGTATGTGGCTGAAATTTCTACAAGGCAGTTTATCAACATAATTCTTTAGTTATGTAATGTTGTTGTTTTGTTTTTCAAAGTTTTCCAATCACTTAATCTGTCTTTAAAGTTTTAATAAGTGATTATATTTTTAGGGATTATAACCCAAGGACCGCCAAGGTGAATTAATTCGATACAAATGTGGACAAATGTTCATGATCGAGTTCGGGAAATCTGGATGCAGTGAAAAGCAACTTGGCTCCACCGGGATTTGAACCGCGGATCTTCTGCCGTGCAGACGCCCTACCAATTGAGCTATGAAGCCAACTGGTGGTCTCGAATCACGGTAGTGCAGTTACAGTTTTATTCTGAAAAGAATCTCGTGCGTAACAGTTATAGTGTGTTTGGTACCGTTTTTTTTAACTTTGAGATATCGAGGAAGCAATGTGCATGGTTACATTGTTTAAATACGATGAAACCTCTTGGTGTGTTTAAATAAAGGTTTTCGTTGTTTTATCGACAGGTATGGGATACTCTTTCGCCATTCTTACGCGTGCAGAGCTTGGCAAGCATTTCGACGTCAGAAAGTTTGCCCTGGCCTCGGGCTTCGGTCATACAGGCGTTGCAGTTGCCTTAATCGTTCAACCGCCTCTTGCCCAATTATTCCTGGATACGTATGGGTGGAGAGGCACCATGCTGATCACTGCCTCATTGGGTGCTCATCTTGTGGTGTCTGGTGCATTGCTTCTCCCGCACAAAGCTGTTGAAGACGTAGATTCCCAATGCAGATACCAACCTCTTGAACAGATGACCTCTGAAGTAAGCCAACCAAAGCAACTGGGCTTTGTGGCATCAATTTATGATACATTGTGTAGAATGTATCAAGCCTTTGACCTGTCTCTTCTGAAAGATTACCGGTTTTGGATGTTGGCTTTTATTTATGTGATGACTCGCGTCTTAAGAGGGGCGTGGACAATATACTTTGTTCCTCACGCCGTTGCTAAGGGGTTTACCAACTACCAGGCAGCTGTCTTGGTAACGGTAGCCGGCGTGGGCCAACTCATTGGTATCCTGCTCACCGGCGTGGTCCTGTATAAGGAAATGATGACGAGTACCAGTGCCATGCTGGTAACCGTTAGCCTTATTGCTATCGCATCGCTCAGTGATCCGTGGATGACGTCATGGTGGCCATTAGCAATCAATGGCGCGGTTTTCATGTTCGGTGTTGGGTCAACGTTCGCCATTGGTGACGTCATGGTGAAGGAATTTCTCGGCAGTGAACGAATGGCCAGTGCCTTTGGGTGGATAGGATTTCTCTCGGGAATGTTTCGATTCCTCTCCGGCTTTATTCCAGGTATTTCACATTTCGTAAATGACAGTTACTTTTACGACCCCGTTCTGTATTAATTATAGGAAAGTTTTGGTTTGACTATACCTGTAATATTGCATTCTGATTGGACAGAAGTTATCAGCTCACTGCCCGGCCGTAACCAAAACAAACCAGAGGGGGCGTGGATGCAGCGTTCGTTCCTAAGCCAAAGCCAATCACAAACTCGGACGGTGACCAAAAAAGGCAAAGCATGACCGACAAAAAGATCTATGTCAAAATCAACAGCCCACGCGCGCGCGCGACCCAGATCTCGCCGAGCATAACCCCTTTTATCAACAAGTGATAAAAGGCTATAATGTTGATAAACTGCCTTGTATCGGCCACATACATGAAGTAATACTTCAAAAAACCTGAAACGCTCATGCATGGTGTTTTGTGTTAAATGAATAGTAAACAAAATGTCTGCAGACAATTAAAAACCTCCACTGGCCATTCAACACGGGAAGGACATCATGTGGTGTTTGTTACCATTGCTATTAACACTTTTAGTCGGGGTTTTTATGTCAACTCGTGAAGTAAAATTTTGGGTAACTGCATTGGGACTTTAATATTGACGTGCGTCCATTCTTATTGTCGTTGCAGGCTGGATTTACGATCACTCCGGAAGCTACGATGTTGCATTTATCATTCTTGGAACTCTTCAGTTTACGTCGGCAATCCCGCTGATTGTCAAATGCTACATCGATTACATCAAACTCTGAATTCTGCAGGCTGGCACTATCACACTTGGGAGTCCAGTCAAATTGGAGTTGAACCACGATAATGTTTGCAGCAAACAGGCTGTATGTGCATAATAGGTTTTCTCTATATTGCGCAATGCACTTGCAGTCGTCAATGCTCAATACTAATTGTGTAATGCAAACAGTACACAAATCTTCCAACGACTTTAGCATTTTTTGTTCACCACTTAAAAAGAAAAAATTAGCAAAATGTAGCTGTAATCTTTCCACCCTCGAGGTGTTATGCGGTTACTAAATATACGGTATTGTCAGGAAAAAACTCCAGAAAACTCCTGTCTACTCAGAAAAATTGCTGTTCTTTCGAGTTTATTCAAAAGTCGATAATTTTAGACCAAATATGGGTTATTCTATAAATTTGGGGTCCAACGTGTGACATTTTTCTGTCCCCGTTACACCTGACACGTATTTGCCATACAAGTATCATTAAAAATGCCTTCAAACCATATTTTTATCAATTGTATTTTATGTAATCACTCTTTAAAATAGAAGGCATTTAAAGAATAGGCCTATGTCCTGAATTTACAAAATACAACATTTTACAAGATGTCAGATGTAACAGGGACAGAAAAAGTGGACCCCAAATTTATAGAATGACCCATATATTACCCTATTTTCCCAACTGATCCATTAAACGACGACTTGTATTTGAGTCTAGATTCATTAACATATAAATATTCATAAATGAACCCCAAATTGACGATGTCATTGGATTAAATACCTGACGTGCCATCCAATCACAAAAGGCTACTTCAGGCGTAAAGGGAATTTAAATGCCACTATGTACGCCAACAAAAACCGGATGGTGTGCATATAAACATGTACTGGCTGCGGTACCGGTAACGAACATTCGGGCCGTAGCGCAGCGCGCTTTGAAAATAGCGGCACTCCTAGAAATGCATGACGTCATGTTAGCTATTTTAGACGTGACGGCTAACACTATGAGCAACTAACAATGGAAATTGGGCACACGCCATTGTTAATAACAATGGTTTGTGCCCAATTTCCATTGTTAGTTGCTCATAGTGTAAGGATCCTGTAAGGATTCTGTTCGTTGTATGTGGAATATGTGGAGCGGGAACCAGTCCAGTACAATGTGCACATAAATAATGATTGCGTTCGAGTATACACCAATCCGAGCTAGAAAGTCATGGTCCGTGTACGTCCGCCATAGCTGGGGGCCATCCAGTGCCATGAACTGTGGGTTTTGTGTTGATGGTATGCTGTTACATTATGTTGTCACTTCGAACAATTTTGCGCGTTTATTTGCTTGTGAAGCCTGTGTACGCGTACGCGTTTTGCGCTGTTCGATTTAACAACAAGACAAAGCGCCCAGTCCATGGCAGTGGATGGCCCCCAGTAATGGCGGACTTGCAGGAAAGGAGTCCTTAGCAACCGGATTCGTGTATAGCTTGCGTTTCATGGGTTGGAGCGGGATGACGTCAGCCGCGTAAAAAAATGCATCGTTCTTCACCGCGCGTAGCAACCGATGACTTTTCATTGGCGCGGTGAGACTCCGATGGACTTGTGAGCTATTCACTTTTAAGTGAATGAAGTTGGGAACGAGACAACAGTTTCCGGATGTCCGCGCCGGCCTATTAGCATGTATGGGATTCTGGCCTACAACAATGGTCATGGAGCATTATTCGTTGTTATTACAGACCTTATGAGAACGTCTTGAGTAAAGGGTTAGGTGTCAGGAGTTAGGCTTAGGGTTGAATTCATTAAAAAGAGATGATCTTGCAGCGAGTTCGTTTGGTGTAGCACTTCGTTAGAGTGATAGATTTCTGTTATGAATGTCCCTGGTTCGATTCCCATTTGTGACAGATTTTCTGCAATACTCGTTACTTTGTTTTAAAAGATAAAGTAGTTAGAAGCTTGAAAGAGCCAGAAAAAAATGGTAGTCTCTGTTCTGAGTGTTAAATGTGTTCAAAAAAAATGACAAAATTGGGCTTATGATCCAGGACCAGTATTGTAAGCCAGAATCTCACGCGTGCGGCCTATTACCAATCTTTTATACCAAAATGGCGGCCCCCATATAGGCACAACATGTGTTAAGAATTCTCCAGCCTCTATCTTTCCATATCTAACTAAATCGTCCTGACCTAGTTTCTAAGCATTTATCTAATCTCTCACCGTGTACATTGGGTGTAAGGAAATAAAGTTATTATAATCTCTTTATAAAAATGGAATTTCGACAAACGGACCGCTGGGGGAATTGCGTTAAAATAAAGATTCTGTGAGTTAGGGTTCCACAATAGTGTGTGTTCTGCAACAGCTAACAACGTTCTTATACCATTATGAGGACTGCCGTGTTATGTGCCTGTCTGTGCCTCGTGCTGGGTAATTATTATACAGATTCGTTTATATTTCAGAATTAAGCTATACACAAAAAACCAGACTCGGCATTTTTTGGACATTTAATATTTTTCCGTGTTTTCTTACAGTATATATTATGATATAATAGAGAATTTTGATGCCGGAGTGTCAGGGGTCTTGGGTTTTACTACCGATGGGAAACATATATTTTCCCCTCTTGCCCCATTTTGATTGATTCGCAGACCCGTAACCTATAATCGTCTTGTATCGCTCGTGATATTTAAAATAATTGGTGCCTAATCACTATTAAAATGAAAGTACAAAACGCAGGATGAGAAAAATATCTTATGGGCCTCATCGCCGGATTTGCATCTAAGACCTCTGACTTTCTGGGTGTACCAGCTGAGCTATGAGGCACAGTGGTATATCCCCTCAGGTTTTCCCTAAGACACCTGACACAATGGGCAGATGCAGATACCAGCTGAGCTATGAGGCACAGTGGTATACTCCCTCGGGTTTTATGTGTTTTGTGTTTTTCTGTTGTTGCATGGGCGCGTAACTGAGAAAAGTAACAAACACAGTATTTGGTAAAGTGTCTATTGATCACGTTCACAGACGCCATCTTCGTAGGAAAAAATGCTACTGCGTATTAACCGCCATAGAGTACGCGCACGCACACGCTAGAACATGTTCCAAACACGCGCGCGTGTTGCTCGAAATTTGTTCGAAATGCGGCGCAACCGATGCACGTCACAAGAAAATACGCTCAAAATCATGATGCACGTGGCAATTTGTAGGAAGTGACGTCATTTAAACGTGATCAATACTGGAGTCACTCGCCACACACTGAAATAATCAAACGTACTGACAACGTTGGCAACGTTTCAAACATCACATTTTCCACATTTGAAGCAAATCACGAGGGAGAGAAATCGGCGAGGATGATCGTAGGAGGCGACACGGCACCGTATGGAAGTCGCCCGTACCAGGTAGCGTTATACTCGGCAGCGCGTGCTCCGTGGCGCATGTGCGGAGGGACTCTCATTCACAAACGCTGGGTGATCACGGCGGCTCACTGTGCAAGGTAAGTCAATACATTATCATTACTTTGAACGATGAAACTTTTTACAAATTTCTGGAACAACGGTATTACATACCTGAAGAACAATGTTGGTAAACTAGTCTGCAGACATTTTAGCTACATACTAGATGCAATAGTACTTCAGAAAAACTTTCAAATCCATCATGCACGATTTTTGAGTTAAGTCAATGGTAAAAGGTTTGTGTGCGCGCACATTTTTAAACCACTTTTCTCCCGCAGAAAGGTACCATTTTATGCAGACAAAAAAATGGTGGTGTTTTTGTTACAACTGCTATCTACACTTTTATTATAGACTTTTTGTCTACTGATAAAGTAAAATTGTTTTCGTAACTTACTGCAAATGAGTTACGCAAATTTGAAAACCCGATCATGGTCACATACAGAGTGTCCTTGAAAATGTATACCCGCTTTAAAATTCATATTACACGTGTTACAAAACTACTTAATATTTTAACATATGTGGAAAGACCTCTATCTACTGGCACTAGGATCATTATACATGTAGGCCTATCATGGATGACTGAACAAACAAGAAAGTTAAAAATATTGAAATCAATACTGTGACAAATTCATACATGAAAAAGTGATCCGGATAATGCACGCTCCTTTTTTATTTTAAATTTTCAGCAGTTTCCAGACAATTATAGTGTAATCCGAGCAACATTTAGTGAGCCCGCCCTCTTGTGATTATTCCATTGTTACTGCGGTGTATTTCCATTGTGACGTCATGTAAATACCTTGGAGATACACCGCAGTTTTACTTCGTCGGATTATCATGCACGGTGCGTCCATCTTTGTCTTGTTCTCCATAGAACTTGTCGGGACCAATCAAACGTGCCGCGTCTGCGCTACCGCGAGATAGCGCGTGTATCTCTCGCCGGCCGAGAATCAAGGGGCGTTCACACTATCGCGGAAAAATCACACTGTTCCATTGGTTTGTACACAAACTGGTTTGCCGCTTGTGCGCGGCCTATCGCGACGCACAAAAATTTTGAGCTGGGTCAAAGTTCAAATCTGTTGAACTTTGACCGCGGTGGGCTGACCTTTCCAACGCGCAGCCAATGAGGTATCAGAGAAGCCCCAAGTTACCTGAGTCGAATTTTCTATTGTGGAATAATCGGCGATTGGGAGCTCATGCAATGCGGTGAGCGCAGCGTGAAAGTGTGATTTTTCCGCGATAGTGTGAACGCCCCTTCACTGTCCACGCTGCGCGCTCTCTTGATCGCGAAACGCCTGTGTCATTGTGTGATGTACACAATGAACAATTTAATTAATTTTTCTGCAAGCCTCGCTTTGGTTACGTTCATTTGAATAGGAGAAAAGGGAAGATGGCCGCACCGTGATAAAGGTCGTGATATAGGTCTATATCACAGATATCTATTAACAACAAGATAGGAAACGGAGGCCGTACAAGCATAACCGCGCCTTCTCATTAGCATACCCTCATTTACATACTTTTGGGCACCATTTACATACTTTTGGGCACATTTGCATAAGTATTTCCATATTTGCGTGGTTTAAGCCACCTCATTTGCATGATTTTGGGCACCGTAATTTGCATGATTTTTGGCACTTCTACATGGGTTTTCGCACATGCGCACAGATGAAAGCTGCTGTCGCGTGACTCGAGTCGCGTCCTCAAGTTTGGATACGCGCGATGCGCACACGCGATTAGGGGTAGTGTACATTGATTTACATACATATACTGGATACGGCATCTGGGAGTGTTTGTGTAGAACCGTGAAATATTATGTTGTTTACCCTACTTGAAAACGCACGCGCGGACGCGATTCCAGCCAGATGCCGTCTCCAGTTATATATATAGCTCAATGGTAGTGTACGCAAAGCCCCATTCGCGACGTGCGCTGGATTGGCACGCGTACGCGTACACTAGAAGGATGAACGAACTTGGTTGCTAACTGTATACGTATATTGGTATTTCTGTGCACAATTTAGCGTGACTTTTTTGCCATTTTCCTCCGGATTAGGCAGTTTGGTGATGTGTAGGGTATTTCTAAACCCGTCAATGCCAGAGATTAGGACACACGGAACCTTGTTTGCACATCGTCTTCCAGCACAAGGTAGACAATTTGAAAACCTTTCTTATAACGTTTGTGCCATGTTTTTGGAACTTCATATCCCGGACTCCGTCCGCTATGTAGTATGCGGTAACGAGTCTATACCGTCGCGACGACGGTCGAAATTGTCCTAAATAAACCTTGCAATATCGTGGCAGATTTTATTCTGTCAAGACATTGCTTCAATTAGATACAATATTCAAACTACATCACCTTTACAGCTCCATGATTACAAGTTTAAAGTATATTTTCAGCATAATAAGCCCGGAATTTGCGCCACACTCGTCAAAAACAAGATGGTCGTTTATAAATTATTTTTCTCCGGGTATATGTTAATTTTGACGTCATGAGATCAAACATAAATTACATAAATATTTAATGTTACGCACGCGCACACGTTCGAAACCGCCCCAAGCCGGTTACGATGATGTGCCATTCAATAACACAGTCGTTTCCTATCTTGTTGTTAATAGATATCTGTGGTCCTTTATCACGGTGATAAAATACACGTAACCAAAGCGAGGCTTGCAGAAAAAATAATTTGGCCCCGTGTTGAAAATATTCATTGTGTGCATCACAATGACATGCGCGCAGCGATTAAAGGCGGATACACACTATTGCGGAAAAATCACACTGTGCCATTGGTTTGTACACAAACTGATTTGCCGCTTGTGCGCAAAACTTTTGAGCTGGGTCAAAGTTCAAAATTGTTGAACTTTGACCGCGGTGCGCTGACCTTTCCAGCGCGCAGCCAATGAGGTATCAGAGAAGCCCCAAGATACCTGAACTGGAATTTTCTATTTTGGAAAGATCGGCGATTGGGGGCTCATGCAATGCGGTGAGCGCAGCGCGAAAGTGTGATTTTTCCGCGATAGTGTGTATCCGCCTTAAGAAAACGCGCAGCGCGGACAGTGATTCTCTCAAAACAACAACTGGATATTGCACGCGCTATCGCTATCGGGGGTGGGGGAACGTGCCTCCCCCCCCCCCCCAACTCCCCCCCCCCCCCCCCCAGGCGCCCCACCCCACCAGGACCCCCCCCCCCCCCCCCCCAACCCCCCCGTAGCTACGCCACTGAATATGAACAATAAAATGCACCAGCGGCCATGACAGGGGGAAGGTTTTTACATAAAGTGCCTTTTCGTGCATGACGCACGTTATCAATGTGACTGCCCCGCCATGGCCGCCCGTGCAAAGGGTCTATATTGGACACCATGTACATCTTTCCTTACAGCTTGGGCAAGACGACCGTTCATCTCGGCAAAACCGACCTGAGGGACACAACTCAGGACGGTGCAGAGATAATCAGGGGCGATTGGATACTCCACCCGAATTACAATCCCGACAATTTTTACAATGACATCGCCCTTATCAAGCTGGATCGAGATGCCGCCCTTGGCGCAAAGATCAAGACCATTCCCCTGGCCCCCTCCAGGAGCGACGTTGCGGCAGGAACTAAGTTACTCGTCAGTGGATGGGGACATACTTTTGGTATGTTCGCTTAACTTTCTGTCAGTTGAGTTCCTTTGCTTGCTTATACGTGTAACTATTGCGGCGTACAAGGGGCAAATATTTACTAGGCCTATGTCGCAAATTTTGTCGCAAATATCTTTGCAAATAAATGTTTTCGCAAATATCTTTGCAAATATTTGCGATGTCATATATTGTTGCATACTTTATTGTATACTTGGCATGCCTAAGTATTTCTTTTTATGGGGAGGTTAGAGGGCTTTTAAGCCAGTTTCCCATCTTTTTCTGGCGACGCGCGTTAGTTTCATTCACTCTATAGCTTCTTACCAAAAACGCTCCGCTTAGGCATGCCAAGTGTGCAACAAAGTACATGACAAAATGTACGACATCGTAAATATTAGCAAAGATCTTTTCAAAAAAATGTACATCGCAAATATTTGCAAAGATGTTTGCGATTTGCAATGTCTCATGTACGCCACCATAAATTACACCAAAGCGTTATTTTTGCCTTCACGTGATACCCGTGTCTACCCCGGTGGCTCCCGTACCCTAACTCGCGGGCGGGTCTCTGGTGGAAGGCCTCACATGGTAATTGACGTCACATGGTAACTGTGCGGAAGTTGCGAGTAGTAAAACATGGCGGACAATTTAGAATCGCGACGCAAATGCGAACGCAAGCACAGATTTATGACAAAAATAGGAGGAATTAGGAATGAAATGCTTTTTTTTTAAAAGTGGACTGATAAGCGGCACCATATGAAGCCCATTAGTGCACAAGTTATTATCTCGCGGCCGCAAGTTGTAATCTTGCGGTCGCAAATTAGTAACAAACATCCCGTACCCTTCAAAAGACATGCACCACGTCGTGAAATACATACCACCTATGGCACTAATGTGGCTTCATAGCACCATCTTACTCCAGGGAAGAGAGTGCTTTGCAGGGACTGCACTGTAAAAACAATGTTTAGCATTTAAACACATCAGAAACATGTTTATAGATTAATACGTTTAGGAATGTGTTTTAATTCTAAACATTTCCCATTTTGTACTGTTCAGTGCCTAAACGTGTTTACGTTTTTGACATGTGCTTAGGATTGTATATCTCTATGAAGCCAACTGGTGGTCTCGAATCACGGTAGTGCAGTTACAGTTTTATTCTGAAAAGAATCTCGTGCGTAACAGTTATAGTGTGTTTGGTACCGTTTTTTTTAACTTTGAGATATCGAGGAAGCAATGTGCATGGTTACATTGTTTAAATACGATGAAACCTCTTGGTGTGTTTAAATAAAGGTTTTCGTTGTTTTATCGACAGGTATGGGATACTCTTTCGCCATTCTTACGCGTGCAGAGCTTGGCAAGCATTTCGACGTCAGAAAGTTTGCCCTGGCCTCGGGCTTCGGTCATACAGGCGTTGCAGTTGCCTTAATCGTTCAACCGCCTCTTGCCCAATTATTCCTGGATACGTATGGGTGGAGAGGCACCATGCTGATCACTGCCTCATTGGGTGCTCATCTTGTGGTGTCTGGTGCATTGCTTCTCCCGCACAAAGCTGTTGAAGACGTAGATTCCCAATGCAGATACCAACCTCTTGAACAGATGACCTCTGAAGTAAGCCAACCAAAGCAACTGGGCTTTGTGGCATCAATTTATGATACATTGTGTAGAATGTATCAAGCCTTTGACCTGTCTCTTCTGAAAGATTACCGGTTTTGGATGTTGGCTTTTATTTATGTGATGACTCGCGTCTTAAGAGGGGCGTGGACAATATACTTTGTTCCTCACGCCGTTGCTAAGGGGTTTACCAACTACCAGGCAGCTGTCTTGGTAACGGTAGCCGGCGTGGGCCAACTCATTGGTATCCTGCTCACCGGCGTGGTCCTGTATAAGGAAATGATGACGAGTACCAGTGCCATGCTGGTAACCGTTAGCCTTATTGCTATCGCATCGCTCAGTGATCCGTGGATGACGTCATGGTGGCCATTAGCAATCAATGGCGCGGTTTTCATGTTCGGTGTTGGGTCAACGTTCGCCATTGGTGACGTCATGGTGAAGGAATTTCTCGGCAGTGAACGAATGGCCAGTGCCTTTGGGTGGATAGGATTTCTCTCGGGAATGTTTCGATTCCTCTCCGGCTTTATTCCAGGTATTTCACATTTCGTAAATGACAGTTACTTTTACGACCCCGTTCTGTATTAATTATAGGAAAGTTTTGGTTTGACTATACCTGTAATATTGCATTCTGATTGGACAGAAGTTATCAGCTCACTGCCCGGCCGTAACCAAAACAAACCAGAGGGGGCGTGGATGCAGCGTTCGTTCCTAAGCCAAAGCCAATCACAAACTCGGACGGTGACCAAAAAAGGCAAAGCATGACCGACAAAAAGATCTATGTCAAAATCAACAGCCCACGCGCGCGCGCGACCCAGATCTCGCCGAGCATAACCCCTTTTATCAACAAGTGATAAAAGGCTATAATGTTGATAAACTGCCTTGTATCGGCCACATACATGAAGTAATACTTCAAAAAACCTGAAACGCTCATGCATGGTGTTTTGTGTTAAATGAATAGTAAACAAAATGTCTGCAGACAATTAAAAACCTCCACTGGCCATTCAACACGGGAAGGACATCATGTGGTGTTTGTTACCATTGCTATTAACACTTTTAGTCGGGGTTTTTATGTCAACTCGTGAAGTAAAATTTTGGGTAACTGCATTGGGACTTTAATATTGACGTGCGTCCATTCTTATTGTCGTTGCAGGCTGGATTTACGATCACTCCGGAAGCTACGATGTTGCATTTATCATTCTTGGAACTCTTCAGTTTACGTCGGCAATCCCGCTGATTGTCAAATGCTACATCGATTACATCAAACTCTGAATTCTGCAGGCTGGCACTATCACACTTGGGAGTCCAGTCAAATTGGAGTTGAACCACGATAATGTTTGCAGCAAACAGGCTGTATGTGCATAATAGGTTTTCTCTATATTGCGCAATGCACTTGCAGTCGTCAATGCTCAATACTAATTGTGTAATGCAAACAGTACACAAATCTTCCAACGACTTTAGCATTTTTTGTTCACCACTTAAAAAGAAAAAATTAGCAAAATGTAGCTGTAATCTTTCCACCCTCGAGGTGTTATGCGGTTACTAAATATACGGTATTGTCAGGAAAAAACTCCAGAAAACTCCTGTCTACTCAGAAAAATTGCTGTTCTTTCGAGTTTATTCAAAAGTCGATAATTTTAGACCAAATATGGGTTATTCTATAAATTTGGGGTCCAACGTGTGACATTTTTCTGTCCCCGTTACACCTGACACGTATTTGCCATACAAGTATCATTAAAAATGCCTTCAAACCATATTTTTATCAATTGTATTTTATGTAATCACTCTTTAAAATAGAAGGCATTTAAAGAATAGGCCTATGTCCTGAATTTACAAAATACAACATTTTACAAGATGTCAGATGTAACAGGGACAGAAAAAGTGGACCCCAAATTTATAGAATGACCCATATATTACCCTATTTTCCCAACTGATCCATTAAACGACGACTTGTATTTGAGTCTAGATTCATTAACATATAAATATTCATAAATGAACCCCAAATTGACGATGTCATTGGATTAAATACCTGACGTGCCATCCAATCACAAAAGGCTACTTCAGGCGTAAAGGGAATTTAAATGCCACTATGTACGCCAACAAAAACCGGATGGTGTGCATATAAACATGTACTGGCTGCGGTACCGGTAACGAACATTCGGGCCGTAGCGCAGCGCGCTTTGAAAATAGCGGCACTCCTAGAAATGCATGACGTCATGTTAGCTATTTTAGACGTGACGGCTAACACTATGAGCAACTAACAATGGAAATTGGGCACACGCCATTGTTAATAACAATGGTTTGTGCCCAATTTCCATTGTTAGTTGCTCATAGTGTAAGGATCCTGTAAGGATTCTGTTCGTTGTATGTGGAATATGTGGAGCGGGAACCAGTCCAGTACAATGTGCACATAAATAATGATTGCGTTCGAGTATACACCAATCCGAGCTAGAAAGTCATGGTCCGTGTACGTCCGCCATAGCTGGGGGCCATCCAGTGCCATGAACTGTGGGTTTTGTGTTGATGGTATGCTGTTACATTATGTTGTCACTTCGAACAATTTTGCGCGTTTATTTGCTTGTGAAGCCTGTGTACGCGTACGCGTTTTGCGCTGTTCGATTTAACAACAAGACAAAGCGCCCAGTCCATGGCAGTGGATGGCCCCCAGTAATGGCGGACTTGCAGGAAAGGAGTCCTTAGCAACCGGATTCGTGTATAGCTTGCGTTTCATGGGTTGGAGCGGGATGACGTCAGCCGCGTAAAAAAATGCATCGTTCTTCACCGCGCGTAGCAACCGATGACTTTTCATTGGCGCGGTGAGACTCCGATGGACTTGTGAGCTATTCACTTTTAAGTGAATGAAGTTGGGAACGAGACAACAGTTTCCGGATGTCCGCGCCGGCCTATTAGCATGTATGGGATTCTGGCCTACAACAATGGTCATGGAGCATTATTCGTTGTTATTACAGACCTTATGAGAACGTCTTGAGTAAAGGGTTAGGTGTCAGGAGTTAGGCTTAGGGTTGAATTCATTAAAAAGAGATGATCTTGCAGCGAGTTCGTTTGGTGTAGCACTTCGTTAGAGTGATAGATTTCTGTTATGAATGTCCCTGGTTCGATTCCCATTTGTGACAGATTTTCTGCAATACTCGTTACTTTGTTTTAAAAGATAAAGTAGTTAGAAGCTTGAAAGAGCCAGAAAAAAATGGTAGTCTCTGTTCTGAGTGTTAAATGTGTTCAAAAAAAATGACAAAATTGGGCTTATGATCCAGGACCAGTATTGTAAGCCAGAATCTCACGCGTGCGGCCTATTACCAATCTTTTATACCAAAATGGCGGCCCCCATATAGGCACAACATGTGTTAAGAATTCTCCAGCCTCTATCTTTCCATATCTAACTAAATCGTCCTGACCTAGTTTCTAAGCATTTATCTAATCTCTCACCGTGTACATTGGGTGTAAGGAAATAAAGTTATTATAATCTCTTTATAAAAATGGAATTTCGACAAACGGACCGCTGGGGGAATTGCGTTAAAATAAAGATTCTGTGAGTTAGGGTTCCACAATAGTGTGTGTTCTGCAACAGCTAACAACGTTCTTATACCATTATGAGGACTGCCGTGTTATGTGCCTGTCTGTGCCTCGTGCTGGGTAATTATTATACAGATTCGTTTATATTTCAGAATTAAGCTATACACAAAAAACCAGACTCGGCATTTTTTGGACATTTAATATTTTTCCGTGTTTTCTTACAGTATATATTATGATATAATAGAGAATTTTGATGCCGGAGTGTCAGGGGTCTTGGGTTTTACTACCGATGGGAAACATATATTTTCCCCTCTTGCCCCATTTTGATTGATTCGCAGACCCGTAACCTATAATCGTCTTGTATCGCTCGTGATATTTAAAATAATTGGTGCCTAATCACTATTAAAATGAAAGTACAAAACGCAGGATGAGAAAAATATCTTATGGGCCTCATCGCCGGATTTGCATCTAAGACCTCTGACTTTCTGGGTGTACCAGCTGAGCTATGAGGCACAGTGGTATATCCCCTCAGGTTTTCCCTAAGACACCTGACACAATGGGCAGATGCAGATACCAGCTGAGCTATGAGGCACAGTGGTATACTCCCTCGGGTTTTATGTGTTTTGTGTTTTTCTGTTGTTGCATGGGCGCGTAACTGAGAAAAGTAACAAACACAGTATTTGGTAAAGTGTCTATTGATCACGTTCACAGACGCCATCTTCGTAGGAAAAAATGCTACTGCGTATTAACCGCCATAGAGTACGCGCACGCACACGCTAGAACATGTTCCAAACACGCGCGCGTGTTGCTCGAAATTTGTTCGAAATGCGGCGCAACCGATGCACGTCACAAGAAAATACGCTCAAAATCATGATGCACGTGGCAATTTGTAGGAAGTGACGTCATTTAAACGTGATCAATACTGGAGTCACTCGCCACACACTGAAATAATCAAACGTACTGACAACGTTGGCAACGTTTCAAACATCACATTTTCCACATTTGAAGCAAATCACGAGGGAGAGAAATCGGCGAGGATGATCGTAGGAGGCGACACGGCACCGTATGGAAGTCGCCCGTACCAGGTAGCGTTATACTCGGCAGCGCGTGCTCCGTGGCGCATGTGCGGAGGGACTCTCATTCACAAACGCTGGGTGATCACGGCGGCTCACTGTGCAAGGTAAGTCAATACATTATCATTACTTTGAACGATGAAACTTTTTACAAATTTCTGGAACAACGGTATTACATACCTGAAGAACAATGTTGGTAAACTAGTCTGCAGACATTTTAGCTACATACTAGATGCAATAGTACTTCAGAAAAACTTTCAAATCCATCATGCACGATTTTTGAGTTAAGTCAATGGTAAAAGGTTTGTGTGCGCGCACATTTTTAAACCACTTTTCTCCCGCAGAAAGGTACCATTTTATGCAGACAAAAAAATGGTGGTGTTTTTGTTACAACTGCTATCTACACTTTTATTATAGACTTTTTGTCTACTGATAAAGTAAAATTGTTTTCGTAACTTACTGCAAATGAGTTACGCAAATTTGAAAACCCGATCATGGTCACATACAGAGTGTCCTTGAAAATGTATACCCGCTTTAAAATTCATATTACACGTGTTACAAAACTACTTAATATTTTAACATATGTGGAAAGACCTCTATCTACTGGCACTAGGATCATTATACATGTAGGCCTATCATGGATGACTGAACAAACAAGAAAGTTAAAAATATTGAAATCAATACTGTGACAAATTCATACATGAAAAAGTGATCCGGATAATGCACGCTCCTTTTTTATTTTAAATTTTCAGCAGTTTCCAGACAATTATAGTGTAATCCGAGCAACATTTAGTGAGCCCGCCCTCTTGTGATTATTCCATTGTTACTGCGGTGTATTTCCATTGTGACGTCATGTAAATACCTTGGAGATACACCGCAGTTTTACTTCGTCGGATTATCATGCACGGTGCGTCCATCTTTGTCTTGTTCTCCATAGAACTTGTCGGGACCAATCAAACGTGCCGCGTCTGCGCTACCGCGAGATAGCGCGTGTATCTCTCGCCGGCCGAGAATCAAGGGGCGTTCACACTATCGCGGAAAAATCACACTGTTCCATTGGTTTGTACACAAACTGGTTTGCCGCTTGTGCGCGGCCTATCGCGACGCACAAAAATTTTGAGCTGGGTCAAAGTTCAAATCTGTTGAACTTTGACCGCGGTGGGCTGACCTTTCCAACGCGCAGCCAATGAGGTATCAGAGAAGCCCCAAGTTACCTGAGTCGAATTTTCTATTGTGGAATAATCGGCGATTGGGAGCTCATGCAATGCGGTGAGCGCAGCGTGAAAGTGTGATTTTTCCGCGATAGTGTGAACGCCCCTTCACTGTCCACGCTGCGCGCTCTCTTGATCGCGAAACGCCTGTGTCATTGTGTGATGTACACAATGAACAATTTAATTAATTTTTCTGCAAGCCTCGCTTTGGTTACGTTCATTTGAATAGGAGAAAAGGGAAGATGGCCGCACCGTGATAAAGGTCGTGATATAGGTCTATATCACAGATATCTATTAACAACAAGATAGGAAACGGAGGCCGTACAAGCATAACCGCGCCTTCTCATTAGCATACCCTCATTTACATACTTTTGGGCACCATTTACATACTTTTGGGCACATTTGCATAAGTATTTCCATATTTGCGTGGTTTAAGCCACCTCATTTGCATGATTTTGGGCACCGTAATTTGCATGATTTTTGGCACTTCTACATGGGTTTTCGCACATGCGCACAGATGAAAGCTGCTGTCGCGTGACTCGAGTCGCGTCCTCAAGTTTGGATACGCGCGATGCGCACACGCGATTAGGGGTAGTGTACATTGATTTACATACATATACTGGATACGGCATCTGGGAGTGTTTGTGTAGAACCGTGAAATATTATGTTGTTTACCCTACTTGAAAACGCACGCGCGGACGCGATTCCAGCCAGATGCCGTCTCCAGTTATATATATAGCTCAATGGTAGTGTACGCAAAGCCCCATTCGCGACGTGCGCTGGATTGGCACGCGTACGCGTACACTAGAAGGATGAACGAACTTGGTTGCTAACTGTATACGTATATTGGTATTTCTGTGCACAATTTAGCGTGACTTTTTTGCCATTTTCCTCCGGATTAGGCAGTTTGGTGATGTGTAGGGTATTTCTAAACCCGTCAATGCCAGAGATTAGGACACACGGAACCTTGTTTGCACATCGTCTTCCAGCACAAGGTAGACAATTTGAAAACCTTTCTTATAACGTTTGTGCCATGTTTTTGGAACTTCATATCCCGGACTCCGTCCGCTATGTAGTATGCGGTAACGAGTCTATACCGTCGCGACGACGGTCGAAATTGTCCTAAATAAACCTTGCAATATCGTGGCAGATTTTATTCTGTCAAGACATTGCTTCAATTAGATACAATATTCAAACTACATCACCTTTACAGCTCCATGATTACAAGTTTAAAGTATATTTTCAGCATAATAAGCCCGGAATTTGCGCCACACTCGTCAAAAACAAGATGGTCGTTTATAAATTATTTTTCTCCGGGTATATGTTAATTTTGACGTCATGAGATCAAACATAAATTACATAAATATTTAATGTTACGCACGCGCACACGTTCGAAACCGCCCCAAGCCGGTTACGATGATGTGCCATTCAATAACACAGTCGTTTCCTATCTTGTTGTTAATAGATATCTGTGGTCCTTTATCACGGTGATAAAATACACGTAACCAAAGCGAGGCTTGCAGAAAAAATAATTTGGCCCCGTGTTGAAAATATTCATTGTGTGCATCACAATGACATGCGCGCAGCGATTAAAGGCGGATACACACTATTGCGGAAAAATCACACTGTGCCATTGGTTTGTACACAAACTGATTTGCCGCTTGTGCGCAAAACTTTTGAGCTGGGTCAAAGTTCAAAATTGTTGAACTTTGACCGCGGTGCGCTGACCTTTCCAGCGCGCAGCCAATGAGGTATCAGAGAAGCCCCAAGATACCTGAACTGGAATTTTCTATTTTGGAAAGATCGGCGATTGGGGGCTCATGCAATGCGGTGAGCGCAGCGCGAAAGTGTGATTTTTCCGCGATAGTGTGTATCCGCCTTAAGAAAACGCGCAGCGCGGACAGTGATTCTCTCAAAACAACAACTGGATATTGCACGCGCTATCGCTATCGGGGGTGGGGGAACGTGCCTCCCCCCCCCCCCCAACTCCCCCCCCCCCCCCCCCCAGGCGCCCCACCCCACCAGGACCCCCCCCCCCCCCAACCCCCCCGTAGCTACGCCACTGAATATGAACAATAAAATGCACCAGCGGCCATGACAGGGGGAAGGTTTTTACATAAAGTGCCTTTTCGTGCATGACGCACGTTATCAATGTGACTGCCCCGCCATGGCCGCCCGTGCAAAGGGTCTATATTGGACACCATGTACATCTTTCCTTACAGCTTGGGCAAGACGACCGTTCATCTCGGCAAAACCGACCTGAGGGACACAACTCAGGACGGTGCAGAGATAATCAGGGGCGATTGGATACTCCACCCGAATTACAATCCCGACAATTTTTACAATGACATCGCCCTTATCAAGCTGGATCGAGATGCCGCCCTTGGCGCAAAGATCAAGACCATTCCCCTGGCCCCCTCCAGGAGCGACGTTGCGGCAGGAACTAAGTTACTCGTCAGTGGATGGGGACATACTTTTGGTATGTTCGCTTAACTTTCTGTCAGTTGAGTTCCTTTGCTTGCTTATACGTGTAACTATTGCGGCGTACAAGGGGCAAATATTTACTAGGCCTATGTCGCAAATTTTGTCGCAAATATCTTTGCAAATAAATGTTTTCGCAAATATCTTTGCAAATATTTGCGATGTCATATATTGTTGCATACTTTATTGTATACTTGGCATGCCTAAGTATTTCTTTTTATGGGGAGGTTAGAGGGCTTTTAAGCCAGTTTCCCATCTTTTTCTGGCGACGCGCGTTAGTTTCATTCACTCTATAGCTTCTTACCAAAAACGCTCCGCTTAGGCATGCCAAGTGTGCAACAAAGTACATGACAAAATGTACGACATCGTAAATATTAGCAAAGATCTTTTCAAAAAAATGTACATCGCAAATATTTGCAAAGATGTTTGCGATTTGCAATGTCTCATGTACGCCACCATAAATTACACCAAAGCGTTATTTTTGCCTTCACGTGATACCCGTGTCTACCCCGGTGGCTCCCGTACCCTAACTCGCGGGCGGGTCTCTGGTGGAAGGCCTCACATGGTAATTGACGTCACATGGTAACTGTGCGGAAGTTGCGAGTAGTAAAACATGGCGGACAATTTAGAATCGCGACGCAAATGCGAACGCAAGCACAGATTTATGACAAAAATAGGAGGAATTAGGAATGAAATGCTTTTTTTTTTAAAGTGGACTGATAAGCGGCACCATATGAAGCCCATTAGTGCACAAGTTATTATCTCGCGGCCGCAAGTTGTAATCTTGCGGTCGCAAATTAGTAACAAACATCCCGTACCCTTCAAAAGACATGCACCACGTCGTGAAATACATACCACCTATGGCACTAATGTGGCTTCATAGCACCATCTTACTCCAGGGAAGAGAGTGCTTTGCAGGGACTGCACTGTAAAAACAATGTTTAGCATTTAAACACATCAGAAACATGTTTATAGATTAATACGTTTAGGAATGTGTTTTAATTCTAAACATTTCCCATTTTGTACTGTTCAGTGCCTAAACGTGTTTACGTTTTTGACATGTGCTTAGGATTGTATATCTTTATGCGTTTAGGAAGGTGTTTAACTGCTAAACGTGTCATTCGTTGTACACGTCAAACGGATAATGCGTTGAGTTATCATAAATGCTGCGTCATAAAGTGGTCGTGACCAGATTTACCGTGTAAAAAAGCTAATTTGCTTCAGTTTTGGCAGTTGTTTTGATTGTTGTAAATGGGTTGTTGCTTGATAATAGGCAAATTGGCAATTGTCGGGGATGAACAAACTCAAAATGGCGAGTGATTAGAATTAAATTTGGTATTCGGTTAGTAGGTGTGTGCCAACCATGGGTTACAGGGTACAGGTTTTTGTGGAGCATAAATTGAAGTCGCGCATAATGATAGTGTAAGGGGAAGTGTATGAGTAGTGTATCAGTATCAATGAATATGTATAAGTAATGTATAGTGGACGTCAGAACAAAATACGTCTTTTGGCTTTGCATACGACCCCACAAAGACGTTGATAAGACGTCAATAAGACGTTTGTCCAACGTTAACGCCAACTTATAAACAACGTTGTGCCAACGTTATTCGGAAGTGCAATTTTACGTTGGAACAACGTCATTAGGCTAACGTTGGTCCAACGTTTTTTCGTCAATTACTGACGTTGATCCAACGTTGGGCTAACGTAAGTTTGCTGTCTGGGTAGTTCCCAGGAGGCAAGACATGTTAAACCTAAACATGTCAAAGAAAAAGGACATCTAAACATGTCATAGTGCTAAACGTGTGGAAAAAGTGGGTACAGAATTAGTGTTTAGAATGTGTTTAGATCCTAAACACCATTTTTACAGTGTGGTTACGTTACGTTCATTATATTACGTGTGTCAAGTGATTTATGTGATTGTTAGGTTAGAACGAAATCCATTTTTGGGGGGAAAATCTGAAAGGCAAGCGATCTTACGGACCGGGGCGGGGCAGTCTGGGCAAAGTATTGTTTTTCCTCAATCAGCCTTCTGCGTGTAACATTTGCATAATGGCTGGCGGCCCGAATTCTTCACTTTCAAATGGAGGTGCAGTTTAGAAAGTCACATACTACGCTGTTGTTGCTACGTGGTGCAAGTCATTGCCTATAGCAAGTGCTCAACCAACTGTCGTCTGCCTTTCTGACCTACGGTACGTGAACACGGTATTGATTCTGTACTTCACACCTGCCGCGTGTACCACATAGCAACAAATTTTAGTCTGCAAGGTCAAGTGGATATTATAGCATGCATGTTAAAGGAAGTACGTCAGCACACCAGACGCTATATATGCTAAACACGCAAAAGGGCTACACGCAAAGGGCTGTTGTAAAGCCGTTCATTGTATAGATGTTGTGGTTGAGACAGGTAAAATAATTTGCTCCAGAGACTGTTGGTGAGTCGTTAAAGATTGTGACTCGAGCTGAGTTTGAAAACCGTGTTTTATACATGTACTCTGACAGAGGGGGGCTACGATACACAAGAGAGACTGAGGCAAGTCGAATTGGACGCGATCTCCAGGGACGATTGCAGATCGAATTATTCAAAATTCCAAATTACATCCTCCATGATTTGTGCTTGGTCAAGCGGCAAAGACTCGTGCCAGGTAAGATAACTATTACACAACTGTCAATACACAGCTATCGATTGCTAAGCAGATTTCTGTGCATATTATTACAGCTCCGTGAAATTAGCCCCAGGGCCCAATTCGATTGCACTCTTTAGCAGAATTCGAGAAAATAATGCTTATTCGAAAAAATATTACTTAAATTTCATGCTTATGAAAAAAAAATGAAAGAATACCAGCCGAAAGTGGTATAGCAACATTCAGGCGAAAACTTGGTATGGTAACTGGCCGTGGTACCATGGTTTGATACCCTTTGTTTCAGTGTGTTGTGTAACGCACTTTTTCGTAACAAAAAGGTAAGTAAGGGAATTACCCGGTGTCTCTGACCGTTGGCTGCCAATGGCTCCACCCACCTACATTACCCTCGAGTCACATAAAAAAATAGCTGGTGTCATGCTTTTGCCGAGAGCAATTTTCCGTGCTAAGAAATACTTTCTGCTCAACAGCGCCATAATTATAGTATAGCGGAACAAAAGGAAAGGGCGCGATATTATTTGGGTATGAATTTTTTTCAACAATTGTATTTCATGTTGTAATTATAATACAGAGACAGAATTATTAATAAAATAAATTAATTGCAAAGTGAACAGTGCATTGTAGTCCATTCGAATTTTTACCCAAATCAAAGTGCGCCCTCCTATTAATGTGTCCGCTAAGCTTCAAATAGCGTTTATTTTGGTTCCACAGAATGACAGTGGTGGTCCCATTGTCAGCGGCTACGACTTGAACAAGCACGTGAACGGCGTGGTCCTGCAGGGCGTGGTGAGTTGGGGCTACGGCTGTGCTTTTTCGTTCTACCCCGGCGTCTACACGCGCGTGTCCCGGTACTGCAGGTGGATTGGAGCGGTGACGTCGGGTGACGTCAGTTGTTAGCTCAGTTGCACATGATTTCGTCCTATGGCACTCTATTTCGTTCAGTTTTCAACCGAAATTTGATAAAAATCTATATGAATGTAAGAAGCTGAACACAAGATGCTTGGTTTCTTTCGAGTAAAATACAAATAAAATAAATTTACATAAATTTATCAATTCACTTTTAAAAGTCACTTTCTCCTCAAAGCAAACACCGAAATCTTCAAAATATATAGTTTAATTAATAATAACCAAACAACCAAACAATACTTGTACTGCACATGCAGTAGCCTACATGTACACTCGACCAAAAAAGTTCTGTCACCAGTAAGACGTTTATAGATATTTATTATTAAATTGGATTTAATGTAGGAAAATAATATATCAAATCTTAGCTGAACATATCACTCAAAGGAATAGAGCTCAAGAGAGATCATGATTGCAAGCTTCACTGAACAGGAATGCAACAAAAGAGTGTTGGGTCAGAATGAAAAACACCAAAGAACAATGCAACTTGTGATTTGGGCAATTTGTGTGTAGACAATTAGGAAATTTTTAAGTGAGTTTGGATTTATCTAAAATGGTTAAATTGTCCAATCTGAATCGTGCCATTGCATTAGGTATGGTGGAAGCAAAATACTGAACTGTAACTCCCCTTTGGGAGAACAAGCGCACGGCCGGGTTACAAATGTCAATGCAAAATTTACGCACTGAATTAAAAAAATAACAATAGGAGACCGGGGCGAGTCCGCCCCTTTTTCACTTTCGCTGACCTAGACCTGCTGTTTTTAAGACAAGAAACATGTTACTTTGTGGACGGGAAGGCTTGGTGTCTTGGCTAATTACGGCGACATTCTTTGGACTCTGGCGCTCACAGTGGAGAACACGGGAACGAGTATAGATAATTGACAAAAGAGGGCGGACTTGCCCCAGGCTGGGGCAATTCCGCCCAAGAGTAGGGGCAAGTCCGCCATATTTAAAACATGTGTAAAACACTGCGTAATATATCAAGCATCTAAGAGTAACATTTTAATAAGATAAATAACGAGATCAATAGTTTAACCATAATATTTGCATTATGAGTTGTGTTCTGGGGTGCGTTGACGGGGGAGGGTGTGCTGGTGCCCTCTTTCACCCCCCCCCCCCCACCCCCAAGGGCCCCCCCCCCCCAAACAAAACAACTGGGGGCACCCCCCCCCCCCCCATGTGTGTGATCTTGAAACGGCAGTCCTGCTATTTTCCCGAAAATAGCAGGACTGCCGTTTCAAGATCACTGAGGGGCAGTAGTTTGCATCATCACCCGAATAAAAGCAGTCAATATTTGTTTTATATAGCCTACCTCATACATTGATTTTTTTTGTGTCAAATGATTGGTATTTTCAGGACAAAATTCAGTTTTCAGAGAGCCAAGCCAAAGTGCACATTATCCGCGTGAACGCGAACACCACTGCTAGTTGCTTCCATTGAGCTATATATATATATAACTGGAGACGGCATCTGGCTGGAATCGCGTCCGCGCGTGCGTTTTCAAAGTAGGGTAAACAACAATCTTGTTCGTTCGCGTTGTGTACACATTCAAACGAGGTTTTTAACAAGTGTACGCATTTTTTCTTCATTTATTCGTAAATTTGGGGCTGAAAATAGATTATGTCATGTCGAAATTTGTTTTAAAAGAGATAACAAAGATGACTGGTACACTGCAGTGCACTGTTTCCTGAAAGATTGGCGAAATGGAATATTATTTAACAGGTAAGTATAGGCTATAGTACAATCTTTGTTTATCATATTTCTTGTAATTATATGCCCATTTTCTTTGACGTACGTACAGTGAATTAACACCCATGCAGTTCGAAGGTATCAAAATGAAAAGGGGATAATACTTAGGAATAAGTTGCTTACGGAATACGACATTTTGTTTCTTCCCGTGCATAATCATAAGTATTGCAAAATAATCAGTAATGTTTCAAGTTGTGTTAGTAGGTTGGAAAAGTTACCCATAGAATATGGGGGATTTCACATGTTATAAGACTAATTTATATATTTTTCAAGACGAGGAGATCAGAATATTAAAAATTGTCAGCAAATTAATTTACACAACAGTATTCGCACTGCAAATTCATAAGCTTTAATCGATCTTAACGGTAAAATGTTCACACTATTTTTTCCAATTGTTTTCCACAGATTTCTTAAAGAAACAACACAAATAAAAATCAAAGATGCAGACTGGCTTAACATGAGTACTGGTGTATCAGCATTTCCTTTCCCTAAAAAACTGAAGGAACGCGGCTACAGCCGAGAATTTGATAAAGAAGATCTGAGATCAACGAACCAAAGAATAATATGAACCAAATGAGAAGGGAATGCTGTTAAGAAGGGACAAAACCCGCCACTTTTGTAACTGCGGAACTGTATGCATAGAAATTGAGCTCATTGTAGTTTTGACTATGCATGTCAGCATCACTATCGCTATATAGTAGAGTCAAACATGAGAGAAATATAAGATCCTCATCGGGATTTAAACCTTACACCTCTTTTACAATGGGAAGATGACGCTCAGTGGTGTAGGTTCTTATACTACCTCGGGTTTTTCCCAAGACTGATGAATCACCAGGATGCACTTCATTTCCTCCGATTATCGGTATACACAACAACGGAACTGTATACTCAACTACCCACGGCCCACGAACTTGCTACATGAAAGCTATATAAAGATCAGTATTTTGATGTAAGCACAAAACAAATTTATGAAAAAGAAAATAAATTGTTAGTATCTATTTTATGGGTCTAGTTTTCGAGCATAAAATGGCCCAACAAGGCGGTGTGTTCCTTTAATGTTTGACGATTGTAGGCCTATTGCAACAGCCGTGCAAAAGTTCGGTGAAATGGTCATTTCCCATTCTTTTTGTTCAGCATCGTGACCGTATATTGTCCTTACCTCCTAATTGTACATCCCTGATGTTTGAGTGTGAATAATTGGTCCTTGGTAGTTAAAGGCACAGGCTCGTCAGCAATGCGCGCCCGCCAAATTCGTGCTCGAAACACGCAGCTCCATGCCTTTGCTATGGAGCTGCGTATTGCGTGGCACACATTTGGCGGGCGCGCATTGCTGACGAGCCTGTGCCTTTAATTCAAAATCCAGCTTGAATGAAATTTCGAATTACTCTTCGTGATTAATGAATAAACGTGTATTGTAAAGAATGACGAAATTCTTTCGTGTGTTTGTACTGCTGGGGGCTCAATTTATAAAAAGCTGTTATAGCAGAAGAAAAAGGATGTGTTCAGATTGTTTTCCAGATCTTACATGTACTTAACACTACTAAAATACCTTACAAAAAATTATTATGCACGGAAGAAAACAGGAAATTTGCAATCTCCAATTTGGCCGTGGAAGCAAAAAGGTTGGTGTAATTATTGCACTGATTTATGGAACCGGATAACATAGTTTACAAAACATCGGTGGTATTTTCACGATATCCTTGAAATATGGACTGAGAACACGAAATTTCAGAATGCACAAATGATAATTTTTCTGTTAAACAGCGGTGATTAAATTGTTCAGCCGTGTCTCGGTTTCAAAATATACATGTAGCCCACAGGACGCTAGCCTAGGGGATTGTCAACACGTTACGGGATTAACGTAAACTTTCTTAAATTCTTTTTAAAAAACCACAATTTTTCCAAAACAACAAATTTCCCAATACTCTAGTACGCATAATATGCATTGTACACGTACTGCAGCAAAGCACGCAAAGTGACGCGTTAATACCCTTCCTACGCGCCGCCATTGTTCGGCCGCGCATTTCTACACAAACACTCCCAGATGGCGTATCCAGTATATGTATGTAAATCAATGGTTGCTTCACGCACGCGAACGCGTCTCCCGCGCGTTGGCGCATGGCACACGCTCGCGTGATTGCGTACGCGCTATGAAATGGTTCTTTTAGAAAGTACTATCTTTTGACCTATTGCGCAATAGGTCAAACAATAGTACTTTTTTCAGTTGCCCACTCAAATAGTTAAACTAATCCATGTCGCGTGATCTGCGTTTAACCAATCAGTGAACGAGAATGTATGAGGTATATAACACCTGCTATCACTACCAGAATAGCTGCTTCTTCGTTGGTAAATCCCTTTTCGACGGCGTGAGGAACAAAGTATATAGTCCAAGCTCCCCTCATAACGCGAGATACCACGAAAACGAGGGCCACCATCCAAAAGTAGTAATCTTTCAGGAGAGACAAGTCAAAGGCTCGATACATTTTATCACAAACTGATGCCAGGAAGCCAAGTTGCTTTGGTTGGCTCACTTCAGAGGTCATCTGCTCAAGAGGTTGGTATCTGCATTGGGAGTCTACGTCTTCAACAGCTTTGTGCGGGAGAAGCAAGGCACCAGACACAACTAAATGTGAACTGAGTGAGGCAATGATTAGCATGGCGCCTCTCCATCCGTACGTATCCAGGAATAATTGGATAAGAGGCGGTTGGGCATCAGGGAGATTGGAGGGCCTAACTGAACCAAGCTCGTCACCAGCGCATAATCTTTCACGTCGAAATGTTTTCCAAGTTCTGCACGCGTAAGAATGTTGACGAAACAGTATCCTCCAGCTGTTGATATTAAAATGGGATAAACGGAACACGTCAGTAAAGCCCCAATCACACTATAGACAACTTACAATAGGTTACGACCGCCGACGGCTACGATTGAAAATCGCAAGGAATCTTTAAAAAAGTACTGCAACAAGTCTTAATTCGCAAGACAAAACGGTGACCGTCAGGGGAGGTTTTCCAAAATGTTCAAAATCATGGGGCGTACTTCACTAACGCCTCGCAAATATCAAAACCTATCGCTAAACCCAAATACCATCGCTATTTAGCGACATATTATAAAGATCGATTTCACAAAATGTTCTCATCGCAAACCATCTGTTTTGAAATGGATCATTTGCGATGACTAAATAATGCAATCGCTAAGAGATTGTAAGCATAGAAATGACATCGCAAAATCAAATCACGGTGACTTTTTGTCAGTTCATTCGTCTAAATTTTGGCATCGCTTTTATTTCTAAACCCAATTTACTGTCATTTTACTGTCTTTTAGCGATCATCTTCGTCCATTGTGATTATTTCAGTGGTAAATGTTTATCGCTATTTCGATGGCTCTAGTTTCATAGCCATCGCAACAGCAATGGATTTTTATTACGATCGTTCTTGCGATGATCGCAAAATTTTATGTTAGTGAAATCGGCCCCAGGTAGAGACCAAAATGCTTGTAGCTAGCCTTTTGTCTTACGCTAGTATTAAGTATTGGTAGGTCTTGAGGTGGTCATGCGACAAATCTTGGGAGGTATTGCAGACTTGGAGCGCGGCCAAAAGGAAGACCACCCAAAAGATGGACTGACTGCATCCAAACCAACTGCACAGCCAGAAACTTGGGCACCCTAACAGAAGCAGGAAGAATGGCAAAGGATAGGAGGACCTGGAGAAACATCATGACTCAGATGGCAAGGCAGAGTGACCCACCCGTGCCGACGCCATAGATTAGATTAGCTAGAATTTAATGTTGACGCATATTTTCGCAAATGTTGCTCAAAAAAAAAAGGTTGGCATGACTTTTAAATGTTGACAGACTGTTTGAAACTGGCGTACCGTGCTTTTGTTAATTGGCAAGTTTTTAAAAACGTTGAGACTTGTTTTTCAGGGTTGATGGCAAAATTATCAGTGTTGAATTATTTCTGCTTTGGCGTGCCATAGTATGGACACAGTAATGACGGATATGATAGTTCCCACCGACCAATCGCATCGCCTGCGGCGTTGTGGACTCGTTCATTATCAATGTAGGTATGGCACTTACATTTACTTCGAAAATACCCCATTGAGCTCCCTGTAAAAATGGGTTTAAATTTGACAAAATAATTATTTATTACATCCAAGTTTTATTCGGAACGAATATAATTTCCATTTGATTTGATTTATTTGCTGTTTAATTTACCCAGTGAATTCAAAAGCGTATAGCCTACCTCCCTTGTTCGTTACGTAGGAGCTCACGGCGTGATTTGCATAGGGTGACCAGCAGCCGCTTGCGCAACTTTTACAAAATGGCGCAAGCCCCATAGCTGGCGTGTAATTTTCACAGGAATGTTGCGCAGCCTACGCAATAAAATGTGGCGCAAGGGGACTTACGCAGTGCGTAAGGATTCGTGAAATCGGCTGCTGCACATGACTGGCTGATTTCTGCTACCGAATTCGGTAGCGATTATAAAGAAAAACATACTAGAATTGCCTTAATTGCAGTTCGAAAAAGGCCAAGTGAATGAGACACTCGGCGTGTGTAGACTCTACTCAAATCAACAAATCGCCCAAATTCACGAGGCCTTGTCAAAAGGTTAATGCAGAGGTTGTTTTTTTGCGTGAAGGACGGACAATCAGTAACAATGACAACAAAATACAATTTTTTAAATGCATTTTCAAATATTTCTTGAAATAATTGTGATGGCACAGTGTGCCCAGCCAAATCTATTATGTTAATTTTTTTAATATGATTGTAAAATATGGACATTTCTTTACTGTTCGAGGTATTATTTCGATTAATTTAAGAAATTTTGAAATTGTATCCAGTGTTTACCAGTTTTGGATCACGCTCCTAAAGCAAATATGCAAATTATTTAAATTAGCTGCCGCCACTGTAAAAAAAAAAAAAAAAAAAAAACCCATATTTTCATAGAGAGATAAATATAGAGCGGTTTCACAGTTGTCACGGGTCACTAAACATCTCCCGTGTTTGTCCTCTAGATCGGAAGAGAGCAATAGTCTAGAGCACGTGCTTTTCTATATTCTGCTAGCAGCCACGTGCGTTTCTCCACGTGGCTCTATTATTCTCTCAACATCTGGAGGACAAACACGGGAGGGTCGTAACCTTTTGACCCATGTTAAAGCGTGCATACGTAGGATTCCAAATTTATTACATTAATTTCCTAGCTTGAGGGTCAAATTACATTTTTTTAAACGCAAATATTATATAACATTAATCTGAGTAACAAATATTTAAATATTAACATAAAAGGCATACAAATTGCTCAGAGAAAAATAAGGAGTAGGCCTAAACAAGAGGTCATTTATAAGTCTATTAAATAGAAATTTACACCAGTCGACCCCTTGAAGCCATCCGACAGCTCTAGCCTCGGCCTTGCAGTTAAGTTTGCCTAAATACCATGTGCTTGACCAATTTCCGTAAAGGATAAAACCCGCCCGCAAAGGGTTAAATGGCTGGGCACGCATGCCCATTTTTGGCATACTTGCCACAAAGTACTTAGTCTTTGTGAAAGACGGTCTAACGTTGCTTGGTTCGTGTAGACAGGGAACTAGTTTATGCGCCGTACGTGCGGTCGATATCGCACTGTGTGGACAGGGAACTAGTTTATGGGTGTTGTTGGTACAGACAGAACTAAGATAGCGCATAAACTAGTACCCTGTCCACACGGTGCAATGTCGACCGCGCACGTACACGAACCAAGCAACGTAAGACAGTCTTTCACAAAGACTACAAAGTACTTGGCGCATTAATTTTGCTAAAAGGTCCTTGGCATACTTGCCGCACTAGTACACTTCCCCGAATGTTTATTTATGATGCAGACAAGGTTTGAATTTGAATTTGTTTCTGTGGGCATGTGGAAATTTAAAGAAAAACAAGATCTAAGAAGTCTTGGTATTTTTTCCTCCTGGCTTTATTTTTATCATCAAACCTTTACACGGTACTTACGTCATAGGTTAGATTAAATTCTTATTGGCCAGATATGGATTACAAAAGTTTGAAATTGTGATGTACTGGCTGCGGTAACAAACATTCGGGCCGTACCGCAGCGCTCTTTGAAAATAGCTGCACTCCTAGAAATGCATGACGTCATGTTAGCTATTTTAGACGTTGTTGTTGTTGTTGTATATTTTATGGCATCTTCGGCAACTAAGGCCCTTTATGCCATCAACTATACGGTTTTAGCTTTAACTATACTATACTATCAACTTGACTAGATGACGAAGAAGGAGTTGCAGTTTTAGAAGTGGGAGGAAAAACCCCAGAGAAATGCCCCAGAGGAAAACCCACGCGGTCAAGTAGGGACTGCAAACCCAATCCACATACACGCCCCGGATTCGAGCCCGGGACCCCAGAGGTGAAAGGCGAGGAAAGAACCCGTACGCCAACCCGACCGCCCCTATTTTAGACGTGACGGCTACCGATCCTTATATTCTTTTCGTCGTATGTGGAATATGTGAAGCGGGAACCAGTCACATAAATAATAATTGCGTTCGAGTAGCTTGCATCTCATAGGTTGGAGCGCGATGACGTCGCCGCGTTAAAAAATGCATCGTTTTTCACTGTGTGCAGCAACCGATGACTTCTCATTGGCACGATGAGACTGTGCGCCGGACTTGTGAGCTATTCACTTTCAAGTTTAAACAAAATAGGTAAATAAAGTCGAAAAACCATCGTTTTTAGTGTCCAAAAGTGGTCAATTCCAAAAAGCCCCACGGACCAGTTTAGAGGAAGGGTTACGGTTGAATACATTAAAAAGTGATGATCTTGCAGCGAGTTCGTTTGGTGTAGCACTTGGTTAGGGTGATAGATTTCTGTTATGAATGTCCCTGGTTCGATTCCCATTTGTGACAGATTTTCTGCAATACTCGTTACTTCGTTTTTAAAAGATAGTTAGAAGCTTGAAAGAGCCAGCAAAAAAAATGGTAGTCTCTGTTCTGAGTGTTAAATGTGTTAAAGAAAAATGACAAAATTGGGCTTATGATCCAGGACCAGTATTGTAGGCCAGAATTTCACGCGTGCGGCCTATTACCAATCTCTTATACCAACATGGCGGCCCCCATAGAGGCACAACATGTGTTAAGAATTCTCCAGCCTCTCTTTCCATATCTAACTAAATCGTCCTAACCTAGTTTCTAAGCATTTATCTAATCTCTCTCACTGTGTACATTGGATGTAAGGAAATAAAGTTAATCTCTCTTTATAAAAATGGAATTTCGATAAACGGACCGCTGGGGGAATTGCGTTAAAATATAGATTATGTGAGTTAGGGTTCCACAATAGTGTGTGTTCTGCAACAGCTAACAACGTTCTTACCATGAGGACTGCCGTGTTATGTGCCTGTCTGTGCCTCGTGCTGGGTAATTATTATACAGATTCGTTTATATTTCAGAATTAAGCTATACACAAAAAAACTAGACTCAGACATTTAATATTTTTCCGTGTTTTCTCACAGTATATTATGATATAATAAAGCCCCCGTCACACTTATTCGGAATTAGCAGGAATCAAGCAGAACCAGCCGGAATGACAAATTTTCAAAATTCGTGCCACGTTCGAGCGGGAATTTCAAACTGACCAACATTCTTACAGCTTTGTAAGAATGCCGTTCGAATACTTATAATGCGCCTCGAACCGTGCTGAGAAATGTGCTTATAATGTAACACGAATGTCCCGAGTGTACCAAGAATCCTACCGGAATGGTCCCCGATAGGGTATAAAAAGCTGCCGAATCTAGCATTTTCATCAGTCTCAGCCCAGACCATGTTGCTTTGCGGCAGCTAGCTGCGTTTTCATGCGATTCGGTGGTGTTCTGAATTACGTCCGGACTCATTCAAGGGCCAATCGGGACGTTCCGACTGCTTCGAGATGTATTCGAGCGGCAATAGAAATATTCAGAAGGCATTCGAAGTGCATTTCAGCTGAACTATTTTAGTATTAAAATAGATTGCGGCAGCAATCGAGATACACTCGAAGTGCATTCCGGCTCATTCGAGGGACATTCGGGACATTCTGGCAGGATTGCCATGGCTTGCTATTTCGATTTTTCCCTCGAACGCGATCAGAATGTTTCGAATTATGTTGGAATGCCGTATGAATAGTTAGAATGCAGTCAAAATGCAGTTAGAATACACTTCGAATGCCGTTCGATATTTCTCCTCTTCGAATGCACCTCGAATGTTTTGAGCATGAGCAAAACATTCGGGCCGGCCACAAGAATGGGCCCAAATGTTGGGAATGCACTCAGAATGCAGTCAGAATTTTTAGAATGCACTTCGAATATCCCGGAATACACGAGGAAGTTTTATCCAGACGGCATTCCGGCTCAATCCGCCTCTAGTGTGACTGGCCGGTATAAAGCATTTTGATGAGTGATATCTTAAACTCATCAGATATGCCTTATTATTATTTTTTTTTAACCATGAAAACACGAAAACAAAATCAACTTCGAAAATGTGTGGACATTTAAGGGAAAATTTGTTTAGTCTTATATTTTTGGGTGAGCAGCATATTTTGCCTCTGCATTTTTGCAACACCGAAAGAAAAATTAGGTCCTTTGGGAAAACCCAATGGAGTATATCCTGTGTCTCATAGCTTAGCTGGTAAAGCATATGCCGGAGTGTCAGGGGTCTTGGATTTGACTACCGATGGGGAACATATATTTCCCCCTCTTGCCCCATTTTGATTGATTTGCAGACCCGTAACCTATAATCGTTTTGTATCGCTCGTGATATTTAAAATAATTGGTGCCTAATCACTATTAAAATGAAACAACCAAACGCAGGATGAGAAAAATATCTTATGGGCCTCATCGCCGGATTTGCACCTGAGACCTCTGACTTTCTGGGTGTACCAGCTGAGCTATGAGGCACAGTGGTATATCCCCTCAGGTTTCCCATAAGACACCTGACACAATGGGCAGATGCAGATACCAGCTGAGCTATGAGGCACAGTGGTATACTCCCTCGGGTTTTATGTGTTTTGTGTTTTTTTTCTTTCATACTAACCAGTTCTTCTGTTGCATAGGCGCGTAAATGAGAAAAGTAACAAACATAGGCCCTTTTCCAAATCTCGACTCCGTCTTCAGGCTTCAGGCTCCGGCTTCATGCGGCTCCGGCTCCAACCGTCTCCGGCTTCACTTTAGCATACCGTTTTTCCAAACCTTTTTGGAACACTAGTCGAGCCTAGTAGGCCTACCACCGGCTTTTGGGGGGCGCTAGCAGACGAGTTTTGTGGGCGGCAAAGTTTAGCAAACTTGCAAAAGTTCACAAAGTTTTTGTTGCTGTCACGTGATTTTCCAGTTCGTGACGTCACGAAGCCGGCCGAAGTCACCTCTTTAGTTGACTTCGTTTTGGAGCCTCATTTGGGCCAAAACGAAGACTCAAAATGAAGCCTGAAGCCGAGCCGAAGTTTGGTATGCGGCTTCAAGATGGCGGAATGGAGACGGAGCCGGAGACGGAGACGAAGCCGAGAATTGAAAAAAGGCAATAGTATTTGGTAAAGTGTCTATTGATCACGTTCACAGACGCCATGTTCTTAGGAAAAAAATGCTACTGCGTATTAAACGCAATAGAGTACGCGCACGCACACGCTGGAACATGTTCCAAACACGCGCGCGTGTTGCTCGAAATGTGTTTGAAATGCGGCGCAACCGATGCGCGTTACAAACAAATACGCTCAAAATCATGATGTACGTGGCAATAGGCCGTATTCCTGAACGTTGAGGGCGCTGTCAAGTGGTCCGCGCCTGGTCCGCGCCCATCGTGCTTTATGTTCGAACACAAAACGCGCTACGCGCACACGCCTTCCAAACGTTTATTTTGAATGGAAATCTTTGCGCGCGACACAGGTCTGCGCGCTCCGCGTACGCAACTTTTCCCCACGTACGTATGCACGTACCCCCACTTTTCTACTGTCGTCTATGGACATTTCCCCCCAAATCACCTTGTTCGAGCGCCCTCACGCGTTCAGGAATACGGTCTATAGACCGATCCAGTAAGCTCCACCCATTTAGAAATTGCCTAGCAACACGCCACTTGTGCGATGCACGTGTGCAGTATAAAGTCGCGTGGCCGTGCCGGCGTCAGCGTCCGCGCCCTGGTCAGCGCGTATTGAAACACGAACACGCACACAGAAACTGCAAGCTCGAAAGCAAAATGTGCACTTAAAGGCCCTGTAGATGATCTGTTTTTGAGCGATTCTGCGAATAAAACCATTATAAATCAAAAGAAAGACATCAACAAACTCATCCGAAGAAATTTCAGCTTTGTAAAATGTACCACGTTTAAACAAAATCATGAAAATCCATATGGGTTTTCCTGGTCTTGGCGAGGTGTTTCAAATATTCGTTCTCAGTGGATCGGGTATACTATGTGGCTTGCGTCATGCACTCTGTGGCGCACATCATATAATGCGTGCGCGCGCGATCCATAAAAAATGCATCGCTTTGGAACACGCACACGCAGTACACAGCGCCCATGCATTTTGAACCGCGTATCGTTTGCAAACGATCTAAATAATTTCATCTTTACGTATTATTTTCTAGTAAAATTATATCATTTTGAGCGGAAACCTTTCATTGGGTAGTTGCTATTAATTCAATCTTTACTTTCAGAACTTTTCCCCTGTAAACTCGTCGATTACTTTTTGGGGTCATTGCAAATGATCCACTGGGCCTTTAAGTATCCGGTCGTATGCGTGCACGTACAACACGCCTGCAATAAGCGTAACACGCGCCATCGAACAAAAACATCTCGACACACATCTAGAACGAAGTGATGATGGCACAACTTAGCAAAACGACAAGCTAATTTTGGTAAGTTTTTCACGTTAACACAAAAGCACATTTATGAAGGGATTAAAAGTAGGTTAGGATAGTCTTATACGATCCGTTTTAAACCCGCTAGGCCTCCTGATATCTGCGCTGATAAAAATGATGTTTATGATGTTTTTGCGTCACTCGTGCTGCATTTGCCGTAGCTTTGTGCATACAATTTTGAAGACTCAGGTAACCAAAATGGAGATCCGAGTTTTGGTTACCTGAACCTGAGGCTGTGATTGGTCAATTCCAAAATGGGCGGAGCTTACTAGATCGGCCTATTTGTAGGAAGTGACGTCATTTGAACATGATCAATACTATTTGGGGCGTGTTTGTTTCGGACGAATCCGCCGACCTCGATCTGCGCAAATGGTTCAGCGCTATGCATAGTTGGATCTAGCTGAACCATCTGCGCAGATCTCGGGATCGGCGGATTCGTCCGAAACAAACAAGCCCATAGAGTCACTCACCACACACTAAAATAATCAAACGTACCGACAACGTTGGCAACGTTTCAAACATCACATTTTCCACATTTGAAGCAAATCACGAGGGAGAGAAATCGGCGAGGATGATCGTAGGAGGCGACACGGCACCGTATGGAAGTCGCCCGTACCAGGTAGCCTTATACTGGGTAGCGCGTGCTCCGTGGCGCATGTGCGGAGGGACTCTCGTTCACAAACGCTGGGTGATCACGGCGGCTCATTGTGAAGGGTAAGTCAAAACTCTCTTGATCGCGTAACGCCTGTGTCATTGTGTGATGTACACAATAAACAATTTCAAAACGGGACCAAACTATTTCTTTCTGCAAGCCTCGCTTTGGTTACGTTTGTTTGAATATGAGAAAAGGGAAGATGGTCTATTGACCTTTATCACGGTGCGGCCATCTTCCCTTTTCCCTATTAAAATACACGTAACCAAAGCGAGGCTTGCAGAAAAAAATAATTTGGCCCCGTGTTGACAATATTTATTGTGTGCATCACAATGACATGCGCGCAGCGCAATTAAGAAAACGCGCAGCGCGGACAGTGATTCTCTCAAAACAACTGAATATTGAACGCGCTATCGCGCGGTCGCGCACACTCACTGATCGTGCCCGACACGTACTATTAGCCTATGTCATATCACTCAAGCGTGACCAGTGCGCTTGCGCATTGAGGACCGAGAGCGGACAAATGTCAATATGGCGAATGGAACAAAGGGTTTAGCGTTTGTGTTCGGGCGCCATGTTGACAATTGTCCGCTTTAGTCGGTCACGCTTGAGTGTGTGACAGAGGCTAATGGGGAACGAGACAAAGATGGACGCAGCGTGATAAAGGTCTATATGAACAGACCCTTTGCACCAGCGGCCATGACAGGGGGAAGGTTTTTACATAAAGTGCCTATTTGTGCATGACGCACGTTATCATTAGGGACCATTAGAAATGGTACGCCTACGGGAAACGTATGCGGCTCGGAAAAACTGGGTGTTTATATCACAATTTTGCGTGGTTATTCACAAAATGTGCGTATGTGTTCAGGGGCATATTGGTGTGAAATTCTCATTACTTGTGTTGTTTCAGATAAAAATAACCACGCAAAATGGGGATATAACCACCCAGTTTTTCCGAGACGCATACGTTTCCCGTACGCGTACCATTTCTAATGGTCCCTAATGTGACTGCCCCGCCATGGCCGCCCGTGCAAAGGGTCTATATTGGACACCATGTACATCTTTCCTTACAGCTGGAGCAAGGCGACCGTTCATCTCGGCAAAACCGACCTGAGGGACACAACTGCGAACGGTGCAGAGATAATCAGGGGCGATTGGATACTCCACCCGAATTACAATCCCGACAATTTTTACAATGACATCGCCCTTATCAAGCTGGATCGAGATGCCACCCTGGGCACAAAGATCAAGACCATTCCCCTGGCCCCCTCCGGGAGCGACGTTGCGGCAGGAACTAAGTTACTCGTCAGTGGATGGGGAGATACTTTTGGTATGTTCGCTTAAACAGCTAGAATCCCCCCGTCCACATTTTTTTTGTTTTTCTGTTTATCATGGAGGTGTATGAGTCTACAACACCATGACAACTTGTTTTTCACAAAAAATCGACAGGCTTTTGCTTAAAACGTAAAGCAGTTCCGACCCTCTTCACCCGAATTCTGAAACGCTCGAGGTCACTTGACTTGTTTATCAACAGGGTTTTGACGTCATCCTGAGAAACATACAAAACGGCCTGTGCAGTATTGAATGAAAATACACGAAGTGAATGTTTATCATGCCTGTTTTGTCCTTGTAATTCAAAATACAAACGTGAAAAAGACTTCATGTAATATGACAACACTCTAATATTACCTGTTTTGTGAAAAAACGGTGAAATTGTCGCTCACAATGAAGCTCTTTTGAAGTAAATACTGGTGCATTGCGACGGGTGGTTTTGTCACGGAACGAACGGCATTCACAGCGGTCTGTCTACAGCATTGGACGTAATAGAAAAGAAAATCTTTCTGCTCTTTTTTTTCATAGTGTCTGGTAAAACATACAACTACGCAGCTACTGGGCATATCTCTGGCTTTTTGGACCAACAAAATTCTTCAAAAAACACCATCTAACAGAGACGGTTTTCCAAGTTGTTTGCGTGTAAACGTATGGAGCTAACAATCGTGTTGACTTCTCTTTCTCAGGATTGCGTCACGGGGTCACGCGCATATCATGAATACCTAATGAGCGTTTCAGAAATCGCGAAAATCTCATTTTTGAAAAGCGCACTTTTGCTTGCAATTTATCCACTTAAAACCGACAATTAAAAAATAATAAAAATCCACGTCGGCAAGAGGGATGTTTGGACTATTGAAAAAAGCATAAATGCTGGATTTTCGTCAAGGGGGATTCTTCCTCTTTAACTTTCTGTCAGTTGAGTTCCTTTGCTTGCTTATACGTGTAACTATTGCGGCGTACAAGGGGCAAATATAAACTACATGTATGTCGCAAATTTTGTCGCAAATATCTTTGCAAATAAATGTTTTCGCAAATATCTTTCCAAATATTTGCAATGTCATATATTGTTGCATACTTTATTGTATACTTGGCATGCCTAAGTATATTTTTATTGGGAGGTTAAAGGGCTTTTAAGCCAGTTTCCCATCTTTTTCTGGCGACACGCGTTAATTTCATGCACTCTATAGCTTCTTACCAAAAACGCTCCGCTTAGGCATGCCAAGTGTGCAACAAAGTACATGACAAAATGTACGACATTGCAAATATTTGCAAAGATCTTTGCAAAGAAATGTACGACATCGCAAATATTTGCAAAGTTGTCTCATGTACGCCACCATAAATTACACCAAAGCGTTCTTTTTGCCTTCACGTGATACCCGTGTCTACCGTAGCCTTGTCCAAGTATATGGCGTGAGCGACCTCTCGCGATAAACTGTAGCCAGCGACTAGGCTGGTTACCGGAATATCTTGGTCTGAAATCCAGATTTACACGCGCAAGGCTAAATCATAGCCTTGTTCTTTCTGTACAAGATGTGTTATGTGTTTCTTTATATCTGCGTTGGAAATCCGACGCAATTACTTATGCGAAACCCGAGTAGTTATAAATATTCATATCTTACAACATCCAATCAGAGTTCACTATTTCCATATCGTGCGGCGCCGAGTTGTAAACATGTCTGTACACGCCACGTTGTTGTATGTGTATGCATGCACAACACATGGCGACTTCGCACCTGTTACAACTGAGGAAATAACGGTAGTTTGAATCATGGTTTGAATTATATAGCCGACAAATTGCAAATTGATGACTTTCACGAAGACCAGAAGATAGCCCTCACATAATTATTTTCTGTATTAAGGTAGGCCCTATGACGTGTTTGTGAACTTACCAACTGGGAAAAACGTACGGAAAAACTGCTATTTTTCAAACAGCACCGTATTGTTCTGTCAAAACAACAGTAACCAATGAGCTTTTACGTCCCAGTGCTCTCTTTGAAAATTAGCATAAAGAGTCCCCGCCCATAAAACACGTCGAGTACAGAAAGAACAAGGTTATAACAGACTGTACTCGCAAGCTCTATGTTTAACGCAAAGTTGACGCAAGAGGGGGTGACGCAACAAAGTAGACTTCTTTGAAGTATAGACTTCTTTGAAGTACAACTGCAGAGTTCGCAAGGGTCTCAACAGAAGCCTTTTCTCCAGATCAATCTTTATTGGCTCCAGGCTCCGTGAAAACTACAAGCAAATAAAATGCAGATAGATTCACATGAGTATTTGTTATGCCACAATGTAACTACATGTACATGTACATAAATATCCAAATATCCAAGTGTGACAAGACATCCGGCTAAAATGTCCCAAAAATGCACGTAAATCCACTCTGTAATCTCAAATACCAAAGAGAATGTACTGTGTACCTCCTTGCATCCTTTAAGTCTACTATAGGATCCATTAAAATCAAGAATTACGTCTCAAACTTACACGTCGCACGATTCATGCAAGAAACATGAATTCTACAGCATGAGTTATTCGGTTGTTAGAGACGGGGGATTTCTTTACTCCACTATAAGTACACTAGCTGCGTGAGGGCGCTATAACAGGATAACGGTGATACATCTGCATTAACATGGCTTTCAACAATTAGACCTTTAACTCTAATTTTAAAAACTAATAAACATTTCCATAACTAACTTGTACGTCGGCGGACCTTTAAATAAAGGGTAAAACTAATTAACTACACTTAACTACTCTTTAACTGAACACTAAAGTCCTTAAGGTAAAAACTTATTCGTGTTGGTTACTAAAGATTTCTTGGTGTCTCGAGTCAACTTATTTAGGCGCTAGGCTCCTCGACGGGGATCTCTCCGGTGTCCTTGTCTGTGACAAGCAAAACTAACACAGGGCGTTCCAGGTATCTCTTAGGATGTACCTGCTTGCCTTCTACATGGAGGAGTGGGTTACCTATGAGAAGGCGCACGCTACGCACAAGGCCATCCATTACCGGAAAGACATTCTCAACACGGCCGAGTCGCCACTTGTTACGAGGGACAGTGTCATCCTTGAGGATCACGATGTCGCCGATGACAAGGTTGGGATATGGACGGATCCATTTCTGTCTCAACTGCAATGTCTGGATGTATTCCTTTCTCCAGCGGGTCAAACATTCATTAGCGAGAAACTGGACGCGTCGCGACGCCATCTCTTCCTTGAGTAGAGGTCGGTCCGTTGAAAGCATCCAGGGGGTGGCAAAACTAACTTTATCTTCATATAGTCAACGAGTGATTCGGGGTAAGCGGCGCTAACGAAGTCGGGTCGTTCAGGTTATCAATCGTCAGGGGTCTGCTGTTGACAATAGCAGCTGCTTCCATCATGAGGGTTCTCAGGGATTCGTCGTCGAGGTATGAACCCATCTGTTCCATCAGAGACAGGAGCACTCTTCGCACTGAACGGATTTGTCTTTCCCACACTCCGCCTGAATGGCTAGCAGTGGGCACGTTTATCTTGAAGTCAACATAGTCGCAGTCGTCCTTGAGTAGGAATTTTTTGAAACGATCAGTATCCATTTCCTTTGCAGCTTCTTCGAGCTCTGACCGCGTCCCGACGAAATTGGTACCTTGGTCGCAGTTGTCTTATTGGTCCTCAAATGGCGATAAATCTACGCAACGCACTGATACTAAACCATCAGTACTGAGCGAAACAAACAGTTTGTTGGCATTCTTGCCATGAAAAAACGGGGGAAGCTTGCCCCTAATCCTTGCCATGCTTGGCATCACTTGGCAGCTTGCCATTCCTTGCCATGCTTGGCATTACTGGTCCCAGATCCTTGGCAGCTTGCCATTCCTTGCCATGCTTGGCATTACTGGTGCCAGATCCTTGGCAGCTTGCCATCAATTCACTGTGTATAACCACCGTTCGCAGTTACGGTTTACTGATAGCCCCACCAGAACAAGTGGGTGCTAATCACAGTGTTAAATTTGGTCACGTGACCTTAAATTATAACGTGACCTTAAAAAATAACGTAAAAAGCATACATTTGAACAGACACGCCGTTTTTTCCACCGTTCGCACATACGATTGGAATTTGCCCGTCGCTCCCAGCGAAATTCCTGCCAAACGCGCAAAGCGCGCCCCACTGGGACGACAGGCAGCTCGCAAACCCAAAAGGCCCAACCGTACCCCTAGGCGGAGAACACAAAAAGGACAGGAGTGCATTGGCAAGGCGTATCTGCTGCAGCGTACACATCTTAAGGAAAGGCGGCATTAAAACAGTCGCGGATATTTGACCGAAAATGGGTGTTTCCAGTACGTACCCGACAGGTGCACGCCATCGAAACGGAACAGCGCGAATTCTGACCATTTAAACTGGGAATTATCCAAACATCCCCTTGAATTAAGCTCGCAGAAGGTCGGGAATTGGTGTCATTGCAATGTCCGCCTGAGGGGCTAGGGAACGGAAACGGGTTACCTGAAAACGTGAGAGGGAATCAGCAATGTCATTGTGAATGCCCGAGATGTGAATGGCCTTAAACGTAATATTGTACCTCATACACTGGCAAACGGACAGTCGCACCAGATGCATAATCCTATCGCAGCTTGACGATTGCTTATTGATTATGTGCACTACTGCCTCATTATCCGTGCGAAAACAAACTGATTGGCTAACTGTGCGGCCCAACAGTAAACGGCAATTACCAACGGATAAAATTCACAGAATGCGATCGATGGGTGCAGCGCTAACATATCGGGCGTCCATCTCCCTTGAAACCACTGGCCGTGGAAGAAACCGCCAAACCCGATGCTGGCAGCAGCGTCGGTAAATAACTCCAATGCATCATTACTGTGCCAGTCCTTATCGCGAAACGAGGAAACGCCATTAAAATGATCGAGGAATTCTAACCACATCATTAAGTCCAGTTTCGCACCCTGGGAAATGCGTGCTTGGTGGTGTGGTTTTTTCAACCCACGGGACAAGCCAATCAGTTGTCTAGTAAACGCTCGACCTGAGGGGATAGCACGACAAACGAAGTTAAGTGAACCCACCAAAGACTGGATTTCTTTCAACGACAACTTTTTTCTCCCCAGAACCGAGTGGATTTTGTTTTGAAGGGCTTGCACTTTGTTGCAAGGAACCCGGATTTCACACTTAACTGTGTCAATTTCCAAACCGAGATAAGTGATATTCTGACAAGGGGCCTCGGTCTTTTCTTCGGCGAGCGGTACTCGCAACCGAGCACAAATGTCCTTAAAAGTACGGAGCAAAACTCCACAGCGCTCCCTTGATGCGCCAATAAACAAAAAGTCATCTAAGTAATGGGTGATATAGTCAGTTTCAAAACCCGCTTGACATGAAATTCCAAAAACGTGCTAAAGGTCTCAAAAAGCGCACAAGAGATAGCGCAGCCCATGGGCAAGCACTTGTCAAAGTAAAACTTATTCTGAAACTGGAAACCCAAAAGTTCGTAGTCAGCAGGGGCGATTGGCAGCAGTCTGAACGCCGATTTTATGTCTGTTTTTGCAAGCCAAGCTTGAGAGCCCACCGACATCGCTAAATCAACGGCTGAATCGAAAGATGCATAATGCACTTTACACTCCTCTTTATCGATGAAGTCGTTAACAGAATTCCCCGAGGGAAAGGACAAATGGTGAATGAGGCGAAAAGAACCGGGTTGGTGTTTAGGAACAAGTCCGATAGGTGAACATTGAAGGTTGGGAAATGGTCGATGACTGAAAGGTCCCGCCACTCTGCCTGGCTCAATTTCGTCTTTCAATTGTTTAAGTACAACATCGGGTCTCTCTGTTGCAGACCTAAGGCAAGCGGAGTCTTTTCGTACCCTCGGACCCTGAAAACCAAGGGTGAAACCTTGTGAAAACCCTCGCTCAAGTAAAGCCGCCGCCGATTTATCGGTGTAAAAGGACAGCCACTGCCTCAATACAGCCAAATTAATGGGTGTTGGGAGCACGAAAATTGCCCTGTTTTACCCCTTTATCATTCCATTGTTGGTTACAAACGCTCGTGCCCGAATTTCCTCCCTGAAAAGCAGGCCGAACTTTCTGCTGCATGACCAACGCAGTGGACGGAGTCTTCGTAAAACGTGTAAATCGGGCGCTAGCGGGGGTGACCGATTGTGTCGCGGGGTTGCTGTAAGTAGCGGGCCCCACGGCCGCTCCACACGACGTCGCTCCGTGTCCCAACCTACTGCACCGATTGCAGCAATGCGTAAACCGACAGGGGTTCCACCGACAGCCCGCTGGGGTATTGAACGCGAAGCAGGCGAACTTAGGCGCTTGGTTTTGAGAGCCGGCAACCGCTGCAGTGGCATTTGTCGCGGAAAAACTACTGGCGGCCGCTACGGTCACCCACAGCTCCATGTCCATCGACGCCCATGAGCGTGACGGGTTCGCCTCCATGCGCAAACGGAACTGTTCGTCGTATTTACGCCAACCCAAACCGGGGAATTGAACGGTTGCCGTGCGGACAGTCTCGGCATACTTATTACTTAAGCATTTCAAGGAAACGGCCGGGATGACGCGTACAGAAAGCTGCCATAAACACATGAAACGCGCTTGTCCATTTATCGATGGAATCGAGTTTTCGCGACTGAATTGTCGCCGGCCGAAAAACCACCCTACCCTGCTCGACTGCCATCGTTAGCTCAGAGCTGCTGTCAGTGGCCAGAACCCTAGTGGCATTGTCGCGATACAAAGGTGCCAAATCAACAAATTGCCCGTTCCAAACTGCTTGGGGAACGTGCACATCAATGGGAGCATCATTCCCAAGCGAGTGAAGCGGCGCGGGTCGACCCATGCCCAAAGGCGACGCCGAAAGTGTGACATTGTCACCAGCTGGACCGAGCTGATTAGGGCTAAAGGAATTGGCATTACCGATGGAACACAATTCCGCACCCCCAACATGTCTAGCAACATCGTTATCCCTGGCGGAATTAACTGGGTAAAAACCTAGGCCAACACCTGAACTAGTAATATTGTTAACTAGAGAGTCCGTGGGATTAGGTTGCAGTCCGTTAATGGAGCTTGACTCACCGCCCATGCTTGTTCCGGTAGCGTAAATACCCCCACCTAGACCCGCCGATGAGACGGCCTGTCCGGGCGCTGGGAATGTGGGCGCCCCCTGATCCCGTGCGGATGGAACGCCTACCGTGGCGGTGGATGTCGGTGTTGCGACCGGGGGCGGGACGCTGTTAGCCGTGGCATCAGTGATTGCAGAATCGGCACGTAAAATTCGACGACGTCCAGTCCCACGGAGTCGAGGGGGCGCTGACCGCCGAGCTTGCTTCTTGGCCACACGTTTTGGACGCGGCATGTCAGTGAGAAGTGGGGACGAAAAACACACCAGATACCAGAGTGGAGAGTTAGGCGAAACTTGCCGTGTACGTCCCTATCTTCGGTTTTCCCACAGGTCTTCGGAAAACCGTAATCCAACCACTGTGAAATGTCCTTCACGAAGTTTCTGTCAGATCTTTGCTAGCTTCACTCAAAGTCATCAAAACTGCAATAAATCTCCGGAAATTAATTATCCCTGAAGACAAATTAATTTTCCATGTTAGCGGCTTCGAAAATCTGGGCCGAAGTGGCAATTTCGCGCCCTTACACAGCGCGCGAGCTCACTCAATACATCTTTTTTACTCCAAGTCCCAGACAGCGCGCGCGTTACTTTCCGGGCCAAATGCCATCAGAAGGAGGCGCGCAGGCGCACAAAGCGAAAACGAAGTTGTTTACAATTTTTTAATACTGTGTGAACCATCAGCTGACTGAAAAGAGTTTTGAGATCAACCGTGTGTGTCTGTGGTGAATAATGCATTTTATCCTGAAGTGATAAAATATATTACCGCACTAATTGCGTGCATTGAGAATGACCGTTACGGAATGGCCATTTTAGGAACCTTGGGACGGGTTGTCCCAGAATTTCCCGATGATGTAAAGATAGTCCGAGGACTGTGGAATACAAAATAGTAAAAGTTATCCTGAAACAAAGCGTTTTTGATACGAAAAAATCTATTATATGTAAAATGTAGGCCTATATAATGCAGTTATGTATGAACAGTGCATATTGTGTATATCGGTGTATGGGGGACAATATCTGTTGTAACACCAAGTTTTTAGTCGTTCCGTCGTTCCGCGTTTTACACCCTTCCAAGTATTTGTTATGCCACAATAAACATAAACATGCATATTACTGAACTAATATAATAAACAGTTAGCTGACTGCATGCCATCTCTGATTTTATTTTTTCAATTATTATTTACAAATTATTTACAGATTATTTTTTTCTGTTTTGAATTTTCTTTGCTACTGAGGGTTTAAATAAATATTGTGGCACTTGCATCCCTGAGCAAGGTGCTTAACGTCAATTTCTTCTAAAGCCGCAGGTATGTGTAGTGTGTTAATGTAATTAGGAATATTATGATACCATGGAGCTATAGCTCCATGATGATACCAAGTCAAAACTTCCTATGAATAGAAACAGCAAACTGCAGTACAAAGAACTTAGTGTGTCATCCTAAACTACTTTGTGCGTTGAACCACCCACATCAGCACTATCCAAGTACAAACAGTTTACTGCACTATTAGAGGTGTGTCAACCAACAGTCTGAGTCCATCATGTACCCGAGAACTCAGAAGGCCGAGTTCAAGTCCGAGTCCCAAGTCCTTGTTTCAATCTTTTAAACAGCTAGAATCACCCCACCCCCCACCCCCCCACCCCCCATCCACATTTTTTTTAGTTTTCCTGTTTATCATGGAGGTTTATGTTTCTACAACGCGATTACAACGTGTTTTCCGCCAAAAACCGACAGTATTTGTTTAAAACGCAATTCAGTTCTGACCCTCTTCACCCGAAATTCTGAAACGCTCGAGGTCACTTGGTTTGTTTACAAACAGGGGCGATACGTCATCCTGAGAAACACACAAAACGGCCTGTGCAGTATTGAATGGAAAATATACGAAGTGTATGTTCATCATGCCTGTTTTTTCCTTGTAATTCAAAATACAAACGTGAAAACACCTGATGTAAAACGACAATAATCTACTATTACCTTTTTTGTAAAAAAAACCCGTAAAATTGTGGCTCACAGTGAAGTCGAGCCTTTTGAAGGAAACACTGGTGCATTGCGACCGGTGTTTGTCACGGAACGAACAGCGGTCCGTGTACAGCAGTAGGAATGGTGCCTGCGGGCCGCGCCGTAGTTCCCACGTGTTTGAAATTGGCACACGGTACGTTTATATGCACATCGGCCGGTACAAGTTAGAATGAGCGACTCATTTTTCTCTCTCTTCGTAATAAAAAAGGATCTTAGCTTCTGCTCTTCTTTTTCATAATGTCTGGTAAAACATACAACCACGCAACTACTGGGCATATCTCTGGCTTTTTGGACCAAAACAATTCTTCAAAAAACACCATCTAACAGAGACGGTTTTCCAAGTTTTTTGCGTGTAAACGTATGGAGCTAACAATCGTGTTGACTTTTCTTTCTCAGGATTGCGTCACGGGGTCACGCGCATATCATGAATACCTAATGAGCGTTTCAGAAATCGCGAAAATCTCATTTTCGAAAAGCGCACTTTTGCTTGCAATTTATCCACTTAAAACCGACAAATAAAAAATAATAAAAATCCACGTCGGCAAGAAGGATGTTTGGACTATCGAAAAAAACCTAAATGCTGGATTTTCGTCAAGGGGGATTCTTCCTCTTTAAGATTGTAATGCATTTAAAAATGCATTACTGTCAAGTGTCAATGACCATGTTATGTCTATGATCTCTGGCAGCTCGTAAGTTTCCTTTAGGTCGAGAAATTTTCTTTCTTTGGGAGGTGAGATACATTCGAGTGCTTAAAATCATTTCATGTGGTTGAATTCACATTCTCAAAATTCTATTTCACATGTTCAAAAAAAAAAAAATTTAAAAGAATGTTGGGCCTAAAAAATAAAGTAATGTATTTTTGTGTATGTTAAAATACAAATGTTTCCACTCCAAGTCCTTACGATCCGAGTCAGAGTCCTGACTGGCCGAGACCGAGTCCATGAAAATCGGGACTTGGGTCCGGACTAGACTCAAGTCCTACAGCATTGTCAACCAACAGCTCAATTCTGTCGGTCGCACATCCTGGAACTTTTGTGACCCGGTGTCATATGCCTCTGTATACGGGAATAGCACCGTGATTGTAGTGGGGGAAAAATCGTTAATGCTTAGATACTTGTACGTGTTGCGTAGACAACGGCTTTGTTCTTTCGCTTGTCACCATGGCCACACCGTTGTTTTCACTCCAGCCCTAATGGAAGTGACGTTGCGGCGACCGACAGAATAAGAACAAAAACTAAAAAAGAATTGTGAAATTGATCATGGCTTCAGACCTTGTGTGCAAAACATATAAGACAGGCTGAAAAAAAGTGTTTCCTCACAAAATTTTAATTTTTCCCACAATTTTGTGGGTTTTTTTTCATCAAATCTGCACATTCCAATGTACAGTCCGGCAGCCATTTACTGAATATATAATGTTTTAAAGCATTTTCTGGGTTTGAAGGTCATCTACTCTCAGAATCTGCGTGATGACCTCTCTGAATAGTTGGGCATTTTAAAATAGTTGAAATTTTCAACCACTTCTGGCACCTGCAGACGACATGAAATTTGTACAAGTTAATTCAACTATTGGTGGCGCTCTTCATTGTCCTGTTCACAGTCTTTGTGAAATTAGTAAGACGTTCCTGTATTTGTAATTGGTTCGCTTATTGCGAAAATATAGGGATCGGTAAAGGGCAGCCATAACGTGCAGAATTCTGCCCGTCACGTGGTTATTATTATTTATTTTTTAGTAAGTGCGCAGATTTTGCATTGACATTTGTAACTTGGCCGTGCGTGTCGAACATATCCAATTATGTAAATAAAGTACATTGCCTAAAGCAAAGGGTTTGGCCAATTTTTAAATATAAAAAACAATGCGCACGCGCAAAGACGACCAATTACAGATCAAGATGAAGCGCCCTTTACCTGTCCTTATATTCCATCCTCTTGCAACAGTGCCCCTTTAACGCACTCCCTAACTCCTGCGTACAGTGGCCTTGTTGAAAAAGGCCCCATTTGGCGGTGGGACTAGCGACAGAAATCTTGTCGCCTCTGCTGGACCAATCAGGACGCTTGCAGTGCATTTCAGCACGATTGCAGGCATTCAAATGTAACGCGCGCAGAATGTAAACACCGTGCATGCATGTGATACATGTACTCGGTAATGCTGGCCGTTGTCCGCGTCGGCGATTGGCTGCTATTTAAAGCATACTGGGGAATCCGTTCCATTACATTCGTCAGCATGCATCCCTGTTATTAATTTGAAAAACTGCGGAGTAAATAAGGTTCGTCGTTTGAAAGTTTTGTAGGAATGGGACAGTCATAAGGAACGGAACCCAATACAATTTCTGGAAAGTATATAAATTGTTTCTTTTCGGCATAACATGACCGAATTGATTAAATTACATCAAAATGATTCGGGCGTGAGTTGGCTCAAGACAACAGCCGGCTCGCTCCAAAGATTTGCGTGTATTTCCTCAGGGTATTGTCATGTCGTTTTGCAGAGTGTAAATTCCCTGAGATCTCAGGATGTTATATTCTCCTGTGTGGAATATGTGGGCGGGAACCAGTCTAACCAATCTATAGGGATCGGGAACCAATCTAGCTGACCTACATCCATGGTTCAATACTTTGTGATTTTGTACATTAAAATTCTTCATTCAAACTTCTGAAAATTACAAATTTGGGCAGAGATTTTTATTTGAAAGAGTAGTTAATACTATTTTTTAAATATTGTGTCACGAGAAGAAGAAAAATACAGGAATTTCTTACTACATTTCACAAAGACTGTGAACGGGACAATGAAGAGCGCCACCAATAGTTGAATTAACTGCAGGTGCCAGAAGTGGTTGCAAATTTCGAATATTTTAAAATGCCCAACTTTTCAGAGAGGTCATCAAGCAGATTCTGATAATATAAAGTATATACTTTATGAAACTTTGGAAACCTGTTATATATCTTTTTGTGCAAGGTCAAGGTAAAAACTGGCATTTGACTGCCGGACTAATGCAAGATGAGTCATTTTAAAGAAAACAAGTCCGATAAACTTCCCAATTCTTACCTTAGTTCTCATTCTGTATACAGTATTTTCAAGAATGTTTTGTAAACTAATTTATCTGGTTCCAAAAACGGTTGGTGTAATCACTGTACTAGTGATTACACCAACCTTTTTTTTGTCCATCCAAATTGGAGATTTTTTTCCATACATCCTTTTTTTTTTAAACACGCTCCTTTAATGTTTAATAATCACCAAAAAGGTTGCTGCTGAGGTATTTATAATCTTTTGAAGGGAAATGAAGTTAGGACTAAAAATGGGAAAAATTTAACATTTTATTTGGGTTTACAGTCAACTCGACCGTTTGCCAACTTGACTCGAACCAACTCGACCACCGTACCAGCTCGACCGTTGAACCAACTCATCCGTTGACCAACTTGACTTGAAAGTCGACTCAACTTGACCGTTTGCCAACTCGACTGGTACCAACTCGACCGTTTCGCATACTGCTTTTTCGGATCTTGTAAATTGCAATTTTGAGCCAAGCGAAGAATCACGCTACGTTTTGTGGGTCAGGAAAGACAACAAAAAAACAAAAACTTATTGCACCGCGTGAAAAATCATGCGAAAGCAGTATTGTTTGCGCTGCGAATTTGGAGAAAGTTAATTCTCCATGGTTTAATTAGTTTCAGCTTGCGAAAGATTCACAGGGAAATTGTTGACATTATTAATTTCGCCACTTTGCAAAAATTGACTTGAGCAAAACGCGTGTGACTTTTCCCGTTTAAGAACGCACGATGGTCGAGTTAGACAACGGTCGAGTTGACCTGCACCCTTTATTTGAAAGTATGCCGAGATTTTGGTTTTACTTAGGCCTGTTTCAGCTTTTCCTCTACATTTCCACACACAGAGACAGCTTATAATTTATTTCGCGTAGCTGGAACCGCGTAAACGTTGACTGCACTGCTACAGGAAAATGTATAAAACCGGGAGGTCGGAGGTACCCGGAGGTAGATGTAAAATTTATGTTAGAGCTAGAAGAGATCTGGGGCCAATTTCATGGCGTTGCTTAGCACAAAAATTTGCTCAGCACAGGATTTGTTTCCTTTATTTTGCAAAAATGGATTGCCAGCCAAAATCGTAAGTGATGTGTATTGAAAGGTATTCTTCTACTCTTGCGAAGAACACAAGTTGGTGTAAAATTTTGGCTTGTAATCCATTTTATAAAGCAAATAAATCCTGTGCTTAGCAAATTTTTGTGCTAAGCAACGCCATGAAATTGGCCCCTGATAACAAGGGAAACGATACTCTGTGAATATAGCAACAATATCTGTTTGTCTGCCGGTTGATCATATTTCGCCGCGAAAAGGTCATAAAAAGTCGAACTTTTTGCTTGCCCAGTCCCCACCCGGAGCTCCCATTGAGCTATATATATACTGGAGACGCTATCTGGCTAGAATCGCGTCCGCGCGTGCGTTTTCAAAGTAGGGTAAACAACAACCTTGTTCGTTTGCGTTGTGTACACATTCAAACGAGGTTTTTAACAAGTGTACGCATTTTTCTTCATTTATTTGTAAATATGGGGCTGAAAATCGATTGTTCTGTCGAAATTGGTTTTAAAAGAGATGAGAAAGGTGACGGGTACACTGCAGTGCACTGTTTCGTGAAAGATTGGCGAAATGAAAGATTATTTAACAGGTAAGTAGTAGGCTAGTACAATCTTTGTTTATCATCTTTCTTGTATTATAGAAGTAAAATACTATGCCCATTGAACTTGCCGCATGAAAGCTAAAGATCAGTATTTTGATGTATCCACAAAACAAAGTTATGACAAAGAAAAGAAATGTTTAGTGTTTTTTTTTTAAAATCTATACACCGGCTCACTGTTTACATAATTTAGTGATGTAGCATCACTGAAATTTGTTTTGATGGTCCGTGTCAAAAAAGATCGTCAAATGAAATGTCCCGTAATTAACTAAAAAGCTTAAAATTAACAAAAACGGTCAATGCGTTTTACCAGCCATTCACTATCGCGCGAACCTCGGGCGACTTTGCAGCAAACGTTTATTATGCACGGGAAAAAGTATGACACATGCATATATCAAAACCTTGAAGGAAAATTTTGACTGCCGGCACGGCGACCCATTTTTATCAAGCAAACGTTTTGTATTTTTAAGCGAATTTTTCTGTTAAACAGCTGTTAAATTGGCCTGATCCATTGTTCAGCCGTGACCCGGTTTCAAAATATACATAGCCTATAGGACGCTAGCCTTTAACTTAAGGGATTGTCAACGTTACGGGATTAACGTAAACTTTCTTAAATTCTTTGAAAGGAGACACACAAATTTCCAAAATAACAAATTTTCCAATACTCCTACTCTACGCATAATATGCAGTGCTGCGGATATGAAGGGACCAACAACGAGAAAGGGCAAATTACGGGAAATATGTAGGCAATGAGAGTTGCAATGAGAGTTGTATATAAATACAGTTGTATAATCCTTACAGCTTATACAACTCTATGGCCCACACATAGAGCAATGCGCTCTTCTGATTGGTCAAGGCGCACATATATAATTCATGATATAGACGCGATACTAGTCTACGGTAACCCTGTTTCGCCACATTAGTAACAAACATCCCGTACCCTTTAAAAGACATGCACCACTTCGTGAAATACATACCACCTATGGCACTAATGGGGCTTCATAGCACCCACAGTGAAACAGTCATCCGCCATCTTACTCCAGGAAAGAGAGTGCTTTGCAGGGACTGGTTACGTTACGTTCACTAGATTACATGTGTCAAATGAGCGTGTCCAGATCCTCATTTTTCCCAATAGGTGTTGAGTTTTCAATACCATATCATTAGTTTGTCCTAATTTTGTTTGTCATTACCATATGATTCTGAAATTTCGCACTTTCAGTCCGTATAATTTAAGGATGTCGTCAAAAAACCACCGATGTTTTGTAAACTAATTTATCCGTTCCATAAAGCAGTGCAGTTACCACGCTTTCTTCCCATGGATAGTATTCTGGGTAGATTTTGGAAAAATCTGAACACGCTCCTTTAACTGGAAGGCAAGCGATCTTATGGACCCGGGCGGGGCAATCTGGACAAAGCATTGTTTTTCCTCAATCAGCCCTCTGCGTGTAACATTTGCATAAAGGCTGGCGCCCCGAATTCTTCACTTTCAAATGGAGGTGCAGTTTAGAAAGTCACATACCACGCTGTTGTTGCTACGTGGTGCACGCTATTGCCTAGCAAGTAGCAACCAACTGTCGTCTGGTTGCTTTATGCCTTTCTTCACGGTACGTGAACACGGTATTTATTCTGTACTTCACACCTGCCACGTGTACCACATAGCAACAAATTTTAGTCTGCAAGGTCAAGTGGATATTAAGCGTGCGTGTGAAAGGAAGTACGTCAGTACACCAGACGCTATATATGCCAAACACGCAAAGGGCTGTTGTAAAGCCGTTCATTGTATAGATGTTGTGGTTGAGACAGGTAAAATAATTTGCTCCAGAGACTGTTGGCGTGTCGTTAAAGATTGTGACTCGAGCCGAGTTTAAAAACCGTGTTTTATACATGTACTCTGACAGAGGGAATCTCCGATACACAAGAGAGACTGAGGCAAGTCGAATTGGACGCGATCTCCAGGGACGATTGCAGATTGTATTATTCAAAAGACGAAATTTTATCCTCCATGATTTGTGCTTTGTCAAGCGGCAAAGACTCGTGCGAGGTAAGACAACTATTACACAACTGTCAATACACAGCTATCGATTGCTAAGCAAATTTCTGTGCATATTATTACAGCTCCGTGAAATTGTCCACAGGGCCCAATTCGATTGCACTCTTTAGCAGAATTCGAGAAAATAATGCTTATTCGGAAAAATATTACTTAAATGTCATGCTTATGGAAAAATAATGAAAGAATACCAGCCGAAAGTGGTATAGCAACATATTCAGGCGAAAACTTGGTATGATACCTGGCCGTGGAGGGGATGTAAAGCCTTTGTTTGAGGGGATGTAAAGCCTTTGTGTTGTGTAACGCACTTTTTCGTAACAAAAAAGTAAGTAAGGGAATTACCCGGTGTCTCTGACCGTTGGCTGCCAATGGCTCCACCCACCTACATTACCCTTGAGTCACATACAAAAAATAGCTGGTGTCGTGCTTTTGCTCAGAGCAATTTCCCGTGCTGAGAAATACTTTCTGCTAAACAGCGCCATAATTTGGCACTAGTATATAGCTTATCCCCCGTTCACGAAATGCCCAATCTCAATTATTAGCCTTTTAGAAGTATAGCGGAACAAAAGGAAAGGGCGCAATATTATTTGGGTATGAATTTTTTTCAACAATTGTATTTTATGTTGTAATACAGAGACAGAATTATTAATTAAATAAATTAAGTGCAAAGTGAACAATGCATTGTAGTCAATTCGAATAAGCGTCTATTTTGGTTCCACAGAATGACAGTGGTGGTCCCATTGTCAGCGGCTACGACTTGAACGAGCACGTGGACGGCGTGGTCCTGCAGGGCGTGGTGAGTTGGGGTATAGGCTGTGCTAGATCGTTATTCCCCGGCGTCTACACGCGCGTGTCCTGGTACTGTGATTGGATTGGAGCGGTGACGTCGGGTGACGTCAGTTGTTAGCTGAGTTGCACATGATTTCGTCCTATGGCACTCCATTTCGTTTAGTTTTCAACCGAAATTTGATAAAAATCTAGATGCTTGGTTTCTTTCGAGTAAAATACAAATAAAATAAATTTACATAAATTGATCAATTCACTTTTAAAAGTCACTTTCTCCTCAAAGCAAACACATGTACCGAAATCTTTTTCAAAATATTTTTTTAAATTAATAATAACCAAACAACCAAACAATACTTGTACTGCACATGCAGTACATGTACACTCGACCAAAAACAGTTCTGTCACCAGTAAGACATTTAAAGATATTTATTATTAAATTGGATTTAATGTAGGAAAATAATATATCAAATTTTAGCTGAACATATTCCTCAAAGGAATAGAGCTCAAGAGAGATCATGATGGCAAGCTTCACTGAACAGGAATGCAACAAAGGAGTGTGGGGTCAGAATAAAAAACACCAAAGAACAATGCAACTTGTGATTTGGGCAATTTGTGTGTAGACAATTAGGACATTTTTAAGTGAGTTTGGATTTATCAATGTCTTGTCAAAAAATCCAAATCAAAATGGTTAAATTGTCCAATCTGAGTCGTGCCATTGCATTAGGTATGGTGGAAGCAAAATACTGAACTGTAACTCCCCTTGCTTGAGTGCAATAAAGTTGACATCGTTGTTTTTTGGCGTTTTTCATTCTGACCCCATACTCTTTTGTTGCATTCCCGTTCCGTTGAGCTCTATTCCTTTGAGTGATATGTTCAGCTAAAATTTGATATATTATTTTCCTACATTAAATCCAATTTCATAATAAATAGATATCTACAAATGTCTTACTGGTGACAGAACTTTTTTGGTCGAGTGTATTTCAAACGAAATTTGATAAAACATTTTATGAATGTAAGAAGCTGAACACAAGATGATTGGTTTCTTTCCAGTAAAATACAAATAAAATACATTTTTAAAAAGTCCATTGGCGTTTTCCACTTTGATGACGGCCAACCGCGGGTATTTCTAGCCGACCGTGACGTCAGTGAGCGGTCTAACCATCGATATACATACACTGGATGAAGCAACGACGTCCGCCTAACGTGGGTCTAACTGAGAAGGCTAGGGAACAGGCCATCGATATATATATACACTGGATGAAGTATGCAATAGAATTGAAGCCATGCGACGGCCGCCATTGTACCACAACGAACAATGCTTGGCCTAGACTGCTCCCCGATCCATGCGATCGCTTGCATTCCACTTAACACATGTAGACTACACTGCAAAAAAAAATGGGGTGTTAAAATCTACACCACTGGTGTAAAATTTGATTCTTCGTTGGTATCCATATTGGCAAGGATTTGGGTGTTAAGTAACACCAATTTGTGAATCAATATTTGTTAACACCACGAAGAGTGTTAAACTTTAACACCCCCATCCGGTGTCAACGTATTCTTCTTGGTGTTTATTTTGGGCAAGAATTTTGGTGTTAATTGACACCTGATTGTGGAATTAAGTTGTAACACCTACAGTTGATTTATTCTTACAGAATTAAAAGCCGACACCAATTGGTGTAAAATGGGGGAACCACTTTAAAATAAAACACGCACTGCAAAACGACCTCTGGTATTAATTTTAACACCAATGGTGTAAATTAACACCAGCATTTGGTGTTAAAATATGTTAACACTGATCTGTTCGTGGTCGAACAGTAATCGTGGTCGAACAGTAATGCACCTATCAATTGTTTCCCCCTCCTTCCCCCCCCCCCCCCCCCGGGCTACCCCACCTAAGAGGTGGGGATTGTCACTTTTTGCGTGACAAAATCCCCACCCCTGGGGCAACATTTAGGTGACAAAAATCCCCACCCTCTGGTGCAAAAAATGCACAAAACTGCACAGAAAATTGGCCAAATGCCCCACCCTGGGGCATGAAACATGTAACCAAACCCCCACCTAGGGGGTGGGGCAGCGCGGGTGCGAGGGGTGGGAGAAACAATTGATAGGTGCATAATGAAATTGGCAAATTGTTTTCATCATGTTTTTTCGGTTTCTAAAATGTTTTATTCGTCCGAATAAAACACGCACTGGTCCGAGTCGCTATACCAAGAACAATCGATTACCAGTCCAAGTCAAGCAATCTTCAAGACCACAGACACGGATGCAATCGTGTTACAAAATTATCCGACGCCGTTCCCAGAGACATACTGGCCACTCAAGTGAGCAACGCTTACATCAACGGGAATCAGCGAAGGATCAACCATAATTCGGTTTTTAAAATGTTCTATTCGTGCGAATAAAACACCCACTGGCTTGATGTATTTCCAGTCATACCAAACGAGCACAATCGTTACCAGTCCAGGTCAAGCAATCCTCAAGACCACAGACACGGATGCAATCGTGTTTCAAAATTATCCGACGCCATTCCTAGAGACGTACTGGCCACTCAAGTGAGCAACGCTTACATCAACGGGAATCAGCGAATTAAGGATCAACCATTATTCTGCCCCCAGTATTCAGACTGCTTTTCGTGTTTGGCGCCCTCTTGTAGTTGTGTTTTGTAGTTTTATCTTGAGACTCCTAACCAAAGTTAATGTTATTCAACACATAGGCTGCGTTCGGGCGTGCAGTTCTCGTTACTCGGGAGTAATGCGTGCGCATTGCACTCGGGTCACATCACGCGAACGGCAAGTCCTCAGTCCGCGTGCGCGAATGGCAATCAGTGAAGATGGCCGTCTCTTGCCATCACTGCACAAGAAACGCCGTTTCATTGCTAACAAGAAACTGAGGAAATACAGGCCGTAAGTCGTGAGAACCTTTGGGCTGCGTTCGGGCGTGTACTCGTGTTAACACGAGTTATACTCCTGCGCGCGTGAACGGCAAGAATAACGACACTCGGGTCAGTGAGAGTATGTTCTCACTGCTCCCCAACAAATGGGGAGTGTGCTCGTACTCCTGTCAAGTGCCATGTGATTTGTACGAAGATGGTGGAATATGGGTGGGATTTTTTTGTGAATTTGCCCAACGTGTCAACTCAATAACTAAAACAACTAGAGGTATGACGTTTGTTGTTACAAACGCCAGGTGATCGGGTTAAATGAACATTTTGTGATGAATTTCAGACGTTGTTATCACCTATGGAATGGCAAAAATGGAAGTTCAGCAGCCGATTTCACGAAACTTTACGCAATTGCGCAAGTCCACTTACGCCATTACTTGCGCAATAACTTATGGCGTAAAGTGGACTTGCGCAATTGCGTAAAGTTTCGTGAAATCGGCTGCTGTATACACTAATCCGGTAACTAATATCTCCTCCCTGCATATCCGCCATAGCTGGGGGTTGATAGCTTGCACCGTTTTGAGATATGAATTGTTGAAATAATAACCTTTGAAATCTTGTAATGTGACACCTGTGACGACATCATGACGTCACAATTTTGTGCACAAATTGTTGAACAATATGTTGAACATCAAGTTCTTAAATGTGGCGAAGGAATCAGGCAATATCTGTTGTAGTTTTCAAGATACAGCATTTTAAAACATCTCAGCTCCAAATTTGCGTAATTTGACGTACATTACGTAACCACCGTCCATGTAATGACGTCACCAATGGTATAGTCAAAAGGTCCACATGTGTGAAAACATTTCGTTCCGTAGAACTATGGTCAAATTCCCTACCACTTTGGCTCTATTTGCATTCAAAGTGCTAAACAAGTGTACATTTTCGAACCTCTTCCGGTTTGGACCGGAAGTAGGCGTCACACAGGGGTCATGACATCGTATGATTTGTTCAGTTCATTTAGACTTATCATGTTGTGAAAGAATTGTTCAAGTATCTATTACGGTTCTTGAGATATGAATTTTGGAAATAATAACCTTTGAATTTTTGTAGTTTGACACCTGATGACGTCATGATTACGTCACACTTGATGCCATCGTGATACTATACATTCTGGTGAAAGTCTGCCGTAGGGCCTATGTCTGTATCTAATTTACTAACGATTCAGCTTGGTTTGATAGGCATTGTTGCTGGTAAGTGTAAAAACTGAGATTCTCAGTTTCGTTGAACTTTGACCTCCAATTGACCCCAGAAGGAAGGGTCAGATGAAAATGCCCACACAAAGAAAGTTGTAGCACAGAATGTCATCTGTAAACCTGCCAAATACGAAGATCCTGGGTCACGTGGTTTTCAAGACGGAAGCATTTTAAAATATGCATATTTTGTTTTTTTGGGGGGTGTAATTTGATACTTGATGACGTCACGATGACGTCACGCTTGATGCCATCATAATATTATACACGCTGGTGAAAGTCTGCCATAGGACCTATGCCTGTACTTAGTTACTTAAAGATTCAGCTTGGTTTGATGGGCATTGTTGCTCAATAAGTGCAAAAATTGCGATTTTCGTTTTCGTTGAACTTTGACCTCAGATTGACCCCAGAAGGAAGGGTCAGATGAAAATGCCCACACGAAGAAAATCGTAGGCCATGATCTTATCTATAAGCCTGCTAAATACGAAAATCATGGGTCACGTGGTTTTCCAGGCGGAAGCATTTTAAAACATGCATATTTTGGTCATTTTTGGGTTGTAATTTGATACCTAATGACGTCACAATGACGTCACCCTTGTATGCACATCTTCACATTGGGGTTGATGTTCCTACCAAGTTTCAAGTTGATAGCTTTAACAGTTTTGAAGAAAAGCTCTGGAAACGTTTGAGCAGAAAAAGAAGGAAAAAAAAAACTAGAGCTACGTCTGTTCGTTGAACAGATCGTAGGGCTTTTTCGCCGCTTGCAGGGGGTTGGGCGAATGTTGCGTTTTTTAGATGAAAATCAATTGTACATGTATTTATTTTGTTGTCTGTTAAATTTATTTATTTCTTTTTGGGGGTAGGTCGTGCGTACGACACCGGCGTACAGTGCAATATTTTAGAATGATCTATTTCATGACGTAAAAAGACTGTCAAGGTGATTGACCTTGTATATTGTATTGATGTTTAAAAATTTGTCATTGTAATAATGACTTACGATGACGTCATCACGTCATTATATAATACATGTATGTCTTTAAGGTAATCGCAGACAGCATATCTTTGAAGTTTTGTTTCCGATGTTGAGTTTTGCAGAAATAAGTCATCCAACTGTGTACAATTTAAAAGCTTTACAAATCAATATTGCACAAGAAACGTTTGTAAAGTTTCACACAACAGGCATACTGACGTGAGGCGATGTTATATATCAACCTGACAATTTTAGACAAACTTCCCCACAGACATCTGTTAAAATTGCGTTTTAAAGAATGTCATCATGCCGGTAGAGGGCACTATTACGTACGATGACGTAACCTTTTTTTTGGAAAGTGTGATGGGCTTTGGCACTAAGACTGTTGAACCCACCTCAACACCTCCTACCATTTTTAAACTAAGGGCCAGTTATAGTTTCGACTGGAAGTGAGGAAGGTGTGCACCGGAAGTGCGCAATGACCGGTTTCTACCGGAAGTGAGCAAGGTCACAGGTTATGGCGATATTTTTTGGATACCCCACCCTAGTCGAACTCAAACACCTTTGACCCCATCTAGATACCTCTTACCAGTTTCAAATGGCAAGGCAAAGTCTTTTTGACCAATAGGGAATGAGGTCAAATGTGAAGGCATGGGGGCATCTGAAAGACCTTATTAATGATCGTATATGCCGAAAGAATCAATATCGTAGGTCAAACGGTTGATTTTTATAAATGTTTGCATATGGAAACATTAAATTTCATGCCCCTTTAAACTTACACCTGATGACGTCATGATGACGCCATTGTTAGGTGCACACCTCTTCTACTATGTCTTTGATGTTACCAAGTTTGTTTAAGAACAACCTCAAGTTTGGGAACAACCTTAAAAAGTGCCGACAACGCCCATGCGTTATGTCAATGGGGAAACAAATCAGAAGAAGAAAAAACGGAAAAGCCAAAAGTTAACGACGTTTGCTAGTGATCGTATATGGGAAGGAATCAAGGTTGTAGCTCGCATTTGTTAATATTTCATATTTATAATATTTGTATCACCTTTAATCTGACACGTGATGACGTCATTTTGAGATCACCAGTTAAATACCTTTGTCAATGATCGTATATGGCGCATGAATCACGATCATAGGTGAATCGGCTGATTTGTTACGAATGTTTGAATATGGAAAACATTAAATTGTATGCTCATTTATTCTTATACCTGATGATGAACAGTTTTTGAGTTGTGTCAGTTTGCCTGAGTGTACTGCTATACAGATCTGTCACTTCCAGGTGTTTGATGAACTGTGAGATACCAAGTCATGGCGCAGGTAAAAACGTTCGATTACTTAATTAGCTCCTTGAGGAGTATCATAACATGTAGGTTCAGGATTTATACTAAGAGTGTCTTGAGCCAAATTTCATATAAAACAAAATAACATGTACATTATGTAAATCGTACAGAATCCTTCATCGATTGAGAAAAGATTTGTTTAGATTTGAAAATATGGCAATTTTCAGTTGTTGTACTTTTAAAAACATCAATTAAGTTACTGTAAAATTAGTACTGTTTGTCATAATGTCACATGCCGTTATAAATTTAATATTTGAAAAGTTTATCCTGAAAACGTAGTTTTTGAGTTGTGTCAGTTTGCCTGAGTGTACTGCTATACAGATCTGCCACTTCCAGGTGTTTGATGAACTGTGAGATACCAAGTCATGGCGCAGGTAAAAACGTTTGATTACTTAATTAGCTCCTTGAGGAATTAAATATTTGAAAAGTTTATCCTGAAATTAAATATTTGAAAAGTTTATCCTGAAAACGTAGTTTTTGAGTTGTGTCAGTTTGCCCGAGTGTACTGCTATACAGATCTGCCACTTCTAGTTTAGAGGCAAGTTTAATTTCCCTTTGCGAATTATAAACTGTTCATTTTTACTAAATCAATACTCATCTGCTGTCTCACGATGTAGTCAGCGAAAAAGATTGTTAATTTTTAGTTTGTTTTGTTCACATTTGGGGTGGAAATCCGATGTTTGCTCAAAAAACTTATATATGCCTATATATATTAGTCATCAAATGTATAAATCAAAGCACATAATTTGTTAAGATTGAAAAGAGTTTGGCCAAGAAGGAACAATTTCGTAATTAGATTGGTTTAAGATGGTTTAATAAAATCATGACAATGACGTAATGATATCAGGCCTATATTAAAGGCACAGGCTCGTCAGCAATGCGCGCCCGCCAAATTCGTACTCGAAACACGCAGCTCCATGCCTTTGCTATGGAGGGCGCGCATTGCTGACGAGCCTGTGCCTTTAAGCTTTGCACTTTACTAAACCTAAAAGGAAGAAAACAAACATTGGAATGAATGCTTCACGGCAAAACTACGACATTCCCTCAATAACATACAATTACTTTCTTGTAGAGAGTGGACTCTCTTAAATAAGACTAAAATAACATAAAAGATTGTATCCTACTCACATGTCCTTTTGTTAAACCATTTTCTGTTAAATTACACGTCCGTGGTAGACACAGTTAAAAGACTGCTGCGCCTCCACGCAAAAAGTTACCGTGTCACAGTCTCAACCGGCGCCGTGTCACACAGGGCACACGTACTAGACAGCTGCGGTAAAAATTGATGTCTGCGAAGTTTGCTCGCATTGAGAACGGTCAAATATAACACTGGTTACTGCTCAGTCAACCGAAAACATAATGACATGATCATGGTGTCATTTTAAAGAGGAGATTCAACCCTAACAGTTGATATCTCCTGTTCATTCATACGCGCCCTACTTTAGTTACAATTAGCAATAATATTTCGGTTTCGTTTTATTTTTATCCACCCTGTATATACCCTGTATAAATTTTAACTTGGCTGAACTTTGGCCTTCAATTGACCCAGGAAGAAAGGGTCAGATGAAAATGCCTACACAAAGAACATTGTAGCCCATGATCTGATATATAATGTCTGCTACATATGAAGACCCTGCGTCATGTGGTTTTATAGAGGGAAACATTTTACGAAATGCATATTTTGGTAATTTTCATGATAAAAATCCACTTTTGTGCCATTTTAAAATTATTACAATTACGTAATCATTGACGTCATGGTGACGTTCTACATGGTGGTGGACGTTTGTGATGGGGCCCATGCCTGTACCTAGTTTTATGAAAATCAAGCATGGTTCAATAGCTAATATTGCTTCATAAGTACAAACAAATACAAAAAATGTGATTTTTGAATTGGCTGAACTTTGACCTTCGATTGACCCAGGAAGGAAGGGTCAGATGAAAATGCCTACACTAAGAACATTGAAGCTCATGATCTGATCTAAATGTTTGCCAAATATGAAAACCCTGGGTCATGTGGTTTGGGCAAGGGAATCATTTTAAAAAGTGCATATTTCGGCAATTTTCTGCTTTTTAGGCATTTTTAAAGTGTTATAATGACGTAACGGATGACGTCACAATATAGCCATTCTTGGGTGCACACCTCTTATACTATGTCTTTGATGTGACCAAGTTTGGTTAAGATCAATGTTTGGGAACAACCTGAAAAAGCGCCGACAACGCCTATGCGCTTTGTCTATGGGAAAAAAATCAGAAGAAAACGGAAAAAAAAAAAAACTAGAGCTACGTCTGTTCGTTGAACAGATCGTAGGGCTTTTTCGCCGCTTGCAGGGGGTTGGGCGAATGTTGCGTTTTTTACATGAAAATCAATTGTACATGTATTTATTTTGTTGTCTGTTAAATTTATTTATTTCTTTTTGGGGGTAGGTCGTGCGTACGACACCGGCGTACAGTGCAATATTTTAGAATGATCTATTTCATGACGTAAAAAGACTGTCAAGGTGATCGACCTTGTATATTGTATTGATGTTTAAAAATTTGTCAGTGAAATTTTCAATTCATTGTAATAATGACTTACGATGACGTCATCACGTCATTATAATACATGTATGTCTTTAAGGTAATCGCAGACAGCATATCTTTGAAGTTTTGTTTCCGATGTTGAGTTTTGCAGAAATAAGTCATCCAACTGTGTACAATTTAAAAGCTTTACAAATCAATATTGCACAAGAAACGTTTGTAAAGTTTCACACAACAGGCATACTGACGTGAGGCGATGTTATATACCAACCTGACAATTTTAGACAAACTTCCCCACAGACATCTGTTAAAATTGCGTTTTAAAGAATGTCATCATGCCGGTAGAGGGCACTATTACGTACGATGACGTAACCTTTTTTTTTGGAAAGTGTGATGGGCTTTGGCACTAAGACTGTTGAACCCACCTCAACACCTCCTACCATTTTTAAACTAAGGGCCAGTTATAGTTTCGACTGGAAGTGAGGAAGGTGTGCACCGGAAGTGCGCAATGACCGGAGGTCACAATTGTGTTAGTGTTGAAAGTCGTGGAGAAACCTATGGATTTGACATTTACTATATGATGCGGAGTTAACAGATGTAATAACACGGACATTAACACGTACGCAGAATTGCGTGCTCTCTCGGTACTGCAATATGGGGACCGGTAAAGGGCAGCTATGACAGATAGAAATCTGGCTGTAGTCACATGGTTATTTTGTTTAGTAAACGCGTTGATTGTGCATTGACATTTGTAACCCGGCTGTGTGTTTGCGCAAACACTGCTTTTAAAGGGTTATTTTAAGACTTTTTAATTTCGCCGCTAGAGGGCGCCCTTTTATGGAACGACGTAGAAACTTACATTTTTGGAAACCCTATTTACCTTAGACACTAACACTACCACTAACTCGGCAGCTTTCCCCACTTTTACAAAATAGGTTCATTTAAATGCACTTCCGGTTTCTACCGGAAGTGAGCAAGGTCACAGGTTATGGCGATATTTTTTGGATACCCCACCCTAGTCGAACTCAAACACCTTTGACCCCATCTAGATACCTCTTACCAGTTTCAAATGGCAAGGCAAAGTCTGTTTGACCAATAGGGAATGAGGTCAAATGTGAAGGCATGTGGGCATCTGAAAGACCTTTATTAATGATCGTATATGCCGAAAGAATCAAGATCGTAGGTCAAACGGTTGATTTTTTTAATGAATTTTTGCATAAGGAAACATTAAATGTCATGCCCCTTTAAACTTACACCTGATGACGTCATGGTGGCGCCATTGTTGGGTGCACACCTCTTCTAATATGTCTTTGATGTTACCAAGTTTGTTTAAGAACAACCTCAAGTTTGGGAACAACCTCAAAAAGTGCCGGCAACGCCCATGCGTTATGTCAATGGGGAAAACATCAGAAGAAGAAATAAACGGAAAAGCCAAAAGTTAACGACCTTTGCTAGTGATCGTATATGGGAAGGAATCGGGGTTGTAGCTCGCCTTTGTTAATTTTTCATATTTATAATATTTATATCACCTTTAATCTGACACGTGATGACGTCATTATGAGATCATCAGTTAAATACCTTTGTTAATGACCGTATATGGCGCATGAATCACGATCATAGGTGAATCGGCTGATTTGTTACGAATTTTGAATATGGAAAACATTAAATTGTATGCTCATTTAATCTTATACCTGATGATGAACAGTTTTTAAGTTGTGTCAGTTTGCCTGAGTGTACTGCTATACAGATCTGCCACTTCCAAGTGTTTGATGAACTGTGAGATACCAAGTCATGGCGCAGGTAAAAACTTTTGATTACTTAATTAGCTCCTTGAGGAGTATCATAACATGTATGTTCAGGATTTATACTAAGAGAGTCTTGGGCGAAATTTCATATAAAACAAAATAACATGTACATTATGTAAATAGTACAGTAGCCTTCATCGATTGAGAAAAGATTTGTTTAGATTTTAAAATATGGCAATTTTCAGTTTTTGCACTTTTAAAAACATCAATTAAGTTACTGTAAAATTAGTACTATTTGTAATAATGTCACATGGCGTTATAAATTAAATATTTAAAAAGTTTATCCTGAAAACTCAGTTTAGAGGCAAGTTTGATTTCCCTTTGCGAATTCTAAACTGTTCATTTTTAGTTTGTTTTGTTCACATTTGGGATGGAAACGCGATGTTTACTCGAAATACTGATATACATATATTAGTCATCAAAGGCAGAAATCAGAGCACATAATTAGTTAAGATTGAAAAGAGTTTGACCAAGGAGGACAATTTCGTAATTAGATTTTTAAAAGATGGTTCAATAAAATCTAGACAATGACTTAATTATTTCAGGCCTATATTAAGCTTTTGTTTTTAAATGGGACGTGCACTGCATGTTCGCGCAACTTACAACAAGTACATGTGTTTACACGTATTGCGCATTCTCTCTTTAGCTATACATGTATAACTATGAGGGCGCTATATCACTTTCACGGTAGCAAAACGCGAGTGCATGGCCTGGGGCGGGGTGACTTATGCATGGTTTTACGCAAATTGCGACTTGGCTGAACTTTGGCCTTCAGTTGACCCAGGACGGAAGGGTCAGATGAAAATGCCTACACAAAGAACATTGTAGTCCATGATCTGATCTATAATGTCTGCTAAATATGAAGACCCTGGCCATGTTGTTTTATAGAGGGAAACATTTTACGAAATGCATTTAGGGTCATTTTCATGAAGAAAATCCACTTTTTTGCCACTTTAAATTATCATAATTACGTAATCAGTTATGTCATGGTGATGTTCTACATGGTGGTGGAAGTTTGTGATGGGGCCCATGCCTGTACCTAGTTTTATAAAGATCAAGCGTTGTTTAATAGCTAATATTGCTTCATAAGTACAAAAACATACAACAAATGTTGTTTTTGAATTGGCTGAACTTTGACCTTCGATTGACCCAAGAAGGAAGGGTCAGATGAAAATGCCTACACAAAGCAAATTTTAGTCCGTGATCTGATCTATAATGTCTGCTAAATATGTAGACGCTGGGCCATGTGGTTTTATAGAGGGAAACATTTTACGAAATGCATTTTTTGGACGAAAATCCACTTTTTTGCCATTTTTAAATTATTATAATTACGTAATCATTGACGTCATGGTGATGTTCTACATGGTGGTGGAAGTTTGTGATGGGGCCCATGCCTGTACCTAGTTTTATGAAAATCAAGCATGGTTGAATAGCTAATATTGCTTCATAAGTACAAACAAACACAACAAATGTGAATTTTGAAATGGCTGAACTTTGACCTTCGATTGACCCAGGAAGGAAGGGTCAGATGAAAATGCCTACACAAAGAACATTGTAGCCCATGATCTGATATATATGTATGCAAAATATGAAGACCCTGGGTCATGTGGGTTCATACAGGGAAGCGTTTTACGAAATGCATATTTTGGTAATTTTCATGATGAAAAATCCATTTTTGTGCCATTTTAAAATTATTATAATTACGTAATCCTTGACGTCATGGTGACGTTCTACATGGTGGTGGACGTTTGTGATGGGGCCCATGCCTGTACCTAGTTTTATGAAAATCAAGCATGGTTGAATAGCTAATATTGCTTCATAAGTACAAACAAATACAAAAAATGTGATTTTTGAATTGGCTGAACTTTGACCTTCGATTGACCCAGGAAGGAAGGGTCAGATGAAAATGCCTACACTAAGAACATTGAAGCTCATGATCTGATCTAAATGGTTTCCAAATATGAAAACCCTGGGTCATGTGGTTTGGGCAAGGGAACCATTTTAAAAAGTGCATATTTCGGCAATTTTCCGCTTTTTAGGCATTTTTAAAGTGTTATAATGACGTAACGGATGACGTCACAATGAAGCCATTCTTGGGTGCACACCTCTTATACTATGTCTTTGATGTGACCAAGTTTGGTTAAGATCAATGTTTGGGAACAACCTTAAAAAGCGCCGACAACGCCTATGCGCTTTGTCTATGGGAAAAAAATCAGAAGAAAACGGGAAAAAAAAAAAACTAGAGCTACGTCTGTTCTATGAACAGGGCGTAGGGCTTTTTCACATTTTTTTAACTTGAAAAATGAGCATGCTTACCTTGTAAAATTAGATGTTGTTAACATATCAACTATTTAACTTAAAAAAATATTAACCTTTAATGCGTTACCTTTAAAGGACTGATGACGTAATCAATGTTTTAACAACACAGACATGTTTGGTGGTCGACGTACTCTATAAGCTAATTAGCTAATAAGCTAGTTTGCGCAAACATTGCTATGAAAGGGTCATTTTCAGATTTGTTAATTTCGCCGCTAGAGGGCGCATTTTTTGGAAAGCATTTACCTTAGACACTAACACTGCCAACCCGATCTCGGCATCGTTGACCACTTTTACAAAATAGGTTTATTTAAATGCACTTCCGGTTTTTACCGGAAGTGAGCAAGGTCAAAGGTTAACACCATATTTTTGAATACCCTACCCTAGTTGAACCATAACACAGTAGACTCGCTCTGAACACGTTCAAACTACATCTGAATAATAATCATAATAATAATAATGAGATTTGTAAGAACTCTGGATGCCGCAATAGGGCGACATTTCGGGAAGACTCTCCCCGGGGACCACCGAAATTTCGGCAAGAGTCACTCAAAATGACACCTTATTTTTTTACCCAAAGCTTCCAAAAATGCCTCCAGACCTAAGAGAATTGGTTTTAGACCTAATAAAAATGGTTCTCGATTTAAAAAACAAATGGTTTAACAAAATATATATATTAGGGCGACACCAAAATGTCGCCCTATTGAGCATGTCGCCCTAATATAGCTTTTTTACAAACAAATTGTCACCCTATCCTAGCACTCATAGTTTTTATATAGTGCACATATCCACCCTGCAGGGTGCTCAAGGCGCTGTTACCATTATTATCGCTGCCATCAGGGAATCACCAGAACCATTTCGCTTCAACTAGGTGGCTGCTGGTCAGGCGCACAACACTATCAGCAGTTAGATTGTGGCATTCCCCTTAACAGCTTCCCATATATCGCTTGGGTTTACGAGGCAACTGGGATTAAGCGCCTTGCCCAGGGACACAGACACGTTGGTCGAAGTGGGGTTCGTACCCCCAACCTCTGATTGGGAGTCCCGCTTCATACCCACTAGACCACACGCGCTCCGTATGATGTACACGTGTAAGATGTACACGTGTAAGATGTACACGTGTAAGATGTACACGTGTAAGATGTACACGTGTAAGATGTACACGTGTAAGATGTACACGTGTAAGATGTACACGTTTGCCCGCCATATTGAAACAGGAGGAATTGCTCCTTTTTTCAAAGGTTCCCGAAGTTACCCGAATGCACGTCCGGACGTTATAGTTAGTCGTCGGGTACGATTCGTCATTGTTTCGAGAATTTGAGTTGACGTCGCGTGCACTATGCGTGCCGCTGCGTGTGTATTTGGTGATGCAACGGATTCAGAACTACTACGCAGTCGCTATAGTTACGGTAACCGTAAAGCGATAATTAATGGCTATATAGTCACAGGATTACAACAGCAGATTAAAAGTACAATATGGAGCTCAGCTGGGTGATGCAGACAAGGTTTGAATTTGCTTTTAGGTGCTAGGCCTACATGTATATTAAAATGGCATGTGTAATATATTAATTGTTTATGAATTTTTATTGAATTAACGCGCGCAAATTGACGTCACACTCTGCCAGCGAATAGACTACTAAAGTAAAAACGCCACCCTTTATGTGTTGCCATGGTTACTGGATCTACAGTAAAACCAGTGAACTGTTTCCCTGCGCTTTACCGATGGACGATTCAGATTAGCAGCGAATGTTTACACCCAATTACCATGGTAACTGACGTCACACTTCACCAAACCTCACGAAATGTTACCATATTGTTACTTGGTGATATGTACAAATGTATACTTATTTTTTTTAGAAGTAGTTTGGAAGCATGACAATTTCAATCCTCGTGCGCGCTGTCAGTCCGCTTTGCGAGCGTCGTGCGTCCATCGCCCATACTTCATAAGAACGCGTACAATACACACGGCGTACGCGCGTTTTGGAATAGCCGTGAGCGCTTTAAACCCGCGCGGTTAGCTCATGCAGCCCATTGTCGTCATTTGCCCATACTTTTCCAAGTCACGATTTTCAATGCACGATCGTTGGTCTATAGGTTTATATGTCTGTGCATCACCGTAATTTATGAATGGCTCCCTCTGCCGGTCACGTACGGAAGTCGACATTTGGTGGCTTATACATTGTTTTACGCAAATTTTGACTTGGCTGAATTTTGGCCTTTAATTGACCCAGGAAGGAAGGGTCAGATGAAAATGACTATACAAAGCAAATTGTAGTCACAAAGCAATTGGGTCATGTGGTTTTATAGAGGGAAACATTTTACGAAATGCATTTTATGCTAATTTTTATGACAAATCTACTTTTTTGCCATTTTTAAATACTGATAATTACGTAATCATTGACGTCATGGTGATGTTCTACATGGTGGTGGAAGTTTGTGATGGGGCCCATGCCTGTACCTAGTTTTATAAAGATCAAACGTAGTTTAATAGCTAATATTGCTTCATAAATACAAAATAAATACAAAAAATGTGATTTTTGAATTGGCTGAACTTTGACCTTCAATTGACCCAGGAAGGAAGGGTCATATGAAAATGAATACGCAAAGCAAATTGTAGCCCAGGATCTGATCTATAATGTCTGCTAATTATGAAGACCCTGGGTCATGTGGTTTTATAGAGGGAAACATTTTACGAAATGCATTTTTGGCAAATTTTTATGACGAAAATCCACTTTTTGGCAAATTTTAAATAATTATAATTACGTAATCATTGACGTCATGGTGATGTTCTACATGGTGGTGGAAGTTTGTGATGGGGCCCATGCCTGTACCTAGTTTTATGAAAATCAAGCGTACTTTAATAGCTAAAATTGCTTCATAAGTACACAAAAACACAACAAATGTGAATTTTAAAATGGCTGAACTTTGACCTTCGATTGACCCAGGAAGGAAGGGTCAGATGAAAATGCCTACACAAAGAACATTGTAGTCCATGATCTGATCTATAATGTCTGCTAAATATGAAGACCCTGGGCCATGTGGTTTTATAGAGGGAAACATTTTACGAAATGCATTTAGGGTCATTTTCATGAAGAAAATCCAATTTTGTGCCATTTTAAAATTATTATAATTACGTAATCATTGACGTCATGGTGACGTTCTACATGGTGGTGGACGTTTGTGATGGGGCCCATGCCTGTACCTAGTTTTATGAAAATCAAGCATGGTTGAATAGCTAATATTGCTTCATAAGTACAAACAAATACAAAAAATGTGATTTTTGAATTGGCTGAACTTTGACCTTCGATTGACCCAGGAAGAAAGGGTCAGATGAAAATGCCTACACTAAGAACATTGTAGGCTAGGATCTGATCTATATGTCTGTCAAATATGAAGACCCTGCGTCACGCGGTTTTGGCAAGGGAATCATTTTAAAATATGCATATTTTGGTCATTTTCGGCTTTTGAGGCATTTTTAAACTATTGTAATGACGTCACTGATGACGTCACAATGAAGCCATTCTTGGGTGCACACCTCCTATACTATGTCTTTGATGTGACCAAGTTTGGTTAAGATCAATGTTTGGGAACAACATTAAAAAGCGCCGACAACGCCTATGCGCTTTGTCTATGGGAAAAAAATCAGAAGAAGAAGAAGAAGAAACTAGAGGTGTCTGTTGATAACAGAGCATATGGCTTTCCGCTTTTCTTTTTTTGTATGTTTGTATGCATGTAAAACTGCATGCTGTATAATACTACGTACGCTTTGTACAATGTAAATGCATACCCTAGATTCAAAAATTCATAATAAATCAACAAATCATGCATGTCATACTAATGTAACTTGATATGTTACATGTTAATGACCAGGTCCAGGCACCTGCTAGGTTTGAAGGTCATACGACCAATGGAGGAAGTAAACGATCTAGGTTAATGTATACTTGAGGAACTCTTATTTGATTACGTTATCGTTACGCCACCAATTTTTTTGCTAATATGCATTAGACCAAGTCACAACAAACCTAAAACACAAAATTTGACCTTCATCGGCCTTTTCATTCTCTAGATATAGCTGTTAAAAGAATGCATGTTCAACCGAGTGTAATTTGACACCTGGTGACGCCATCAAACTTTTTGAAGGTATGGGCATGTTCACTGACCCTCAGCGAACATATTCACCAATTTTGGGCCAATTTAAAAAAACTTGCCACAGACATCTCTTCAAAACGTGTTTTGGCCATTTTTTAAGTTGCCGCTAGAGGGCGCGCTTTCGTGTCACGACTTAACTTTTGGTATTTTTTGAATGCCCAAGGGGTCTTGAGACTAACAACGTTGACCCAATCTCGGTATCTGCTACCAGTTTTAAATGACGACGCAGCCTCGTTTTCGACCAATAGGAAGCAAGATTCAAGGTTATTGTCTGTGCATGAAAATTAGACATTGGATAGTCATGACCATTGCCGAAACAAAAATGTTTGTATCTCAAATGGTTGAATTTTTACAGATTTTTGAATTTTTAAGGCATTAAATTTCAGACACATGTAATCTGACACCTGGTGACGTCATCAAGATGTAACCTCTTTGGTATAGTACTTTACTATGAGTTCCTTATTGTGACCAAGTTTGATGATGATCCAAGCTTTGCAAGCGACCCTTCTAGCAGCGAGATAGACTATGTGCTTTGTCTATGGGATATGGGTAGAGCAGATGTATGCAGATTGTACATGCTTATGTACACTCGTATATACTGCACTGTGTGTATGCTGTAGTATAGGTTGCCAGATTCAAAAATTCATAACAAATCAACAAATGACGTCACACTAATGTAACTTGGTATGTTATATGTTAATGACCAAGTCTACCTCCCTGCTAGGTTTCAAGGTCATACGCCCATTAGAGGAAGTGGACGACCTTGGCTAATTTATGCTGCACAAACGGGCTTATTTGATGACGTCATCGTTACGCCACCAAATTTTGCTGCTAATATGCATTAGACCAAGTCACAACAAACCTAAAACACAAAATTTGACCTCCATCGGCCTTTTCGTTCTCTAGATATAACCGTTAGAAGAACGCATGTTCAACTGAGTGTAATTTGACACCTGGTGACGTCATCAAACTTTTGAAGGTATGGGCGTGTTCACTGACCCTCAGTGAACATATGCACCAATTTTGGGCCAATTTGCAAAAACTTCGCCACAGACATCTCTTCAAAATGCGTTTTGGCAATTTTTCAACTTGCCGCTAGAGGGCGCTCTTTCGTGTCACGACTTAACTTTTGGTATTTTTGGAATGCCCAAGAGGTCTTGAGACTAACACTTTTGACCCGATCTCTGTATCTGCTACCAGTTTTAAATGACAGGGCAGCCTCGTTTTCGACCAATAGGAAGCAAGATTCAAGGTCAATGTCTGTGTATGAAATTTAGACCTTGGATAGTCATGACCATTGCCGAAAAAATAAAGTTTGTATCTGAAACGGTTGAATTTTTACAGACGTTTCAATTTGAAGGCCATATATTTCAAACGCTTGTAATCTGACACCTGATGACGTCATCAAAATGTAAACACATTTGTGCAGTACTTCACTATGAGGTGATTGTTGTGACCAAGTTTGATGATGATCCGAGCTTTGCAAGTGACCGTTTTGCCAGGTAGAAAGACCATGCGCTTTGTCTATGGGGTTTTGACGGAAGAATAAAAAAAGCTAAAAAAAACTAGAAGTATGTCTGTTGATAACAGAGCATATGGCTTTCCGCTTTTCTTTTTTTGTATGTTTGTATGCATGTAAAACTGCATGCTGTATAATACTACATGTACACTTTGTACAATGTAAATACATACGTACATGTACACTTTGTACAATGTAAATACATACGTACATGTACATGTACATGTACATGCACAGTGACAAAATTCCAAAATTCATAATAAATCAACAAATCACGCATGTCATATGCCTGTTAATGACCAGGTCCAGTCACCTGCTAGGTTTCAAGGTCATACGACCAATGGAAGAAGTAAACAACCTAGGTTAATGTATACTTGAGGAACTCTTATTTAATTACGTCATCGTGACATCACAATATTTAGCTGATAATACACATTGCACCAAGTCAAACAACCTTGGCTAATGTATGCTGCACAAGCGCGCTTTTTTGATGACGTCATCGTAACGCCACCAAATGTTGCTGACAATATGCATTAGAGCAAGTCACAACAAGCCTAAAACACAAAATTTTACCCCCATCTGTCTTTTCGTTCTCTAGATATAGCCGTTAGAAGAACGCATGTTCAACCGAGTGTAATTTGACACCTGGTGACGTCATCAAACTTTTGAAGGTATGGGCATGTTTACTGACCCTCAGTGAACATATGCACCAATTTTGGGCCAATTTGCAAAAACTTCGCCACAGACATCTCTTAAAAACGCGTTTTGACAATTTTTCAACTTGCCGCTAGAGGGCGCTCTTTTGTGTGACGACCTAACTTTTGGTATTTTTTTGATGCCCAAGGGGTCCTGAGACTAACACTTTTGACCCGATCTCGGTATCTGCTACCAGTTTTAAATGACAGGGCAGCCTCGATTTCGACCAATAGGAAGCAAGATTCAAGGTCAATGTCTCTGTATGAAATTTAGACCTTCGATAGTCATGACCATTGCCGAAAGAATAAAGTTTGTATCTCAAACGGTTGATTTTTTACAAATTTTTGAATGTTTAAGTCATTAAATTTCAGACACATGTAATCTGACACCTGGTGACGTCATCAAGATGTAACCTCTTTGGTATAGTACTTTACTATGGGTTCCTTATTGTGACCAAGTTTGATGATGATCCAAGCTTTGCAAGCGACCCTTCTAGCAGCGAGACAGACTGTGTGCTTTGTCTATGGGATATGGGGGAAGTGCAGAGATGTATGCATATTGTACATGCTTATGTACACTCGTATATACTGCACTGTGTGTATGCTGTGGTATAGGTTGCCAGATTCAAAAATTCATAACAAATCAACAAATGACGTCACACTAATGTAACTTGGTATGTTATATGTTAATGACCAAGTCTACGTCCCTGCTAGGTTTCAAGGTCATACGCCCAATAGAGGAAGTGAACGACCTTGGCTAATGTATGCTGCACAAACGGGCTTATTTGATGACGTCATCGTTACGCCACCAAATTTTGCTGCTAATATGCATTAGACCAAGTCACAACAAACCTAAAACACACAAGTTGACCTCCATCGGCCTTTTCGTTCTCTAGATATAACCGTTATAAGAACGCATGTTCAACTGAGTGTAATTTGACACCTGGTGACGTCATCAAACTTTTGAAGGTATGGGCATGTTCACTGACCCTCAGTCAACATATGCATCAATTTTGGGCCAATTTGCAAAAACTTCGCCACAGACATCTGTTCAAAACGCGTTTTGGCCATTTTTCAACTTGCCGCTAGAGGGCGCTCTTTCGTGTCACGACTTAACTTTTGGTATTGTTTGAATGCCCAAGGGGTCTTGAGACTAACACCGTTGATTCCATCTTGGTATCTGCTACCAGTTTTAAATGACAAGCCAGCCTCGTTTTCGACCAATAGGAAGCAAGATTCAAGGTCAATGTCTGTGTACGAAAGTTAGACCTTGGATAGTCATGAACATTGCCGAAGGAATAAAGTTTGTATCTCAAACGGTTGAATTTTTACAGATGTTTCAATATTGAAGGCCATATATTTCAAACGCTTGTAATCTGACACCTGGTGACGTCATCAAGATGTAAACACATTTGTGCAGTACTTCACTATGAGGTGATTGTTGTGACCAAGTTTGATGATGATCCGAGCTTTGCAAGTGACCATTTTGCCAGGCCGAAAGACCATGCGCTTTGTCTATGGGGTTTTGACGGAAGAATAAAAAAAGCTAAAAAAACTAGAGGTATGTCTGTTGATAACAGAGCATATGGCTTTCCGCTTTTCTTTTTTTGTATGTTTGTATGCATGGAAAACTGCATGCTGTATAATACTACATGTACACTTTGTACAATGTAAATGCATACCGTACATGTACATGCACAGTGACAAGATTTAAAAATTCATAATAAATCAACAAAATATGCATGTCATACTAATGTAACTTGGTATGTTACATGTTAATGTCTAGGTCTACGTACCTGCTAGGTTTCAAGGTCATACGACCAATACAGGAAGTGAACGACCTTGGCTAATTTATGCTGCACAAACGCGCTTATTTGTTGACGTCATCGTGACGTCACAAGATTTTGCTGAAAATATGCATTCGAACAAGTCACAACAAACCTAAAACACAAAATTTGACCTCTATCGGCCTTTTCGTTCTCTAGATATAACCGTTAGAAGAACGCATGTTCAACTGAGTGTAATTTGACACCTGGTGACGTCATCAAACTTTTGAAGGTATGGGCATGTTCACTGACCCTGAGTGACCATATGCACCAATTTTGGGCCAATTAGCAAAAACTTCGCCGCAAACATCTCTTCAAAATAAGTTTTGGCCATTTTTCAACTCGCCGCTAGAGGGCGCTCTTTCGTGTGACGACTTAACTTTTGGTATTTTTGTGATGCCCAAGGGGTCCCGAGACTAACAACGTTGACCCAATCTCGGTATCTGCTACCAATTTTAAATGATAACGCAGCCTCGTTTTCGACCAATAGGAAGCAAGATTCAAGGTCATTGTCTCTGCATGAAATTTAGACATTGGATAGTCATGACCATTGCCGAAACAAAAATGTTTGTATCTCAAACGGTTGAATTTTTACAGATTTTTGAATTTTTAAGGCATTAAATTTCAGACACATGTAATCTGACCCCTGGTGACGTCATCAAGATGTAACCTCTTTGGTATAGTACTTTAGTATGGGTTTCTTATTGTGACCAAGTTTGATGATGATCCAAGCTTTGCAAGCGACCCTTCTAGCAGCGAGATAGACTATGTGCTTTGTCTATGGGAAATTGGGTAGTGCAGATGTATGCATATTGTTCATGCTTATGTACACCGTATATACTGCACTGTGTGTATGCTGTGGTATAGGTTGCCAGATTCAAAAATTCATAACAAATCAACAAAGGACGTCACACTAATGTAACTTGATATGTTATATGTTAATGACCACGTCTACGTCCCTGCTAGGTTTCAAGGTCATACGCCCATTAGAGGAAGTGAACGACCTTGGCAAATGTATGCTGCACAAACGGGCTTATTTGATGACGTCATCGTTACGCCACCAAATTTTGCTGCTAATATGCATTAGACTAAGTCACAACAAACCTAAAACACAAAATTTAACCTCCATCGGCCTTTTCGTTCTCTATATATAACCGTTAGAAGAACGCATGTTCAACTGAGTGTAATTTGACACCTGGTGACGTCATCAAACTTTTGAAGGTATGGGCATGTTCACTGACCCTCAGTGAACATATGCACCAATTTTTGGCCAATTTGCAAAAACTTCGCCACAGACATCTCTTCAAAATAGGTTTTGGCCATTTTTCAACTTGCCGCTAGAGGGCGCTCTTTTGTGTCACGACTTAACTTTTGGTATTTTTGGAATGCCCAAGAGGTCTTGAGACTAACACTTTTGACCCGATCTCTGTATCTGCTACCAGTTTTAAATGACAGGGCAGCCTCGTTTTCGACCAATAGGAAGCAAGATTCAAGGTCAATGTCTGTGTATGAAATTTAGACCTTGGATAGTCATGACCATTGCCGAAATAATAAAGTTTGTATCTCAAACGGTTGAATTTTTACAGAAGTTTCAATTTGAAGGCCATATATTTCAAACGCTTGTAATCTGACACCTGATGACGTCATCAAAATGTAAACACATTTGTGCAGTACTTCATTATGAGGTGATTGTTGTGACCAAGTTTGATGATGATCCGAGCTTTGCAAGTGACCATTTTGCCAGGCCGAAAGACCATGCGCTTTGTCTATGGGGTTTTGGGAGAAGAATAAAAAAAAGCTAAAACTAGAGGTATGTCTGTTGATAACAGAGCATATGGCTTTCCGCTTTTCTTTTTTTGTATGTTTGTATGCATGTAAAACTGCATGCTGTATAATACTACATGTACACTTTGTACAATATAAATACATACCGTACATATACATGTACAGTATGCACAGTGACAAGATTCAAAAATTCATAATAAATCAACAAATCATGCATGTCATACTAATGTAACTTGGTATGTTACATGTTAATGACCAGGTCCAGGCACCTGATAGTTTTCAAGGTCATACGACCAATGGAGAAAGTAAACGACCTTGGTTAATGTATACTTGAGGAACTCTTATTTGATTACGTCATCGTGACGTCACAATATTTAGCTGATAATATACATTTGACCAATTCAAAATACGTTTTGGTCTTTTTTTCAACTCGTCACTAGAGGGCGCTGTTTCGTGTGACGACTTAACTTTTTGTGTTTTTTGAATGCCCAAGGGGTCCTGAGACTAACACCGTTGACACGATCTCGGCATCGCTAACCAGTTTTAAATGACAAGGCAGCCTCGTTTTCGACCAATAGGAAACAAGATTCAAGGTCAATGTCTCTGCATGAAATTTAGACCTTGGATAGTCATGACCAGTGCCGAAAGAATAAAGATTGTATCTCAAACGGTTGAATTGTTACAGATTTTTCAATTTGTGAGGCATTAAATTTCAGACACATGTAATCTGACACCTGGTGACGTCATCAAGATCTAACCTCTTTGGTATAGTACTTTACTATGGGTTCCTTATTGTGACTAAGTTTGATGATGATCCAAGCTTTGCAAGCGACTCTTCTAGCACCGAGACAGACTGTGTGCTTTGTCTATGGGATAGTGCAGATGTATGCATATTGTACATGCTTATGTACACTCGTATACATGTATATACTGCACTGTGTGTATGCTGTAGTATAGGTTGCCAGATTCAAAAATTCATAACAAATCAACAAATGACGTCACACTAATGTAACTTGGTATGTTATATGTTAATGACCAAGTGTACGTCCCTGCTCGGTTTCAAGGTCATACGACCATTAGATGAAGTGAACGACCTTGGCTAATGTATGCTGCACAAACGGGCTTATTTGATGACGTCATCGTTACGCCACCAAATTTTGCTGCTAATATGCGTTAGACCAAGTCACAACAAACCTGAAACAAAATATTTTACCTTCATCGGCCGTTTCGTTCTCTAGATATAGCTGTTAAAAGGATGCACGTTCAAGCGAGTGTAATTTGACACCTGGTGACGTCATCAAACTTTTGAAAGTATGGGCATATTCACTGACCCTCAGTGAACATATGCACCAATTTTGGGCCAATTTGCAAAAACTTCGCCACAGACATCTCTTCAAAATGCGTTTTGGCCATTTTTCAACTTGCCGCTAGAGGGCGCTGTTTCGTGTGACGACTTAACTTTTGGTATTTTTGTAATGCCCAAGGGGTCCCGAGACTAACAACGTTGACCCAATTTCGGTATCTGCTACCAATTTTAAATGACAACGCAGCCTCCTTTTCGACCAATAGGAAGCAAGATTCAAGGTCATTGTCTCTGCATGAAATTTAGACATTGGATAGTCATGACCATTGCCGAAACAAAAATGTTTGTATCTCAAACGGTTGAATTTTTACAGATTTTTGAATTTTTAAGGCATTAAATTTCAGACACATGTAATCTGACCCCTGGTGCATGACGTCATCAAGATGTAACCTCTTTGGTATAGTACTTTAGTATGGGTTCCTTATTGTGACCAAGTTTGATGATGATCCAAGCTTTGCAAGCGACCCTTCTAGCAGCGAGATAGACTATGTGCTTTGTCTATGGGAAATTGGGTAGTGCAGATGTATGCATATTGTTCATGCTCATGTACACCCGTATATACTGCACTGTGTGTATGCTGTGGTATAGGTTGCCAGATTCAAAAATTCATAACAAATCAACAAAGGACGTCACACTAATGTAACTTGGTATGTTATATGTTAATGACCACGTCTACGTCCCTGCTAGGTTTCAAGGTCATACGCCCATTAGAGGAAGTGAACGACCTTGGCAAATGTATGCTGCACAAACGGGCTTATTTGATGACGTCATCGTTACGCCACCAAATTTTGCTGCTAATATGCATTAGACTAAGTCACAACAAACCTAAAACACAAAATTTAACCTCCATCGGCCTTTTCGTTCTCTATATATAACCGTTAGAAGAACGCATGTTCAACTGAGTGTAATTTGACACCTGGTGACGTCATCAAACTTTTGAAGGTATGGGCATGTTCACTGACCCTCAGTGAACATATGCACCAATTTTTGGCCAATTTGCAAAAACTTCGCCACAGACATCTCTTCAAAATAGGTTTTGGCAATTTTTCAACTTGCCGCTAGAGGGCGCTCTTTTGTGTCACGACTTAACTTTTGGTATTTTTGGAATGCCCAAGAGGTCTTGAGACTAACACTTTTGACCCGATCTCTGTATCTGCTACCAGTTTTAAATGACAGGGCAGCCTCGTTTTCGACCAATAGGAAGCAAGATTAATGACTTAAACATTCAAAAATTTGTAAAAATTCAACCGTTTGAGATAGAAACTTTATTCTTTCGGCAATGGTCATGACTATCGAAGGTCTAAATTTCATACAGAGACATTGACCTTGAATCTTGCTTCCTATTGGTCGAAATCGAGGCTGCCCTGTCATTTAAAACTGGTAGCAGATACCGAGATCGGGTCAAAAGTGTTAGTCTCAGGACCCCTTGGGCATCAAAAAAATACCAAAAGTTAGGTCGTCACACAAAAGAGCGCCCTCTAGCGGCAAGTTGAAAAATTGTCAAAACGCGTTTTTAAGAGATGTCTGTGGCGAAGTTTTTGCAAATTGGCCCAAAATTGGTGCATATGTTCACTGAGGGTCAGTAAACATGCCCATACCTTCAAAAGTTTGATGACGTCACCAGGTGTCAAATTACACTCGGTTGAACATGCGTTCTTCTAACGGCTATATCTAGAGAACGAAAAGACCGATGGGGGTAAAATTTTGTGTTTTAGGCTTGTTGTGACTTGCTCTAATGCATATTGTCAGCAACATTTGGTGGCGTTACGATGACGTCATCAAAAAAGCGCGCTTGTGCAGCATACATTAGCCAAGGTTGTTTGACTTGGTGCAATGTGTATTATCAGCTAAATATTGTGATGTCACGATGACGTAATTAAATAAGAGTTCCTCAAGTATACATTAACCTAGGTTGTTTACTTCTTCCATTGGTCGTATGACCTTGAAACCTAGCAGGTGACTGGACCTGGTCATTAACAGGCATATGACATGCGTGATTTGTTGATTTATTATGAATTTTGGAATTTTGTCACTGTACATGTACATGTACATGTACATGTACGTATGTATTTACATTGTACAAAGTCTGTTGATAACAGAGCATATGGCTTTCCGCTTTTCTTTTTTGTATGTTTGTATGCATGTAAAACTCTACGTACCTGCTAAAACACAAAATTGTTGTGACTTGGTCTAACGCATATTAGCAGCAAAATTTGGTGGCGTAACGATGACGTCATGAAATAAGCCCGTTTGTACAGCATACATTAGCCAAGGTCGTTCACTTCCTCTAATGGTCGTATGACCTTGAAACCGAGCAGGGACGTAGACTTGGTCATTGCCCGGGTGGAAACTGGTTTCAACTGGCCCGGGCCGTCCTGACAAAGGTGACCAAAAAGCGCAAATTGTGCAACTTGTTTAATAGTCCCGTGCTGAAACGCGTACACTCATGCGAAATCAGATAGTTGATGTAACTGGTTTTGACCGATCTCAACTTGTCGGAAAATTACCAGTTGATAACTGGTTTCATCAACTGGTTTCTGTTGATCTCGCAAAATGTTACCAGTTGGTAACTGGTTTCTTCAACTGGTTATGTACATGTACATGCACAGTGACAAAATTCCAAAATTCATAATAAATCAACAAATCACGCATGTCATATGGCTGTTAATGACCAGGTCCAGTCACCTGCTAGGTTTCAAGGTCATACGACCAATGGAAAAAGTAAACAACCTAGGTTAATGTATACTTGAGGAACTCTTATTTAATTACGTCATCGTGACATCACAATATTTAGCTGATAATACACATTGCACCAAGTCAAACAACCTTGGCTAATGTATGCTGCACAAGCGCGCTTTTTTGATGACGTCATCGTAACGCCACCAAATGTTGCTGACAATATGCATTAGAGCAAGTCACAACAAGCCTAAAACACAAAATTTTACCCCCATCGGTCTTTTCGTTCTCTAGATATAGCCGTTAGAAGAACGCATGTTCAACCGAGTGTAATTTGACACCTGGTGACGTCATCAAACTTTTGAAGGTATGGGCATGTTTACTGACCCTCAGTGAACATATGCACCAATTTTGGGCCAATTTGCAAAAACTTCGCCACAGACATCTCTTAAAAACGCGTTTTGACAATTTTCTTAACTTGCCGCTAGAGGGCGCTCTTTTGTGTGACGACCTAACTTTTGGTATTTTTTTGATGCCCAAGGGGTCCTGAGACTAACACTTTTGACCCGATCTCGGTATCTGCTACCAGTTTTAAATGACAGGGCAGCCTCGATTTCGACCAATAGGAAGCAAGATTCAAGGTCAATGTCTTAGTATGAAATTTAGACCTTCGATAGTCATGACCATTGCCGAAAGAATAAAGTTTGTATCTCAAACGGTTGAATTTTTACAGATTTTTGAATGTTTAAGTCATTAAATTTCAGACACATGTAATCTGACACCTGGTGACGTCATCAAGATGTAACCTCTTTGGTATAGTACTTTACTATGGGTTCCTTATTGTGACCAAGTTTGATGATGATCCAAGCTTTGCAAGCGACCCTTCTAGCAGCGAGACAGACTGTGTGCTTTGTGTATGGGATATGGGGGAAGTGCAGAGATGTATGCATATTGTACATGCTTATGTACACTCGTATATACTGCACTGTGTGTATGCTGTGGTATAGGTTGCCAGATTCAAAAATTCATAACAAATCAACACATGACGTCACACTAATGTAACTTGGTATGTTATATGTTAATGACCAAGTCTACGTCCCTGCTAGGTTTCAAGGTCATATGCCCATTAGAGGAAGTGAACGACCTTGGCTAATGTATGCTGCACAAACGGGCTTATTTGATGACGTCATCGTTACGCCACCAAATTTTGCTGCTAATATGCATTAGACCAAGTCACAACAAACCTAAAACACACAATTTGACCTCCATCGGCCTTTTCGTTCTCTAGATATAACCGTTATAAGAACGCATGTTCAACTGAGTGTAATTTGACACCTGGTGACGTCATCAAACTTTTGAAGGTATGGGCATGTTCACTGAACCTCAGTCAACATATGCAGCAATTTTGGGCCAATTTGCAAAAACTTCGCCACAGACATCTGTTCAAAACGCGTTTTGGCCATTTTTCAACTTGCCGCTAGAGGGCGCTCTTTCGTGTCACGACTTAACTTTTGGTATTGTTTGAATGCCCAAGGGGTCTTGAGACTAACACCGTTGATTCCATCTTGGTATCTGCTACCAGTTTTAAATGACAAGCCAGCCTCGTTTTCGACCAATAGGAAGCAAGATTCAAGGTCAATGTCTGTGTACGAAAGTTAGACCTTGGATAGTCATGAACATTGCCGAAGGAATAAAGTTTGTATCTCAAACGGTTGAATTTTTACAGATGTTTCAATATTGAAGGCCATATATTTCAAACGCTTGTAATCTGACACCTGGTGACGTCATCAAGATGTAAACACATTTGTGCAGTACTTCACTATGAGGTGATTGTTGTGACCAAGTTTGATGATGATCCGGGCTTTGCAAGTGACCATTTTGCCAGGCCGAAAGACCATGCGCTTTGTCTATGGGGTTTTGACGGAAGAATAAAAAAAGCTAAAACTAGAAGTATGTCTGTTGATAACAGAGCATATGGCTTTCCGCTTTTTGTATTGTTTATGTTTGTATGCATGTAAAACTGCATGCTGTATAATACTACATGTACACTCTGTACACTCTGCTACCAGTTTTAAATGACAAGGCAGCCTCGTTTTTCACCAAGAGGAAGCAAGATTCAAGGTCAATGTCTGTGCATAAAATTTAGACCTTGGATAGTCATTACCAGTATCGAAGGAAACAAGTTCGTATCTCAAACGGTTGAATTTTTACAGATTTTTGAATTTGTAAGGCATTCAATTTCAGGCGCATGTAATCGGACACCTGGTGACGTCATCAAGATGTAACATCTTTGGTAAAGTACTTTACTATGGGTTCCTTATTGTGACCAGGTTTGATGATGATCAAAGCTTTGCAAGCGACCCTTAGACCAACGATACAGACTGTGGTTTGTCTATGGGACTTGGGTATAGTGTATGCATGTTTATGTACACTCATATACTGCACTGTGTGTATGCTGTAGTATAGGTTGCTAGATTAAAAAATTAATAACAAATCAACAAATGACGTCACACTAATGTAACTTGGTATGTTATATGTTAATGATCAAGTCTACGTCCCTGCAAGGTTTCAAGGTCATACGACCAATAGAGGAAGTGAACGACCTTGGCTAATGTATGCTGCACAAACGCGCTTATTTGATGACGTCATCGTTACGCTACCAAATTTTGCTGATAATATGCATTAGATTAAGTCACAACAATACTAAAACACAAAATTTGACCTCCATCGGCCTTTTCGTTCTCTAGATATAGCCGTTGGAAGAACGCATGTTCAACTGAGTGTAATTTGACACCTAGTGACGTCATCAAACTTTTGAAGGTATGGGCATGTTCACTGACCCTCAGTGAACATATGCACCAATTTTGGGCCAATTTGCAAAAACTTCGCCACAGACATCTCTTCAAAATGCGTTTTGGCCATTTTTCAACTTGCCGCTAGAGGGCGCTGTTTCGTGTGACGACTTAACTTTTGGTATTTTTGGAATGCCCAAGGGGTCCCGAGACTAACAACGTTGACCCAATTTCGGTATCTGCTACCAGTTTTAAATGACAACGCAGCCTCGTTTTCGACCAATAGGAAGCAATATTCAAGGTCATTGTCTCTGCATGAAATTTAGACATTGGATAGTCATGACCATTGCCGAAACAAAAATGTTTGTATCTCAAACGGTTGAATTTTTACAATTTTTTTAATTTTTAAGGCATTAAATTTCAGACACATGTAATCTGACCCCTGGTGACATCATCAAGATGTAACCTCTTTGGTATAGTACTTTAGTATGGGTTCCTTATTGTGACCAAGTTTGATGATGATCCAAGCTTTGCAAGCGACTCTTCTAGCAGCGAGATAGACTATGTGCTTTGTCTATGGGAAATGGGGTAGTGCAGATGTATGGCGATTGTTTATGCTTATGTACACCCGTATATACTGCACTGTGTGTATGCTGTGGTATAGGTTGCCAGATTCAAAAAAATCATAACAAATCAACAAAGGACGTCACACTAATGTAACTTGGTATGTTATATGTTAATGACCACGTCTACGTCCCTGCTAGGTTTCAAGGTCGTACGCCCATTAGAGGAAGTGAACGACCTTGGCAAATGTATGCTGCACAAACGGGCTTATTTGATGACGTCATCGTTACGCCACCAAATTTTGCTGCTAATATGCATTAGACCAAGTCACAACAAACCTAAAACACAAAATTTGACCTCCATCGGCCTTTTCGTTCTCTATATATAACCGTTAGAAGAACGCATGTTCAACTGAATGTTATTTGACACCTGGTGACGTCATCAAACTTTTGAAGGTATGGGCATGTTCACTGACCCTCAGTGAACATATGCACCAATTTTGGGCCAATTTGCAAAAACTTCGCCACAGACATCTCTTCAAAATAGGTTTTGGCCATTTTTCAACTTGCCGCTAGAGGGCGCTCTTTCGTGTCACGACTTAACTTTTGGTATTTTTGGAATGCCCAAGAGGTCTTGAGACTAACACCTTTGACCCGATCTCTGTATCTGCTACCAGTTTTAAATGACAGGGCAGCCTCGTTTTCGACCAATAGGAAGCAAGATTCAAGGTCAATGTCTGTGTATGAAATTTAGACCTTGGATAGTCATGACCATTGCCGAAAGAATAAAGTTTGTATCTCAAACGGTTGAATTTTTACAGAAGTTTCAATTTGAAGGCCATATATTTCAAACGCTTGTAATCTGACACCTGATGACATCATCAAAATGTAAACACATTTGTGCAGTACTTCACTATGAGGTGATTGTTGTGACCAAGTTTGATGATGATCCGAGCTTTGCAAGTGACCATTTTGCCAGGCCGAAAGACCATGCGCTTTGTCTATGGGGTTTTGGGAGAAGAATAAAAAAAGCTAAAACTAGAGGTATGTCTGTTGATAACAGAGCATATGGCTTTCCGCTTTTCTTTTTTTGTATGTTTGTATGCATGTAAAACTGCATGCTGTATAATACTACATGTACACTTTGTACAATATAAATACATACTGTACATATACATGTACAATATGCACAGTGACAAGATTCAAAAATTCATAATAAATCAACAAATCATGCATGTCATACTAATGTAACTTGGTATGTTACATGTTAATGACCAGGTCCAGGTACCTGATAGTTTTCAAGGTCATACGACCAATGGAGAAAGTAAACGACCTTGGTTAATGTATACTTGAGGAACTCTTATTTGATTACGTCATCGTGACGTCACAATATTTAGCTGATAATATACATTTGACCAATTCAAAATTCGTTTTGGTCTTTTTTCAACTCGTCACTAGAGGGGGCTGTTTCGTGTGACGACTTAACTTTGTATTTTTTGAATGCCCAAGGGGTCCTGAGACTAACACCGTTGACACGATCTCGGCATCGCTTACCAGTTTTAAATGACAAGGCAGCCTCGTTTTCGACCAATAGGAAACAAGATTCAAGGTCAATGTCTCTGCATGAAATTTAGACCTTGGATAGTCATGACCAGTGACGAAAGAATAAAGATTGTATCTCAAACGGTTCAAATTTTACAGATTTTTCAATTTGCAAGGCATTAAATTTCAGACACATGTAATCTAACACCTGGTGACGTCATCAAGATCTAACCTCTTTGGTATAGTACTTTACTATGGGTCCCTTATTGTGACTAAGTTTGATGATGATCCAAGCTTTGCAAGCGACTCTTCTAGCACCGAGACAGACTGTGTGCTTTGTCTATGGGATAGTGCAGATGTATGCATATTGTACATGCTTATGTACACTCGTATACATGTATATACTGCACTGTGTGTATGCTGTAGTATAGGTTGCCAGATTCAAAAATTCATAACAAATCAACAAATGACGTCACACTAATGTAACTTGGTATGTTATATGTTAATGACCAAGTCTACGTCCCTGCTTGGTTTCAAGGTCATACGACCATTAGAGGAAGTGAACGACCTTGGCTAATGTATGCTGTACAAACGGGCTTAATTGATGACGTCATCGTTACGCCACCAAATTTTGCTGCTAATATGCGTTAGACCAAGTCACAACAAACCTGAAACAAAATATTTGACCTTCATCGGCCGTTTCGTTCTCTAGATATAGCTGTTAAAAAGATGCACGTTCAAGCGAGTGTAATTTGACACCTGGTGACGTCATCAAACTTTTGAAAGTATGGGCGTATTCACTGACCCTCAGTGAACATATGCACCAATTTTGGGCCAATTTGCAAAAACTTCGCCACAGACATCTCTTCAAAATGCGTTTTGGCCATTTTTCAACTTGCCGCTAGAGGGCGCTGTTTCGTGTGACGACTTAACTTTTGGTATTTTTGTAATGCCCAAGGGGTCCCGAGACTAACAACGTTGACCCAATTTCGGTATCTGCTACCAATTTTAAATGACAACGCAGCCTCGTTTTCGACCAATAGGAAGCAAGATTCAAGGTCATTGTCTCTGCATGAAATTTAGACATTGGATAGTCATGACCATTGCCGAAACAAAAATGTTTGTATCTCAAACGGTTGAATTTTTACAGATTTTTGAATTTTTAAGGCATTAAATTTAAAACGCTTGTAATTGGACACCTGATGACGTCATCAAGATGTAACCTCTTTGGTATAGTACTTTACTATGGGTTCCTTATTGTGACAAAGTTTGAAGATGATCCAAGCTTTGCAAGCCACCCTTCTACCAGTGAGACAGACTATGTGCTTTGTCTATGGGATATGGCGTAGTGCAGATGTATGCATATTGTACATGCTTATGTATACTCATAATATACTGCACAGTGTGTATGCTGTAGTATAGGTTGCCAGATTTAAAAATTCATAACAAATCAACAAATGCCGTCACACTAATGTAACTTGGTATGTTACATGTCAATGACCAAGTCTACGTTGCTGCTAGGTTTCAAGGTCATACGCCCATTAGAGGAAGTGAACGACCTTGGCTAATGTATGCTGCACAAACGGGCTTATTTGATGACGTCATCGTTACGCCACCAAATTTTGTTGCTAATATGCTTTAGACCAAGTCACAACAAACCTAAAACACAAAATTTGAGCTCCATCGGCCTTTTCGTTCTCTAGATATAACCGTTAGAAGAATGCATGTTCAACCGAGTGTAATTTGACACCTGGTGACGTCATCAAACTTTTGAAGGTATGGGCGTGTTCACTGACCCTCAGTGAACATATGCACCAATTTTGGGCCAATTTGCAAAAACTTCGCCACAGACATCTCTTCAAAATAGGTTTTGGCCATTTTTCAACTTGCAGCTAGAGGGCGCTCTTTCGTGTCACGACTTAACTTTTGGTATTTTTGGAATGCCCAAGAGGTCTTGAGACTAACACTTTTGACCCGATCTCTGTATCTGCTACCAGTTTTAAATGACAGGGCAGCCTCGTTTTCGACCAATAGGAAGCAAGATTCAAGGTCAATGTCTGTGTATGAAATTTAGACCTTGGATAGTCATGACCATTGCCGAAAGAATAAAGTTTGTATCTCAAACGGTTGAATTTTTACAGAAGTTTCAATTTGAAGGCCATATATTTCAAACGCTTGTAATCTGACACCTGATGACGTCATCAAAATGTAAACACATTTGTGCAGTACTTCATTATGAGGTGATTGTTGTGACCAAGTTTGATGATGATCCGAGCTTTGCAAGTGACCATTTTGCCAGGCCGAAAGACCATGCGCTTTGTCTATGAGGTTTTGGGAGAAGAATAAAAAAAGCTAAAAAAAACTAGAGGTATGTCTGTTGATAACAGAGCATATGGCTTTCCGCTTTTTGTATTGTTTATGTTTGTATGCATGTAAAACTGCATGTTGTATAATACTACATGTACACTCTGTACACTCTGCTACCAGTTTTAAATGATAAGGCAGCCTCGTTTTCGACAAAGAGGAAGCAAGATTCAAGGTCATTGTCTCTGCATGGAATTTAGACATTGGATAGTCATGACCATTGCCGAAACAAAAATGTTTGTATCTCAAACGGTTGAATTTTTAAAGATTTTTGAATTTTTAAGACATTAAATTTCAGACACATGTAATCTGACCCCTGGTGACGTCATCAAGATGTAATCTTTTTGGTATAGTACTTTAGTATGGGTTCCTTATTGTGACCAAGTTTGATGATGATCCAAGCTTTGCAAGCGACCCTTCTAGCAGCGAGATAGACTACGCGCTATGTCTATGGGAAATGGGGTAGTGCAGATGTATGCATATTGTACATGCTTATGTACACTCGTATATACTGCACTGTGTGTATGCTGTGGTATAGGTTGCCAGATTCAAAAATTCATAACAAATCAACAAATGACGTCACACTAATGTAACTTGGTATGTTATATGTTAATGACCAAGTCTACATCCCCGCTAGGTTTCAAGGTCGTACGCCCATTAGAGGAAGTGAACGACCTTGGCTAATGTTTGCTGCACAAACGGGCTTATTTGATGACGTCATCGTTATGCCACCAAATTTTTCTGCTAATATGCATTAGACCAAGTCACAACAAACCTAAAACACAAAATTTGGCCTCCATCGGCCTTTTCGTTCTCTAGATATAACCGTTAGAAGAACGCATGTTCAACTGAGTGTAATTTGACACCTGGTGACGTCATCAAACTTTTGAAGGTATGGGCGTGTTCACTGACCCTCAGTGAACATATGCACCAATTTTGGGTCAATTTGCAAAAACTTCGCCACAGACATCTCTTCAAAATAGGTTTTGGCCATTTTTCAACTTGCCGCTAGAGGGCGCTCTTTCGTGTCACGACTTAACTTTTGGTATTTTTGGAATGCCCAAGAGGTCTTGAGACTAACACTTTTGACCCGATCTCTGTATCTGCTACCAGTTTTAAATGACAGTGCAGCCTCGTTTTCGACCAATAGGAAGCAAGATTCAAGGTCAATGTCTGTGTACGAAAGTTAGACCTTGGCTAGTCATGAACATTGCCGAAGGAATAAAGTTTGTATCTCAAACGGTTGAATTTTTACGGATGTTTCAATATTGAAGGCCATATATTTCAAACGCTTGTAATCTGACACCTGTTGACGTCATCAAGATGTAAACACATTTGTGCAGTACTTCACTATGAGGTGATTGTTGTGACCAAGTTTGATGATGATCCGAGCTTTGCAAGTGACCATTTTGCCAGGCCGAAAGACCATGCGCTTTGTCTATGGGGTTTTGACGGAAGAATAAAAAAAGCTAAAAAAACTAGAAGTATGTCTGTTGATAACAGAGCATATGGCTTTCCGCTTTTCTTTTTTTGTATGTTTGTATGCATGTAAAACTGCATGCTGTATAATACTACATCTACACTTTGTACAATGTAAATGCATACCGTACATGTACATGTACATGCACAGTGACAAGATTCAAAAATTCGTAATAAATCAACAAATCATGCATGTCATACTTATGTGACTTGGTTTGTTACATGTTAATGAGCAGGTCCAGGCACCTGCTGGGTTTCAAGGTCATACGACTAAAGGAGGAAGTAAACGACCTTAGCTAATGTATGCTGCACAAACGCGCTTATTTGATGACATCGTGAAGCCACAAGACGATATTGCTGACAATATGCATTAGAACAAGTCACAACAAACCTAAAACACAAGGTTTGACCTCCATCTGCCTTTTCGTTCTCTAGATATAACCGTTCGAAGAACGCATGTTCAACCGAGTGTAATTTGACACCTGGTGACGTCATCAAACTTTTAAAGGTATGGACTTGTTCACTGACCCTCGGTGAACATATGCACCAATTTTGGGCCAATTATCAAAAACTTCGCCACAAACATCTCTTCAAAACATGTTTTGGCAATTTTTCAACTCGCCGCTAGAGGGCGCTCTTTTGTGTGACGACCTAATATTTGGTATTTTTGTAATGCCCAAGGGGTCCCGAGACTAACAACGTTGACCCAATCTCGGTATCTGCTACCAGTTTTAAATGACAGGGCAGCCTCGTTTTCGACCAATAGGAAGCAAGATTCAAGGTCAATGTCTAAGTATGAAATTTAAACCTTGGATAGTCATGACCATTGCCGAAGGAATAAAGTTTGTATCTCAAACGGTTGAATTTTTACAGATTTTTGAATATGTAAGGCATTAAATTTCAACCGCTTGTCATTGGACACCTGATGACGTCATCAATATGTAACCTCTTTGGTATAGTACTTTAGTATGGGTTCCTTATTGTGACCAAGTTTGATGATGATCCAAGCTTTGCAAGCGACCCTTCTAGCAGCGAGATAGACTATGTGCTTTGTCTATGGGAAATGGGGTAGTGCAGATGTATGCATATTGTACATGCTTATGTACACTCGTATATACTGCACTGTGTGTATGCTGTGGTATAGGTTGCCAGATTCAAAAATTCATAACAAATCAACAAATGACGTCACACTAATGTAACTTGGTATGTTATATGTTAATGACCAAGTCTACGTCCCTGCTAGGTTTCAAGGTCATACGCCCATTAGAGGAAGTGAACGACCTTGGCTAATGTATGCTGCACAAACCGGCTTATCTGATGACGTCATCGTTACGCCACCAAATTTTGCTGCTAGTATTCATTAGACCAAGTCACAACAAACCTAAAACACAAAATTTGACCTCCATCGGCCTTTTCGTTCTCTAGATATAACCGTTAGAAGAACGCATGTTCAACTGAGTGTAATTTGACACCTGGTGACGTCATCAAACTTTTGAAGGTATGGGCGTGTTCACTGATCCTTAGTGAACATATGCACCAATTTTGGGCCAATTTGCAAAAACTTCGCCACAGACATCTCTTCAAAATAGGTTTTGGCCATTTTTCAACTTGCCGCTAGAGGGCGCTCTTTCGTGTCACGACTTAACTTTTGGTATTTTTGGAATGCCCAAGAGGTCTTGAGACTAACATCTTTGACCCGATCTCTGTATCTGCTACCAGTTTTAAATGACAGGGCAGCCTCGTTTTCGACCAATAGGAGGCAAGATTCAAGGTCAATGTCTGTGTATGAAATTTAGACCTTGGATATTCATGACCATTGCCGAAAGAATAAAGTTTGTATCTCAAACGGTTGAATTTTTACAGAAGTTTCAATTTGAAGGCCATATATTTCAAACGCTTGTAATCTGACACCTGATGACGTCATCAAAATGTAAACACATTTGTGCAGTACTTCATTATGAGGTGATTGTTGTGACCAAGTTTGATGATGATCCGAGCTTTGCAAGTGACCATTTTGCCAGGCCGAAAGACCATGCGCTTTGTCTATGAGGTTTTGGGAGAAGAATAAAAAAAGCTAAAAAAAAAAAAAAAAAAAAAAAAATCAGAACAGTTTCAAAGGCTTTCCGCAGGAGTGCGGAAAGCCAAAAAAAAAAAAAAAAATCAGAACAGTTTCAAAGGCTTTCCGCAGGAGTGCGGAAAGCCAAAAAAAAAAAAAAAATCAGAACAGTTTCAAAGGCTTTCCGCAGGAGTGCGGAAAGCCAACTAGAAGTATGTCTGTTGATAACAGAGCATATGGCTTTCCGCTTTTCTTTTTTTGTATGTTTGTATGCATGTAAAACTGCATGCTGTATAATACTACATCTACACTTCGTACAATGTAAATGCATACCGTACATGTACATGTACATGCACAGTGACAAGATTCAAAAATTCATAATAAATCAACAAATCATGCATGTCAAACTAATGTAACTTGGTATGTCACATGTTAATGACCAGGTCCATGCACCTGCTAGGTTTCAAGGTCATACGACCAATGGAGGAAGTAAACGACCTTTGCTAATGTATGCTGCACAAACGCGCTTATTTGATGACATCGTGACGCCACAAGATTTTGCTGACAATATGCATTAAAACAAGTCACAACAAACCTAAAACACAAAATTTGACCTTCGTCGGCCTTTTTGTTCTTCAGATATAACCGTTAGAAGAACGCATGTTCAACCGAGTGTAATTTGACACCTTGTGACGTCATCAAACTTTTGAAGGTATGGACATGTTCACTGACCCTCAGTGAACACTTGCACCACTTTTGGGCCAATTAGCCAAAACTTCGCTGCAAACATCTCTTCAAAATACGTTTTGGTTATTTTTAACCTCGCCGCTAGAGGGCGCTCTTTTGTGTGACGACTTAACTTTTGCTATTTTTGTAATGCCCAAGGTGTCCCGAGACTAACAACGTTGACCCAATCTCGGTATCTGCTACCAGTTTTAAATGACAACGCAGCCTCGTTTTCGACCAATAGGAAGCAAGATTCAAGGTCATTGTCTCTGCATGAAATTTAGACATTGGATAGTCATGACCATTGCCGAAACAAAAATGTTTATATCTGAAACGGTTGAATTTTTACAGATTTTTGAATTTTTAAGGCATTAAATTTCAGACACATGTAATCTGACCCCTGGTGACGTCATCAAGATGTAACCTCTTTGGTATAGTACTTTAGTATGGGTTCCTTATTGTGACCAAGTTTGATGATGATCCAAGCTTTGCAAGCGACCCTTCTAGCAGCGAGATAGACGATGTGCTTTGTCTATGGGAAATGGGGTAGTGCAGATGTATGCATATTGTACATGCTTATGTACACTCGTATATACTGCACTGTGTGTATGCTGTGGTACAGGTTGCCAGATTCAAAAATTCATAACAAATCAACAAATGACGTCACACTAATGTAACTTGGTATGTTATATGTTAATGACCAAGTCTACGTCCCTGCTAGGTTTCAAGGTCATACGCCCATTAGAGGAAGTGAACGACCTTGGCTAATGTATGCTGCACAAACGGGCTTATTTGATGACGTCATCGTTACGCCACCAAATTTTTCTGCTAATATGCATTAGACCAAGTCACAACAAACCTAAAACACAAAATTTGACCTCCATCGGCCTTTTCGTTCTCTAGATATAACCGTTAGAAGAACGCATGTTCAACTGAGTGTAATTTGACACCTGGTTACGTCATCAAACTTTTGAAGGTATGGGCGTGTTCACTGACCCTCAGTGAACATATGCACCGATTTTGGGCCAATTTGCAAAAACTTCGCCACAGACATCTCTTCAAAATAGGTTTTGGCCATTTTTCAACTTGCCGCTAGAGGGCGCTCTTTTGTGTCACGACTTAACTTTTGGTATTTTTGGAATGCCCAAGAGGTCTTGAGACTAACACTTTTGACCCGATCTCTGTATCTGCTACCAGTTTTAAATGACAGGGCAGCCTCGTTTTCGACCAATAGGAAGCAAGATTCAAGGTCAATGTCTGTGTACGAAAGTTAGTCCTTGGATAGTCATGAACATTGGCGAAGGAATAAAGTTTGTATCTCAAACGGTTGAATTTTTACAGAAGTTTCAATATTGAAGGCCATATATTTCAAACGCTTGTAATTTGACACCTGATGACGTCATAAATATGAAAACACATTGGTACAGTACTTCACTATGAGGTGATTGTTGTGACCAAGTTTTATGATGATCCGAGCTTTGCAAGTGACCATTTTGCCAGGCCGAAGGACCATGTGCTTTGTCTATGGGGTTTTGACGGAAGAATAAAAAAAGCTAAAACTAGAGGTATGTCTGTTGATAACAGAGCATATGGCTTTCCGCTTTTCTTTTTTGTATGTTTGTATGCATGTAAAACTGCATGCTGTATAATGCTACGTACACTTTGTACAATGTAAATGCATACCCTACATGTACATGCACAGTGAAAAGCTTCAAAAATTCATAATAAATCAACAAATCATGCATGTCATACTAATGTAACTTGGTATGTTACATGTTAATGACCAGGTCCAGGCACCTGCTAGGTTTGAAGGTCATACGACCAATGGAGGAAGTAAACGATCTAGGTTAATGTATACTTGAGGAACTCTTATTTGATTACGTTATCGTTACGCCACCAAATTGTTGTGCTAATATGCATTAGACCAAGTCACAACAAACCTAAAACACAAAATTTGACCTTCATCGGCCTTTTCGTTCTCTAGATATAGCTGTTAAAAGAATGCATGTTCAACCGAGTGTAATTTGACACCTGGTGACGTCATCAAACTTTTGAAGGTATGGGCATGTTCAGTGACCCTCAGTGAACATATGCACCAATTTTGGGCCAATTTGCAAAAACTTCTCCACAGACATGATCTCTTCAAAACGCGTTTTGGCCATTTTTCAACTTGCCGCTAGAGGGCGCTCTTTCGTGTCACGACTTAAATTTTGGTATTTTTTGAATGCTCAAGGGGTCCTGAGACTAACACCGTTGATTTCATCTCAGTATCTGCTACCAGTTTTAAATGACAACGCAGCCTCGTTTTCGACCAATAGGAAGCAAGATTCAAGGTCATTGTCTCTGCATGAAATTTAGACATTGGATAGTCATGACCATTGCTGAAACAAAAATGTTTGTATCTCAAACGGTTGAATTTTTACAGATTCTTGAATTTTTAAGGCATTAAATTTCAGACACATGTAATCTGACACCTGGTGACGTCATCAAGATCTAACCTCTTTGGTATAGTACTTTACTATGGGTTCCTTATTGTGACTAAGTTTGATGATGATCCAAGCTTTGCAAGCGACTCTTCTAGCACCGAGACAGACTGTGTGCTTTGTCTATGGGATAGTGCAGATGTATGCATATTGTACATGCTTATGTACACTCGTATACATGTATATACTGCACTGTGTGTATGCTGTAGTATAGGTTGCCAGATTCAAAAATTCATAACAAATCAACAAATGACGTCACACTAATGTAACTTGGTATGTTATATGTTAATGACCAAGTGTACGTCCCTGCTCGGTTTCAAGGTCATACGACCATTAGAGGAAGTGAACGACCTTGGCTAATGTATGCTGTACAAACGGGCTTATTTGATGACGTCATCGTTACGCCACCAAATTTTGCTGCTAATATGCGTTAGACCAAGTCACAACAAACCTGAAACAAAATATTTTACCTTCATCGGCCGTTTCGTTCTCTAGATATAGCTGTTAAAAGGATGCACGTTCAAGCGAGTGTAATTTGACACCTGGTGACGTCATCAAACTTTTGAAAGTATGGGCATATTCACTGACCCTCAGTGAACATATGCACCAATTTTGGGCCAATTTGCAAAAACTTCGCCACAGACATCTCTTCAAAATGCGTTTTGGCCATTTTTCAACTTGCCGCTAGAGGGCGCTGTTTCGTGTGACGACTTAACTTTTGGTATTTTTGTAATGCCCAAGGGGTCCCGAGACTAACAACGTTGACCCAATTTCGGTATCTGCTACCAATTTTAAATGACAACGCAGCCTCGTTTTCGACCAATAGGAAGCAAGATTCAAGGTCATTGTCTCTGCATGAAATTTAGACATTGGATAGTCATGACCATTGCCGAAACAAAAATGTTTGTATCTCAAACGGTTGAATTTTTACAGATTTTTGAATTTTTAAGGCATTAAATTTCAGACACATGTAATCTGACCCCTGGTGACGTCATCAAACTTTTGAAGGTATGGGCATGTTCAGTGACCCTCAGTGAACATATGCACCAATTTTGGGCCAATTTGCAAAAACTTCGCCACAGACATCTCTTCAAAATGCGTTTTGGCCATTTTTCAACTTGCCGCTAGAGGGCGCTGTTTCGTGTGACGACTTAACTTTTGGTATTTTTGTAATGCCCAAGGGGTCCCGAGACTAACAACGTTGACCCAATTTCGGTATCTGCTACCAATTTTAAATGACAACGCAGCCTCGTTTTCGACCAATAGGAAGCAAGATTCAAGGTCATTGTCTCTGCATGAAATTTAGACATTGGATAGTCATGACCATTGCCGAAACAAAAATGTTTGTATCTCAAACGGTTGAATTTTTACAGATTTTTGAATTTTTAAGGCATTAAATTTCAGACACATGTAATCTGACCCCTGGTGACGTCATCAAGATGTAACCTCTTTGGTATAGTACTTTAGTATGGGTTCCTTATTGTGACCAAGTTTGATGATGATCCAAGCTTTGCAAGCGACCCTTCTAGCAGCGAGATAGACTATGTGCTTTGTCTATGGGAAATTGGGTAGTGCAGATGTATGCATATTGTTCATGCTTATGTACACCCGTATATACTGCACTGTGTGTATGCTGTGGTATAGGTTGCCAGATTCAAAAATTCATAACAAATCAACAAAGGACGTCACACTAATGTCGAAACAAAAATGTTTGTATCTCAAACGGTTGAATTTTTACAGATTTTTGAATTTTTAAGGCATTAAATTTCAGACACATGTAATCTGACCCCTGGTGACGTCATCAAGATGTAACCTCTTTGGTATAGTACTTTAGTATGGGTTCCTTATTGTGACCAAGTTTGATGATGATCCAAGCTTTGCAAGCGACCCTTCTAGCAGCGAGATAGACTATGTGCTTTGTCTATGGGAAATTGGGTAGTGCAGATGTATGCATATTGTTCATGCTTATGTACACCCGTATATACTGCACTGTGTGTATGCTGTGGTATAGGTTGCCAGATTCAAAAATTCATAACAAATCAAAAAAGGACGTCACACTAATGTAACTTGGTATGTTATATGTTAATGACCACGTCTACGTCCCTGCTAGGTTTCAAGGTCATACGCCCATTAGAGGAAGTGAACGACCTTGGCAAATGTATGCTGCACAAACGGGCTTATTTGATGACGTCATCGTTACGCCACCAAATTTTGCTGCTAATATGCATTAGACTAAGTCACAACAAACCTAAAACACAAAATTTAACCTCCATCGGCCTTTTCGTTCTCTATATATAACCGTTAGAAGAACGCATGTTCAACTGAGTGTAATTTGACACCTGGTGACGTCATCAAACTTTTGAAGGTATGGGCATGTTCACTGACCCTCAGTGAACATATGCACCAATTTTTGGCCAATTTGCAAAAACTTCGCCACAGACATCTCTTCAAAATAGGTTTTGGCCATTTTTCAACTTGCCGCTAGAGGGCGCTCTTTTGTGTCACGACTTAACTTTTGGTATTTTTGGAATGCCCAAGAGGTCTTGAGACTAACACTTTTGACCCGATCTCTGTATCTGCTACCAGTTTTAAATGAGAGGGCAGCCTCGTTTTCGACCAATAGGAAGCAAGATTCAAGGTCAATGTCTGTGTATGAAATTTAGACCTTGGATATTCATGACCATTGCCGAAAGAATAAAGTTTGTATCTCAAACGGTTGAATTTTTACAGAAGTTTCAATTTGAAGGCCATATATTTCAAACGCTTGTAATCTGACACCTGATGACGTCATCAAAATGTAAACACATTTGTGCAGTACTTCATTATGAGGTGATTGTTGTGACCAAGTTTGATGATGATCCGAGCTTTGCAAGTGACCATTTTGCCAGGCCGAAAGACCATGCGCTTTGTCTATGGGGTTTTGGGAGAAGAATAAAAAAAGCTAAACTAGAAATGTGTTCGTTGAAAACGAACACATGGCTGTTCCCCTCCTTTTTATAAACATATATGGTGTTCGGGATGACCTTTGTTAGTGATCGTATATGAATAAATCACGATCGTAGGTCAAACGGTTGAGTTTTTATCTATTTTTAAATATTGAATATTATTACATGCCCCTTTAATCTGACATGTAGGGAAAGTCAAAGGTCACGGCCATATTTTTTGGATACACCACCCTAGGTCGAAGTGTAATACAGTTGACCACATGCAGATAACTTGTACCACTTTCAAATGGCAAGGCAAAATCTGTTAGACCAATAGGAAACGAGGTCAAAGGTCAAGGGGTATGCGCATCTCAAAGACCTTTGTTAGTCATCGTATATGCCGAAGGAATCAAGATCGTAGGTCAAACGGTTGATTTTTTTTATTGATTTTCCAATATTTCATTACGTAATCATCTTGTCGCTAGAGGGCGCTATTTCGTACGATGACGTCATCACTTATATTTTTGGAAAGCTTAAGGGCCTCTGGTAATAACACCATTGACCCCATCTCAATACCTCCTACCACTTTCAAACTAAGGGCCACTTCCGGTTTCGACCGGAAGTGAGCAAGGTCAAAGGTCACGGCCATATTTTTTGGATACACCACCCTAGGTCGAAGTGTAATACAGTTGACCACATGCAGATATCTTGTACCACTTTCAAATGGCAAGGCAAAATCTGTTAGACCAATAGGAAACGAGGTCAAAGGTCAAGGGGTGTGCGCATCTCAAAGACCTTTGTTAGTCATCGTATATGCCGAAGGAATCAAGATCGTAGGTCAAACGGTTGATTTTTTAATGATTTTTGAATATTTAATTGATTAAACTTCATGCCCCTTTAATCTGACACGTGATGACGTCATCATGACGTCATTAGTACTGTGCACAACTTAACATAGTGACCAATGTCCATGTGAAGTTTGAAGTCAATCATGAATGTGCAAGTGCCCGAAATAGCGTGCGAAAAAAGTGGAAGAAGGAAAAGAAAAAAAAAAATAAAAAAAAAAAAAATCGTAACGAAAACAAAGGCTGTTCCCAACCGTGTTGGAACAGCCAAAAAAAAAAAAAAAAAAAAAAAAAAAATCAGAACAGTTTCAAAGGCTTTCCGCAGGAGTGCGGAAAGCCAAAAAAAAAAAAAAAAAAAATCAGAACAGTTTCAAAGGCTTTCCGCAGAAGTGCGGAAAGCCAAAAAAAAAAAAAAAAAAAAAAAAAAAAAAAATCAGAACAGTTTCAAAGGCTTTCCGCAGGAGTGCGGAAAGCCAAAAAAAAAAAAAAAAAAAATCAGAACAGTTTCAAAGGCTTTCCGCAGGAGTGCGGAAAGCCAAAAAAAAAAAATCAGAACAGTTTCAAAGGCTTTCCGCAGAAGTGCGGAAAGCCAAAAATCAGAACAGTTTCAAAGGCTTTCCGCAGAAGTGCGGAAAGCCAAAAAAAAAAAATCAGAACAGTTTCAAAGGCTTTCCGCAGGAGTGCGGAAAGCCAAAAAAAAAAAAAAAAATCAGAACAGTTTCAAAGGCTTTCCGCAGGAGTGCGGAAAGCCAAAAAAAAAAAAATCAGAACAGTTTCAAAGGCTTTCCGCAGGAGTGCGGAAAGCCAATAAACGGAAAAAAAAAAATCAAAACGAAAACAAAGGCTTTTTCGCCGCAAAGCGAAAAAGCCAAAAAAAAATCAGAACGAAAACAAAGGCTTTTTCGCTGCAAACGAAAAAGCCAAAAAAAGACAAAGAAATCGTACAATAGCAATAGGTGATCGGGGAACAACCCGATCACCTAATAACTCACTAAGGTTTGTTTTAGACGGCATCAAAGGTTCTCGATCACGATCGACTTACGGCCTGTATTTCCTCAGTTTCTTGTAAGCAGTGAAACGGAATTTTTTGTGCAGTGATGGCAAGAGACGGCCATCTTCACTGATTGCCATTCGCGCACGCGGATTTGCCGTTCGCGTTATGTGACCCGAGTGCAATGCGCACGCATTACTCCCGAGTAACGAGACCTGCACGCCCGAACGCAGGCTAGATGCCGTCTAAAACAAACCTTAGTGAGTTATTGTTTCAGTTATTGAGTTGACACGTTGAGCAAATTCACCAAAAATCCCACCCATATTCCACCATCTTCGTACAAATCACATGACACTTTACAGGAGTACGAGCACACTCCCAATTTGTTGGGGAGTGGCGAGAGCATACTAGTCACTGACCCGAGTGTCGTTATTCTTGCCGTTCACGCGCGCAGGAGTATAACTCGTGTTAACACGAGTACACGCCCGAACGCAGCCTTACTGTCTTATCGAGTTTAATATTCACGTTTCTAGACAACTTCTGGACAAGCAGTGTTCTGACTACATGATCCTATCTCAATTGTTCCTGCCCTTGAGAAAGCACGATCTGTAAGTTATCCTATCCAGAATTTTGTAGTAATAGTGCATAGTTTTGATAGTTTGTTTCTTGTTTGCTGCCTTTATGGTTCATGTTTGAAAGTGACATTTTCATTGCAACTGCACCTTTAGCTAGACGTTGTTATCGTGTAAGCCTGTCGAGTTAACCACATGTACGTACAAAGGTCATCATGCACCACTACACGTAGACATGGTGCCGTGTGTGGATTTGGGTCTGTGGATTTGGGTTCTTTCCAGTAATATTTAATGAGGGAACAAGTAAAGCATTGTTCCTAGCTGCATTGAAGCATGTCTGGGCATGTATGCACGACTCACTGGATTTATAATTATGCCTTCAACTTCTGTGAAGTTTTCCTAACTTGGAATAGACTTGCCTCAGCTAGTACTTGGACTGTTTTGGGGAATTAATTGCTGGTTCAGATATCTGGATTTTTAAGTTTGTGAAAACTTTATACACACGAATGTAGTTGTCTGTTTGGCATCATATACTTTGCAGTGGTCATACAGTCAGTCAATTGGACCATGATTGGACATTCACACTTATTAAGCTCATGTTTTGGTAAATTAGTTAATTGGAACACGAAAGGCTTTATTCTGAATGCTGTTCACATTTAAGGTTTACTTAAATGTATTCCTTTGTTTATTTGTTTACAGTTTCACACTACTTCCATTAAATGCCACATCAAGTCAACTCTTGTCTCCAGCTACACTTTTGGGAGAGTGTTTAACCTCTGCATAAATATACACGCACGCGCACACGTATAGTGAGGGCAGAAGAACCATAATTCGGTTTTTAAAATGTTTTATTCGTGCGAATAAAATACCCACTGGCTTGGTGTAATTCCAGTCATACCAAACGAGCACAATCGTTACTACCAGTCCAGGTCAAGCAATCCTCAAGACCACAGACAGGATGCAATCGTGTTACAAAATTATCCGACGCCATTCCCAGAGACGTACTGGCCACTCAAGTGAGCAACGTTTACATCAACGGGAATCAGAGAAGGATCAACCATAATTCGGTTTCTAAAATGTTGCATTCGTCCGAATAAAACACGCACTGGTCCGAGTCCAGTTATACCAAGCACAATCGTTACCAGTCCAGGTCAAGCAATCTTCAAGACCGTCCACAGACACGGATGCAATCGTGTTACAAAATTATCCGACGCCATTCCCAGAGACGTACTGGCCACTCAAATGTGCAACGCTTACAGCAACGGGAATCAGCGAAGGATCAGTTTTTAAAATGTTTTATTTTTATTCGTGCGAATAAAACACCCACTGGCTTGGTGTAATTCCAGTAATACAAATCGAGCACAATCGTTACCAGTCCAGATCAATCATCAAGATCACAGACACGGATGCAATCGTGTTACAAAATTATCCGACGCCATTCCCAGAGAAGTACTAGCCACTCAAATGTGCAACGCTTACAGCAACGGGAATCGGCGAATGGTCGGTTTTTAAAATGTTTTATTCGTGCTAATAAAACACCCACTGGCTTGGTGTAATTCCAGTCATACCAATCGAGCACAATCGTTACCAGTCCAGATCAATCATCAACATCACAGACACGGATGAAATCGTGTTACAAAATTATCCGACGCCATTCCCAGAGAGGTACTGGCCACTCAAGTGAGCCACGCTTACATGAACGGGAATCGGCGGAAGACCGACAATAATTTTCACATCACCCTCATGAGTAATGATGATATCATAGGAAAACAAATTCAGATAGTCTAGCCATAAGTACAACGTGGTGATTACGGGTTGTATGCTCAAACGCGGGAAAAATTATCAGAAACGCCTGTATCCAATCAAATAGCTGGATTTCCGCGCATGCTCTCTTAGCATTATTTTTTAACACCAAACATTTTTAATTTTCTCCATAATTTTCTCCAGATCAACCAATGGGATTAGAATACTATAGCGTCATGCATTGTGATTATGCGCAGTTTATCAAGTTTAACACCATGCAAATTCGTCACCACTTTTGCTGCTGTTAATCTATTACACCGGTATTCGTTTGACACAAATGTAACACCCAAAGAATTAAAAAAACCTTGGTGTTAGAAATTTAACACCGCATTTTTTGCAGTGTAGTTCAGACAGTATGACTAGTCTAGGCAAGGCATTGTTTTTGGTGATTTACAATGGCGGACAGCGGCTTCAATTTTATACGTCGTTGCTTCATCCAGTGTATATTTATCGATGGAACAGGCCCGTTTCGGGGCAGTCTGCCACCAGGCGACAAGGCAAGGGAGAACCAGCTTGGGTCCCTACGGCATCCTTGAAAGGCCGACAGCTCGCGTGGGAAGATAAGGGGTTGGAATGGAAGGTCAGTAGACGGGGACTCAATTAATACAAACTAAAGGGCTGTTTACGGCGTAAGTTGACTCCACGGATGACAAGACTGACTACGTGAGAGTTGCCGTCAGTGAGAATGCCGTCAGTTAAAGGGCCTGTGACATGCTAAACAACTTTGTGCCTAAGCTTTGCTTCATAATGACGGATTACTTGTTCAGCAAGACATACTATTGTTCTATTCGTTTGGATGTAAAATCAATAAAAGGTGGCCTTTTTCAACTTTGAAGATTTCATTGCAATAAATCACAGACAGAGGGCGCTGTTTTGAGTGCATCACAGAAGGAAGACAGAAGGGAAAAGTTAAGAAAAAACATAAGACTTCAAGTTTCTACCCCTAGTTTTGTCATGGCTAATTACAGCAGGCAACATGTAAAACAAACTCAAACAGCCATGGATTACAAAAGTTTTAGGAAAACTGAGAAAAAAGTGGAATCTTTTGTGCACAGTTAAATGTGATTTTCCTGTGTTTGCCTCTTGTGACATCGTGACCTTGGTAATGAATATGCATATTTTCATTAGCATAAAAACTAAAAACCTTTGTTTTAACCCCCAAAGCAAGCTCCAAATAGGATTTTTATGACTTTAACTGAGAAGAGTGGTTTTAAAGCATAGATTTCATTGATAAAAATCCTAAATAAGGGGGCCCTTTAAAGAGTGCACCCGTGCATACCGCGTACACATGAGAATATAAGGACAGGTAAAGGCGCTTCATCTTGATCTGTGATTGGTCGTCTTTGCGCGTGCGCATTGTGTGTTTTATATTTAAAAATTAGCGAAGCCCTTCGCTTCAGGCAATGTACTTCATTTACATATGTTCGACACGCACGGCCGGGTTACAAATCTCAATGCAAAATTTACGCACTTAATTTTAAAAAATTAAAATAACCATGTGACTACGGGCAGATTTCTGCCCGTCATGGCCGCCCTTTACCGATCCCTATATTTTTGCAATAAGCGATAGGATCGGGAACAAATCTACCCGCGCACCGGCTTTTATATGCGCCACGCACGGCCTGGTACCTCTCCGCAGTGCCGTCTATTATTAACTAGGGGCGTATAGTTACTACACACAAATTCTAATACGGTGGCCTGGAAATGCCATACGTATATCACAAACTGCAATTGCGCTACACTATGTTTTTCTAACATAAAAGGCACTCGCCATTTCTCATCATATTGCAAATCTTGTAAAATCATGATGTGTGCGAAAGGTCGTAGCAACATTTGATTATCAGCGGGATTGCAGATGTGATCTGAAGAGCTCCAAGAATGATAAACGAGAGATCGTAGCTTCCAGATTGATCGTAAATCCAGCCTGCAACGAATAATGGCAGATGACAATCTTTAAAGACAGATTACATGGTTGGAAAAGTTTTAACCGGAACAACAGCATTAAATAACTAAAGAATAATGTTGATAAACTGCCTTGTAGAAATTTCAGCCAAATAGATGCAGTAATACTTCAAAAAACCTTTAGAAAAATCCATGATGCTTGGCTGAATGTGTGTGACTGAATATTGCAGACAACTTTTTAAAAACCCATCTTCAGTTGGCAATTTCTCCAACCATTTTACACGGAACAAGTCATGTGGTGTTTGTTACCATTGCAATCGACACCTTTAGTCGGGTTTTTTTTTCTTGTCAACTCGTACACGTGAAGTAAATTTTTGGGTAATTGCAAATGATGTATATTGAGGCTTTTAAAAGCGTATCTTGGCTTTTGAGTATACTTTACCTGGAATAAACCCTGAGAAGAATCTCAAAATTCCCGAGAAAAATCCCATCCACCCGAAGGCACTGGCCATTCTCTCACTACCGAGAAATTCCTTTACCATGACATCAGCGACGGCGAACGTTGATCCAACACCGAACAAGAAGACCATAGCATTGACGGCTACTGACCAAAATGACGTCATCCATGGATCACTGATGGCCGAGATGGATATAATAAAAACTGTTACTAATGTGACAGTGGTACTCTTCACCTTTTCCTTGTACAATGCCACGCCGACGAGCAGAACACCAGCGAATTGTCCAGCACCTGCTATCACTACCAGAATAGCTGCTTCTTCGTTGGTAAATCCCTTTTCGACGGCGTGAGGAACAAAGTATATAGTCCACGCTCCCCTCATAACGCGAGATACCACGAAAATGAGGGCCACCATCCAAAAATAGTATTCTTTGAGGAGAGACAAGTCAAAGGCTCGATACATTTTATCACAAACTGACGCCAGGAAGCCCAGTTGCTTTGGTTGGCTTACTTCAGAGGTCATCTGCTCAAGAGGTTGGTATCTGCATTGTGAATCTACGTCTTCAACAGCTTTGTGCGGGAGAAGCAAGGCACCAGACACCACAAGATGAGCACCCATTGAGGCAAGGATTAGCATGGCGCCTCTCCATTTGTACGTATCCAGGAATAATTGGGTAAGAGGCGGTTGGGTCATCAGGGAGATTGGAGGGCCTAACTGAACCAAGCTCGTCACCAGCGCATAATCTTTCACGTCGAAATGTTTTCCAAGTTCTGCACGCGTAAGAATGTTGACGAAACAGTATCCTCCCGCTGTTGATATTAAAATGGGATAAACGGAACACGTCAGTAATGGGCCAGTCACATATCCTCTGCGGCGAGTTTACGATGAGTCTACGGCGGATTTTGGGCCCAATTTCTGCGATGATCGTGCCATACTGCGGTGCCCGCAAGGCGGCAGCAGGATATTTTCAACATCCTGCGGCGGCCGTGGGCAGTCTAGCGCGGAGTTATCATTTTGTTTGAGATCGCAGGCATCGCAGCCGCCGGGGGTTCGTTCCAAGAGTCGTACGGGCGCCCTACCATTGCGGCGCGGTGCCTGTGCGCTCGCAGTGCGATTCTCGGGGACGCCATGCTATTTTTTGGGGCTCAAATATCGCACGGCCTCGGCAGGGGCATCCTACGGCGCCAGCACGATTGCAATTGACATTGTGCAGGCGTCGTGTCGCCGCCGTACGATGTTATGACAGACCCATCACGCGGTTGTCGCACTGCCGCCGCACAGTCTCCGTGCGATAACGGTCGCCCAAATTTGAAATACCATCGCACGGGAATGGCAGGACATGTGACAAAATTTTATGTTAGTGAAATCGGCCCCAGGTAGAGACCAAAATGCTTGTAGCTAGCCTTTTGTCTTAGGCTAGTATTAAGTATTGGTAGGTCTTGAGGTGGTCGTGCGACAAGTATTGGGAGGTAATTGCATGGTCGTGGCTGATCGAGGGACTCTCGTCGTACGACAGTCGCACGCCGTTCTACGACTAGTCGCACGACCAGTCACCAGTCGTGCGTTGTCAGGCGACTGGTCCTTGACACTTGAATGTAGTATTGCAATCATCGTGCTACCAGTCTGCTACCAGTCGGGGACAAGTTTACAGTGTGACTGCTTGTAGTCCAGTCAATCTAAGATAGGCCTATACATGTATTTTGGCTCAACCCACCACTAATTGCAACAATTTTTTCTAAACTGGTGTCCATTTTAGTAAAGTTTCCTTAACACCATACTAAAGGTTTACCAAAATATATTTGGTGGAAAGGTATCAAATTTGCATAATACCTGCAGTCATTAGGACATTTTTTAATCAAAACGAATTACATGTTGTGCAACGTATACCCATGTTTTCATGGCCCTAAAACATTTAAACACGATTCCCAATTCATATTGTTAAGATAGATACGCAAATTATGCAAATTGGGTACCACAATTGTTAAAGTGTTTTTCACCAAAAGTCTCCAAATCCATATTTTCCTGGTCAAGAAAATTAAGATAAAGCACAGAATAATCCATTTTATGACTTGTCTATTGGATATATGATTCGCAGACTATACGCATTGCTAGCGACATGGGGCCAATTTCATAAAGCTGTTTAGCAGAAATATTTGCTTAATCAAAAATGGGTCAATAGTCAAAATTGCATGTTAATTTGTGTTTTTCACAAGAATATCTGCTATTCTTGCTAAGAACACAAGTTGACATAAAATGTTGACTATTAACCCATTTTTATAAACAAACAAATTGTTGATTAAGCAAATTTGTTTGCTAAACAGCTTTATGAAATAGGACCCTGAACCACTCACAGCGCATGAAAAGGCAACTTTCAACCAATGAGGCCAAGAGGGGACAAATGTATCTGTCTGACGCAACAGTTGTGCTGGAACGCTGTGTAAAATCACCACTCGTGTTGTCAACTCACTGCCCACCCAACCTATTTCTCCGCTTTTTATAATATGTAAATATATGTGGTGTTTTACTTAAATTTGATTGCTAACGTATGGCAGAAATTTGTATAGAAGCGACGGACAGTGCCTAAATTATAAAGAAAATCTTTGTGAAACGTTGAAAAAATATTAACCAAGATGTGTATGAAAACCTAAGTTCCCTACCGTATATTCTAGCAGTGGAGACAGATTGTCGTTCCTAAATGCCTGATTTAAGTAACTGGGCATTACTCTAAAGTGGGCCTCCCACTGTGCGATTTTTGCTACGATTGGGTACGATTGGGTACGATTGTGTGTAGAGTCTATAGGCAGTCTCCGATAATCGTACCAATTCCTAGGAAATTCGTGGCAAAATTCGCACAGTGGGAGGCCTCCCACTGTGCGATTTTGGCTACGAATTAGGTACGATTAGCTACGATTTGGTTACGATTGTGTACAGAATATACACAATCGTAACCAATTCGTAGCTAATCGTACCTAATTCGTGGCCAAAATCGCACAGTGGGAGGCCCGCTAATAAGTTAAATGTAATGGTTTGTGAACACACAATCTGATAGGGGCTAACATTGCAACTATGTGCTAGAGGTGGACCTGCAAAGCATCCCCAGCACTGTAGGCAGGCGTGCCAAAAGACTGTACTTTTGGGACACTGGTCCTCTTTGTGGCAAGCGTGTCCTTGTTCGCTTGCGACAAGTGTGCCAAGTACTTTGCGGCAAGCGTGCCAAGTATACTTTGCAGCAAGTGCGCCAAGTACTTTGCGGCAAGTGCGCCAAGTACTTTGCGCTAAGTGCGCTAAGTACTTTGTGGGAAGTGTACTAAATACCTTGCGGCAAGTACTTTGTGGCAAGTGTGCCAAGGACTTTGTGGCAAGTGTGCTCTCTCCTCTTTTGGCAAGTATGCCAAGAACACTGAACTTGCGTGCTCGTTTAACCCTTTAAGTCTAACACTGAAAAATTAATCCATGCATTTTTACTATTGTAATAGTTTATTTTGGGGTTGTATACGATTATCAGTTCAGGAGGCAGATACATACATGTAAGGCGATATGACGACATTACACCTGTATTATGCGAGCTCCATTGGCTGCCAGTTGTGGAGCGGGTGGAATTTAAAATATTGTGTATCATATTTAAACTCTTATATCATCAAGGGTCAGCTCCACACTACTTATCTCAATTGATCTGTGTTTCAGCCTAAGATTTGCACTAAAAGTTGTAATGGAGTAAAACTTCTTCATCCCAAACTTAAGTCGAAACCAACTAAGTCTTATGGTGACCGCGCATTTAGTAATTACGCACCAGTCTTGTGGAACCGTCTCCCTGTGGACATAAGGGCTATCAGTAATTTTAATGTGCTTAATGGAGCTAGAATCCCCCTTGACGAAAAATCCAGCATTTGCACCTTTTCCGATAGTCGACATATCCCTCCAGCCGACTTACACCGCTGTTTATTTCAAATGGTCCGTTTTAAGTGGATAAATCGCAAGCAAAAGTGCGGTTTTCGAAAATGAAATTTGCGCGATTTCTGAAACGCTCATTAGTTATTAATGATTTGCGCGTGACCCCGTGACGCAATCCTGAGAAACACGAGTAAACACCGTCGGCAATTCCATACGTTTACACGCAAAAAAACTCCGAAAACCGTCTCTGTTCGATGGTGTTTTTAGAAGATTTTTTTCTCGTGCAAAGAGCCAGAGATGTGCCCAGTAGTTGTGTGGTTGTATGCTTTACCAGACACCATGAACATAAAATAGCAGAAAGATTTTCTTTTCTATTACCAAAAGAGAGAAAAATTAGTCGCTCTTTCTAACCTGTACCGGCCGATGTTCAAACACGTGGAAACTACGGCCCGCGGGGACCGTTTCATGCTGTACACAGACCACTGTGAATGCCGTTCGTTCCGTGACAAAACCACCAGTCGCAATGCACCAGTATTTACTTCAAAAGAGCTTCATTGTGAGCCACAAGTTAACGTTTTTTTTACAAAACAGGTAATAGTAGATTATTTTCATATTACATGAAGTGTTTTTGACGTTTGTATTTTGAAGGACAAAACAGGCATGATGAACATTCCCTACGTGTATTTTCCATTCAATACTGCACAGGCCGTTTTGTGTTCTTCTCAGGATGACGTCAAAACCATGTTTATCAACAAACCCAGTGACCTCGAGCGTTTCAGAATTTCGGGTGAAGAGGGTCAGAAATGCTTTGCGTTTTAATCAAAAGCCTGTAGATTTTTTGTGGAAAACAAGTTGTGATGGTGTTGTAGACACATACACCTCCATGATAAACAGAAAAACTTTTTAAAAATGTGGACGGGGGGATACTAGCTGTTTAAACAATATTTTAAGACTTTTCTTTTTAAATTATGGTGTTTTTATTGTGTGATAGTATTGCGTGATAGTGTGATAGAGACATGTAAAGCGTTTTAAGATTTTTAAATGTAAAACGCTATATTAAATTACTATCAATGCTAGAATAGGGCGACAAATCGTGTGTAAAAAAGGTATATTAGGGCGACCTGCTCAATATAGGGCGACATTTTGGTGTCGCCCTAATATTTTTGAGTTTAACATTAATTTTTTTAGGTCAAAAACCCATTTTTTTTTAGGTCGAGAACCATTTTTATCGGGACCATCTCTGGAAGCTTTGGGTAAAAAAATAAGGTGTCATTTTGAGTGACTCTTGCCGAAATTTCGGTGGTCCCCGGCGAGAGTCTTGCCGAAATGTCGCCCCATTGCGGCATTCAGCGTTGTTTAAAAATGAATTATTATTATTATTATTTTTATTATTATTAAATCGTGGTGGACGAAACCTTAAACAAATATGTTTTTAAATTTCAACATACCTACGAGTGTGTTCAGCATTATACCGAGCTCCAAGACACCAGATGCCCGAGACGCCATCACGAGTCCTACTGTGGTTGCAATCCCACCAGCCATGCTTACAGGACGGGCGCCGAAAACTCCTCCAACTGGTCCGGCTATTGGCCCTGCAGATGGAGTCAAATACAATAGCCTATAGCCATGGTGTAAAGTCTCAATAACGGATTTGCAAATTTTCACATTTTTATAAAAAGAAACGTCGCTTTTCAACTGTTGATAAAACCTCGACAGAAATATGGGTCATTTTATACATTTGGGGTCCAACGTGTGACATTTTTCTGTCCCCATTACACCTGACATACTGACTGCTATTTGCCATAGAAGTATCATTAAAAATGCCTTCAAAGCATATTTTTATGAATTGTAAATATGTCCTTTCTTTGTCATTTTGAGTGTGCTTAAAGGGACACACCTGCTTACTGTTTACATAATGTAGCGATCTAGCATCCTTAACAATAATTTTTCTATGGTCTTTGTGAAAATAAATTATCAAAATGTCAAGTAATTAACTAGAACCGGCTTTGTTGGGCTCTTTTGGGCTCGAAATAGACCCATACATTATTCTGAAGCGCCTTCGAGAGTAAATTAGATATATCCTGAAAAGACGCCGTCAAATTTGAGCACTTTTGAAAAATTCAAGGTCACGTGACTTTTCGGGACCAAATTCTGGTTCCGAAAAGTCACGTGGTCTTGTGGGTTAGTTGTATTTCCAGCCGTATTAAAGTTTGTTACTGCAGAACTGCACCAAATTCAACTCTGATTTTTCCCCAATATTTATAAGTAATTGACAAAAGAGAGACTATTTATACAGGTATTAAACAAAGTTAAACATAAGTATGAAAATTCGAACATAATTGTTTGTTTCGAGAGTCCGGAGAACGGGAGCGGACGCGTGCTACGGCCATCCTCTTGCAACAGTGCCCCTTTAACGCACTCCCTAACTCCTGCGTACAGTGGCCCTTTGAAAAAGGCCCCATTTGGCGGTGGGACTAGCGACAGAAATCTTGTCGCCTCTGCTGGACCAATCAGGACGCTTGCAGTGCATTGTGCAGCACGATTGCAGGCATTCAAATGTAACGCGCGCAGATTGCAAACACCGTGCATGCATGTGATACATGTACTCGGTAATGCTGGCCGTTGTCCGCGTCGGCGATTGGCTGCTATTTAAAGCATATTGGGGAATCCGTTCCATTACATTCGTCAGCATGCATCCCCGTTATTAATTTGAAAAACTGCGGAGTAAATAAGGTTCGTCGTTTGAAAGTTTGGTAGGAATGGGACAGTCATAAGGAACGGAACCCAATACAATTTCTGGAAAGTATAGAAATGGTTTCTTTTCGGCATAACATGACCGAATTGATTAAATTACATCAAAATGACTCGGGCGTGAGTTGGCTCAAGACAACAGCCGGCTCGCTCCACAGATTTGCGTGTATTTCCTCAGGGTATTGTCACGTCGCTTTGCAGGGTAGAAATTCCCTGAGATCTCAGGATGGCTACGGCAGGCTACCGCGGAGTGTAGGATATTTGGCCCGCGCAGCACGGCAAATAGCCTGAGTGCACACACAACAAGTACGGGCGTGTTGCTTCGGCGTACGTTCGTGAAGAAAAAACATGAAAAACATGTTATTAGAACCAGTTACTAACTGGAAATGTTTGTAAAGTCAACAGGAACCAGTTAAAGCCAACTGTTGATAGAAAAGAAAACAGAAATTCCTATTCGGTCGTCCGGGCTGTCCAGTGAAATCGTGAGCAGAAAATTGGAGATATCCTGAGCAGGAGAAGAGCGAATCGTTTGTGACAAAGTCGTGAGGCTCTCGCGTAGTTGCAACGGCTGGTAAAGCGTATAACCCGTCATTTTGACGGTTTTTGTTAATTTTGCACTTCTTTAGTAAATTACGGGATATTTTGATGATCATCAAAAAGGTATTGTCAATGCTGCTATATACATCACTAAATCATGTAAACAGTAGGCCGGTGTGTACCTTTAACAAATCTTGGGCTACACGCTGTGATTGAAGGTATGCTTGATTAAAACCAACCTGAGCCAGGGGCGGATCCAGGGGGAGGGGGGGGGGGGGGGGGGGCGTGTGGGGGGGCGCACGCCCCCCCCCCCCCCCCCCTTTCCAAAAAACAAAAACAAAAACAAAACTTTTCCTGCTTAAAGTGGTTGAATATTGCCCCAGATCGCACCACAGCATCTAGAATCCGTCAGGGCTTCGTGCTACGCGCTCGCTATTTCATTGTCATCAGCATTTTATGCTTAAAAATTTCACGCCCAACCCCCCACCCCCCCACCCCCCCCCCCCCCCCCCCCCCCCCCCCCCCCCCCACCCCCCCCCCCACCCCCCCTTTTCAAAATCCTGGATCCGCCCCTGTGAGCAAAAAACAGCTCCGTACTTTGTCTAACTTTTGAGAAAACAGTCAAAAACTGGTTTACAATCACCAAAACCACTTCACACTAAACCATAGCCTGTGCACAAAGTTTTGGGGCGAAGTGGCTCTGGGCGAAATGGCCTTTGGGTGAAGTGCTTTAGGGCAAAGTGGTCAAGGGCGTGGTTTTGGATATAAATGAATTTACGTCTCGCGAGACGAAAAATAATTGTTTTGCTCATTTCTCGAAAACTATAGCACTTTCCATTTCAGGCGAGGTTTAGGCCTACTACCGTCAGCATGTTTAGGCCTATATTGTGTGCAAGTTATTGTGTAAATCTGTGAACATTTCTGATTTTCGAGATTACCAATGATGAATTTGGTTCCACTCCTGAATTTGGTTTTGTTTCTATCAAATCTGCACTTATAATACTCATGATCAACTTTTCAATCCTTGCCGATTTTTCTCAACCTAATATCATAACTCCATTCCCTCGCCTTTTTCATTGAACCGTATATAGGCGTATAGTCAACTTACCGAGCAAGTCGCCCACACACTCCACAACAGCAAAAACAGTCCCAAGAACCCACGTTCTCGCGCCAAAATCACTCTGTATGTAGATGAGCATCATACCGAGCGATTTAATGATGGTAAAAAAAACCACATATTGTAGACAGACGGATATTGCCACCAGAATGCCAGGTTTACAGACGCCCATTTCGCTTGCTGCTCAAGTGGGAAACGTTTTTCTACTGTTAGCACGCACAGAAAAATCAGCACATTGCAAAGAGACCCTTTTGTTACACAAACGACTATTTTCTACACAGCAACTGAATGGCCTTTCACACCTTCGAGAGGCGATACACTCCACTGGGCATATTATTACATACATTTCACATTGCTCGCATCAACCACGATCGAGAGGCATAGACTACACTCCACTGGGCACTATTTTCCAAACCCATTCGGGCATATTAATATGGTTGAGGCCGTCTGCAGGTTTGTTTTGCTGTATAAGGGAATATTTAGTCTATAGGGGGGAGGGGGAGGAGGGGGGAGGGGGAGGGGGGAGGGGGGAGGGGGGAGGGGGGAGGGGGGAGGGGGGAGGGGGGAGGGGGTGGGGGGAGGGGGGGGGGAGGGGAGGGGAGGGGAGGGGGAGGGGGAGGGGGAGGGGGAGGGGGAGGGGGAGGGGGAGGGGGGGGGGGGGGTTGGGGGGGGGGGGGGTTGGGGGGGGGGGGGGGGGGGGGGGTTGACATTGCGTACACCATGCGTTCCGGGGGGAGAAGGGGGGGGGGGTCCAAGCCAAATACGCAAACCAAAAATGTATTTTTAGTAAATCGGGAAAGGATGGACAAGTTGACCATGGCTTCAGACCTTATGTACAAAATATATTAGATAGGCCACACATTTTTCTCACACATCTCACATTTTTCTCACTCCTCAAATTAGGTTTTCCCATTAAATCCCCAGTTGAACTCTAATCTGTGTGTACACTATCAGATAACTTAAGGCGAAATAATACATGTTTCGCGTCCCCGCCCGCTTCCTTTTTTGAGGCCGCCTGGATTTATTTTTTATTTTTTATTTCCAAAAAATTTGTAAAAAATATTAAAAACTATACAACAAATCCGTCGGAAAATAAACACAGAAATATCCTCAAAAAATCAACAAATTTCGCTGTAAAGAAACTTGTTCCTTACATTTGGAACATTACCACCAATTTGTAAGTAACCGTATACCGGTATACTGTAAAAAATAAAAACAGGTTCAGGTCATTGAGTTTGACCTTTTGACCCTATGTAAAAGCGCCCTATACGGAAGCTTGAATTACCATATCATAATACAACTGTTGACTGCGGGGTTGTTTTCTTTACTTTAACAGTCTCAAATAGGGTAATCCGAATATGAAGGGTTGAATGCCAGGGTCACACATGTACTTTATTTCGACAACGTGGTTTACCAGAATATACACAAAGCTCATCATCTTTCCATTGACACGAGATTATATTCTCATAACCAAGTTTATAGCGAATAGCCGCCATTTGTAACAAAAGGTGCCCCACGAAATGGCGGATATTCGATACGGTCTATTCTGAATAAGAAACAAGGTTGGTAATTTACACACAAACCCATGGGCCTTACCAAAATGACCAATTCATTTCAATTAAATTTCCAATTGGAATAAATAGGATTCAATAGACCAGTTGCGTGATAGATTTCCATAAATCCTAGAGTCCCGCCTTCACGATATGGCGCTCGCATGCAAGTGAGTCAAGCACCAGACTACCTGGCAAATCGGGCCGTTTCCAGGAGGTCACTTACAAATCGGTGGTAATGTTCTAAATGTAAGAAAAAAGTTTCTTTCCAGCAAAATTTGTAGATTTTTGGAGGATATATCTGTGTTATCCGACAGTCAACCGGCGCGAAAGTGTGTGCGGTATACCTGGAATACCTTGCATATTAATACTCTATGCATTTTTTAGCTAGACCATCCGAAATTACATTTCGAAATGAACATGTTGAAACATGTATAGTCATCGAGAATATTTTTTTAACTTGAAATCTATGTCAACTTTGAAAGCTGGAACGTTTCCAAACTGCAATGAGGCATTCAAGAAACGATTTTGGGTTATGTGACTGGTTTGAAGTTGCTGATCAACATGTTCAATCAACATGGTCCGGCTTAGGAATACATGGTCCGGCTTAGGAGTACATGGTCCGGCTTGCGTAATTTTTTGTTACATGTGCCAGCACCAGGGGCGGATCCAGGATTTTGAAAAGGGGGGGGGGGGGGGGGGGGGCGTGAAATTTTAAGCTATGACAATGAAATAGCGAGCGCATAGCGCGAAGCCCTAACGGCTTCTAGGATTATAGATGCTCTGTGGTGCGATCTGGGGCAATATTTAACCACTTTAAAGCAGAAAAAGTGTGCACAAAAAGTTTTTTGTTTTTGGGGGGAAAAGGGGGGGGGGGTGCGTGCGCCCCCCACGCCCCCTTGGATCCGCCCCTGAGCACGCACCCCCTGGAAACGGGCCCGATTTGCCATTCATTCATGCACAAAAACCGTGTTTTCTGAAGTATTACTGCATCTGTGTGGCTGAAATTTCTACAAGGTAGTTTTCTCGACCTATGCTTCCAATTACCAGTGGAAATCATGCTGTTTTTAACAGTCTACCATACACGTAGGCCTATAGGTACTACCTTTAACCTACGTAAGTGCGCAGATCGGTCTCAAATTGGTTAATTGGGATTCGACTATTGGAATGATTTGGTTATTTTGGTTGGGGGACGTGCCTCTGGGGACATGGCCTAGTTTATCAATTTTATTCCCATTGATGTAATAACCGGTTGACAAATGATCTTCCACTTTTTTCATAAAATAAAGATGCATTTTTACAAGCGTTTGAAATGAACAAATTCATTTGAAATGAACGGCACAAGTTCTTAAAACAAGTTTCGATCTATTTTTTGAACGATATTAAAGTTATCTTTGATCGATCTTTGATCGATTTTGAAGGGCATGTCACATGTGGGTGGTGCTTACAGAATAAGTCTATAAACGCGGAATGGCACAAATTTTAAAATCAAGCGGCGCCCACGTAGCCCGGGTAACACCCTTCAGCGACACGGTAGGGGCATCTTCAGGGTTCTTGAAGGTGAAGTTGTAGAGAAGAAGCGTGAAGAAAATAAAGAGCTCCATCTTTGCAAGGTGTTCGCCCAGACAGATCCGACGACCTGCAAGAAGACATGAATAGAACCCCGTTACAAACGGCGTTATTTTTGTGTGATTGTGGATGTGTGTGTACATGCAGCGATGAGGTGAAAAATCATGTCTGAGTCTGTAGTCTGTTCACTATATCCACGTTCCGAGAAAACAGTGAAAAACTATGTACATATGCTTTCAAGAAATTGTATTAAGTCACCGTCCTATTTAGGCTGGTTTCCTTTAGGCTGGGGTCATAATACCACTGTGGTCTGAGACCTAGTTCACACGAGGGCGCTCTTGTAAGTTGGAAAACCTTGCTTAAAGTGTTGATAGCAATGGTAACAAACACGACTTGAGTACTTCTTGTAATAAATTAACAACTGAATTTTTTTTAATGCGAGTGCACACACATATTTTACCATTCACGTAACACAAAACATGTATGAATTTTGAAGGTTTTCTGGACCATGCATCTATGTAAATAAGGGTGTTATGCTAACACCCTAATTCCACGCATCCCTTAAAAACAAATTATCTTGCAAATTATACAATTGAGGCACTCTTTAAAGGGACACACCGGCTTACTGTTTACATAATGTAGCGATCTAGCATCTTTGACAAAAGATTATCAAAATGTCACGTAATTATAAACTAGAAATGTTTAAAATTAACAAAAGAGACAAATGTTGGGCTATACGCTTTACCAGCCGTCATGTGTTTGTAAATAAAGGTGGCGTTCTATATGGGTCGACACGTGTTTAACCTCGTTTCCTTGTTTGCCCTGACTCATCACACTTTGCATGATCCCTCAGGTCAGCGGTGACTCGAGCAACCTTTAGCGCCCGCAATAGGCCTATCGGCTGTTTTTCTTCGGATATTATTTATCGCCGCGAAGCGAAGACGCGAAAATCTGAGATTCTCTCGTCCATATCAACACCCAGAAACCCTTCTTATGAAATGTGGTGTTGACAGCCAGACTTGTATACAAATTGGAAAATACGGTATGTAGGCCTACATAGTGTTCGTAGGACATTATTTTTCAACAAGAAGAGAAACCAACCGCGAATGACAAAAGCAACTCGCACTTCGCGCTGGTTTCTACCTCCAAGGCCACGTGATTTATCCGAACCAGAATCTGGTTCGGATAAATCACGTGACCTTGATTTTTTGAACAATTCTAAAAAAAACGGCCAAATTGGGTGGTTTCTTTTCAGGTTCTCTTCAGTCTATTTAGGAAAGACTTTCAGAATCATGTATGGGTCTATTTCGAGCCCAAAATAGCCTAACAAACCCGGTATGTCCCTTTAAGTCAGTATGTCCCTTTAAGTCAGTACTCTTTTCCGCGCACCGATTCCAAATGGTGTGAGTTCTTCGCGGCTGACGAAGTTGCCGTCACCATCCAGAAATCGCTCTGGACGAAACTCGTCCGGGTCCTTCCACGTTGACGGGTCAAAATGATTGTGCCACAAGTTGGCGATAATCATCGTACCCTTCGGAATGTTGTATCTGAGAAACAAGAAAAATATGGCTTGACTTGGCTTGGCTAAACAGGTGGCCACTTTATACAAAGTTTGCGCCAGCATTGTACAAATGGTATTATATAGGGACTAAAGGTTGCCACTATGCTAGTGCATGGCTTCTTTAACAAGGTACAGGTTTGACTGTAGTACAACGCAGTTTTATTGACCGCCATGAATTGGTCATATCTTCAGTCACACCGGATTGAACGATTTCTGGATCGTGCGGTTGGTGACGATTTGGCCGAGGTACTACCAATCGGCAATGTATGCTATGATCTCCATTTGCAGTCACATACTTTGACTGTTCTGAGGACTGGTTGCAGGTCATACTACACGTGGTCGTTCCATCACCAACGATTGGAGACGATCGACCGCAAGACCAATCATAGGTAATCGTGCGACTATATATGGTGGCGATCAGTGACTGATAGTGCGATCAATCGTGGCGAACTGCACTACCGGTCCTGAGGTCGTACGACAGGTGGCACTTCAGGTGGCACAACCAGTGGCACGACCAGTCGTGCGACTACCCGAGATCATGTACGACTGGTGGTGCGACCTTGCGCGACTGGTGGTATGACCATGTACGACCTGTCTGCGATTTGGAATCGTAGGTAAGAAATTTTGAACATGACCATCGACCTTGCTGGGACTGATTTTGCTCTGGCGATCACCCACGACCTTTGCGACCAGCGAGCGCTCTTTCTATGTTTTGCCTGCGATACTAACATTTTTCGGTCACAGCTGGGTCGTTACCCAAACGCAGGTCTGCTGTGACTGGGACTCTACAAAATGTATTCACGGGGCGCGAAACATTCACATTTCAAATATGTTTCCAATACTGACCCATGAATTTTCGTGTCCTCTGAGCTTTCATGTGGCACGGAGAGTGGGACAATCGTACCTCTGCGTTGGATCTCGCAAAGGACGGCCTCTGTGTATGGTAAATCAGTTCTGTCCGAAATCCTGGGAAACCGGTTTCGTCCCGTGACGTCATCCAATTCCTCCTGCACGCGCGTCTGCACCTCTGGATTCGCCGTCATGTACAGCAGGCTCCACCGAAGAGTCGTTGTCGTGGTCTCAGTTCCAGCCACAACCAGATCACTCGCTACCTGCTCCATGTTGTTGAAAGTGAAGACGCCACAGTTGGCACCAGCCCCCTCCCTAGTCTCCTTCTCCTTCAGGAAACAGTCGATGAGGTCCCGAAGATTCTCACCGTCGTAACTTTCGTTGTGCTTCGTAAATATGTGGTTTAGTTGCAGGACCAGTTTTCTGACCGCCGAGATGTACTTCTGAACGAAAGGGAGAAATGTGAGTTTGGACATGAAGGGTGAGAACTCTAGGGCGCCCCCGGATCCAATCGCTTCGAAGACGTTGTCTGTACAGTGAATGAGATGTTTGAACGTCTCGTCTGTGTACTGAAACCTGCTCCCAAAGACGACCGAGCAGATGATGTTGGACACGGCTGCGGAGACTAGTGGTCTGGGGTCAAACGGAGTTCCGCCGTGTTTCTTCCATTCATCTATCAGAAAGGCGGCTTCACTGGCAATGTTCTTCTCAAAGTTTGATTTGCCCACGCCAAGACCTCTCAGTACTGTTAAAGAAAACTTACGGATTTCCGCCCACGTTCCTCCTGACGAAGCAAAGACCCCTAAAGAAGACAAAGCAATGTAAAAAGTAATGTGTCGGGGAATTTTTCATGGAAGCAGATTTATTGGAAGGTGTAGATGTTTAATTTATAAAGCCATGTATATGGTTTTCTTCTGTTCTCTATAGATCTGAGCATTTTCTCCTCGTCTTTTCAAGACACCTGTTGCTTTAGAGTCTTACCTCAAGTCGAAACGGAGACGGTGTTAGGTTTATACATGTACTAGTCGATTGACCTTTTTTTGTAGTCGAACCATTCCTCGTTCGAGTGATGTATATAAGTCGAATTAAAAGTATGATTAACTTTATCTCGCTATATAGAACTTGTTCTGAGGTGCTGGCAAAGATCCGGAGATATAGGCCTAAGGAACAAGAGTATAGTCTCAAGGTATATATAGGCCTATCCGGAATGTTCCGAACATTCGCGCAATTTACAGTATCATAATAGACCGTTGATCTTATATTAGCTGTATCTAAAAATGTGTTTTATCCAGAGTACATACATGTACATGTAACAGTACGACCCATTAATTTAAAGAATCATCGGGAAATATCTAGCCAGAGAACCAGAATATGTCCAACAGCTCACCCATTCCAGGTCGATATATCTCGCTCACGCAGAATCTTGGCCTGGCCGTGAGTTGCTGTTGATTGAGGGCTTCCTTCATTGTGGCGAGTCCGTGCAGAACTACTACCAGATTTCCCGCTATATTCACACTAAATACATCACCGTATCTATACAGAAAATAATAATCACGACATTGCAACATCGGATATTTCGTGGTGTAAACAGTTCTTAAGAGGGGGCTTCCAGTTTATGTCTTTGTACAGAGGACATTAACCACCTTTTTAGCAAGAAACCGCCCCATCAGATAACTAGCCTATACGGCTATATGAAACTGTATAATGTAAGAAATTATCGTCACCTTCGTGTTAGTCTGGAAAAGTGCTCATGTAGTTCGTCGCCCGACAGTACGCCTACTACAAGACGTGGAATGTAGCCAAGGATTGGCCAGCCCGTGGGACCTGGAGGAAGGTTCTGGGCTCTGCCTCGAAGATACCAGAAACACGCCGTCAGGATAAGCAGCATAATGACGACAAAAGAGCTGCCGTAGCCGACAATAGCCTCCATGGTGATTATGTGGGATCGGTTCTCGAGCAACGCATATAGAACCCAGTGTATACCTCCAAGTCTGTTTGGTCGTTCAATATCATTTATGTTCAAAGTTTAGACTCGAGATTGCAATATTGCGACATCTTGCATCGAAATCCGGGCAATTAAAAATCAAAGGGCAAACACACCACGCAATCATACCAGGCCATGTATCTACTGTACTTTATACCTTTCCAAGTGTCCAAATATACGTTTGTAATCATTTATTTATCAAAAGATTTTTGCAGCTCGGCTGTATTGACACATGTACTTACAAGAAATTCGAATACAAGTATAGTGGAAGTGTCGTGTGTAAAGACAGATTAAATGATGGGAACATTTTTAACAAGGGGAACTAACAGCATTTATTTTACATAACTAAAGAATAATGTCGCTAAACTAAACTGCCTTCTACACATTTCAGTCACATAAATCCAGTAATACTTCAGAAAACCTTAAAAATCCATGCATAGTTTTTATGTTGAATGAATAGTTACAAATCGTTTGCAAAAGAATCTTAATCTTGTGTCTGATTGTTTAATATGGTGGAGGAACTACGGGCCCACATAAGCTCTCAGCTGACAATCTCAAGGATGAGTTGAGCAGGCACAATGTGCTCGCAGAGCAAGAAAAACATTATTTTCCGCCCCGGAGATAGCTTCCGTAAAGTCTTCAAACAGGCTGATTCTTTCCAAGTGTCTGCTTACGACAAGGTAAAGCTGGCACATAACCACATGTTGAAGGCTGTTTTATTATTGGCCTATCTCTTTGACGCACTGGCTAACCCTCAAGCCCCGAGGAAGCAGGACAAGATTTCGTTCAGGACTTATCGTTTTGGGGTCTGGTCGTGGTAGCCTAGCAATGGCAAGACAACAAATTGTTGATGATGTCCTTGATGAGACATTCCACACCTTCAAGTGCAACTCTCCATCATTGGGAGCTTTGTTTGAATCTTCGTAAAGGGTATACACAGAAAAAGCCAACAATCTTACCGATAAGGTGACGAGCACCACTTCTTCACGAAGCAAGGACTACACACCTAGCCTTTACATTATGCCTTACAAATATTTTTATCAAATCGTCTTTAAAATCGATTTTCAGACCAACATTTAGCAATCATATATTGAAACTTGACAATAATCCGCAGTGTGCGTGGTGCTTTTGGATGAGTCTATATTATGAACGCGGAATGGCACATATTTTAAAATCGCGCGGCGCCCATGTAGCCTGGGTAACACCCTTTAACGACACGGGAGGAGCATCTTCAGGGTTCTTGAAGGTGAAGTTGTAGAGAAGAAGCGTGAAGAAGATAAAGAGCTCCATCTTCGCAAGGTGTTCGCCAAGACAGATCCGACGACCTGCAAGAAGAAGGGTTTAAAGGCAGATTACTGGAAAGAAAACTGTAACAAACAGCATTATTACATTCGTTTGTGTGTGATTGAGGATGTATATGTGTATTGGAAAATTGGAACCACTTGTATCTTTCTTTTGAGTAAGGTTTTCTGCTCAAATGTTTGATTAAAACTTAGGGTATACAGGTCGAAAGTCAGGTCGTCTAGAATTATTTATACGTCCCCCGTAGCGCAGTGTCCGGGACACTATTTCCCACGATCGCAGGGGCTGGACATTTTATCTTGTTAAAATAGGGCTATTCTGACAGCAGAACAGATTATATATATCGGTATATATGTCAGACCAGTTTTAGCATTTAAATGTGTTAATTGCACTCTATTTACCGATGTTGTCTGACACACATTTAGCTGTAGTCTGGATTCATCCGGGGTATAGTTTATCAATTTAGTCAGCCCGGGAAAAGCTTGGTCACGGTCCACTATAAGAGATGGCATATATAACAGCTACTTGTATAAAACAGTCTGGTCTGCAGGTTCTGAATCTCGAGGTACATATTTACTCCCTTTGACGCACCGATTCCAAATGGTGTGAGTTCTTCGCGGCTGATAAAGTTGCCATCTTCATCCAGAAATCGCTGTGGACGAAACTCGTCTGGGTCCTTCCACGTCGATGGGTCAAAATGATTGTGCCATAAGTTGGCGATTATCATCGTATCCTTCGGAATGCTGTAACTGAAGAACAAGAAAAACGTCATGGCTTGATTTGGCTCGGTTACAGATTCCCTTTACGGGCAAAGGTTTGCGCATTCAACAGAAGAATCGACTTAGGTAACTTCAGTGCTCTTCTTTCGTATGATCCTTTAAAGGAATCTGGTTAAGCTCGGCCACGGTGTGTGAGAGAACATCAGGTAGAAATTTTCGAGATGGGAGGAAAAACCCCATACTTTCTGGGACTGAAAACCCAATCCACATACTGACCCAGACGCGAATTTTTGATTCTGTGCCTTCTGATTGGTACACTGTAAATGAATATTCATACTCATATTGTTGATATCCCCTAAAGCCCGCCGCACACCTTTGCGATTTACCGGCCAATCAGACACCGGACCATCGGATCCGGTAAAATCAAACAAGTTTGATTTGCTCCGGTCTATATGGTGTACGGTCAGACCGGCCCGAATTGTTTTAGCGCACACCTTTCCGGTATGTGGTCCGATGATCCGATTATCCGGTAAATTGCAAAGGTGTGCGGCGGGCTTAACGTGGCGCGGCCCCGGCCCCTAACGTGGCGCACTTTACTTAATTGGCGCAATAAACAATATGTTGCACTTGGCATTAAAAGGAAAGTTCTCAGGTACCTTCATAAATTCCAAAACTAAAATTGGGAGGAGAATCATTCACCAGAATGTGAAGATATCGCCGTTCGCTTCTGGTTGACATCTTGCACGAGAGCCTGTAATAGGCATTTCATATGCACGTGAATAAAATTGTGTCTATCGGCGTTGTGTCCTGTATCACGGTTCGTGCGCGCAAATGGTCATCACTGGCCACCGTATAGCACGGTTTTCAAAATTTCGGCCAATCAGCGTCGAGTGCGGGAGTACTAGGGAACGTTTGCGGCATCGGCCGAAATTTTTCCATTTTTTGTCATTTGTACTTGGCCAAAAAGTGAATAACTGTTTTTTTGGAAGGCACATATTTCTGCATTAAGCTGTCAAAGCCTGAACCTCATATGCTGATGGATTTTGGTACAATGTGAATGGATTTCCAGTGAGATGTTGAAGTGCGCCACGTTTGGGGAAATCACTATATAGCGCCATCAATGAGTTGTTTAAATTAGGGAATAAAGGAATGAAAATGAGATGCAGTATGCTTCCGGGCGAATCGATTGGTGGTCTAGTGGTAAAGCATAGTATTATCAAGCAGAAGGACCCGAGTTCAGTTCTCGCTGTGGTTAAATACCATTATCTTTTTCAGTAACTGAAGAAATACTTTGAAACATTTCCAAACTGCAGTTGGGTTTGTTTGAAGAACGTGCATTGGTATGCAAGTGATATCCACCAATCAGAAAACAAGAGGTGCTATGTCGTTTGGAAATAAAAAATTCTCGACCCGGACGACGGGATTCGAACTAGGGCCACAAAGGTGGAAGGCGAGGAAAGAACCGCTACTCCGATTTGATTCCAAGACTTCGGTGTTAGTAGACGACTCGTTGCGTCACATATTGCCATTCAGGATAAATACAAACAAAACCATAACAGAAATTTGGATATGAAAACACCAAACAATGCAACAAGTATAACTTACATAGTATTTAGTTGGACGCAGTTTTATTAACAATAAACTATTGACGCCTCAAACTTACACCAAATTGGTCTGGGGCGCAAAACCACGTTACTTTACAATACTAACCCACGTATTTGTGTGTCCTCTGAGCTTGCGTGTGGCACGGAGAGTGGGACAATAGTACATCTGCGCTGAATCTCGCACAGAACGGCCTCTGTGTATGGTAAATCAGGTCTGTCCGAAATCCTGGGAAATCGGTTTCGTCCCGTGACGTCATCCAATTCCTTCTGCACGCGTGTCTGTACCTCTGGATTCGCCGTCATGCACAGCAAGCTCCAACGAAGAGTCGTCGTCGTAGTCTCAGTTCCAGCCACAACCAGATCACCCGCTACCTGCTCCATGTTGTTGAAAGTGAAGACGCCACAGTTGGCACCAGCCCCCTCCATAGTCTCCTTCTCCTTCAGAAAACAATCAAGAAGGTCACGAAGATTCTCTCCGTCGTACCCCTCGTTGTGCTTCGTAAAAATGTGATTCAGCCTTTGGATCAGTTTTTTAACCGCCGAGATGTACTTCTGAACGAAAGGGAGAAATGTGAGTTTGGACATGAAAGGTGAGAACTCTAGGACGCCCCCGGCTCCAATCGCTTCGAAGACGGTGTCTGTAGAGTGAATGAGATCTTTGAACGTCTCGTCTGTGTACTGAAACCTGCTCCCAAAGACGACCGAGCAGATGATGTTGGACACGGCTGCGGAGAGTAGTGGTCTGGGGTCAAACGGAGCTCCGCCGTGTTTCTTCCATTCATCTATCAGGAAGACGGCTTCACTGGCAATGTTCTTCTCAAAGTTTGATTTGCCCACGCCAAGACCTCTCAAGACTTTCAAGGAAAACTTCCGGATCTCCGCCCATGTTTCTCCTGACGATTCGAAGACTCCTGAAGAAGGCAAAGCAAAGTAAAATTAATGTGTCAGGGAATTTGTCAAAGAAAATGTTTCATTTGGAAAGCCGCGTGGTTTTCTTGTCTTCTCTAGATCTGAGCATTTCTCCTCATCTGTTTAAAAGAGCTGTTGCTTTAGAGTCTCAAGTCCAATCGGAGATGTTAGGATTATTTATACTGGATGTGACCATATATAGTCAAACCACTCATTGTTCGAGTGATGTAAGTTGAATAATTATAAACGGTAGTCCTCCTTGGAGGTGCTGGCTTGATATGACTAGATCCGGAGATATAGGCCGAAGGAAAAAAGAGCAGTGTGAAAGTACTAATTTTCCGAACAGCGTAATTTCCAGTATCGAATTTTAACCTTATAATAGCTGCATCTAAAATGTGTTTTTATCCACAGTTTTAGTCTTACTCACGTACAATGTATTTCAAGAGTCATTGAGAAATACCTAGCTATATAGCGAACCTGGGCATGCTCAACAGCTTACCTATTCCCGGGCGATAAATCTCGGACACGCAGAATCTTGGCCTGGCTGTGAGTTGCTGTTGATTAAGGGCCTCCTTAGTTGTGGCGAGTCCGTGCAGAACTACCACCAAATTTCCCGCCAAATTCACACTGAATACATCACCGTATCTGTAGAAAGAACCATGATATTGTCACCGAGCTATATAAGTACGAACGCCTGCATGCCTGGTGTAAGCCATTCTATACATAAGCTGATTTAAGCCATTCTGATGGCGGATAGAATATAGGGATTTTCGTGTCTGATTATTCCTGCAAAGACTGCAACCAGACGAACATTTTGGACTTCGTCATTGTGCCGTATTGAATAACTGAGCATCAAAAGAAATGTATCACTAATTCACTTCTTTAGAAGAACACTCACTGAAATCCTGTACAGAAAAACGGGCACAATTTGAACACAGAGGTAGCGTTTGGTGGCTTTATTAAGCTCATGACATACTCGAGTCTAGAGGACTCCGACAGGTCATATGCCAACAGACTCACAGACGTGGTCATACGTTAGTTCTGCTGATAGTGAGGACGAACGGCTCATTAAAAGATGTGAATTCTGCCTTCAACGCCATGTGTGTTATGCCTTTACTGCCATCTGACCATGATGTATAGTTACCTCCACAGTTGCCCTCTCACGACCTCCAGCAATTAAACATCAGGTACGAATCCACAAGCTTCGGGAGATTGACCATGAGAAATTGAACGATGACATTGTATCTTGCAGAGCTCAATCTCAGACACTTGAAATCACATCATACCCCTGAAATCACATCATACCCCAGCCCCTCTGAGATAATGTTCAACTCCGCCCCATGCTCCATGGTATGACAAATCAATAAAAGCGCACGTGCTCTAAGGAAAGAAAGTGGAGGAAAACCAAATTTACAGCTGATGAACACTTACTCAAATATGCTAGCACAGAATATTACTCTGCCCTGAAAGGGGCAAAGAATTAAAGATAGAAGCGTTCTTTCACATCATACAGAAGTTGACTGTGGAGACCCCATCACATGTATTGAATTTTGTTTAAAGTAAAATTGCACAGCTTAAGTTTGAAACCTTAGACACCATCTACGAATACAAAGTTGACCGACAAACCCGAGTATACCCAGGAAAATTTTACATAATTTCTGAAGACGATATGTACGGAAAGTCATCAAATCCAAGAAGATGTTTCCTTGATCATGTTCCAGCCCGCGTGTTGGAGAAATTCCTCAGTGTTCTCCTTCCAGCCATCAACGACAGGAAAAACCAACCGGCACTACAGACATGTGTCTTTCCCAGTCTTCTAAAATCGGCACTCATCATTCCAACACTAAAACATCCGTCTCTGGATCCTGAGATTTAGCACCCAATCTCCAACCTGCCATATCCCTTGGTAAAGTCATAGAGCGCGTTGTGAGCCAGCAGCTGCACGATGGCCTACTTAACAACCAACTCCCGGTAGCATCAAGCCAATCTGCTTACAGCCAACACCGCTTGTCAACTTAAGACTGCGCTCTTATAGAGTTCACAATGACCTTCTGCAGTCTCTGGACAAAAGTCTTGCTGGATCTCAAGTCTGCATTTAATACTGTGGATCATCAAATCCTACTCTCCAGCCTGGGGGAAAGTTTGCTCTGAATTGGTTTGTATCGTATCTCTCAGTGAGGGAACAGAATGCGACACTTCAAGATGCGATATCTACTCATGCGCCCCTCCGTTAAGCTAGGTGAGCCACAGGGATCAGTTATTCGCCCATTCTTCTTCATCTGTTATACGATCCTCTCCAAGATGTTGTACATGCATGCTCATGGTTTCTCTGCCTTGATGTATGCAGATGACACTCAGACTAGTTGTATCTGTCTGTTAAACCGACGGAAGGAAATCAGATGCCTGAGAAAACACTTGTCTTCAGGACATCCGCAGGTGGATGGAGAGCAATCGGCTTGTAGGCCTACTCAATTACAGTAAGATAGAACTACTGCATTTGTCATCACGCTTCGGGCCTTCTCAAGAACCTGCTTAAATCATTCCAGACACCTTTCCAGTCAAGCCCTCTACTCCAGTTTGCGACCTTGGTGCTTGCTTCGATAGTCATCTCACTGTGCGTCACCATGTGTTTGCAGTCTGCAGCAAAGCTTCCTTGGCATAATCGAGCATCCGTCACTAGCACTATAGACCACACAGCGGAGGTGCTTGTCCATGTCTTTGTGACTTCTGTGATTGACAACTGTGTTAGCCTTCTGCTGAGTTCTCTGAAAAAAGGACATCGCTAAACTGAAACGGGAGGGACCACACCACCTGTCCTAAAGATCTTACACTGGTTATACAAGTTCAGTCCAGAATTCAAGAAACACTTAAAGTCCCACCTGTTTGACTTGGACTTTCTCTGATGCTGTTTTTGTCAAGCGACTGATGCAGGGATATTTTTACCATGTTAAGCGCATTGAGAGATGTGTTAAACTTGCAATTATTATTATAGGCCTATCATGGTGTTGACAAATAACAGGTTGTCTCAACACAACAAAGAAAGACACTCGAACAGGACAAGAAGTGGTGGTAACAAAATTCACAGGATGACAACACATGGATCCCCACCTCAATACAGTCAAAACAAAATCACAAGTACAGGAATGGAATCAACCCTCCAATTGGTAAAGCACAGAATGACATAGACAGCAATGTACTTGTATGTCCTCCCTGAACTGTGATGCAGGCTGCACACCTCCAACACATACTGTGTATACCAGGCGTTTGGTGCAGCTCCACTCCTCTAGCAAGGCGCTGAAATAAGTGTGTAACGATTGACATACGCTGGTCTCCTCAATGCAAGACACTGACCAACGTCATCCCAAGTCAGGGAAATAAGGCATCTGAGGCATCTTTTCAACACGTTCCAGAAGTTATAAGTGGCCAGGCAAAATAGAGTATAGAGGTTATTTGCCCTCCTGGGAAATCGTGATGTCACGATGAGCCTGAAAAAATGACAGCAGATGGTGTTTCAAAGCTTTACTGGCATGACGCTGAGCAGTCTGATTGGGTTCAATTAAGGGCGTGCTTGTTTCGGATGGATCCAGATCAAGATCTGCGCAGATCTAAGGTGAACTTGTTCACTTCGCGCAGATACTGATTGGGATCTGTGATCTCTCGAATCCTTCTCGCGAGGTTGTTCAGCGGGAGATCTAAATTGGCGACGTCGCGATCTGGATTCAAATCTGTGATACAGATCTAACAACTTAATTGATACAGCAACATATATATACACGTACTAGGTTAATTCTTTTGATGCTCATCAGTCTAAATTTTGGCACAACAGACGCACGTACAATCTCTGAAACTTGACATGCGTTCGAGAATGATATCATGTAAAACTTCTGTAAATAGGCCTACTCATGCCTGTGGGATTTGGTGGTGATGGGGACTGCAGATTCAGGGGTTCGAACGAACTCCATAGGGCCCCGAGGTTTGGTCATCATTGTTTGGGGCATACTTCAGGACATAATTACTTCTCTCAGTGACATCCTCGCTTCTCGCCATAGCACCATTAATAAAAAGAGGAAATTGGTCCACCTTTTTTTTTGCAAAAGCGGAACCACCCCATCGGACAAAAACCATACGGGTCAAAATTGATTTTGAATAAGTTATCGTCACCTTCGTGTTAGTCTGGAAAAGTGCTCGTGCGGTTCTTCGCCAGACAGTATGGCCATGACTAGCCGTGGAATGTATCCAAGGATCGGCCAGCCCGTGGGACCTGGAGGAAGGTTCTGGGCTCTGCCTCGAAGATACCAGAAACACGCCGTCAGGATAAGCAACAGAATGACGACAAAAGAGCTGCCGTAGCCGACTATAGGCCTGGCCTCCATCATGATTACTGTATGTGGGATCGGTTTCCGTGTGGTGTATGTAACGCCCAGAATAAATATGTAATAAGCCTTGTTTGTACTTGTATGTTAATTGAGTCTTTATACATGAATTTAGACTCGTGACTGCAATTGTGTTATATAGCCTACGAGTACGACGTTTAGAAAACTACGCAATCAAACCAGGCCAGGTATAAAGGTTACGTCTAATGCACTTTGTACTGTCAAAGCAACGGCTTTTCAATAAGCCAGTTGCGTGATAGATTTGCATAAATCCTAGAGTCCTGCCTCTGCGCTATGGCGCTCGCATAATAAGAGAGTACTGCACCAGACTACCAGGCCGTTGGCAACGGTTGCCAAGTGGCAAGGGGGTGCACGCTAGAACATGTTAGCCGGCGCGAAAGTCTGTACGGTACCTGGAATACCTCGCACAGTACTCTATGCATTTTGAAGCTGGACCATCCGAAATTACATGTTGAAATTGCATGTTAAAACATGTACTCGCCATGAAATTTCGTCAAAATAACGAGTTAGAACGTCTTGTTTGACTCGAAATAGACGTTAACTTTGAAAGCTGGATCGTTCCCAATCTGTGCATGATAAATTCAAAAAAAAGAGTAACGATTTCGGGTTATAAGACTGGTTTGAAGCTGCCGATTTAACGTCACGAACCCGAACGAAGGGAGACGTATACACTAGACACCAAACTTGACTTGAAATAGGGGAAATAAGATGACATGCAGATTGTAAATCTTGCCAATATGATAAAATTAATAGCGCCGTTGATTGTTTATCCATTTGACGGAACATCGTCAGAAATTGGCGAGTTTTACTGTTCCAAAACGCGCGTTCAACATAACAGCGAGCGACTCTCGTTTTGCGTACAAGACCGGCATACGATTTCAAATACACCTTCCGAATTTTTTGAAAAGAAAAGGTCATGCCTGTTTGTTTCCGCAAATGATCGACGTCTCGCAGCAACTTGGGTAAAATCAAAAGTAATTCAATTATGAATTAAAATGATTATCTAGCTACATACAAGTTACAACAGATTTTAGAAATACTTTGGCTGCAAAAACTTGACCGAGCGGTTGTTGTGTTATACGTTGTTGAGTTTGTCTATATCCGTGCGGAATACGGAATTCACCACTAAAAATTGAGATGGGAAAAAAGGGCAGGCTCTAATTTGTGGGCGACAAACAGCACCCGTAACACACTTCGATTAGAATAAAATTTTAAACAAAGACAAACAATTATATCTCCTAACAGTCCTCAGTTTCACAAATCTGTCTAGCAAACACGAACCGGGATACGATCGACCTTTTTATTTTGGTATATTTAGTAGGCATCGCATAATTTTCGCATTTCCATTTTTCCCGGTCCACACACGCAAAATTCATGTTTCCTATTAAACCAAATCACGTTTCCTAACCAAATTTAAACTTTATGGGGGCATAATATCATGTAATATTAGAAAGAATTAGTGGCGAGGGTGTACGGTATTTATATCTCCACTTATTTAAGTCGCGTACGTTGATGTATTTCTCGCGATTTTACTTGGGCTTCGGAATATGCCGGTCATGTACGCAAAACGAGAGTCGCTCGCTGTCGCGTTGAACGGCGATCTGAAACAGCAAAACTCGCCAATTTCTGACGAAGTTCCGTCGAATGGATATTAAACAATCAACGGCGATATTAATTTTTTATCATATTGTGGCAAGATTTACCAGCTGCATGTCATCTTATTTCCCCTATTTCAAGTCAAGTTTGCTGTAAAGTGTATACGTCTCCCTTCGTTCGGGTTCGACGTTCAATCGGCAACTTTGAACCGGTCTCATAACCCGAAATCGTTACTCTTTTCTTGAATTGATCATGCACAGATTGGGAACAATCCAGCTTTCAAAGTTAACGTTCATTTCGAGTCAAACAAGACGTTCTAACTCGTTATTTTGACGAAACTTCATGGCGAGTACATGTTTTAACATGCAATTTCAACATGTAATTTCGGATGGTCCAGCTTCAAAATGCATAGAGTACTGTGCGAGGTATTCCAGGTACCGTACAGACTTTCGCGCCGGCTAACATGTTCTAGCGTGCACCCCCTTGCCACTTGGCAACCGTTGCCAACGGCCTGGTAGTCTGGTGCAGTACTCTCTTATTATGCGAGCGCCATAGCGCAGAGGCAGGACTCTAGGATTTATGCAAATCTATCACGCAACTGGCTTATTCTTCAATAGCCCGGCCTATTGACCCCTTTCGAACATGTGCGAATACGCCATTTTGGGAGTCAAATAATGCTTAGTCATTGTGGAAGCGATGTGCGTGCGCGCTGTCTCTCTCTCTGGTGGGCGTAACGCGGTTTCATTCACCAATGGGAGCCTTTAGTATATAGCGCGTTACTATGCGTGCTATGGACACACACAACGCGCACGCACACTAGCTTCCACAATGACGCGGCATTATTTGACTCCCAAAATGACGTCATTGGAAAGGGGTCAATACATGTAATATGTACGTGTTTGTAATCAAAATGCTTTTGCGGCTCGATCGGCTGTAGAATTCAGAAACACGAAACTGTGCGTCGCGGATCATGCGTTTCAGACTCGTTTCGACCACTGTTTCTATGGTAGGCATACTAAGCCAGCTAGGCACCGTATCCACTGCAGCTGCTCCCGAGAGACGTAAACATTGTTTTCCGGGTACGCTTGCTGTACTGTCTCTATCTATCTGCAGCCGCTCGATACGAAATACCATTTACCGCCGTGCACCGTGCACCATGCACCATTCAGTTACACATGTAATAATATAATATTGTTTATGTTTGGCACAATCGAGACGTTGTTTCTAGTCACAGGAAACCAGACAGCTTTTTAGGTGTAGGCCTATAAAACAAACCGTGAAGTCCGAGTTGTAAAACAAAGATTTTGTTAAATTTGGAATCGCGTGATTAGGACCACAGTCCTTCCAGTCCTTCGATCCTATCCTATCCTCGCCTCCATCAAGCATGTATGTCAAAGCAGAATTTTTTGTACTCGGCAGAGAAATGACGTCATAATGTCGTTCGTTTCGCGTGCGGTTTCGGTGGTCCCTTGCTTTGCTGCCAAAATCATTGTTGTGTAGTGAACAGCGCGCTGCGGGGCCGGGGACCAGCATTTTTCTACTTCCTCCATGGTACATGATACGAACAACACAGCGTCACGAACACGATTTTGTTGTTTTTTTGTGTAAACAAATTGCTTCCAGTTTCTGTCCGATTAACCTTAGAAAATGGATGTTCTGATTGGTAAGATCATGGTAAGATGGGCAGCGAAATATATACGGCTGCGTTCATGTGTACATATGATAGGCCGACGTACCGAAATCAAATGATGTTTTCGATGTCGGTCATTTTGCCCCGTGCACCGCCGTACAGAATCAGGTCAAGTCGCCCCCTGACCGACTCGCCCCCTGACCGAGTCACCCCCTAGCCGGAGTGGATAGTGATTGTGATTTTTTTTGCGATATATAAAAAGGCTGAATACAATGTATGCCTATCAAGTAATAAAGTATCATGCAACATTTAAAAGTCAACATTTTTTTTAAATACCTGGCTTGCAACAATCTGTGAAAAATGTGGCAACATTTCATGTGGCCAGTTGCAAATTGCATGAATTGCGGGCACATCACACACGTGTTCCATCCATCACACATGTCACATGACCCGAAACTCGTGCCGGGTGCAGGTCAACTCGGTCCCAAGAAACTCATCACCAGGACAACTCGACCGAAACGAAAATTGTGTTGATAGGATATCCGGCTATGATTTTTGATGGTAAATTTATACAATGTTGAAAACAAATAGTTGAAACTTGTTTTTCAGAGTGGATGTTAAATTATCAGTGTTGAATTATTTTCACTTTGGCATGCCATAGTATGGACACAGTAATGTCGGATAGCAACCAGTTGTCAAGAAAGTGAAACCCAAGAATAAGGTGGTGTTGTGTACTCTTTTTTTGGAAAAGTTACCATGGACGGACACCCAATTTTCCGAGATTTATAAACATCAACAAGCTTTAAAAAAAGGGCTCCTTTAGGGGATTCTTCTATCACTCCTCTCCGATCTCCTATTTTCGTTTCCACCAGTTATCTGTCTTTTTTTCCTCCCCTCCAATCTGTGATATCCCCCGACTGATGAAGATGTGCCATCCGCAGGATTCGAACCGACGTCGCCTAGTTAGAGCTGTGGAGAAGAGTTTTGTTAGTACAGTACATCCTTAAACCGTTTGGACACGAGAGCATTGTTGACAACTTTGGTTTTTCAGATGTACATGTATTTAATGCAAAGCTGTTTAGCCTCATGAATATTAAATTTGAATATTGAATAAATTATTATTAAACCACGTATAATAAGGACTTCTGAATATTTATTTTGAATATTCATGAGGTAGAATGGAATGTTCCAAAATCGTGCGATAAGGCTAGAACCTGTGATTTGAGGGCCTTTGCGAATTCAAACAAAAGGAAGCTACCACTGATCCTAGCCGTGCAGAAATGGATGAACCTATACACCAATCCGGTAACTAAGATCTCCTCCCTGCATATCCGCCATAGCTGGGGGGCGTCCAGTGCATGGGCTGTGCGTTTTGTGTTGCTGTTAGAACGAAAAGCGCTCATCCATTACATGCACGAACGAGCCTCCTTCGCGTATACGCGACGCGCCCGCCTTTGCGTACACGCGACGCGCCCGCCTTCGCGCGCACACAACCCTACAAAGACGCGCAACTTGTTCAAATGTAAACAAATGCAACTTGTTCAAAATGCAACTTGTTCAAAGTAAACAAATGCAGCTTCAGCAACAACAAAAACATACAGTTCATTCAGTGGAAGCCCCCCAGCTATGGCGGATGTACAGGGAAGAAGACCTTATTACTGGATTGGTATATATTCATAACGTCTGCATCATCGTTCCCGATCTGGTCATGCGCACAGGGCAACAGACCGTACTTACATGTAGAAGATACAGCTGCAGTTTTGCACGATGTGTACTCGGAAACATAGCTCAAGTACAACTTCTCGTTTTCAGATTTTGCTGGTCACGGTCTCATTTTCTTCCTCGCCTTTAGCTATACAAGGTAAAGTACAAGCTATTAATTAAATGTAAATTCCGGTTTTTAAAATTGTTTATTAGCAGGAGTGCATTCAAGTTGAGACTACAAGCTGATAATGTTACATCACCTGGTCTACAACCTGCAATAATTGAACAGAGTATTCGACTGGTGATCCAAGAGAGAGTTTAATAATAACTAAAGTTGCTGTTCGCACTTGGAGACGCAATGGATTATTACTTATACGTGTGAGTACTGGTTGTCATTTTTTCTTTACACAAAATGTTGATTAAAGCTTGTATACATACAAGATTTGCATTGCCCCAAAATTGTTGGGCGTATCTTAAGTGATCTATGGGAGGGGTGGTTATCTCAATGAAGGGTTTGTCCCTCTGTAGGGCTGACTAAACTCGCATGATAGCCAATCCCAATGAGTTAGGAACAACTGCACTACCGTGATTCGAAAGTCAAGACCCCCAGTGGGCTTTATAGCTCAATTGGTAGGGTGTGTGTCTGCACATTAAGCAGAAGGTCCGCAGTTGGAATCCTGATGGAGCCAAGTTGCTTTTCACTGCATCCAGGGGTGGGCTGCAATTTAATGCCTAGCGTACATCGACATTGCAACTGGATGCAACTCAACTGATCAGTTGCTGTTGATGTGTGCGTAGCGCACTCATCGACAGCAACTGATCAGCGCCAACTGAGAACATCCAGTTTTCAGCGCGCACATCGACACGGCAACTCTGTATTAAAAGCCTACCTTGCAACTGGTAGCAACTGTTGCTTACAGTTGCTGTTGATATGTGGGCATGTATTCAGACACACACACGTGCAACTGACAGCAACTAGTTGCAACTACGCGTACATCGATGCAACTGACCGCAACTGGGTGCCAGAAAGTAGAACATAAGCAACTCGCGGCAACTGGGATTTTTCCAGTTGCCAGTAGTTGCAAGTACATGCACATCGACCTTTTTGAGCAACTGATCAGTTGCCACTAGTTGCTTCCAGTTGCAATGTCGATGTACGCTAGGCTTAAAGATAGTATACAATAACATGATTGGTAAACTGTTACAAATAGTTATATTCCCCTGTGTGATTGAAGATATGCATGATTAAAACCAACCTGAGCAAAAACCAGCTCCGTACTTCGTATAACTTTTGAGAAAACAGTCAAAAAAGGGTTTGCAGTCATTTCGCCCCAAAACCACTTCACCCTGAACCACGGCCTGTGCACGAAGTGGTTTTGGGGCGAAGTGGCATTTGGGCGATGTAGTGTTTGGACGAAGTAATTTGGGGTGAAATGGCACTCGGGCCAAGTGGTTTGGGGCGAAATGGCACTTGGGCGAAATGGTTTTGGGGTGAATTAAATTCTCAAAAACTATAACACTTCAGACAAAACCATTTCAGGGGAAGTTTTCTACGGTCATCATGTTTATATGTAAGTTAGGCGTAAATCTGTGAACATTTCTGATTTTCGAGATTACCAATGATGTGTACTCCTATTTAAACAGTCTCGAGTCTAAACACATCATGTGTCCTTTTAGAACTGAATTTAGGTTTCCAAGATACATTTTATGAAACAGGTTTTTATAAGACAAAATAAATCAATGTCTTAGCTAAGACGTCTGAAGAGTTAGGACGTCTTAACTTTCTTTATTGCAATCCACTCCCGATTTCCCCAAATCATGGACATTTGTCTACATTTGTATCCCAAATTTTTAATCAAGCATTTGACCGGGAAACATTACTCAAATGGAAGATAGAAGTGGTTCCAACTGTCCAATGCAATGATTCCACCTAGGATGCCCTCTTTATAAGAAAATGATAATTGAAGATGGAATTGTATATCTGGGTGTACACATTTGAACAAAATATTAAGGCTCTGCTTTCCATCCATTATAGACCGTATCGAATATCCGCCATTTCGTGGGGCACCTTTTGTTACTTAAACCGTTCAACAATGGAACCACAATATGTGCAACCATGCATGTCCTCAAGGAACAAAGAAACTGCCCCACGAAATGGCGGCTATTCGATACGGTCTATAGCCAGGCAACCAGCCTAAATAGGACAGTGGCTTGGTACAATTTTTTTAAACTGAAACTTTTTCTTTTTTATCTTCTTCACAAATACCAATTTGGCTTTAATAGTGTTACGCCCCAACTACGCCAACGGTCCCAATCCCAACTTAACGTTAAGGCCAAACAAAATAAATGGTGCGTTTACGGTAACGGCATAAAAAAAATCCAGGTAGGTAGGTAGGAAATTTTTTTTATTTTATCAATTTTTTTACATTTTAGTTTATGCATTTGCGTGTTGTTTTGCAATATTTGAAACTCACTATTAACACTATTAACCATGTTCATGTACAAGTGTAGAAAATGTTATGTTCGTTGGAAAATTATTGCAAATAGTGCTCATTTAAAATTATCAACTTGAAAATTGGCAATAAAAGTTTGAGGTCGGCAATTTGGCCTAAACAAATTCAGGTAGGTCGGGTTACCGTAAACACACCATTTATTTTGTTTGGCCTAAGACTTTCTAACAATAAGTTGGAGCTGGCCCAACTATTGTTGGGACAGCGCCTTTCCATATGTCAGTTGCATGTACGTTGTGCTTGCATTGCGCATGCGTTTGAAAAGTTCCACAGAGCGATTCAGACAGACAAGTGCAGAGGAAACGCAACAAATACGTACATTTGGAAAGGCGCATGTGTTACGTTATGAAATTGATTTTTGTGTCGAGCGCATCAATGCAACGTTACATGCAATGGACACAAGACGGATGAAAGGCGCCTTTACAATAGGTTGGGACCGTTGGCGTAGTTGGGGTGTAACATCAATGCTGTTGTTTTGATAAGTATAGGAAATTAATCACAGAAATTTTGAACTAAAAGCCTCAAACCCTTATAAATCCAAAAGCAGCACACGGCATCCTTGCATTGTATGAATTTTTGAAAGGTAATTTGGTGTGCAATTTTGTGCACTCCATTAAATTTCATAGTGCCACTTCCTAGTGTCACACAGTGTCACTTTTCATAATAATTTTTGATGTGATTTATGTTTTATTTTATGTTTCTTTATACAGAATATTAATCTTTGCCATTGTGCTGAAGTTGACAGTGTACCTGTGCTGGTACCAGTTTAGACGAAATGCATCACGGCGCGAAGTGCGCATCATTATGCCCGATGGCACCACACGATGTGCGGTTATCTCCACGAGGGGCAGGGCACTGCCGGCGACATCACGTACCCGTGCCACATCAGAAGAAAGACAGGTCAGAGTTTAGATTCAGAATATTTCAGTATTTATTCTTGACGACTGTTTGCAAATTGTGAACGTGTACGCTTTCTAAAAGAACCAAGATGATTTTGGAAATGTCAGAAATTATCATATAAGGGGTGTTTCATAATAATGTAACACGAAATATCTGTCGGGATAAAAACTTTAAGTGAATTGAAATAACCATATCTCTACAAATTTTGAAGCAGTGTACACCATGCCTTTTGAGAAGTACAAAATTTCCTTATATTTTTAGGGATATCGTTAAAAAAAACAATGTTTCATAAACTAATTTATCTGTTCCATAAACTAGTGCAGTGATTAGACCAACCTTTTTGCTTCCACATCCAAATTGAGATTGCAAATTTGCTGTTTTCTTCTCATGGATAGTATTTTGGAAGAGGTATTTTATTTGATTTTTAGGTTAGAAAGAAATCCATTCTGTAGAAAAATCTGAATACGCTCCTTTAACAGACAATCCAGGAGGGTTTTCGTCTGTCGGGAGTCACAAGATCAGTTATTTTCAAGGAAATCTGTTGCAAAATCCAGGAGGCTTTCGACGTACTTTGATGTTCAGTCAAACTTTCATTGCCAACTTGCAGTTAAAAAAAATTTTCTTTGATGCAGATTTTGCCAAATGCCGATTATCTTTCGTACGACAACCAAGGACTGGTTGAGACTCCAGTCCAGCCTCAGTACATGACAGATGGAATGAACCCTCAGGGGCCGTGTTTCCCCAATCAGGAATGGAAGCTTCCAAAATATGAAGAGATTGCAGGGATGCCACCACCATACACTGCACAGGAGCCAGGTTAGAGGCTGTCAAATTGCAAAATAAAAATGTCGGTCTTTCCATAAAATTGGGAGCCATGTGACATTGTGGTGCATTTGTAAAAATAGCTTTTCCAAGTAACGAAGTTTTTTTTAACCATTTGACGCCGGAGGACATGTAAACACGTTCTGGCAATGTGTAGTCATATCACGGGTGTGTTTGACGAGTTAAAACGTCAGCTTTGCCGCCGTCTTCCATGGTTGTTGAACACCATTTGTATACACCATGTTTTGAACTTGGACTTGATGGCTGTGGACGACCTGTCAGTGTAGCAAATCTTGCTCCATGGCGGCCGTCTCGGAGTGTTGCAAAGTATGATCTTTTGGTATTAGGGTAATTCCCAAAATTAGGGATCCAAAAGTGTGACATGCTTTTAAAGATTTTCAAGTGTTTTTAGTGAATGAAAGTGGTTTATATTTATTTTTATTTCTAAAAAAAGCGTTATCAGGTTTATATTCTGCCAAAATTCTGTTGCGCACACTGGCAAAAACCTCTGTGCTGGTTAGATTTTGCCATTGTGTGCACTGGTAAAGGCTGTTTAAGGCTGTTTAAAAAACTTTAAAGGTACACGCCAGCCTACCGTTTACGTGATTTAGCATCACTGACAATAATTTTTTGATAGTCGTGACAAAAAAATAATCAAAATGTCACGTGATTAAGTAAAAATGTTTAAAATTAACAAAAGAGGCCCATATTGGGCTATACGCTTTACCAGCCGGCCATCGCTGTATAATACCAGTGTTTGTAAATAAACGCGTGTTTAAACCTCGTTTTCCCTGACTAATCACACCTTGCATGATCCTCCAAGGTCAGCGCTGACTCGCGGAAGGTACTCGAACGCAGTGGTTTCTTGCACGTCCGCAATGCATGATGCCTTTTTTCTTCGGATATTATTTGTATCGCCGCAAATCCCTTCTAATGAAACCTGCTGGCAGATTTGTCTACAAATTGGAAAATACAGTATGTAAATAGTGTTTGTAGGACATTATTTTCCATCAAGAAGAGAAACCAACCGCGAATGACAAAAGCAACTCGCACTTCACGCTGGTTTCTACGGCTGGAAATAAAACTAACTCCAAGACCACGTGACTTTCTAGGACCAAAATCTGGTACCAGAAAATCACGTGACATTGGTTTCTTTGACAAATGCTCAAAAACGGCCAAATTTGATGGTTTCTTTTCAGGATCTATTTAGTTTATTTCTGAAAGACTTTTAGAATCTTGTATGGGTCCATTTCGAGCCCAAAAAAGCCGGTGTGTCCCTTTAAGGCTGTTTATTGGAAGGATAATGGTAGTACCAAAGCCTTTCCAAAATGAGGCCATACACATTACTGACTGATAAAATGTTACATCTCTCAGCCTCCTATTTTTTTCAGTCGTAGTATAATTTGTGTTTCTTCTTTCTTCGAGCGTATATATAGGGTGTTCCCCAGAAAAGTCCAGGCCAAACCAGGCAACCTACCTTAGAATCGAGGTTTCCCCATATCCTGATAGGGAATCTTCTTAGTTCTTACATAGTCCTTATTGCATCAAAAATATTGTTTATTGCATCAAAATCAGTAATTTTTGGTGCAGCAAGGTCAGCCCAGCGTTTTCCACTACCGGTTTTGTCCGGGCGTGCCGCCCGGAACAAAATCATCAGAAGTAAAATTAGCGCCCGGACAAAAACTCGGCCGCCCGGACAAAAATAAATCTATTTCTCCCTCTAAAACACATTGAAAGTACAGCCAAGTCATTCCAAAATTAGGTGTAAAGTCACCAATTATGATTCGCTAGACATTGGTGTCATTATCGTTCACTTACCACGCATATCTATCGCATCGGCGACCCAATCTCCGTGGTCAATAACGGCCATGGCAGTTGCATGCATTCGTTTTGAACAGCACCCTCACGCGGCGAACACTGATTCACCTCGCGAGGTCGCTGCTCAGCACGCCCGAACAAATTTTTTAGCAGTGGAGAACACTGCAGCCCTCATAAGAGTGACTGCCCATTGACTGTCAGTAATCACATCTGGTTCATGAACTACATGTAGGGTGTGACTTTACTGCACCCAAAGTGACATACTTTGGGATTTGCTTGACTGATTTTGATGCAATAAAGACTGTTTTTCATTTAAAAGGATTCCCTATCAGGATCCAGGGGAAACGGATTCCGAGGTTGCCAGAGGCGTGTTCAACAGCACAATACGTACGCCGGTATTGCATACCGAAAACATTGAACGCAACCGAACGCACGGTATTCCCAATACGTATTGCATCCCAACAATTCCAACTCGAACATAGTACGCTTTCCATACCAAGATGGCTGACGGATAAATTGTGACTACGGCCTCAGGGTCAATATTTTGCTTCATAGGAATTCAACATTCAGCGTGTCGAGAAGAATTTCGAAGTGTTTTATTCTTCGACTGTGGAAGACCACTACCGGTTGAGTTAGCAGTTTTGATTTGCAATTTAATTGTCAGAATCTTTGCGTTAAGCGTGCAGCCGTAGTGCTTTGCAAACCACGTTGCCTACAGTAGCCATGTTTGATCGTACGTTTTGGGATGCAGTCGTTCAACAAGCCGTTTCGGTTGGAGCATACTGACGATGCCATACGTGTTTCGGTATTGTGCTGTTGAACACACCTCTGGTTTGGCCTGGACGTTTTTTTGGGACACCCCGTATTGCACATTGTCTTTAATATTTTGTTGTCTGTTTTGCTATTTCAGAGGTAGCCAGTGCCGCTCAGCCAGGCGACCTAGCACCAATACCCATCCAGCCTTTGCTCGCACCACCCACCTATTCAAGTGACACCTCACACCAAACAAGGGCTCCGTCTAGTCAGGTGCCTAACCAACAGTATCACAGTTCACTTCCAGCAGCACCCACCGAGCCGGGAGTACAAATCACCACACCTTCCTTTGAAAATGGGCCATGCATGGTACCAAGTTCCATTCCAAACATTGAAATTCAAAGTTAGGCTTATCTTTGCAGCTTGGGGAAGTACATTTTTGTTCGTTACTGATAATATTGGGGAGTATTTTCTGAAAGAAAAATCACCTCAAAATTTGATGTTGTTGAAAACATATTTTGTGACAAGATATGCAAATCAAGAAAATTAATTTTTTTTCTTTTCTTTTTTAATTGGGTATTTAAGATTTTACATAGGTTTTCTGAAGGTTTTCGTTGGTGACTCTAATTTTTTGTCGGAAGTGTCCTTCACAAGAAATTTCAGGTGTACCCCTACAAGCAATATTCTAGGCTTTAGATGTAACAACTGGTTTTTCTTTTTCAGTAAATTGTAACCAGTGACCCAGTTCTGCAGTGATTATGAAAAAAAATGCATTCACGGTGAGTCGGAGGTCTCGGGTTCGAATCCTGATAAGGCACTTATGATTTTTCTCTCATCTCAAGTTTGGTCGTTTCATTTCAATGGTGATTAGGCACCATACCAGATGTTGCGTCCGTTACTTTGCCCAGTTGCGCTACCATGCAACACCGAGAGAAAAATTGGGTCCATAGGGAAAACCTGAGGGAGTATACCAACTGTGCCTTATAGCTCAGCTGGCAGAGCATTGCCCGGTGAGTCAAAAGGCCCTTACAATTTTTCTCTCATCCCAAGTTTGGTTGTGTCATTTCAATGGTGATTTCAATGGTGATCAGGCACCATACCAGATGTTACGTTTGGACAAACAAATCGTTCAGTTTGATAGCAATGTGGGTGATCATTGGTATGTATTAATTTTTACTTGCCTTGCAATTTTTCATGTCTGATGTTTTTTTGACTGTTTTGAATGTAAATGATTGGGTAATGAAATGTACAATTATTTATAGCGGAAACATTACTGTCAAAAACAAACTATTCGGAATGTTAATTGCTTTAATCACCATTGAAATGAAACAAATTAGGTATGACAGAAAAATTGGGTTGGAATCTCAAAAAAGCTTGTATTATTTTTCTCTCATCCAAAGTTTGGTTGTCAAAAACAATAACTGAAAATGGTTTTAAATAATGAGTGAGTACTTTAACAGTACATGGGTGCACTGCAAACATGCATGGATTTTTCCACAGTTTTCAGCCAATTTGAAAATATATCGATAGACAATTTCAGCGGCACCAAGGCTGAAGTCTTTCAATTATTAAGTAGATTGTTAGTTGTAATTTGTATATACACACAACTTGCACAAAGTTGGATATAGTGCTGTTCTTTCAAATTTTGTGTACATATGTATGCCAAAAGGCACAGGAAATCATTGTGCTCGTTTGTGATCATTTTATTCTTAGTGATTATGACAATATGGCTGAAGGGTATCAGTGTTGTACGTGTATCATGATTGTCATAAAGTACGGTCCACACTAGAGTATTTTGCCGTTCCGCTTCCGTTTTATTTTGGGCGCGCACCAAATTTGACGTTCACAGTGTGGACATCCACAGAAACGACAACGGTAGCCGTTAACGGCAAACGCCCAAAATTGAAAAGTTTCAACTTTCAGCGGTACCGCTGACATTGACATTTCGTCACCGTCGGTTGCCGTTTCCGTCGCAATTCACTTCAGTGTGGACGCACTTTAAGGCTTAGTTATTATCATGGCTTTGATACCACAAGAAATTTATCCCCTTTAAATTAAGGCTAATACTGGGAAAGTTTCATAAAGCTATTTAGCAGATGTATATGTAGTAGCTTTGCAAAAATTGATTAGCAGTTAAAACCATATGTGATGTGTATTGCAATTGACTGGTGTTCTGCTACTTTTGTTGATACCACAAGTTTACATGTACATACAATTTTGACTGCTTATCCATTTTTGCAAAGCATGAATTTTGTATAGACCGTATCGAATAGCTGCCATATTGTAGGGCACGTTATTTGTTTCGTGAGTTCATGCATGGTTGCATATTTTGTGCATACATTGTTTACCATTTTAATCAACAAAAATTTTCCTACAAGTTGGCATCTATTTGATATGGTCTATTGACCAAATGTTCTGTTAAACAGTTTTATGAAATTTTCCCCTGAACTGTTAAAAGTTGCATCCTAACTGACAGGATCGAAAAGCCAATTTACCTTATAGCATTTCGATCAAACGATATGGCTCATTCTGACATTTATGGGTTCCAAAAAATGTTGGGTGTCCCGTTAAATCTGATTTAAAAGCGTTGAAAAGATGCATGTATAGACACATTTGTAAATTTTAAAGGGACTAGAATTACACTGAGCCTTTCTGTGCGTAAATTTGACTTGAGAAAAATTATGCGCAAAATGGTTTCATGTGAATCCAGCCAAAGTATTCCCAGACATTAACCGAGTATTGGTGATGCCAGTTTAAAAGAACTGTCATGAAACATTGGCCCACACAGAGCATTGGTATTATATACCTTTTTCACTGGCAGCCATGTTGAGGGGCAGGTTACCATTTACTTGTTTAAATAATGTGAAAATAAATGCACAAGGCACCTACCCATGCATGATGCACAGTGAGATTGCCCTCTAACTTGGCTGTCGTGTGAAGGGTCTATTTATATTTAAAAAAAGGCTGAATGAGCAAATGTTAATAGATCCTCTCTATAGACCATTCCCAGGACGCCTTCCCCGTACACGTCCGCCATTGCTGGGATGCAGCTTTTTCCAGTACATAGACTGCATTTTGCGTTGCTGTTCAACCGAACAGCGTGCATCCATTATGCGTGCAACATGCTCTTCGCACACACAAATTCACACTGGACCTCTTTGTGCATGATTGCTACCCGTGTCGCTTTTGGAAAAAGCAACGTGGAATAAATTGTGAGTGAAATTATGCACTGAAAATCACTGAATTAAGAAAACACTTTCCGTCCAAGCTACATGTAATTCTGTGGAAGGAATTTGGCGTGAAACAATAATGCACCGAAAACCAAAGAATTGGCTTGGACATATTGAACGGAAAGTGTTTTCATAGCCTAATCAAGTGATTTTTAGTGCATCGTTTCACTCAAAATTCCCATCACATTGCTTTTCTCAAAGCGTGCGAAAAGGCCAGTGTGAATTCAACAACAAAGGCGCCAATTGTTTGAAGTGACGACACAATGAGCATCATCACATAACGCATGTAGTTCATGCACTGACCACGTCCCAGCTATGGTGGACATACAGGGAAGGTATCCATGGTAATGGGAAAGGTCTATAGGTTTAAGTCACCATGACCAACACACATTGTGAAAAATGTGCACAGGTACATGTAGTTTAGGTTTACATTTGCCTAATTATTAATGGTACATGTATTGGGTTTTTATTTATTTAGTGTGAAAATAGACAGTAATCCTGAAAGCAAAACATGTATACAGGGGTGTATTAATTATGCGCTTGCACAAATACGATGGTTTCAAATCTATTTTTTGAAAGAGCATGTCTGGATCACATTTTTGAAAACTCCCCCACCCCTCAATTTTCCCATGGGTGTTTTGATACTATATCATTTAAAATTTTTCTCATTACCATTCTGAAATTTCGCGTTCTCAGTCCGTATACTTTCAATGATATCGTTAAAATAAACCACCGATGTTTTGTAAACTAATTTATCTGGTTCCATAAAGCAATTGTAGTACATGTAGACCACTAAAGTGAACACAACATTCTTTGTGTGTTGCCAAGGTTACTGGATCTACACTAAAACCAATGAACTGTTAAATTTCCCTGCACTTTACCAATGGGCGTTTCAGATTACCAGCAAATGTTCAGACTAATTACCATGGCAACTGACGTTACACTATAGTATTACACTAACCTTTTTGCTTTCACATCCAAATTGTTGAACAAATCCTCTCATGGATAGCATTTTGGGGAGGTATTTTATATGATTCTTAGGTTAAAACGAAATCCATTTTATGGAGAAAAAAAATCGCAACACACTCCTTTAAGTCTCCGAGCGACCAAGGTGCTCATCCAAGGGGAACTTTAAAAAAAAAGTAATTACAAAAAAACCTGAGGGTTAATTTTGCTGAAACTTCATGTAATCCTCGAAAAACCGAGTTTCAGATTCTGCAGTCGCCTTTAATGTTGACTTCATCCCCTTGTCTGGCCGACCCTGAGGATCTGGACCACAGGCCAAGATCCCATATGTTTGTGTACAAACGTATGTCCTTTGATGTTAGCCATAGTGAAATATTCGGTGTGTAAATACACCCATGTTACCACAATAACCTTGCAGAGGATTAGCCCCAGGGGGTTGGCTTTGTTGCTAAATAAGAATAATAGAAAACTGCCTCTCGGATGAGTCCATTTGTGCTTCCGTGTCATTTTATGGGCGTGGTGCCTCGGAGGGTTAACAAGTTAGGGTTTAATATCAAAAGGCGACAGTTCCGAATTATGCACTTTTGTTTTTAATTAACTTTAATTAATAAAAATGAACCATGGTTTGAAATCATGGTGCATGTTATTTTAAAGAAAATGAAATTTAGGTACATTCAATATTGTGTAAAATTTGGAAGAAGGAAATAATTAGCGACTATCTGTACATGTACTGCGCTAAATTACAATTTATAGAGAGGCTGTTTAATTTATGTATAAATGAATATTGGGCTTTGTGGAGGTTTACAATAATTTGTTCGAGATTTTCCCTTTTAATTTATGGCTGTGTCTGTTAGTATTGTCATGTAAACATCCAATATCTAATAGCGAAAAGTTTCAATAAACCTATAAGTTCAGATAATTAGTGCCTGTACAAAAACAATTCCTCAAACATTTTGTTTGAGGAACATGAAATGATGTATCTACATGTATTTTAAAACAAAAATTGCAATGTAGATTAGTAAAATTGATAGAAAGTGCATTTTCGTACATGTATAAGCCTGTGGCATTATGTACGAAAATGCACAATTAGAAAGCATATGGCATGAGAATCTAATATAAAACAAACACAAAGGGTGTTCAAAAAGTCCGAACATTTATTTAGGTTTGGCGTCACATAAAACAAAATTGTAAAATAAAAATTGCAAATATCATTGATTTCATTGTATTGGCTATTTTTGTTTTGTTAATGCGTGAAATTATATGGTCATGATAGAACATCATGATTTTATCTTGGACTTCGTTAGACTGGTTTCCAGTCCACATATAGTTCAGTGGTAGTCTGGTACCCGGACCAAAAATTGTTTGACTAGTAAGGGTGCACCCCAGTAAATAGGCAGAGATCTGTGCGCCGAGCTCATGAATATTTTGTATGCCCTCAAATTATTCTTTATTAGGGAGAGTTGCGAGCTGAACGAGTGTGGTATTGTGTAAAATATGACTATCGTCACGATGTGGGGTATTTTGTCTTCCAATTACAAACATTTTAGACACTGTAGCTCCTAAAAGTGGCCCTATTTTGTCCAGTAGCGTATGTGCCTTTGTTCCAAAATGGAAGCTGGTCTGTTTAGCAATTTTCACTGTTGCAGGGGTAGTTTTGTTTCATGTGGAAATTAGGGAATGAAAGTGACGGATTACCCCCCTAAAATTGAACAGAATTGAAAAGATGAGATTTCAATGAGTATTTTGGTTGTTGTCTCTAGACACTGAGAGAGTTGTGAGTATTTTTAAATTGGGCATTTAGCATTGGTTCCTATGGGAGCCCTATTTACTGGGGTGCAACCGTAAGACTGAATTTAATATTCAGTCGTAGCCTTTTGTTAAGGCTGTGCTTTACAAGCGCCAGTATAGCGCCCTCACAGTGCCCGCGCCATCGATGCGCCTGTATAGCGCCCTCTTCCCGGTGAGCTGGAAAATACACCAGCCACTAGACTTGACCAAGTCCGACTTCGAATAATTTGTAATGTTGGCGCAAGAGGGCGCGCTACTGAGGAAAGGCGCAAAAGGCACAGAGCCGTTTTACAGAAACAAACAAAACCGCGTCTTTGCCAAAGACTAATTCAGTCGTTGTATGTGGAATATGTGGAGCGGGAACCAGTCTAGTTCAGTGGTTTCGCTTGTACACACTTCGCTCGTACCCATCGACCCGGTGCTGCGACGGGCTAATCTATTTGCCCCCTCATTGGCCAAAATTGTCTTTTTCTTGTAAACGGACTTTAAAACAATTTTCCAGCAGACCAGGCCAAATTCGTGCCACGAAATACGCAGCTCCATAGCAAAGGCATGGAGCTGCGTATTTCGTGGCACGAATTTGGCGTGCCCGCATTCCTGACGAGCCTACGTGCCTTTATAAGCCTAGTTTCCATATAATCGTAACGCGCTCATGCAAACTAGACGCAAACAACTGCAACGCAATACGCAAACACTGACGGAAACAGTCGGCAAAGTTGAACTCGGTTCAACCATGGAGGAAGAACTCCTTCATGGTTCAACTTTGCCGACTGTCTGCGTTTATACTGTTTGCGTTGCTAGTTTGCGGTACTCTCTGCGTTTGTTACGTCTATAGACTGCCGAAGTGAATACGTCACCTTTTGTTGGTTGCCTAGGCAATGCATAGTTCCGACCTGTCAATCAACCGAACCCGCCGACCAATCACAACAGAGCTAGCAGATATCACTCACATAGGTCAAAGTGCACTACGCTCACAACAACATGATCACGCGATATGTTCTGCCGGCCCCATACAATTTGTACAGTGTTGTATGCGACGATCCGGGTGAATTTTTTATTTGAAGGCCGGTCGTTTCGTTGTTAAAAGGTACGAAACTACGTATGTCATGATATGATATCCCTGTATTACTGGCCCTTTACTCGGTGTGTTCTAAGATAACTGTCGACCCTGAAACATGAATACCTTTGAGTTTTCTCCAATGAATCTGTGCTTTCCGTTGAAAGTCCCATTGCTTTGTGCGTTGCGTGTCGCCATTTTGACGATAGCGTGTGAGCCATAGCAACAATATCCACGGGGGCAGGGCTAACTAGGCAAACTCGGAACTATGCATTGGCTCCAAACTCAAAAATCACTGCGCCCAAAATAGAAATATAAGGTCCGGAAACCAGTCTAGTGTTTTGCGCGAAATGCACAGCGCCCTCAACAGTTTCGTTCGTTAACAAGCAAGCGCAAGCAGACGCGCATAACAAAAAGCTTCGTACGTACAAGTACAACGAGGATCAGGAGAGCAAAAACTTGTTGGTGTTCAAGCCAGCAACATCGTCGTCTAACAGCGTAAGTATGGGAACTTTATTGTATAAAAAGGAAAAATTTTAGTTTGAGATTTATGGACCGAAAGCATATTTAGAACAAACGTAATTTCAGAATGTTTTAATGATTTTTAACGATGTGCTTTTTGTCATACTAAAGTTAACAAGATGGCTGCTATTGCTAATCTGGACGGCTCTTATCTTGAAGACCAGGGAGAAGACGCTCTACTGACAGGCCCTGATGATGAAGCTTCTGCTGTACTTCAGTCGCCCGGAGCAGATGAAACTGGCGAAGATGCCGTTAGTATTTTTAAATTTTAAAAGGGGTGAATAAGCTGAATTTGTATTTTGAGTGGGCATGCTGGTAACTTGGTTTTGAAGTGGGTATGATTTCCCTTCACTGGTCGCCACTGAGGCGCTGTGTGTTAAGCCAGCCGACACCTTGCGTTTCGTCCGTGATCCGATCACGATAGCGCATGTTGTGCAGTCGCATCACAACACAAGGTCATGAAGGTGTACTGCATGGTTTTGCGATGCTTTCCAATGGCGATGTGGTCACAATTTTGTGTACGTGTCCGTCGCAATGCAATCGCAGAATTTCGAGCATGCTCGAAATTTAGCGTGTCTGTGCAATCGCAACGGAGTCGGAACGCAAGGTGTACAGCTGGCTTTAAGTCTATGGAACTCGGGCAATAACGACTCGGGCAATACATATACGTGTATGCAGAACTTTAACATGTTTAAATTTACCGCGCTTTTTGCCGAACGATGCGTTCCAGAAACTGCCCCCAAAAACAACCAAAACAGACTTCCAACCTGGCCGAACATGCACCTCCTGCATTCTAGACTTCCCAGAGATCATTCTAGTGCCTTCTTCTGGTACTTACGATCACTGCTTGAGACGGTGTGAATTTAAACAGTTGGAGAAAACAACTCTCACAGCTCACTATGCTCACATTGTGACGCCATTTTCTGTGAAGAATCTTCACGATTTGCATAAATGTCCTCTCTCACTGACGTGTCGTTCATGCACGCAGGAGTTAACATGTAATCGAGTACACGCTCAAACGAAGCCCTTGCAATGACCTCTCGTACTTTTGACCTTGGAGCAAACTGCCTTGTTATTATCACACGAAGGGTCGATATTTTGCCCCACAATTTCACCCCACAATTGCATGTCGCAAAAGTTGAACATGCTCTACTCTTGCGATTGTTGATTTTTTTTTAGCGCTGTTTGATGCCTATTGTCGTTGGAGCTACACACAGGTCTCGAAACAATCGCCAACTAATTTGATGCCGACGGGCATACGCCATAGTTCAGGCATAGCTGACTGGTTTGTGTCGTCGCAAGGTCGACCTGAGGGCTGCTTAAGGCAATAACCTGCTCTGGTATCTGTCATAGATTACTTGCTGTTTTCATTGTGATGAAATTGAAGTCACATCTTACAAAAGCTTTACTACTTTGCTCCCAAGCTGTTTCTATGTAATGAAATCTTGTAATGCCTTCATGCAATGCTACATGCAGGAACTTGAAGCCATCAAGGCCCGAGTGCGTGAGATGGAAGAAGAAGCAGAAAAGCTGAAGGAGATGCAGAGTGAAGTAGAGAAACAGATGAACCTGAGCTCACCACCATCTGCTGGACATGCCACGCCGCTGTCGCTTGAAGACAAACAAGAGGTGGACAATAGATCAGTCTACGTTGGCAATGTAAGTTGGTGTTTCATGGGGCACATTTCATTAATCACAAACCGTTAAAATGTTGACAAGTTTGGATGGGCACTAAATAAATTTCGCCGCTCGTAATAATACGTGAATTCTTTTTCCCACTGAACTCAAATGGACTAGGCTCAAATCTCAGAGTCCTAACCATCCGAGTCTGACTTCTTGAAATGCGGGACTCGTGTCTGGATTCGTCCTAAAGCGCTGGTTATAAAGTGTACAAGTTAAGGGAAAAAGTTTAATGTTGGTTGTATTTGTACAGGTTGATTATTCCACAACAGCAGAAGAATTAGAGGCACACTTCCACGGCTGTGGCTCAATCAACAGAGTAACGATTCTCTGTGATAAATTTACTGGGCATCCCAAAGGGTAAGTTTCATAAATGGTAACTTTTCTGGTAGATTATCTGTTATAGAGGATTTGCAATGTCCCGAAATTTTAATCGACCATTTGACCAGAAAAACATTACTCATATTGGCCCAAAAGCCGCTGCCAGTAGCTTTCTGGCAACATAACCCCCCCTAAAGGCTCCTTTCCATAGGTCCGTTCTTCATCCGTCTTGCGTGCGCTGCGCTCGTCCGTCGGTATCGGTCTATGGAACAATTCAAACGCAACACAGGCACAAAATGGATGAAAAATGGAAATACACCTTAACACTTCTCAATCCTCTAAAATCAATACAATTTGGCATACACCTTAATTAGGGAGTTACACACGTAGGGTTGAATTTTAATAAAAATAAAATAAAATTACTACTAAAAATGAATTGTAAAAAATGTTCCTGCTACATGTATGTCTTGTGGAAGTAAATTTCATATCCTAGGATCAATGCTTAGGCTGGATTCACATTGAGCCTTTTCGCACATAAATTTGATGTGCATCAGTCACTTTGACTCTTTGAGAAAAAGCGGTGTGGAGGGAATTTGGAGTGAAACGACGAACTTGAAACCACAGAATCAACTTAATTGGGCGGAAAGTGTTTTTGTGATTCTGTGATTGGTAAGAATTTAGTACTCGGACATCACTAATTTTGCCTTAAAATGATTTATTATACATCAATAAGTGCGAATCTAATGAAGAAACCAAAATTTGGAGGGGAAAAAATATGAAGAATTTACTAGGAAAAACTTAGAATATTTCTGAGTTGTCCCATAGGCTTAGTGCATGAGGGCTTATAGGACTTGTAAATTCTTTCCTTGTGATTTTCAGTACATTGTTTCTCCCAAATTCTCTCAACACCGAAAGCGACGCACATCAAATTTACTTGCAAAAAAGCTCAATGTGAATCCAGCCTATAAGTTAGACACATTGGTATGTTGCCAATTTTTGAATTCTTTATTTCAGATGACTGTTTTCACCTATTCCTGTGACAAGGTGTCTGTCATGCATAATATACAATTGTCTAATTATGTATAAAATCATTCAAGCGGAATGCATACCCTTAATAAAATATATGCGTACACCCCACAATATCCCTAACTTATTGTGAGTACTGTTTGTAGTTGTTTAATTTCCATCTTGTATCATTTCTCTCAGATTTGCCTATGTTGAGTTTTCTGATAAGGATATGATACAGACTGCACTGGCCCTGGATGATTCGCTGTTCAAAGGAAGACAGATTAAGGTATTGCAAATAGTGTACAAATAGTATGTCCTATTACACCTCGCAGTTAGAACAAGCTTCTGTGCAAAGTTGAATACAGTCTGACAGTGTGGTATTTCCACTTGTCTATTGATTGCTTTCCGGTGACGTCACCCCTTCCATCCACCATTTTGGTGGGCATTTTTTATGACCCACGTGGCTCGAGTAAAAACCAGCAAAAAGAGCAAGAAAAGCGCATTGGTTGCACTTACCTCTGTTGCTTGACCTTGCTTTATGTTGTTGCGCCATGGCTGTTGTATCGAGAAAGATAAAAACGCATTTCTTCATGCTAAAAATCCCGATCAACTATAAGCACTTTTGTTTTTACAAGCCGAGTGCATGCTCAATAATTTGAACGTATCACAACGCCCGCGTGCCGCATCTTTAAATGAAAATACCCTGGTGAGCATTGATTTACATATATATATAGAGCTCAATGCTGGTGAGTATTTTGTGCGCGTGTTCATGTGTGTCTATTGGCGCGCGCGTTTACGCGCGTGACTGTTGCCCACCCCACATTCCCGGATGTTCTACGTCATCGAAAGTAATCAATAGTGGCCACCCAAAATATTTTCCACTATAACCAGGTGGCCACTTTATAAAGGTTGCATTAGCATTATAATATACCAGAATCGATACCATACAATCGATTCGCGATTCCAGATTTTTAAAGCTAAAACACTCTATTTCTGCAAGGGTATGGAGCCTCTGATAATTTCCACAGGCTGGTTTTATGGACGTTTAGTGCCACTCGGTGCCACTATATGTAGCATTGTACATGTACAGTATATTCTTTTTCTGGAAAATGGAATCGCAATTCTTTTTTGGAATCTTGAGTTGACTCCAAAAATGCCAGAGTCGCTCAAGCCTATTGAGGCATACAGGCATGCAACTTTACAGCTGATTTCCTATTTTTTGTGTATGTCTCATTGAAAATTAAAAAACACTGTACAGAGTTAAAGATTTTTTTGCATTTTCCTCTTTTTTTTTTTAATGACAAAGTTGCATACCTGATTATATGCATGCCATTTAGGCCAAAGATGGGTGGCCATTACAAGCAGGTGGCCTCTATAGGCAAGTTCTATAAAGTTTCACTGCAACAGACCAATAAAGTGAGCTTTTCATTACATACACTGACTTTATTTCTGCACAGGTTAATCCCAAGCGTACCAATCGTCCAGGCATCTCTACCACCGACCGGCCCAGCCGTGCACGGTTTCGCGGCGTCGGCAGATCGGTATACAGAGGTGGCTACAATCCTTACGCGAATGCCTATGGTGGCTACAGACCACGGAGATTCAGGTAATTAATCTAATCTAATCTAATCTGATTTGAGACACTGAAATCAAATTATGGGAAATGTGATGACGATGATCTGACTGGAATGGTTTCCGTGTGAGTGCATTCAGAATAAAAGCGAGTGCTTGAAATGTTTGTTTGTGAGATGATGTAAAGGACTTGCAGAAAATTCCAAGAATGTTCAGCAAGTATAATACAATCACTAGCAGAAGTATACGGTTCAAATAAAAGTAAACGAAATCGTACGCTAACCGAAAGATCGAGGAGGCCGACAGATGCAACATAAATTATCGGTCAGTAAAGTGTATGAACACCTTGTGGCAAGGCTGACTGCATAACCCCCTATAACAGCCGTAGGAGCAGGGTGTTCCACTCTGAAGTGCCTTCTAGAGCTGTTTGGGAGATGCGCGACTCCAAAGGTCAGGATGTAGGATTAATCGGGTTGAAATCTCAACTTAATGAGTTTTATGAGAGCCCTTAACTGCAGGATTCTCCCAAAAACTTGAAATGCCACATTTCATTGTTGTAGTTCTAACGGGTCCACTTGGATCTGGACAAAATCACTGAAGTGGAACAGTTTCAAAAGCGATTCCAAGGTGTTTACTTTATTTATTTATTTATTTATTCACCACATCCAACAGCGGAGGGACCGCCAATAACAGGAATGGGAGCAAGTGTGGTTGAGTGCCTTGCTCAAGGGCACAGGTGCCACAACCCGTCGCGGCCCGGAATCGAACCTACATTCTAGTACTAGCACAGAAACTTAAGTTCGACGCACTAGACCGCTCGGCCATAACACCCTCGTTATCCACAAATTCACTGTATACAACAAACTGTTCCGATCAAAAATTGATATTTTACGAAAATTGCATTTCTTTTGGGAAGGGTATGTCTGAAATGTCCACACAGTGTAGCATGTGAATGTATTGTTTGATAGATTCTTGAAAGAAACTTTTTGGAAATGTTTTGAAATATTACCCATAGAATCAACAGGGGCGGATCCAGGAATTTTTCCAGGAGGGGGTTTTGCCACCAGGGAGGGGTTTTGCCCATCAGATTTTTATGTCTGCTTGTTTCGGACAGGCGGACACGCAAAAAATGCATTACATTATATTTTTTGGTGTCGGAGCAGGGGGGGTGGGGGTTGGGTTTGACCCCCAAAACCCCCCCTCTGGATCCGCGCCTGATCAATTGCGACAAGGATACATGATCGTACATGTTGCATTCAGTTAGAACCTTTGAATAATTTACATGTACTGTCTGTTAACTTTCGTGCTCTGTGTGAGGTGAGCTTATCAGAGTTATATAGCTACAATGTGCAGTTATTGTGCCACGTGCCACTCTTTCTTGTACATTGTGAATTTTTCTCTCGCAGGATCTCAAATATTAATCTAAATCTTGTGCCTAATTTGTTTTTGTTTTAACTATTTTCTCATTCCTTTGCACCAAGGTAATTTACTTTATAAAAAAAAGATTAAAAAATAAAGATTTAAAAAAAAGTATTAAAAAAAAAACGTAAAAAAAAAGATTAAAAAAAATTACACTTTAAAAAATAAAAAGTAAAAAAAAGAAAAAATCTAGGTCCAGACGATGTTCTCTTGAAATCGGGATGGACTGTAATAGATTGCAGAGTGGTAAGTGCCCAAAGCTTATCTTCAGGAGAAAAAACAAATATTGGTTACTTACATACATGCAACAAAAAAAAGGCAGAAAAAACAAAATCTTAAATTCTTTATCTAAGATCCCACAAGCTAGTGTCTTCACTTTTTCAGGCCAGGAAACTCCAGAAATAATTGGCAGTGATGCTTGTTGCAGGCTTTTTTCAGGCCTCTGTTACTTATCCAAATCAGGAAGACTTGTGCTAAGTTACATAATTTGAACTTTAGCCTTTGTATAAGAGAAAAATCGTCCAAGTCTTAGAGGAAAACAAAACAAAACTCGATCTCTTGAGAGAAGTAAAAATTCAGATTTTGTTCATCTGTAAAAGGGACAAATTGCATAAACTGAATTTAAAGTATTCCACACACCGCATAAGTTTGTTTCATGAAGAAAAAAATAAAAAGTAGCATCTGGGGCCAATTTCATAGCACTGCTTAAGCATGAGCTGAAAAGGTGCGCTTACTTTAGCAGACGAGTTAAGCGCTATTTCATGGTCGCGACGTAGTTAAGCATGCACATCCTTGGAGACGGCTATTGTTGCGTCACTGTCTTAAGCAAAGTTTGGCTCTGCAGTTAAGGCACGTTTTCAGTTGCTTAGCGTTAACGATGTCTATGAAAACGGGCTGTTAAGCAGCTCTATGAAATTGGGCCCTGATGTGAAAGCTGCATGAATATGCTCATTGGCTTTGTGGTAGCACCACCTGAACTGTATTGCAGTGTGTTTCTGCGAACTGGCATAAGGCCTGTCCGCATTGCACTTTTCCCATTTTAAGTCAAATGCGGAAAGCTTTGGACGTTTTCCTCAGTAACATTTCCCGAGTCCAGCGGTTACTTTTCCTGGACAACTTCTGCCCAGGAAAATTGACCAGGGAACTTTTTCCAATGCGGACACAGCGAGTCGGTAAAAGCGATCTGGAAGCGTACGTCCGGGCCGTGAAGGGACACTGCACATAATCTCCTACGGTCTCGGTGAAATTTTACTGTGTCAAAAATTCCAAATGCTGACGGTAAAATTTAGCAATTTTTCATTTTACCATCGTCTCGGTAAAACCTTCCAAAAAACAAGTCCAATGCAGACACGGCTATAGTATGTGATTTTCTTCACACAATGCTATAGCAAACTGATGAGTGTTAATATATTTTGAACTAATACCCCTTATTTCTTTTCTCCTTTACAGACCAAGGCGTTACATGAGGTATTCCCCTTACTGAGAACATTTTACCTATGCCGTGGGAAACGGTCCAGTAGGGGAACATAGCAGGTACAGGTAAAACAAAGTGAAACAAAAAGCAAGAACACAATAGTTTCCACTTGTTAAAATGTATGCCTTCAATACGAGAGCTGAGGACTCCTTTTCTTTATATCCGCCATAGCTGGGGGGCTTCCACTGAATAAACTGTTTTTTGTTTGCTGTTGCTGCATTTGTTTACTTAGAACAAGTTGCGCGTCTTTATAGGATTGTGTACGCGAAGCATCGCGTGCATGTAATGGATGAGTGCTTTTTGTTCTAACAGCAACACAAAATGCACAATCCATGCAATGGACGCCCCCCAGCTATGGCGGATATACAGAGAAGGAGACCTTTGTTAAAGTATTGGTCTATATGGGTGCATCAATTATTTGATGAACCCCTCAAAATTTATTGGGTGAAGGGGGCAGTTACTGTGTTTTTTTTTTATGAAAAGCAAGTTGTTTTTCTGCCCGATTTTTATTTTTTATTTTGGAGGGTGGGGGAAGGGGAGGGGTAAGGGAATTTTCCTCTGTCGACAGAAAAATGATACCAAAAAAGTTTGTCACAAAAAAAAGTTTTGGCTGCATGTGGCCACACATTTGGCCTATTAAAAAAACTATTTGTTCAAATAGTATCACATGTTTTTTTATGGTTTTTTGGGTAGATGGTGATTTAAAAAAAAAAATTCAGTATAATTATGTACGGTAGCACCTGTACACATGTAAGAGATGGCGATAAAGCCACGAAAACTTGCATGCTTTCCTGGTTTTCAGAGATGAAACATGCAACTTTTTATTTTTTCCTCTTGATCAACTGAACAATCTTCGGAAAGCTAACATTTTTCAAGCGGGTGACGCTTGAAAATTTGTAAAAAATAAAATAAACAAGGATGATGGCTTTCCGAAGATTAAAAGTCATAAGCATAATAAAGAATGTCAAATATGTTTTGATCAATATTTTATTTTTTAATTTTCACCCCAAGATTGTACCACTATCTAATCCCATTAATTAAAAAAATGTGCTGGGATTGCATTGCGAGGCCACTAAATTTAGTGTATTTCAAAAGGAAATTGCCTAAAATTCTCGGGTAGAGTGAAAGCTTTCCAGGTAAATAGATGTACATGTAGATGGGTCGGAACTTGTGATAATATCACTAAATTGATATGGTACATTTATCCCATCTAATACTAGCATAGTCTGTTTTTAAGACGTTTTTAGGCCAGCTTTCCATTAACACTCTTAATCCACTATTCAGTCCTAATAAAAACGGACCTTTAGAGTTCAGGATAGTGTAGGGGATATTTTTTATTCAGTTTTAATAGACAATACAAATTTGCTAGCATATGTGAAGTACATGTATCTTGATACAAATGTTCAAGCCAAACATTTTTTTTTCTCTTTAAATAGGGAAAAGCAAAAAAAGTTTTTAAAAAAATACACAACTTTACCCCTTTTCAGTTTATTAAATTAGCATTTTTACAGGCAATTCATTTAACAACTTCAATAATACTCGGTTACAGAGGATAAGGAATCCCCAATTACTAAGAAACAGTTATGAAATGTGTAATATACACATTTGATAACTGCTGGGAACAAACATTATGCTAAACAAGTGCAACTTGTACATTATTTTGATACAAAAATCAAGACCCACTGAAAAACAAATATGATCTTGCACAAAAAATAGCATTGCAGTGATGACTTTTTTTCGCGTGTTGACATAGGAATGCACAAAGAAGTTCATTTTCAAAAGGGCACGGCAATTTTCTCTTAGAAAAGGGCACCTGAATGAGGAAAATTTGTGATAGAACTTTTTAAGGTCGACATGGCAAAAGCATAGGGCACTGATGGCAATTTGCCGTGGGTTATTGCAAGGCCTGAAAGTCATCCTTTACCCAGTTTTAGACAAAATGGCAGCTCTGCAATTGCCATTCTTTGTGAAGTACGTATCCCGTTTTTCAGCGGGTCATATTTCTTATTCAGCAATGTAAGAGGTGCACTTGTTTTAGCACAATGTCTTTTCCTTCATGGGTAATGCAGTATAAAATGTGAGGATGAGATGGAATAAATGTGAATTGTTAAGTTACACACTTTGTACAAAATTGTCGGTTTATTTGGTGTTCTTTGTGAAGGTACCGGTGTAATGACCTCAAACAAAACAGGGTTCTTGCATGTATGGTTGCTCGTTACCTGTTTAAAAGCCCTCAATAGGCGGTATTTCCATAAAAACGGGAGCCAAAGTGTGACATTTGGATGCATTTATAAAAATGGATTTTCCAAGTTAACAAAATTGTTTAAAGAAATGTCTGTGCAATTTCTAAATGTAGAATATTTACAAACGGTTAGACATTGATGTTGCTAGACGCATTTCTACATGGGTGGGGCTTACTGGATTGGTCAATTGAAGCTCAAACTGTGGGTACAGCTTGGAAATTGTTTTGCAAACATCAAAAGCATAAGATGTATGTTGGACTCCCTAAAGTCATTTTGCAGCTGGTTGAAACTGCATTGTAACATCAATCCTGTATCATCATCTGCATGACAGTGTTGTCAAATGTTCTGAGATAAAAAGAAAAATTCATAAGAACTAATAAATAATATACAGGATTTGTATGTTCACAAATATTAAATTTCATTGACAAATGGATACCATCCGTGGCCAACAGTTTTAAACAAATCCCTAAACATGTATTTTGCACAGTCTAGACATTCACCCCTAAACAAGTATGGTGTATATTCATCCTAACACAATGTATGGTGTATATTCATCCTAACACAATGTATGTCTGCACATTGACGCCACTGCTTGGACCATACCAGTGCATGCAAAATAATAGGTCAGTTCAGCCAGCTAGCGCTGTGTAATGAAAAAATTTGATTTATATACCTCATGCGCAGATTCCTGTCATCTGATTGGTTAAAAGTGGGGGCATTGAATCGGCTAGACCCGGCGCGTATATGCCCTTCGGGCAATAGTCTTTGCCATGCCCCGGGCATAGTAATTTAGCGGGTTCCGGACGCGCGCATTACATGTGTTAGCATAGCTGTGCACCAACTATGCAGCTGGGCGCTTCACGTAAACAATAATCAGGACGGTAATGGCGGAATCTCGACGTCTGTCGTAGATGATGAAGTCCTTAAGAAAGTAAGAGAAGTGGCCTACAGTGAAAACTGTGTCAGGTGAAATGTGCTACTAAAGTGCCAGGTGATTATGCTACAAATGTTTGCTGTAAATATACAACTATTCCGCCGTAGACCAGCTTCCGAAATCGAAACTCGAAGGACCACTGTCATGACTGTTTGATGTATCGTTACTTTTAACCAACCAGATAACAAAAAGCTACACATTCGGTATATAAAACAAATATTGACTGCTGTTTATTCGGGTCATGGTTAAGATTGACTCGCAATCATAGGTGAAAACTTGGGGCTTCCGCCTCGGGGCATAGTCATGGCTTCGAGATCACCTTGGGCCTATAATCTTAACCATGCCCCTCATTGCAGTCAATATTTGTATACTATAACCCACTTGACTACAGATTTTTACGGACTTGTGAGGACTTGTGATGGCCCTGACTTCAATAATTCAGGACTCCATGTCCACTCTACTTACTTGGATTTGATATTTTCTCCTGGTGTGTAGAAGGGATTGCACAGCATGTCCACATAGGCATTGTGTAGTGTCTTGAACATCTGACGTATAAAGATATGTTGAAGAACCAATAAATTATGCTTCAAGGCCCATCATATCATTTGCTGTGACGTCGAATTTTACTTCATGAGTCGACAAGAAAAACATTATGCTAGATTATGGCAACTTTTCACCCCAGTGTTGCATGAGAAGATTAGATTCACCTGGAAATGAATAGGCAGGCCTTGACATTAACTGGGGCACATGCCCTGCCGAGTTGGCCCTGATGCCCCTTCAAGATAACATGTATTCACTTCTTGATGGGGCCAACTTGGCCAGCATGCTCCATCCTCCTAAATTTCATGAGGTTTGTATGTATACACCAATACCAAGTACACATTTGGCAGTTTGGAGCAAAGTTGGCCTCAGTGCCCTTTGAACTTCAGATAAAAGGGTCATTCCATACGTACATGTATGGAATGATTGAGTGCCAGTGCTGAAACTTGAGTGCCGGGCCCCTTTTTGACATTTTTACGTAATTTGCTCAATGGAATTCGTACCATCTTTGAAGCCCTATAACTTCTTTTCTAATAGTGATAGGGAACTAAAATTTGGTTTGCCCAGATTGCAAGATTCTACAGTCTGCATCAGATTAATTGAGAGGGAGGTGCACCTCCAAAAAGCATAATTTCTGCAAAAATCCCTGTCTCAATCCAATTAGTTCTCCCCGTTGAAATGTGTTTTTCTTGGTATTTTTTTAACAAATTGTCAGCAAAATCTGAGGTGTCGTGTACGAGGCATCTCAATATTGGCCGTTTTGACACAGAATGACCATAATGTTCACAATGTCAAGGCCTAAGTAAGACCGTTGTTTCCCATGGTATGCCAAGTCTGACTCACATTTCTGATCTCATTGTCTCTGAGCTGCATATTTGAGGACTCCACCACAATGACAAACTTGACTTTAGTGTTCGTCACATAGCCATACACTTTGTAGTCCTCGGTCGGGTACAAGAGACCCAGGTACAACTCCCGTAGGTCGTTCACACTTTTGCCAACGTTGGACACCTTTTCTTCGATGACGTCGAGACACGTGTGGACTGTGTAGTGGAACTTGAGTTCATTCTCGGTCGGGATTGTATTGATGTAGAGTGGGTAGTTCTGTGGGAAAAAAATAGTAGAAATGAAAAATGTAAAGAATTTAGAATGTGACCAACAGCCGATTTCACGAAAAATTGCGTAGCTTGCGCAATTTTTGGACATGGCATACGCCCCCATAGACTTGTACATGTAGGTAATTATCACAGGAATGTTGCGCAGCTTACACAATAAAAAGTTGTGCAAGCGAGCTTACGCAGTGCGTAAGGATTCGTGCTACAAAATACGCAGCTCCATGCCTTTGCTACACGGAGCTGCGTATTTTGTGGCACGAATTGCGCACGCGCATTGCTGACGAGCCTGCATATGTGCCTTTAAATGCCCATTGTATCATTTTGTGATGACCAAAACACCACAATTTTTTTTCTGTCCAAAATTGCACCCATCTGTAGGAATTTAAATGAGAAGAAAACGAAGGATTTTCAATCTCCAAATTCGGATGTGCAATACATTACAAAAAGGTTGGTGTATTATCACTGCACTGCTTTATCATGGAAAAATTAATTGTTTACAAAAATTACGGCCGTACATTGCGGTAAAAGGTATGTAACTAGCGTATTTAGAAGTCAAACTAGGTACTTCCTGTTCGTTAAATAGCCATTTTTGACAAAGATCCGGAGGGTTCGACTTTCACAAACTGCACCCCCCATTTCACCGTCACCACCCCTTCCGCCCTGGCCCTCCTGCTGCTGGCCTCTCGGCCCACCGCGCGCCGCGCGGCTCGCACCGATCTGCTCCGCCCCGGCCGGGCCCACTCCTTCGATTTCAAAACAAATCAAAGTACCGGTAATTAATCTACATGCCTGTACCAACAAGAGAAAAATACCTCTCTTGCTATCACCGCCACACAAACAGCCATTTTCTAACAGCATTTGGACCTTGCGGGAAGCGATATTTATCAGTTTTGGCTTGCGACGTACGCGTGCGCCCTCTAGTGTCTCATCTGATCACCCACCAAAATAACCGGATGCAACGGACTTGCTGGCGGTGGCGATTTTGAGCAAATGGAAAGCCGAAAGGTATGTTCAATAAATTCAGTTTTAAGACTCCAGTGACGTAGGCTTACGCCTGCTAGTACTAAACTAATAATTTTTTGGGATAGAACTTCACTCGCGAACTTCACTGTTTCATTTCAGTTTCACTTCAGCTTCAGGCTGTATCAATCCGTATCATCATCATCATGGTGGCCATTAAAGGACATCGTCACGAGTCCATTTAAAGGCACAGGCATAAGCTCCATAGCTTTGCTACGAATTTGGCGCCCGCGCATTGCTGAAGAGCCTGTGCCTTTAAACATGTTAAAGGGGTCGATTTTACAAAGATTTGCGACGTGTCGTAATTGATTGCTTTTCGTGACGTAGAACATCCGGGAATGTTTGGTGGTCAACGGTCACGCGCGCGCCAATAGACGCTCATGAACACGCGTACAAAATACTCACCAGCATATTTTCATTCGAAGATGCCGCACGCACGCGCTGCGATACGTTCAAATAATTGAGCATGCACTCGGCTTGTAAAAACGAAAGTGCTTCTACTTGATCGCGATTTTTAGCCTGAAGAAATACATTTTTATCTTTATCGATAAAACAGCCATGGCGCAACAACATAAAGCAAGGTTAAGCAACAGAGGTAGTGCAACCAATGCGCTTTTCTTGCTCTTTTTGCCGGTTATCACTCAGGCCACGTGGGTCATAAAAAATGACAAACAAAATGGTGGATGGAAGGCGTGACGTCACCGGAAAGCAATCAATAGACCTGTTCGGGGTTTTATAAACACAATGGAATTAGCATCATTAAAAATTGGTACAGCGGACCTTTGACATTTATAGATGGTTCCTGCTAGAGATGGCCTGGCATTCCGCAATAAGCGATAGGATTAGGAACCGGTACATAGTATTGTGACGTGAGACGCAGACAGCTTATGAATATTCATTTTAGATGAGTCAACCAGGACTTAACTTTACTTTATTTCGTTTTATGAGAAATCTAATAATTTTAATTTATTCTGGAGGATTGAAAATCATATTTTCTGTAAATAGTTTACAAAAAGGAGGATTTTTCCGTTTAATTTGGCTTCGTAAAACTGATTGTCTTGTTCACGCGTACGTGTGCGACCAATTTATTGGGGAATTGGCGGAGTAGATTGAGGCGGTGAAGCTGACCCTACTGCGTAAAAGAAACGAAACTAGAGTCGTGTGTATGGGTTTACGGTAGCACCATGTGAATCTCGTTTGTATACGTGACTGGTTCTGAAAAGAACCGGTGAGTGTGAACTCAACGTTTCGAACAGCGTGCTCTGTTCGTCTTCAGGAGTAATGCCGGACTCGTGATGATGCAGGGCTATAAGTATTGATTGAGGGCATTCAGTGTACAATGTGTGCACTGAGGCGGAATGGCTTGGGTTGAGGAGGCGTGGTTGTGCTAGGATCCTAATCCTGTGGTTGGCTGTGGTGTGCTCACTGTACTGGTGCGTGTCATTGTGGCAGTGGCTGTCGTGGGGGGAGGGACCTAGGGTATAGGTGACCCATCGGTCTGGTTGGTTAATAGGGAGTGCCAGATATTGCTGATGTTAAAGCCAGTGTCTTGGGGTACTGTGATGTGCTTACTTTGATGGCTTCCCTGATGCGTCTTGGGTGCCATCTGTCGATGGGCGCTATCAGTTGTGCGGCTTCCCAGTTTATGATGTGGTCCTCGCTGTACGAGTGCTTGACAATGGCTGATTTGTCATAGTCTCCTCTGCGAAACTAAAGTCATTTATGGAGCTGTAAATACGTTGGAAACTGTGTATTAAATTCTTGAAACCTAAGAAAACGACTTTGCCCATTGCTTAACACTGTCGAAAATGTTGAAGAGTAATGCTGCCTGGTTGTGGACTGCACCAAACAATCCGGGGAATATAAATTGATTGTGGCACGGTTCACATTAGGCGTTGGCAGTTGCAGAGAGCGCCCTCTAGACCCGCACCCGCCCGGCCGTCGTGTCACAGTATGTCAAAGGTCCGCTGTACCAAAAATACATGAATATGCTAATTCCATTGTGTGTGAAAAACCCCGAACAGTCTATTACCAAATCCATTGCAACTTGCGATGCCGAACCCGTGGCAAACTTACAAAGGATTCGGCGAGTTGCAATGGATTTGGTACTTGCGACGCGTCGCATATCTTTGACTTTGTGAAATCGACCCCAGGAATCCATTTCACCAAACTCAAGTGGCCCGCGCCCATTGCATATTATATTCGAACACAAAACGTGCTATGCGCGCACGCGTTCCAAACATTTATTAGGCCTACATGTACATTATAAGTAGGGATCAACCCTAGATTAAGCGAGGCACCTAATCTCGTCCAATCAATCCACACACATTCGCCCCTTCCTTGCTTGTTAGAAAACATTTGATTGGCTGAATGCTAGTCTGGTGTCTAACCCATAGCAAATAGATACTGTCCATATTATATTCTGTGCCCTTGAGCAAGGCACTTAATTACACTTGCTCCATCCTTGCCAGAGCATTCAGTATCATGCATCTGCAAATGCTCGAAGCCACATGCATACACTTCACTATAAACCTGCGTTATGTCGCCAGAAAGAATTTGTTCACACGCTACATGTGGTCTAACTGCGCATGCGCAGTAGCATGCTCCCTGCTGTTGTCAGCCGACCAATCAGCGCGCAGCATTCTGAACACGTCATTCCCACTTTCAGCCTTATATTATATTGATAAGCGTACCCACGCCATTCTGGCATTTTGCTCTGATAAGTGCAATTCGAAAAGCTTTAGCATGTCTTTGTCATTAGGCCAAACAAAATAAATGGTGTGTTTACGGTAACCCGACCTACCTGGAATTTTTTTGGCTAAATTGCCGACCTCAAACTCTTTATTGCCAATTTTCAAGTTGATAATTTTAAATGAGCACTATTTGCAATTTAATTTCCAACAAACATAACATTTTCTACACTTGTACATGAACATGGTGTTATAGTGTTAATAGTGAGTTTCAAACATTGCAAAACAACACGCAAATGCATGAACTGAAATGTAAAAAAAAAGACAAAATTAAAATATTTTTCTACCTACATGTACCTGCCTGGATTTTTTTTAGGCCGTTACCATAAATGCACCATTTATTTTGTTTGGCCTTACTTAATTTTATATTCTGAAATTTGAAATTATAAATTTCCTGTTTTCTCCCCATGGATAGTATTTTAGGGAGGTATTTTATATGATTGTTGGGTTAGAACCAAATCTGAACAAACTCCTTTAACCGCTGTAGTGTGTTTTGTTTGTTTCCACCAACAGCTGTAGGAACGATGCTTGTACGGTACAGTGGCCAAGTAGTCTGGGTCGTTGATTCGCAACAGGGGTGAAGGCTTGGTGTTGCGGGTTCAATACCTGGCCGTGGTACCTGTGCCCTTAAGCAAGGCACTCAACCACAATTGCTCCATCCTTTGGAAGGGATGGAAAGCCATTGGTCCAGTGTGTTGTGTAACCACTTAGAAGATCCCAGGTGTCTCTGGGCCATCAGGTTCCAATCAATGGCGCTATCCACCTAATGTATTTTGATGTTTAGGTGAAGCACACTTAAAGCTTCACATTCAGCCTATGGGCTGCGATTTGAAGTTCATTACATTTTTTGTTAACTTCATATTCTGGACTTCGTCGACTATGCGGTATAAATGAGTCAAATTTGAGCTAACTGAACCATGAAGCTGGATATACCGGTACGGTAAATTGCAGCTTGAGACAATCTGTCATTCCATATGTCATGGCTGAAGGCATTACCATATGGCACCAGTTAGTTTGTGATGAGCTGTGTACAGCTCATTCGTCTTGCATGGTCAGTCTACCGTGCATTTTTTAAAGCTAGTTTTACAATTAAAAAAAAATGTGTATATGTTTGCAATTTTGTGATTAGAAAACCACAAGCTTGTCGGAAAACAGCACACTCGTGGAGACTTAGGTGTGTGATGCTAGTGACTTGGGAATCTGTGACGTCATCGCCCGCGCATTGGGTACACTAATACCATTCAGTTTCACAATGCATTATTGCCGTGTCTGAAGTTTCCACTGTTTAGGCCATTTCCCTCGGAAATTACTGCGAGTGTCTATATCAAACTCGGTAACAAATGAATTTCCCCTAAACGTGTTTATTAGTCCTCCGCTACCGGTACACCGATGCGGAAATATTGGCGCGTTTACACAACTCTCTATTTGGTGTCTTTCTCTGTACTATTAAATTGTCTTAATTGCATGTAGCCAGTCATGCAAGGAAAAATACCCTCCCTCCTCCTCCCTTCATTTCTTGAAAGAATTTCCCCCTACTGTTGAGTATGATTATAAATCTGCTGTTCAGTGTTGCAGGGCTCAGCATGTATTCAGTTTGCAAAATGTCAATGTATTCCCTAGCAAATCTTGTTGATAAACAGCAAATTCATCCATCCTTGTATGTGGTTTCAGTGTGCTGGCCATGTATTGGAAATTTTACAATAAACAGGACGAAACATAATATGAGTGATCATTAGTACAACCACCCACATGATGTGCTCTTGACCAATGGGAATGTTTGAATAGGTGTTAATGAGTGACAGTTAATTCTTAATTTCTTTTTTTGTTGTAGATTTTACAGTGAATTTCAACTTGGTGCCATTTTGCTGATAGGGATCATACAGCACATGTACTAACAACTAAAGCCGCAGATATGCCATTCTGGGAGAATGAGTGAATTAATGCAGAAAATATGAGGTACATGTGTATGACTATGTCAGTGGCGGATCGGGGGGGTGGGTGGTGGTGGTTGAGAGGGTTGCAACCCCACCCTTGAGCGGCAAACTAATAATATGTCTGTCAACCAGAATTTCTAAATTTTAAGTAACTTTAAATTTATTACCATATCTCGTCAGATTTTAAACCAGTGTGCACCATACCTTCTGATTAAAGTGGCAATGTTATTTGTAGTATTTTTCAGAAGGGTCGTTATTTTTTTCAGATAATAGATATCAAAGTGACAAATCAGCAAAATTGGTGTTATGCATGGGACATTCTCTGGTTGACACGAAAAACATTACACATGGGACACATATGTATATTTCCAAAACGACATTTCCATTGTGGGTGCACATACGCTTGGTAATATAATACAAGATATTTCATAAAAACAGTTGAAATAACTGACAGTTATTGCTAAACAGTCTGTTAAAGGGCATGAACTTGAAATTGTTTTTTATTTATAAACACCCCTTTAGTTACTATAACAAATAACCATTCATCATAAGTTTATCAAGCAAGGTTGGGTATTTTTGTATCATAGGGTGCGCTTATGACTGATGAATGTATACAGTGTATTTGTTTTCACTTTCTTTTATCAAAAGGAATTCCAAAAACATCCCTAGGAATCCTGATATGCAGATGAGTATGTTTACATGTATGACAGACATGCATGAACATGCACATCAGGAAATACATGTACCAAAATAGTTACATGTGGATACAAATTTCTGTTTCTGGATAGTTTGAAGCACAGGAAATTCCAAGTATAATTTTTATTCATGTTATTTGCTAGTACATGAGTCTTTCCACGGTAAAGGGGACATTTTGGCAACACAGACTATATTTTCAAGAAAATACCTTTGTCTGGTCTCAAAATAAAAGAAATAAGTTTCAGTTGTTCTGAAGAGATAACTTAGGCCCAAAAAGGGTTACAAATAGTGTGACAACATGCCTTTCTAAAAACCGTGTACAAATTTCCAATATACGCTCGTAACCAGGACGGCTTAAAATGTAACACAAGTGTCCGTCCCGGTTACGAGTGTATGTGTATATTGGAAATTTGTACACAGGGTTTTTAGAAAGGCATGTTGTCACACTACATATATTTGTAACCCTTTTGGGGCCTTAGTTATCTCTTCAGAACAACTGAAACTTATTTCTTTTATTTTGAGACCAGACAAAGGTATTTCCTCGAAAATATGATGTGTGTTGCCAAAATGCCCCCTTTATGTCTATGCATGGAGATTTTTAAGAATAATGCTGATAATGTTAAATCATGTCTCTGACACTGTGTGAGATAATAAGGATAATAGTGGCATACATGTACTTCTTTTCTTTCTTTTTTTCGGCAAAGTAAATGAACACTCTCCACCCTTTCTCATGTTTTCATCATATGCTATTAACAATTATCCTGCTTCCTTATTTTCAGTATGAGGCTCTAAATCCTTGAAAATCTGCCTTGGACTTTTGAAACGTCACTGCATGACCATGAGAGCACGCTTGCGACCAGCGTTCATCAGCGCTCTCCTACTTCTAGTGTTTTCTGGCTACCTACTCGTCTACGAGTCCTCCGTCAGACAAGCCGTCGACCCCTCTGGAGTTCCCGGCATCTTCTCATTAACTTTCTTGAAAAATCTTTTCACTAATGAGGTCACCGTCCCACAGAACGTTAAGATTCGAGGGGTTTTGAATGCTACGGACGGCTGTCGACGACTGTGGCTGAAGGGAGAGTCAGTCTGGTTTGACCTGAAGTTTAACGGGAGTCTGAGTCCGCTGTGGACTCAGGACAATAAGGTGTTAGCACCGGAGGTTATTCGGTGGTGGAAGGTGAGTTGAAATTGTTATTTCTTTGGACTTTTGGGCCGTCCATGAAGTACGTACGCACGAAATGCCAACTTTTTAGACCCCCTCCCCCTGTACAAATTTGTTTGGCAAAATTGTAAAACAGTGACATACATATGCATTGGCTCTGATTCCCACCGCCCCCCCTCGCCCCTCTCACCCCCACCCCCACCCCCGCCCCCGCCCCTCCTCCATGAGTACGTGCTTTATGTAAGGCTGTGCCTAACAAATCGAATATTCGATCGTCCAATGAATATTCGAATAGCAGTTTACCGAATCGAATATTCGGTATGTGCTTTTCCACTCCATACAAAACATATCATTCTGTCAGGAACAGCCGCTTTAATTGGTGTCGCACTTGCATCCAACCACGTCCAAATGCGACATGAGGCAGCTAAAATAGGCTGCTGTAACTTCCTGTGAGATCGGATGTGCCAAAATCAATTAATTTCACGGAAAATGTTTACGCATCAAATATCGAATATTCGATCGAAAATAAAATCGAATTTTCGAATAGTACATTATTCAAAAATGCACTGGCCTAGCTTTATGGATGGCCCCTTTCTGTACGTATTTAAAATCCTGCACCAGAGTGACTCGAAAACAGCGTTCTTGGGTTGACAGAACTTAACAAACACGAAAGTGCATGCTGAATATGTGGGTACCGGTACATAATTTTCTCAAAATGGTGGAAGTTGGTAACACAGTGGCTATTGATAAAATACTGCCTTAAAATCTCAGTCAAAGTGAGCTTTTCAAATTGTCATGGAAACGAGGGTCTCAGTGCTTTCTTTTGTGATAAAATTTGCAAACGAAAAGACATGTGACATAATGTGAAGGCTCAGTACATGTACCGGTATGTTAAACGAGGCTGCCAGCTTTGATTTGAAATGTATCAATAGAAGGCCTTATCCATATTGTTTTCTGCTGTTGTTTCTCTTCTGTACTCTCAAAACATGCTGTTAACTTTAATACTAAAGTTTCGGGTAAATTACATGTACTAGCAGCCAGCTAAATCACTTCCAGCCATAACCAATCATTCTTTGTCAGCCAAAATTAGTTCTCGATTGCTCTTTGAACATCCACTCCCCACTGAGCATGGAGTAAGAATCATTGTTTACGAACGATGTTCATGTATTCGTTTTTGACATTTGAAACTGTGTCCTTGTTTTCTGGCAACACGGAAACGGGGTTTCAAATACACCAAATGATTGTGTGGAGTATCATGGCTGAGTGGTCTAACACAAGAATTCTGCAGGCAGTGAGTTTGAATCCAGGCTGGTCCACATCCATGGTGTGTGTGTATAAATTGCTTTTTTTTCCACCCAGGACTATATACACTACTCGCAAATAAAGTTGATATGTTGTCAATTGTGGATTTGTTTTTTTTTAATCGACTGTTTTCACCTATTCCAGTGACAAGGTGTCTGGCATGCAGTTACGGGGTACTTTGCACATTTTGCTTTCGGCCGCGTGCAGTTTCTGTGTGCGTGTGCGTGTTCCAAACGCGCTGACTTGGGCGCGGTTACAAACACGGGCCAGGCAACTGGCCGGCTGGTCTTTATAGTCCGTTTAAGACTGGCCACATGACATGTTGTCAGCCAATAAGGATATGTAAACTGTCTAAGGTATTTAAGAATGGACCATAATGATCTATTCTGTGTTCTGTGTAATGGACTCGTTTTATCATTGCAGAGTATACAGAACAGCAGGCTTACCAACATCTCAGAGGAGTTTGAGGCAGTGCTACAGGTCATCCCGCGGGACGATCCTTATCGTGTGCGAAATGTATCGCGCTGTCTACGATGCGCCGTGGTTGGCAACTCCGGAAACCTACGGAGTAGCAACTATGGGACTCTCATTGATTCACACGATTATGTCTTTAGGTAAGAAAGAAAAAATCAGCCTCGTAGATAAAGACGTAGTCTGTTTCACAGAGGGGTATCAGGGCTCGACCTTAACGCTAGCCCGGCGTACATTGTCTAGTAAAAACTGCTGCGGGCAAGTAAAATCCACTTTTCAACTTGCCCGGCGGGCTACTTAAAACATGTGCACGTTCCTTGTTTTCCAGATGTGATTATTGAAAATAAAACGAACTCTTCAAAGCTTTACCTTTTGCGGCATGCAAACGACGATTGCGCATTGCATTTTTCCACGTGCAACACACGGCCACAGCTAGCTTGGGTCCGGGTCTGCATTGTGTCCAACACAGCTTGTGTGCAATATACATGCATAGACATACATGCATCTGGTATCCGACTGCGGCCCCAGACTGGCTCGGCCCCAAACTCGGCCCCAGACCAACTCGGCCCCCATTGCCTTGTGTACAAACTCGGCCCCAGACTGACTCGGCCCCAATTGCCTTGTGTACAAACTCGTACCCAGACTGACTCGGCCCCAATTGCCTTGTGTACAAACTCGGCCCCAGAACAACTCGGCCCCCATTGCCTTGTGTACAAACTCGGCCCCAGACCGACTCGGCCCCACACAGGCTAAACATTTGATTTTTCCCCAAAAGTCCATATACAGTGTGTTTTCAAAGATTTTAAGGAACTTTTTTTATTAGCAGAGCTATTAGCTCTCCTCGATTATCTCAGAAGAGCAATTTAGGGCTCTCCTGACTTTTTTAAAAATGAAGGACTGAAGAAGAGGAGGAAGAACATCCCGACTCCACTACCAGCGACAGTGATTTCTAGCCATGGGGGGATGAACAAAAATCTACTTTCTCAGTAGACAGTGCTAGTCAATATTTTAATCCTTTTTTTTTTTTTTTTTTTTTAAACATTTCATGGGCTAGTAAAAATGTCTGCGGGCTAGTAAAAAACACAATTTACTAGCCCAGTGGGCTACTCTCAGAAAAAGTTAAGGGCAAGCCCTGGGTATCCAAAAACCAATAAAACGAAAATTCTATTCAGGGTTCTTCACTGATTGCTGTCTTGTCTTGTTGCGCTGAACGGTGCCCTCAAGCACCGTTTTTCAAAACGGTTGCATAGTGTACTTGGATGCATGCGGCTGGGGTTGCCATTACATGTACGATGAATACATGTGGTAAACAATAACGACACCAGCAGTCGACAGAGAATTTTTGGTGACTTTACGCCTAATTATGGAATGACTCGGCCTTACTTTTCGAGATTTATCCGGGTGGAAAATTTTTGTTCGGGTGGCGCTCCAGAACAAAACAGCTTGTGGAGAACCTTGCTATTTTCTCTGAATTTAGAGTATGTAAACTTTTGTTTCTTCGGCAATTTTATCTTGGAGCTGTGCATGCCACCAAGTCAATGTAAATGTATTTCAGCTGCATGATGCACCTCGGGCAAGACAGAAATGAGGCTTCATTCCCCAAATATGTGGGTTATGATTTCATGTTTGACAAAGAACAAAAATGGCATATCTAAATTTGACCTGAAATGGTTTGGGCCACACTATTTATTTTTGATGGGCTCTATCTTAACAGACTGAACAGGGCTCCCACCAAAGGCTTTAGCAAGGACGTAGGCAGCAAAGAGACACATCGCTTCATGTATCCTGAGAGCTTCCTCAACCCTAACCCTAATGTCAACTTTGTACTTATGGACTTCAAGCTGTTGGACATTGCATGGCTGACTAGTGCACTGACCAATGGGTCAATCACAAGGTACCAAGTGTTACACGTCTCATTTACAAGTCTTGATTCAACTCTCAAGTCTTGACACAAAAACGTATTTAATATGTGCATTATCACAATTAATGGTCTTGCTACAAAAATGTATATAAAGCTTGTTCTTAGATATATATTGGGTAATCTTGAAAATACAGAAGAATATTTTATACCATCGACTTTGTGCGGTTCTTATCCTGTTTAAAACGCACTGAAAATTCTCCCAAATGACACTGTAGGGCATATGCATGCATTGATATCTTGTAAACGTTTCACAGAACCTGCCATTCAATGCATAGTTCCGAAATTGCCCAGTTAACCCCGCCCCTTAGATACTGTTGCTATGTGCTCACAAGCCATCGCAAAAAAATGGTGACTGACACAACGTACAAAGCAACAGGACTCGGCATGGAAAGCACAGATTCATTGGAGAAAACTCAAAGGTATTTATGTTTTAGGGTCGACAGTTACCGTAGCACACACTGAGCAAAGGGCTAGTAATGCAGGGATGCCATATATTCATAAAAATGCGCTTTCCTACCTTTGAAACATTCAAACCAAAATTCACCCGGCCACTGCATACAACACTGTACAATCTGTATATGGGCAGAAAATCTCGTGATTGTTTGTAATGCAATGCAGTTTGACCTACTGTATGTGGGCGCTGTCTGCTAGCTCTGTTGTGATTGGTAGGCGGGTTCGGCTTGATTGACAGGTCGGAACTATGCATTGATTGTTTTCCGGTGACATAACGTCTTCCATCCACCATTTTGGTTTCCATTTTTCATGATGCACGTGGATCGAGTTATTACCGGCCATTGGTTTGCACTTTATGTTGTTGCGTCATGGCTGTTGTATCGATAAAGGTAAAAATGTCTTTCTTTAGGCTAAAAATCGTGATCAAGTAAAAACACTTGTTTTTACAAGCTGAGTGCATGCTTAATAATTTGAACGCATCGCAACGCACGTGTGCGGCATCTTTGAATGAAAGTACGCTGGTGAGTATTTTTTACGCGTGTTCATGTGCGTCTATTTGTGTATGCACGTGACCGTTGACCACCAGACATTCCCGGATGTTTTACGTCACGGAAAGCATTCAATACCGGTAACCACGGTGGTAAAGCAGTTAAGACGTTTGCCTAGTATGCAGGAGGTTGTGGGTTCAAGTCCCACCCGAGCGTGCTTACAAGAAAAGCACTTAGTGTGTAGTGCGTGTTATGTATGAGCAAATTGCATTCATTTAACATCAAATGGACCAACGTAATATTTTCCTCATTTCATATTTATTTATTTATTTTTATTTATTTATTTATTTACCACATCCAACAGCGGAGGGACCGCCAATTACAGGAATGAGAGCAAGTGTGGTTGAGTGCCTTGCTCAAGGGCACAGGTGCCACAACCCGTCGCGGCCCGGAATCGAACCTACATTCTAGTACCGGCACAGGAACTTAAGTTCGACGCACTAGACCGCTCGGCCATAACACCCCATATACATGTAATTACAGTCGCCTGCTGTAGAATATTCAAAACCACTGTTTGATACCGGCAAATTACATTACTTTAACATCATTGTTAAATGTATTTTTTCTACTTATTTTTTTTCATCGTATTAACCTACATGTACTGTTTTTGTCTCAATTTCATATTTGAATTTTATTCCCAGGACATAAAGTTGAGATGTTGACCTCGGGAAAACAACTATAACTCTTTTGGTTGGTTCACAGAAATTTCTGAAAAAGTTGTGTGTTTTGCTGAAATTATTATGGGATTTGCTGGTGCATTCTGATACTTTCTTGGTAGATGGTTCATTGCATGGGTTTTCTTCCATGGTGTTTGGAGCATTTCCCTATGCCTTAGGCTTTTCTTATGGTGGAGTATTTAGGGACAGTTCTGACTGAGCCAGTGGTGTCTTACTGCAGCCTTAAGGGGCATTCAGACAGTTGAAGTCAGAAGTATAAATGCAACTGTACGAACCAGGTGTTAAAACTGGTGTGCTTACACCATTTTTGTAACAGTCTTGATTACTAAAGTCTTGATTTTGTGGAATTCCTCACGTGCATATATGCAGTACTTAAAAATATAGCTTGTACACCTTGCAATGGTTCGCGTAGTCCTGTTTACCATTTTGGGTGATGATGGTAGTGGTGTACATGTATTTATACTTCTGACTTCAACTGTATATTGTACAGAGTTGGTTGCTAATTAAAATTTTTTTAATAATAATTCAATGCAGACACAGCTTTATCACACCACAAGCTGTTTAACCCTGCGCGTGACTGGCTCAGCACCACACATGAAATGAAGAGCCTGGCAGGGTTCATGCCATTCTTAATTAGCGTAATTTCCCTACTGAATTAGCTTTTTTGGGGGTAACCATTGCAGTAACCATTTTGTTTTCACCACCGGATGACCGATGGAAAATTGCATTGCAAAGTCATGTTTGCAAATACCAACTGTAGTCATGTTTGGACGGGGTCCTGCCAAGCCGGTCACCCGCAGGGTTAAACTGCAACAATGACACCCTTCAGCATAGCTATCCTTTGTGACTAACAGCTAGACTGGTTGAATCCAAATCATAGCCTTGGAATAGCCTTGACTATAAAAATGTACTATAAAAATGCTGGTATAAGCCATGTGTATTGACGTATGGGCGAGTAATAATAATAATAATAATAATGAAAATTTATAATGCGCCGGTATCCATCAAAAAAGATGCTCATGGCGCAGTAGTTAGTACATTGTATCGTATTTTTTCAGGAAAAACACTCAAGCCCTCTAGGGCGCACCACTGATGGGAGAACATTTTAATGTACATGTACACCCCCACCTCCCATCCAAAAGGAGTTACAATTCTTGAATTAAGTGGTGTTTGAAGCTAAGTGGTTCTTGAATTATCATTTTTTTCCCCATTTTTACTGTGCAGAACGTACACAAAAGTCAAGAAGAATATTCAAGTCAACAGAACAAAGGTAAGGAAAAAAACAAATTTGGAGGTTTATACCGTACATTACATGTGGTTGCAAAAGTGTTAATTGATCACGTTCACAGACGCCATCTTCGTAGGAAGAAATGCTACTGCGTATTAAACGCTATCAAGTACGCGCACGCACACGCTGTAACATGTTCCAAACACGCGCGTGTTGCTCGAAATTTGTTCGAAATACGGCACAGCCGATGCGCGTCACAAAAAAATACACTTAAAATGTACACTTAAAAGTGACGTCATTTGAACGTGATCAATTGCATTGTAAAATTTTTAAACTTTGGTTGACAAGTTATTTTGAAATCTTTATATGTGTGTCGGCACAAAGGCCTTCCAGTCATTCCCATTTTGCCATATAAAGTGTCTTTTTCCATAAACCTTTATACCATTTATTTTATATTCAGGTCATGATCTACAATCCAGCCCTCATGTATCACGTTCACAATGAGTGGACAGAAAAACACGGCCGGTACCCGTCAACTGGTCACCTTGCAATGTTCTTTGGACTGCAGATATGTGATGAGGTATATTGGCATTTCGGATGATCATAACAAGGACCAACATTTGTCTGACGATGTCAGCCGACCGAAAATTGGATGGTGTGTAAGCCACTTCAGACAACGACCAACATCATCCAACAAGTTGGGCTATGTAGCTATCGCCCAACTTTGTTGGAGCTTGTTTGATGAAACGGACCAATAGCAGAGTAGAATGCTTGTCACGTGAAGGCAACGGCCAACCACAATCGAGATATTTTGGATCATGTTGGGCTGTGTGTGTATTTGCCTGCAATCGTGGACCTTCATTGGAATACACACCTTCAAACCGTGGACCCTCCACGAACGTAAAACTGTGGTTCTCAAAACTATATAGGTTTGAGAACCAATTATAATTATTATTGGTTCTCAAACCTATATAGGTTTGAGAACCAAAAATAATTATAGTTGGTTCTCAAACCTATATAGGTTTGAGAACCAATAATAGTTTGTTCTCAAACCTATATATAGGTTTTAAAACCAATTATAGGAAAAGATTTCTTTAATGACGCCTAACTTAATTTTACCTTTATAAATAGGTTTCACAAACCATTACAGGTTAGGTCACAAACCATTTACGTTTAAATTTCATCTCTCTAGCTTTAGGTAAAATTAAGTTAGGTGTCATTAAAGAAATTCTTCCCTACAGTAAGGTCCACGATTGCCGGTAAATACAAGTATGTGTGTGTGGACGAGCGCATCCAAGCAATGCCCAACAAGTTGGCTCATGTAACAGGCCTTAAATCCCCAATACATCATTTGCAGTTACCCAAAATTTTACTTCACGAGTTGACAAGAAAAACCTGACTAAAAGTATCGATAGCAATGGTAACAAACACTACATGATTTTTTTTTTAAAACTAAAATTGTACCTTTACGGGAGAAATTGCCGAGGTGCTTTTTTTTGTTAATCGTTTACAAATGTTTTTTTTTTAAAAACATTCATTCAACACAAAAAACATGCATGGATTTTTCATGTTTTCTGAAGAGCAAAAATTTCTCAATGTGAGTAGGTTCAAAGATGATCGACCAAAAAAAACAAAGTTGTCTGAGGGTTTTAACATTTGCTCTGCTTTCCCCAAGGTGGACCTATTTGGTTATGGAGCCAACAAGCTAGGCAACTGGGATCACTACTGGAAGAAAGATGACGGCAGCCATAATTCGTTCTTCAAGAAGACAGGAGTGCACGACAGTGTCTTTGAAAAATCCATCATGGAAAGCCTGAGAAAAGCTGGCAAGATAAAGATTTATGATGGCGTCAGATGATCGAAAAGGTGACTCGTGTTTTGCCATTCAGTAATTAAAGGCCCTATGTATCATTTGGAAGATAAATTTTTTTACAGATTCGTGGAATAAGAGTGTAACATATCTAAGGAAGAATGTTGGTAAACTAGACTGAAGAAATTTTAGCTAGTTAGATGCATCAATGCTTTAGAAAACCTTGAAAATCTATAGATGGATTTTGTGTACAAGTGAATAGTAAATCACCTTCGGTTGTCAATTTCCAGCATGAAATACTATTTTGGACGGAAATAAATTCATGTGGGGTTTGTTACCATTGCTACCAACACTTTACGTAAGGTTTTTCTTGTCAACTCATAAAAACAAAATGAGGTCATTGCAAGTGATACAATGGGCCTTTAAAGGCCACACTGGTGAACAAGTTAAAGGAACACACCGGCTTAGTTGGGCTATTTTGGGCTCGAAATAAACCCATACATTATTCTGAATCGTTTCCAGAGTAAATAAGGTATATATCTTGAAAAGAAGCCGTCAAATTTGGCCGTTTTTGAGCATTTAAAAAAAATTAATGGTCACGTGACTTTTCGGAACCAGATTCTGGTTCCGAAAAGTCACATGGTCTTGCGAGTTAGTTTTGTGTCCAGCCGCATGAATGTTTTCTAGGCTGCGGAACTGCACCAAATTCAACTCTGATTTACCCCCAATATTTATAAGATATTGACAAAAGAGAGACTATTTATACAGGTATGAAACAAAGTTGAACATAATCATATGTATGAAAATTCGAACATAAATGTTTGTTTCGAGAGTCCGGAGAACGGGAGCGAACGCATGCTACGGCAGGCTACCGTGGAGTGTAGGATATTTGCCCCCGCAAATTCCTATTCGGTCGTCCGGGCTGTCCAGTGAAACCGAGAGCAGAAAATTAGAGATATCCTTAGTAGGAGAAGAACGAATCGTTTGTGACAAAGTCGTGAGGCTTGCTCGTAGTTGCAACGGCTGGTAAAGCGTATAACCAGTCTTTTGACCGTTTTTGATAATTTTGCACTTCTTTAGTAAATTACGGGATATTTTGATGATATTTTTTCACAACGACCATCAAAAAGTATTGTCAATGCTGCTACATCTCTAAATCATGTAAACAGTAGGCCGGTGTGTACCTTTAAGATTTACACATAAACATCTTGAACTTTATGTGCATTTTTGATAATTGGTGTTATGGAATAGCGCCCTCGCGTGGTCATTGTAATTCATCCATGCATGTGTATTTGATCATTTATGGGGTGTTTCAAAATAAGATGGAATTTCAAGTTTATGCCCTTTAACTGGCAGCCCAACAACAGCTATCAGTTATTTCACATGTTCCATGAAATGTGTTATGTGTTGGGCATTACCAAGCTTATGTGCACCCATAAATTTAATCCAGGAATGGTTGTAGTAACGGTACATATGTGTCCCATGCGTAATGCTTTTCGGGTCAACCAAAGAATCAGCGGCGTAGCCAGGGTTCTGTCCGTAGGGGGCGACGGGGAAGGGGGGCGACGGGGAAGGGGGCGACGGGGAAGGGGGGCGACGGGGAAGGGGGGCGACGGGGAAGGGGGGCTGGGAGGGGTGGGGGTGGCTGTATGTTACTTTTTTAAATTTGGCAGTGGGGGATGACGACTTTTCATGGTCGGACAACGACTTTTAATGGGGGTGCATGCTCTCTCCACGGCCCCTCTTGGCTACGCCCCTGTGAAGAATGTCTATGCATAACACCAACTTTGCTGATTTGTCACTTTTGTTAAAATAGTGAATGATCCTGCTGAAAAGTACTTCCCAAAAGGTATGGTGTACACTGGATCAAAATCTGTAGAGATATGATTATGTCAAGTCACTTGAAATCTTGAAACTCTGGTTGACAGGTATTTCATGTTATTTTGAAACACCCTTTATTGGATATGAATTACATGTAAATGACCACATACATGATGACACCATTCTTTATCTTCGTACATGACAAAAATATCTGACAAATGTTATGTCTCGTACATGTTTTAGACTGCAACTTTAAAGGGTTGGAAGAATGTGTTATAATTTTACAGGGTATTTTATAAAAAAATATTGCTGCAGGTCAAGCTATATTACTGCACTGCCATTTAAGATGGATTCACACTAAGCATTTTTGCGCGTAAATTTGACACGTGTCGCTTTGAGAAAAAAGCGGCATGGAGGGAACATTGAACATTATAGAGTAACAACAACACTTTCCGTCCAAGTTGATTCTGTGGTTTTCAGCGCGTTATTTCACTCTAAATTCCCTACACACTGCTTTTTCTCAGTTACATACGTCACATTAATGCGGGAAAAGGCTGTGTGAAAACACACTTTATAGTTTATAGTTGGGGTATGGTGATTTTTCAGCACTATAACCACTTTCTACTGAAAGGGGCCGTCCAAAGTTGTCAACATTTTCACAGTACAGAGAGTATTTTTCAAGACCCTTCCCCCGAAATACTACATGTACAACATTTACATGAAACATTTTACAGTGCATACGTAAAAGTCCTACATGACCCTCGATCTCCCCTCCCTCCTCCCCATCCTATCCTTTGTAGAACCGTGAACAGATTTGGGTGGCCCTAACAAAAGTACCTGTACTTCATATTATTATATAAAATGAAGCGTTTGCGGACACCGTGCGTTTCTGATACTGTGCAGCACAGAGCCTCAATCTGATGCGCGTGCACGCTGGCGCACCCAAGCACACGCACGTCATGCATCGTGCATGTGTGCTACGCGCGCAAGAGTACAGTAACAAAAAGTACTGTACAACAATGACAAAAGCACATGCAGTTGTAAACTGAAGTTTTCAACACCAAACAGACAAAAATCTCGCGGAAATCTTTCAAAACAAAGCTTAATTTTTATATAACAATAATAATATTGGATGTCTTTTCGGGTGATATGAGAATATCACTCGTCATGAAAATACCGAACTCGTCTGGTATATTCTCATATCACCCTCAACGCCATCCAATATTATATAATTCCCAAAAAGGGATTTTTTTTGTTTAGATAAATGTTTTGTAGAACTATATAAATTTGAGGCAACACTTTTCCCAAATGTTTGTCTGAATTAATGAGGACTACATTTGAAGGCAAGGCCAAGTGCACAAAATCCACACATGGGTAGCATATGCACTATTTTAAAACAAGGAATGCTGTGTGCATGTAAATGCGATTTGTTTATAAAGCATATAGTTTAATCCGAATAACATTTAAGGTGCGTCCACACTGAAGTGAATTGCGACGGAAACGGCAACGGAACGTCAACGTCAGCAGTACCGCTGAAAGTTGAAACCTTTGGGCGTTTTCTGTTAACGGCTACCATTGTCGTTTCTGTGAACGTGAAAAATTGGGCGCGCGCCCAAAGTAAAATGGCAGTGGAATGGCTAAATGCTCCAGTGTGGACCGTACTTTAGTGAGCCCGCCACTAGGTCTGAACATTCACTGGTAAATCTGAAACGTCAACTGCTAAAGTGCTAGGAAACAGTTGCTGAGATGTAAAACAAAGAGCCATTCCAACAGCTTTTTCTACATCTCTTTGGAACTCCTTGCCTGATGCATGTTTCCCTCCATCTTACAATCTTGATTGTTGTGTTAATTTCTAATTTAAGTCTTCTTGAGTTATTTTCATCTTTATATTTCTTCTTATAGCCCCTTAGCCTTGTTTGGCCTTGGGGTATTAACTTGCATACAAAATAATTCACATTGGCAATTTGACTTCTTGCCATTTGGGAAAAAAATGCTAACATTACATTTGTATGTTAACGTACTGGTGCCCTTTACTATGTTTGTGTCATACTGGTAAATGTCACAGTTTGGACATGTTTAAAACTTAAACAGAAAATATATCTCATTTTGTTTAATATATGGACAAATGAACTTATGCCTCGCTTGCCCATTTCTTGCCACAAGAAAATACCAAAAACATTTTGTATTTCTAAACCTCTCTTGTATTAAAATGACTGTCTGGGCCACATTGACGACCAGAAATACAATACATGTAATAATTTTGAGCAACATTGGTTGCTGACGACCAAAACTGTCCATTGGCTGAATGCATGATTAGGTCAGAAATCCGTTTCTGATTATGGCCGCAAAACGTGGCTCTGGTTTTTATGAGTTCAGGGTTCGATTTCACAAAGTCGTGCGATGCGTCGTAATTACCAAATCCATCGTAACTGGCTGAAACGTTTGTAAATTTGCCACGATGGATTTGGTACTTGTACATGTACAACCCATGTACGGCGTGTCGCAAATCTTTATAAAATAGTACAGCAAAAAAATTGTCTAGTATTTGTAAATGAATGGTTTTTAGTGTTTTTGCTGTTTAACTTTAAGTATCCGTGCCAAGGCTGAAAGTACATGCAACATAAAAGCAGGGTTTGAACGAGATATAAGTTTTTTTAAAATGGTCCATGTATGTCACAGAATACATACATGTATGACCCATCTTCACAGACAAACCCCACATGTACCTCTAAACTGTCATTGTAAACATGTTCACTGTGCAATGAGAATATAGGTTAAGTGTACATGCTTTATTGTTGATAATTACATATATATTCTGTTTTAATAATAGTATTTTTTTGTAAAATTTGCATTTCCTTATTTGTAGCTTTATTTAACATTCTGTCATATTAGATTGTGGTACATGTAATAGAAGGGTCTTTCTATAGTGGTCCAATTTTGATGTCCCCCGTTACATTTTACATCTTGTTTTTGTAAATTCAGGACACATTCTTTAAATAATTTCCATCTCAAAGAGTGAGTACATAAAGTACAATTCATACAAAATGGTTTAAAAGCCATTTTAATGATTTTTTTACGAAAAAATAACACTTAATGTCACACTTTTGGACCCCTAATTTATAGAAAGACCCAGAACACTACCTCCATAACAATTTTTCCTCCTAAGTTGGGTTTTTAAGAAAAGCATACCATTGTGTCTCTTAGTTCAACTGGTAGAGCATCTGCGCAGTGTACCAGAGGTTCCTGATGAGACCCACATGGTTATGTATACAATAAGCTGCGTTCCCAACTCAAAAGTTACTATGACTACATACTTTCCCTGTGCAAGCCCACTGTTAATTAAAGGCTGCATTTAAATACTTTTGTACAAAGAAAAACAGTTGCTTTAGTACAAGGCCGAGTGAAAGGTTTCTGTAGCCTCTCTCATCAGCTTGTCAGTTTTACAGTGTGGGTGCAGGAAAGTTGCATGTAGTTCTCCGTGCATCCCAGTGGCCTTTATTTTAAAATTGTTTGTGTTGCTTAGCCAAAAAGTCCATTGGGAAAACGGCTTTAATTTATTATGTTGCTAGTCTGTGTGATATTCAAAGCAATACTCTGCACATTTAAAACATGTTCTGGAAATATAGCTTGAGCAGAACGGTGCAAATAACAGTGTCAAAATAGGCCCTATTTGCTGTCCACATGCATCATAGGGTCTATTTTCTACATTTTCGCATTGTTCAAGATGTGATGAACTTTTCGGAGTTACTATTTTTTTTCTATTTCACGGAAAATATGGACGGTTACACTCTAAAAACAAAGTAATAACCACTACCAAAGATTGTTTTAATACTTACTTGTGTTTGCTGAATAAAAACTACTAATCTCTGGAAATCCGTTTTAATTATGTGGTTTATTTTGAGGCCTGTCTTGAAATTACGCACATTAGCATTTATTTGCCCTTACACGATGCGGTATACACAGTTGAATCATGTCTCCTGAATCAGTTCTATGGAATACAAACTGCTAATTGGAAAAGTGCCAGACAATTTTTGTGTTTCAAATTTTATCTTGATGAGAATTGGAACGCAAATTGGCGCATGGCACCCTTCTAATCAGTAACTAGCACTATTTAGAACTGCAGCCGATCTCACGAATCCTTACGCACTGCGTAAGTCCGCTTGCGCAACATTTTATTGTGTACGCTGCGCAACATTCCTGTGAAAATTACACATAAACTATGGGGCTTGCGCCATTTTGCAAAAGTTGCGCAAGCTGCTCACTCTTTCGTGAAATCGGCTGCAGATAATTCAGAGGACACACAAGATCGAGAGTAGGGTCTGTGCACTATATATTAAGTGGTTTTTTTTCCTGATACAGCAGCTAAATTTCATGTGTGCTCAGATGGGACTCCAACCATAACAACCTACTAAGATCAAATTAAGTTTTTGCTTTGGGTCAACAGGATCTTCGCCGAGTTTGACTTACCATAATAACAGCATTATTTTATAAGGCAGACAGTAATTAGGATGCCTTCAATGGCACCAGAACCATTTCGCTTCAATTAGGTGGCTGGGTCATTCTTCAGTAAGTGTCTATTTTCGTGTCCCGACACTTTGAGATGCTACATCTCAAAAACTATATAATGAAAATCTTATTTTTAAGCGGTAAAATAATCTTTAACATATTTCTGATTATATGCAGTGGTACAAATTCTTGAAAAAAATCAACAAGGTGCTTATTTTTTACGATGAACCTTCAAAATACCCCAAAAACGCATGTCCCGGTGGTGTCTCTCAAAATGTCCCCATTGCCATAATTTTTAAAATAAGCAGCTTAAAAAGATAATTATACTACCAGAAGCCAGGTATAGTTGGTCTCCTCCAAATGCAAAATTTAAAATTACATCATTAAACCATATTTGCATGAAATCTGACATTTTAAGAGTCAAAAATCGTGTCCCTGGATTTTTGGTCATCTCCGTCACGATATTTTGGAGCATCATATATGATAGAGAACTGACCATGAACAAGACTTGCATTAGTCCATCGGATACCTCAGAGCCTATAGAGCAAGAAATAACCCATTAAAGAAGACTGCAACCCGTAATAGCCAAGGAATTGTGGACTTTCTAAAACAATTACAATAGTACCTTTATTCAACGTCATCTCCGAACGCTTTATAACATATCTGATTTGTGTTTTTAATCTTTAAAAGTATTCATGCAAACGATCACAATTGTGCAAACTTCCAAGCTTCTGTTGTATTTGGGCTTCAAACAGACTGTGGGTGGTGTTATAAAAGTTTAATTGTTTTTTTAGTCATATCCGTCACAGTCAGTTCCATCACTTTTTGCCGTGATGGAGATGATTTTTTGGCATTTTGGGTCATCTCCGTCACGATATTTTGGAGTGTCATATCTGATTTTTTTTGGCATTTTCATTTGCTAATAATGGCAATAAAATGAGGACAATAAGTTGCGTTAATATTCTGTTCAAAGCCCTCTGTTCACTGGTTGTTATTCTATGTTTAAACTTAAAATTCTCTTGTTTGAATTTACTCAGTTTCCGAAGTCACTGTCAAAATTCGTCATTTCCGTCACGAAAGTGTGACGGATATGATTTTAGCACATTTTTCCTATGCTACAACACTGAAAAGTTAATGTTAATGAAATTAAACAAAACTCCCCTAAAGATTGTGCCGAACGTTATTTATAGTGGTTGTGTACCTTAATGATCATGTTCCACTAAAAATAATCAACATTTGAACAACTTTTTTCCCACGATTTCTTAAGGCCAAAAATAGACACTTATTGAAGAATGACCCGGCTGCCAACCCAAGGCACACACAACCCTATCAGCAGTTAGATTGTGGCATTCCCCCTAACAGCTTCCCAAATATCAATCGAGTTGATGAGGCAACTGAGATTAAGTGTCTTGCCCACAGACACAAACACAAGTGAGGCTAAAACCCACAACCTCTCGATCATGAGCATGGCTGTGTACCCACTAGAAGTACCACACGTGCTCATGGTATCACTACCGGTATATCATTCTAGCGTGTGTGGGCTAGTGGGTATGAAGCCGTGATCATGATCTAGAGGTTGTGACTTCGAGCCCCACTTGCGCCTATGTGTTTGTGTCTGTGGGCAAGGCATTTAATTTCAGTTGCGTCATTGACCCGAGCGACATCTGGAGAGCTGTTTGGGGAATGCCACAATCCAAGTGCCGATAGGGTTGTGCACCTTGGCCAGGCAGCCACCTAGCTGAAGCGAAATGGTTCTGGTAACAATGTTAAATACTGTGCACCTTTAATAAATACTCTACTATTATTATTTAAAAATCATCATCAGAACTATCACTATAATCATTTCTGTTTGGTAATTTAACAACACCAACAATCTTATCAATCCTCAATAACGAACACACAGAGCGGATAGCATCATTCCATAACATCAGTCGTCCCGATAGTGGCTCCACTACACCACATCCCATAGGTTCACACAGCATTCCCGTCCGTCCATGTATTCCAAAAGCAGCATTGCTCTCTTGCGCATCTGCGAGTATTTTCATAAAAGACGCCTTCTGTGGGTGAGAGGCAAATGAGTTTCTGTGTAAGCATCTTGGAATACATAGGGCCGACTCGCTTAGGATTTGGCAAGCTGTTCTCAGGGCGGGGTCTTTGAAATCAAGCACGGAATCTTTTGAGGTGGTTTTGGTGAAATTCTTGAAGATTTTGTGAAAGAGGAGTTCAGTGCAACCTCCCCCAGGAATGCAAAGTATTTCTTTTTTGTTGGTTACTTCGCTTCTGTCATTCTGTATGACTGATTCAGAGGGTCTTGAATTTTGACTGGTTGAATCATTTTCAGACTCGCCGTCAGCGCCTTTTTGTCCAGATGAATTTTTTCTCGAAGCATTCTCATTTTTTGTCGCAGGTACTTCAGCCAGAAAACTTGTGTCCAGACACATGCGTAGAGTTTTGATCGCATTGAAAACAGCCATAAACCACTGTCGACACAAGCCTTGGGTTGGCGCACAAAGTAGGAGCTGCTTTGCAGCCGTGTTCTCGCCAAGACCCAAATGAACACCAGCTTGGCGCCCCAAATTTATCGCTCTACAAAAGGTAGCAACTCCTACTTTCAAAGAAGGTGTTAAGATATCGCAGGGGTCGTAAATGATACCAGTTGTGGTTATGCGGGCAAGACGGATCAGTTGTTCTTCGGGAATCATGTGCACGGCTGAAATTCCAGCAGATCTGCAAAAAGACAGTGTTGTGTCCGAGAGGAGCTCCGTAGATAATACAAGTTTAACTCGTTTCTTTTTTAGATTTTCAAAATATTGCCGTGTCTGCGTTGCACCGAATTGGAAGACATCCGACAAGTCACTGATGTTTCTTGCAACAAGCGTCGAGGGGGCATCCGGTGTCCACTTATCGAGGGAGCATCCAAAAATGACAAAAGCGACACTGGTTTGAGATTCAAGATCATCAGATTGGGTGACAAAGTTCCGTGTGAGCACCACACCATCCATGACTTCAGATTTGGTTACTGGTTTGTTGGGGATCTCAAGGCATGTCACATCGTACTCACTGATTAATCTTTGTATAACTTCATCCAAACTGTTGACGTTCAGGCAACTACCAAAAATGAGATTCATTATCAGTTCTGCTACATGTCTTGTCAACTGCATGTTGAATTTTCCATCAAGAGTTGTTCTCACAACTTCTAAACAGATGCTCTCAAGATTTTCCCTCTCCGATTCTGCAAGATCAAACCGCAAGCAGTGCTGTAGCAAAGTTGGTACGACTACCCGAGGAAACATCTGAGAAATGATACTTTCAAGAGCGTGGCATACTTTTATCAAACTACTCTTATCTGCAGGATTGGCAGAGCTTGAAACATTTGGACCGACAGCTTTTTGAAGCCGTCTTAAAAGTTCCGCGATGATCAGAACGTAGGATTTTGAATTGTCTCCAGTAATCCTGTGATGGCTTTTAACCTGACCCACAACCCATCTGGCTATTGGATGCGACAGGCTCAAGGCGTCTAGAAGTGTTGAACCATCACCAGTTATAATAACTTTGCCTGATGACGACGTTAGCATGGTATGCAGCGAGTTGGGACCGAGAGAATCCAACAGGAGGCCCTCTATTGTCGGACATATTGTCACTGCATCAGAGAGGTTCACAGGCACCGACTGCGACATACTTCCTCATGCATTTATATCTATTAAGAATAAAAAACATACAATATTGACAATTGAGAAATTTAAAACTTATTTGAGAAGCTAATTTTGGGAGACAAAACACAGAAAGAAGTCATCAAGGTTATTATTATTATTATTATTATTTCTTTCTGATATTCATACCCTATTCCTCAATAGTGCTCATTGCACCGTTACTCGCAAGTACAAGTGTGAGGAAACCCATTTAAAATTAGAATTATAAATGGCCAGAGACACCTGGGATTCCCCTTGCTCTTCACGAAAGAATGCTCTGGGATGTTTAGAGTGCATTAATTACCGTTACCTAATACACTGGACCAACAGCTTTACAATTAAGTGTGGTTGAGTGCCTTGCCCAAGGGCACAGGTAACGCAGCCGGATTCAAACCCGCAACCCTGTGCAACCCCACTTTTTTTACCTACGATTGCGAGTCAATAACCCATACCACTCGGCCACGGTACCCTACGGCACCCCACTTTTTTTAAGGAACAATTGGAGATTGGAGATTGAAAATTTCCTGTTTTCTTCTAATGGATTATTGGATAGTATTTTGGGTATTTTTTTCATATACATATTGAACACGGATTTGGGTAAATTTATATATTGGAATCAATAGCTTATTCAATTCTAAGATATATACTTCCCACTGACACTTCCGTCGCAAATGTTGCATTTCTGAGATAAATAAATGATAAAATTACTGCATAAAGTAATGCACAAAATGACGCGGCGAGCGGTCTGTGCGTAAACGCGACAACAGAGGGCGCTGCGCACACGCGTGAATGGTTTATATCTTGTGCACTAACTGAAGGCAATTTTTTGAAGAAGAAAACGTGATTTTTCTACAGAAAAGCAACATTTGCGACAAAAGTGCAAGTGGAAAGTATACCGTATTTTGGAGAAGCATTTTATAAGAATAGCCCTTCTGGAAAAATCTGAACAAGCTCAACTTGCAGGGCTATCAAGCCACCCAATAAATAATATTACCCCTGATCATAGGGAAAAGTGACAATCCCCACCTCTTTAGGTGGGGTAGCCCGGGGGAGGGGTGGGGGAAACAATTGATAGGTGCATAACATTTTGCAATCGAGGAGCTTTTTTTTGTTTACTTATCAGCAGACTGACACACAAATGAGACACTTTACCTACCTAGTACCTAGTGCATATTACATGCATGTGTCATGCATGCACGTGCCACCTGTAACCTTAACCAGTTGTTAACTATTGAGGGCGCTCCATCATTAGAACAGTTTGAGTCGGAAGAATCGTCTGCTTCAACAAAATCAAGCTCGCCGAGCTCGCCAAATCGTAGCGATATTTTACTATATGGCTTTATCATTTGCAGTTTTAAACCTTTCGTCAAAATGCACACATATGTCGGCACTATTTAAAGGGGCAAGGCAGAGTTTGCAGAGAGTTGTTGCAAGAGAGATGACCGGGTAAAAAATGTCGCAGCCTTCTTCAGTTTAGCATGTTCAGTGTACGCAGTGCGCGTATGCGGGGCCGGCGCGGCCGGGGAAGGGGTGGTACGGAGGCGGGGCCTAGGCTAAAACTAGACCCAGTAAAAAACAGGGCCAACGACTCAGTTACTGAGTCTAGGCTAAAACTATTAAGGAACCAGCGCGAAAAATAATTGGAGAGAGAGAAATATTTTCGTGTTCTCGAAATCATTTTGTGTTCTCGATCGAAATGCACTTAAAAATAATTTGTGCACTCGAAAAAAATAATTTGTGCGCACGAAATAATCATCTCGTCGCACGAAAGAATAATCTCGTGTGCTCAAAATAATCATCTCGCGCGCTCGAAATAATTTCACGCTCACAAAATGATTTATGTGCACTAATTTTATTTTTTCAAGCGCACGAAATGATTTCTAATACACGATATGATTATTATTTATTTCGTGCGCACGAACCCCAAAATTATTTTGAGCGCATGAAATAATAATAATCCCACGAAAATGATTTTCTCTTTTGAATTATTTTTCGCGCGCGTCCCCCTACGGGCTCCGAGTGTATAGTGTTGTAGGCACTGCAATATCAAATTACTGCAAAAAATATATTCTTCTTCCAGTATTTCTTATTTTTTTCGCATTTTTAGGCCTAGGCTAAATTCACAAAATTGTTTTTGAATTGTCCTTCATCACTGAAATTGCTGTCTCCTGAGTGATATGACCAAAATTTAACACTTTAAAAAAGCAGAAGGACCGCCAATTACAGGAATGGGATCAATTAACATAGATATTCCAATAACTATCAACTTCTAAGTTGAATTAGAATTGGCCAGAGACACCGGGGAATCCCTCCCCTTGCTCTTCACAAAAAAATGCTCTGGGATCTTTAAAGTGCGTTACCGAAACCTAACACACTGGACCAACGGCTTTACATCCCTTCCGAAGGACGGAACAAGTGTGATTAAGTGCCTTGCTAAAGTGCCACAACCCGTCACGGCTCGGAATCGAACCCACATTCTAGTACTGGCACAGGAACTTGAGTTTGACGCACTAGACCGCTCGGCCATAGGCCTATAATAAACACCCCACTCCAAACATTTTGTGATTGGTGGTGTTTTTCAAAAATTGGTACGTGCCTAATTTAATTCAATAAAAAAAAAATTTTACACGTACGTAGAAGTCTCTTTCTAGTTTTGACATGTGTAATTAGTTTTGAGGTGCATCAATATTTAGTAAAGGTTTACACCAAATGTCCGTCTGTTACTTATACTATTGTAACAAACATTGGTAATTGCGCCCGTGAGCCAGTCTATGACTGGTAGCCGTTAGAGTACGCTGGTGTGCGCCCGTGTATTAGCGCGTATTGCCGCGGGGTCGCCACTGCGCGTGCGTGTAGATTTGCGCGTATATAAGAGCAAGCCAAGTACGCTTGCGCTCTCTTTCCTCGTTAGTTGTTCAGCGTGACTGCATCAGCCCTTCCCATTAGTTGTTCGTACCGTGAGTGCATGCACCGAGCGAGACGTGTCACTACCGAACCAAGCACGGTTGTCGGGTGAGTCGGCATTAGTTTAGTAGACACCGCGGGAAATAACGTGGTGCCGGGCCTTAACGATTAGGTCAGCCCTTTTGATTGAGAACAGTTATGTGAGCTGATAATTGTGCAGTGTCTTGCTGTAGAGTGCACGTTACGTGTGACAAGATGAACCACGTGTTTTAGCACCTGATTAGGAACAAGCATAACTCCTATAGAGGGCAGATCGCCTATACACCTACCTAGGTTGCTGCCACATGAGTCGAGTATTAAACCATTTGCATTGCGTATATGTGTTTCCATGTCCTTTATTCGTGCCTTATCATCGCATTGTGTTGAGTTAATGAGAAACAAGTAGGTGAGCTAGTGGACAGACCAATTGCGGTGCCTGGAGGTAGATTTCCCCCAAACGGATCTGCCCCCCGCCTTCCGGATAACCGCTCGTCGGGAAGGCGTAATCCTGAACAACTCCGCCGACGGCAATCCTAGCGCGAGTTCTGGACAACGACCCCGTAGTCACCTCCTACGCTCGAAAAGGAAAGCCAGGAGAGCGGTCGGCGCGTTACAAAATGGTGTCAGAAGTGGGATTGGCGCCGTAATAACATAACTGACCACGAAATAACCACCTGAAGTTTATATCGTTTTGAGCCTAAATAGGTGACATCACAATGAGTTTGATTGATTTCGACGGAGAATTATCTACTCTCCAAGAGAGTCAGGAAGACCTACGAGAACTCAAAGCACAAAATCAGCGGCTTCAAGCTCAAGTACAGCAATTGCTAGAGAGAAAGGATGGAGAATTTCGGTCTTCAACGGCCAACACACTTACGTCGGCTTCTGCATTCGGAATACCGCCCACACCGAAACCGAGAAAGTCGATACTAGTTCCACCCACACCTCTGTCGACTGCTACCGTATCAGTGCCGTTGATGTATGAGGAAAATCTAATGGAATGGACACCACCCCGTTCTCTTTTTCATGAACGAGTGAGCACCCAACCTACAGAGGACTTTTCGTTACGAGTGAACCACAGTCCACGGCTGGGGAATGACGAAACGCCTTTGACGGCTGGTGCGAAGGTGGAGCAGAACGCGTCCATACGCTGTAACCGGGAGGCAACTGTGAGCAAACGGCCGAATATCCTTCCTGAAAAGTTTAACGGAAAGACTCCATGGAGGGAGTATAGGCAGCATTTCGAGGCATGCCGACGGGCCAATAACTGGTCCGATCACCAATCGAGCCTTTTTCTTGCGGCAAGCCTGCAGGGCAGTGCGGTGAAAGTGTTGGGAAATCTTTCCCAAGATGGTGAAATCATCTATCCTGACTTAGTTGGTCTTTTGGAAAAGAGGTTTGGGCCTGGCCAGCTCGCCGAGAACCACCTTGCGGAGTTACGCCACAGACGACAGGGTCCAAAGGAAAGTTTGCAAGAGCTTGGTCAATCTGTGCGAGATTTAGCGGCACTCGCCTACCCAGAACTTAGTGAAGAAGGTCGTGATCGCCTTGCAAGAGGTCACTTCTCAGATGCGTTACAAGACCAAGCTATCCGTGAGGGTGTGTTCAGAGCGAACCCCGCAACTTTAGACGAAGCAATCCGTGCTGCATTGAATACAGAAGGCTTCCTAAAAATAGAGGAGCAGCGCCTAGACAGGCGATCTAAGTATGCACGAGGAATAGACAGTGAAGCAGGAGGCTTACCACACCAGTATGAGGACAAAATGCCAGATAGGGCGAACAGGTCCAGCGAGAAGCTTCAGGTAAATGAGGGAAACATACGAGACTGGATGGTGAAGATGACCCAGTCCGTCGACGCCTTGAAGGAAAAGGTTGAAAGATCAATGCCTGCCGCATGGCCTAGGCGAAGAGCTACGCCAGACGTTGTGTGTTATAAATGTAGGAACACTGGCCACTATGCCCGTGACTGTGACCAAGATCAAGTGGGAAGAAACCAAGGGTCGGGAAACGACCGGCAGCTTACTCGAGGGCCCGCGGGAAAGCTGGAGAGGCAACAGGGCCAAAAACCCATGACAGAAAAAGACCAATAGAGGTTCATACACGGACAGATGGCTTTCGATCCAAGAGAGGTAGGGAAGCACAAACAGGAATGTTCGTTAATGCTACAGTGAGGGGGATTAGTCTAAAACTATTGGTGGACACCGGAGCTACAGATACAGTCTTGTCATCAGCAGCCTACTACCGGATTCCTGTGGAGAAAAGACCTAAGTTGGAGAGAGAAGGCGCTGGTGTACGAAATGCCGATGGCAGTAAAATGGAAACCCTTGGTAGTACGTGGGTGGAAGTGCAAATCGGCAAGACCACGTGTCCCGTCCGTGCGGTATTTGGAAGTACTGGTGATATCGAGGGGATTTTGGGGATGGATTTTTTATTGTCTACCCGGAGTATACTGGATTTTCAATCTTTCGAGTTGACGCTTAATGGCGAGAAAGTAAAGTGCTTAAGTGCGACAGGGAGTGGTCTCTGCGCTCGAGTTATAGTGACTGAAACGACCACAGTGCCAGCTGGACACGAGGCACTGATTCCTGGTTCGACGGTTGGTGAGCCACTGCGAGGGAAATTAGGACTGTTGGAGCCAGTCGATCGGAGTGAGGTTGCTGACAAGGGCATGGTAGTAGCTCGGGTGTTGGTGAATACCACCGGCGGGGAAGTCCCAATCCGCATGTTTAACCCAGGGAGGAGAGAATGTGTTGTGAAGCGAGGAACGATGGTTGGGCGACTGATAGCTGTCGAGGAGAGTGATGTTATGGAAGTTCCGACCGAAGTCCCAAGTCGCCCATACGACGCGACGCTTCCTGCTCACCTTGTTGATCTATACAAACGCAGCATCGAGGAGGTAGAGGAGTCCTATCACCCAAGAATCGCTCAACTGCTGTGTCAAAATGAAGATGTCTTCTCTAAGACCAGCTCAGATATAGGCCGTACGAATCTAGTTCGCCACCGAATAGACACGGGCAGCGCACGTCCTATTAAGGAGCGCCCCAGGCGGTTTCCTCCAAAGGAACAACAAGAGATAAACGAACAGATACGGGAAATGTTGAAGAATGGACGAATAGAACCTACGGATAGTCCTTGGGCATCCAACGTGGTGCTGGTTAAGAAAAAAGATGGGAGTAAACGGTTCTGTGTGGATTACCGTCGGCTGAATTCAATCACTGTTAAGGATGCATACCCAATACCGCGCATCGATGAGTCCCTTGATACCCTGGCGGGCGGGAAATGGTTCTCTACCCTTGACCTAACGTCGGGGTATTGGCAGGTAGAACTCGATGAGGAGGCTAAGCAGAAATCGGCATTTGTAGTCCGGGGAGGTCTGTACAGTTGGCGTGTGATGCCTTTCGGCCTCTGTAATGCCCCGTCGACGTTTGAAAGACTTATGGAACGGGTACTGGCTGGCTTACATTGGGAAATATTACTAGTTTACCTGGACGACGTGATTGTTTTTGCAAAGTCTGTGGAAGAGGAACTAGACAACTTGAGGACCGTGTTCCGACGCCTAAGGGAAGCAGGCTTAAAACTTAAGCCAGTCAAGTGCCACCTATTCAGGCGAAGCGTGTTATATCTAGGACATGTAGTGTCGGGTAAAGGGGTCACTACCGACCCCGAGAAAATCCGTGTGATTAAGCAGTGGCCAACACCGAAGACGGTGAAGGATGTCCAGAGCTTTCTCGGCCTGGCATCCTACTACAGGAAATTTGTTGCCGGTTTTGCAGATATTGCCCGACCCTTGCATCGCCTGACGGAGAAATCGCGAGACTTTGAGTGGACCACAGAGTGTGAAGGTGCGTTTCAGGAGTTGAAGCGAAGGCTTCAAGAATCACCAATTCTGGCGTATCCTACCCCTGATGACGACTTCACCCTGGATACGGACGCGAGTGGTGTAGGGATAGGGGCAGTCCTGTCACAGAACATAGATGGTCAGGAACGAGTAATAGCATATGCGAGCAGAGTGTTGAGCCAAGCCGAACGTAACTACTGTGTAACACGCAAAGAGCTTCTAGCCGTGGTGTTCTTTCTGAAGCATTTTCGGCAATACCTATATGGGCGCCGTGTTACCGTTCGAAGCGATCACGGAGCATTACGATGGCTTGTGAATTTCAAGGATCCACAGGGGCAGTTGGCGCGCTGGATTCAGATAATAAGCGAGTACGATTACACTATCGTCCACAGAGCCGGACGATCACATGGTAATGCTGACGGCCTGTCACGAATCCCTTGTGGCCAATGTGGAAGAAACGAGGGGTCAGAATTGACCACTGAACCTCACCGGGTGTCCGAGGGCGAGAGCCCGATGACGGAAGTTTGCAGAACCCCACTAACAAGGACTTTGTCAACCGCGCCTACGAAGAGTTTCGAGGATTTAAGACATGAGCAACTGCAGGAGCAACCGATTCAGTGGGCACTGTTGGCGAAAGAAAAGTCTCCCGTAAGACCTGAGTGGTCTGAAGTCTCAGCATTGTCTCGTACTACTAAAGCATATTGGAGGATCTGGGATCAGTTGGCAGTCCGAGATGGTATCCTATGCAGGAGCTGGGAATCAGCTGATGGGCGAATAGTCAGGTGGCGTACCATACTGCCCACCAAGTACCGTGCCGAAGCGGTGAAAGAGTTACATGGTGGACGCTCAAGCGGACACCTTGGCACGAGGAAGACCTTGGCGAAAGTCACCCCTAGATTTTACTGGAGTGGTATGTCTGCGGATGTACGGTCTATAGTTCGGCAGTGCGACATTTGTGCTCGACGAAAGTCACCAACGAAGACCAGAAGGGCACCACTACAACAACATGTCGTAGGTGCACCCCTAGAAAGGGTCGCCCTGGATATCGTTGGCCCATTTCCTGTGACTGAGAAGGGAAACAAGTACATTCTCGTAGTAGGCGACTACCTAACCAAGTGGATGGAGGCGTACCCCATACCGGACCAAACTGCAAAAACGGTAGCTGATAAATTCGTCCATGAATTCGTTTGTAGATTTGGCATCCCTGAGGTCCTACACTCAGACCAGGGCCGGAATTTTGAGTCTCATGTGTTCCAGGAAATGTGCTCTATTCTCGGTATCACTAAAACCCGAACAACACCATACAACCCGAAGTCAGATGGCATGATAGAGAGATTCAACAGAACATTGATCGCGACAGTATCGATGTTGATCGAACCTCGTAAGGGACAGCGAGACTGGGACGAGAAGGTTCCGTTAGCCATGTTCGCCTACCGCGCATCTCCCCAAGAATCGACCGGCGAGTCACCCGACATGTTAATGCTAGGCCGTGAGGTGCGGTTGCCTATTGACTTGACAACGGCAATCCCTGGTGACGAAAGAAAAGAGGCGGATGATGTGGAGACCGACTATGCACAGGAGTTGAGACGGCGCCTGAGGGTCGCCCATGACAAGGCGCGCGAGACACTGAAGAAGAGTACGAGGCGACAAAAGACATGTTATGATAAACGAACTACCAAAGGACAGCTGAAGGTGGGAAACTTTGTATGGCTCCACAACACTATGAGAAAGAAGGGCGTGTCACCCAAACTTCAGCAACGGTGGGCTGGCCCATTCTTGATCATTCATAAGCTATCCGACGTGACGTACCGGATACAACCGAGAAAAGGCGGAAAAATGAAGGTCGTACACAGCGACAGACTAAAGCCGTACCTGGGTGAGCCACTAGTCCCTTGGCACGACAAAGACCGCCAGAAACCTACACAAGCAACACCAAATCGCCTAACTCAAAGTGGAAACGAAGCGGAGGGTGTCACAGCGAGTCTCCTGCCCAGTGAGTCGCCAGAGGTGCAGACACCTCCATTATCTCCTACCCAGTTGCCACAGAGTGTACATATCGATAGTAACCTGGTAGACCTAGAGGGAAATGAAGCTTCCCAAGGAGTACCGAACCGCAGTTTAACCCTAGGGGAACTACGACCTGAGTCAGATCAGCCTGCATCGCAGTTACCACGCCGAAATCCCCCCAGGCATCGCCAAAAACCGCAGAGATATCTTTAGACGTGTCTGAGAGTGCATGAGATGTATAGAGAGTATGAGAAGTGTAGGGTAATCACCTAAATAGGCCCATGTAATTCACCATGGAACAACGTGATTGACATCTAATTTTGAAATTTCTCAACAGAGTTTGCAACGAAGGATGGGGAAGGACGGTGGCGATGAGCAGACCTCTAAATCTACACCAGACGAGGACAAGGTGAAATGTCCAAAGTGCCGAATTGTGCTGCACAGGCGAAGTCTGGATCGCCATGTTGCTACCGAGCACGGGCCGAGGATCCACTTTTGGTGTAAGCGCTGCTCCCACAAGAACAGCCGCAGAGATAATCTCAAAGCCCACTACCGAGACTGCCATCCCCATCATGTAGACGAGGTCAACAGCATATTAGGCGAAACCTACGAGTATCGGGAGGAGAGACGCCGACGTGAAGAAGCAGGCGAAAGCAATGCCGTGTCTCGTGGCCATACGGGGTTAAACAAGGAAGCCAAGAGTGAAGGAAAACGTAGCCACGACGCTCCCGGTGAAAGAGACGGAAGCAGCCGTCAACGAAAGCATGACGAGGATACGAAGAGGTCTGTGAAGAAGGCTAAGACGTCATCCAGCACGGTAGCCAGGGCACCCGATGATCCTACAGAGGAGACCCGTAGAGCAGAACAATCACCACCAGTAGCACAGCCAGACTTGCCAGCGCAGGTGATTCAAGCTCCAGAGAAACCACCGAGTAAGCCAGGCGAGTCAGAATGGCCAGATGTAAGCACTGAGTGGGAGGTGATGGCTGGTGGACGACCGAAAGAGGACCCGTCTGACATCCTAGATGTAGCCGTTTCGCCTTCTTCAATTCTATGGGAAAGTGTGCCCATGGAACCAGCAGAGATTTCTCCATCAAGAGGGAAGCCCTTGAGCATGATTAGAAACATGCAAGAAGAACGGCGAGCTGCTGAAGGCGTCGAGTTGGTATCAGAAACACCACCCAAGGCCAAAGACGACAAGCTACGGGGAGATGTGGGGAAGTTCTTCCCTGGCCAACTCGTTCGTGTTAGGGAGAGTAAAGAGGGCAACACGTACATCGGGACGATGCGTACTGTCCATGATTATAACAGTCGCCAGTACGACGTAGTGTTCCTACGGAAGGCGGATGTACCCAGAAAGGAGTCTACTTACCAGACACCTACACAGGCCCAACAACCGACCAAGGTTCGCAGGTTGGTCCGAGAGGAAGATTCATCCAACGTGGGGATAGGAGCCCCAATGACCACTAACCAGATAGAAGAGTACATGATCGGCAAAGTGGACAAGATCACCGAAACTACGACACGCAAGATTTACCATGGAGGATTGTTGGTAGTGAGAGAAGAGACCCAGCGTGTCTTTGAGACCCACTTCGAGGCGGGTTTTGCTGAACCGCAAGATTAAACTCCCAAGGAAATGGACTTTGATAGTTACACTTGTTAGAAGCCTTGTTAGAAACTTCGTTAGAGTTTTGTATATCCTTAAGCTAAAATATTTTGTTAAAAGACAGCCATGTAAACTTAACAAAGAAGGTGTGGCACCTATATAGGACAAGTTGTGTTTGAAGAGCTATTTTTCTAACTGTTATATTTATCCAAAAGTTGCCTATCGTTTATTTCACATGTTCCAATTATTACGCAATGTTTCTTTGTTTTAGTAAGTTTTTAGGTCAAAGGGACTGACCAAGCTTAGTGCGCGGCAATGTAACAAACATTGGTAATTGCGCCCGTGAGCCAGTCTATGACTGGTAGCCGTTAGAGTACGCTGGTGTGCGCCCGTGTATTAGCGCGTATTGCCGCGGGGTCGCCACTGCGCGTGCGTGTAGATTTGCGCGTATATAAGAGCAAGCCAAGTACGCTTGCGCTCTCTTTCCTCGTTAGTTGTTCAGCGTGACTGCATCAGCCCTTCCCATTAGTTGTTCGTACCGTGAGTGCATGCACCGAGCGAGACGTGTCACTACCGAACCAAGCACGGTTGTCGGGTGAGTCGGCATTAGTTTAGTAGACACCGCGGGAAATAACGTGGTGCCGGGCCTTAACGATTAGGTCAGCCCTTTTGATTGAGAACAGTTATGTGAGCTGATAATTGTGCAGTGTCTTGCTGTAGAGTGCACGTTACGTGTGACAAGATGAACCACGTGTTTTAGCACCTGATTAGGAACAAGCATAACTCCTATAGAGGGCAGATCGCCTATACACCTACCTAGGTTGCTGCCACATGAGTCGAGTATTAAACCATTTGCATTGCGTATATGTGTTTCCATGTCCTTTATTCGTGCCTTATCATCGCATTGTGTTGAGTTAATGAGAAACAAGTAGGTGAGCTAGTGGACAGACCAATTGCGGTGCCTGGAGGTAGATTTCCCCCAAACGGATCTGCCCCCCGCCTTCCGGATAACCGCTCGTCGGGAAGGCGTAATCCTGAACAACTCCGCCGACGGCAATCCTAGCGCGAGTTCTGGACAACGACCCCGTAGTCACCTCCTACGCTCGAAAAGGAAAGCCAGGAGAGCGGTCGGCGCGTTACACTATATTAGTTTTTACTATAATTTATCAATTGAAGTAAAATATCCCAATTGTCAAATACCTTCAGTTCAAAAATGGGAAAAAAATATTGATATGCTAAAATTAAACAGAGCTTGAATTTTCGTTAAAGCTATTAAAAGCCAACTAACTGGTAGTCTCAAATCACGGTAAGGCAGTTGTTCCTAATCACTGATTGGGATCGGCCATCACGTGAGCTTAACAAGCCCTACAGAGGGATAAACCCTTCAATGAGTTAACTACACCTCCCAGAAATCACTGAAGATACGACCCAAACCCCTGCCTGGCTTGCCCCAATTTATATGAAGTAGGCCCTATGAATCAGAATTTTTTTTAGGGATAATGATTGACCCAGGGTCCGCCGGGGTGAATTATTTTGATACAAATGTGGACAAATGTCTGTGGGTTTGGGAAATCCGGATGAAGGTTTATCCAGTACCCTCTGTGATAGCCAATCCCAATCGGTGAGGAACAACTGCAATACCGTGTTTCCAGGGGCCAATTTCATAGAGGTGTTTAAGCACAAAAAACTCTTGCTCAGTAGAGTATGTTACCAGTGAAATCCTCATGTGATAGAAATAGTATATGACCAGTTTTAGAGGACTGTTTCATTACCATGACAATCACATGAAATCTTTGCTGGTAACCTCATTTTATCAAGTAAGGTTTTTCATGCTTAAGCAATTGTTCATGCTTAAGCCATTTTTCATGCTTAAGCAGCTCTATGAAATTGGCCCCAGACCACCAGTTGGCTCAATAGCTCAATTGGTAGAGCTTCTGCACGTTAAGCAGAAGGTCCACAGTTCGAATCTCGGTGGAGCCAAGTTGTTTTTTACTGCATCCAGATTTCCCAAACTCATGGACATTTCCAAATTTTTGGGAGTATACGGGTACTTTATGCTTAACTACGCACTCTGTTCTTTTTATTTGATTTCTAGCAAAAGCCGCAAAGTGGCTGTGAATGGCGTTGAACTCCACTGTGAGCAGACGGGCAGAGGGAACCATGCTGTGCTGCTTATGCCAGGGTCTCTCGGTAAATGAAAGTGACAATACGTCGGTATTTTTTGTTTTTAATTTACAAGGAAATTTGGACAGAACCTAGGGGACAAATAAGAAACATTTTAGGATATGGTCATAACATTAACAAAGCCTATGCCTATAGTGCCTCATGATCGTGCTGTACTTGGCACCGCTGTTTAATGTCAGTTGATGGCGCCCTGTTACAGTCTGCTCTTGAAGGACATCATGATAATAACGCTTGAATTTAAGACTAACCAAAAAAAAATATTAAATAAAATATTCATTTTTATTGACAATTCTGCACGTAAATTGGACGCATTTTAACAGCATAAAACAGCAACCGTTTGATGATTTTTTGCAACAAAGGTATTTCTGAAATCTGTTGCAACTTGTCTGTTGTGTGAAAGTGGTTTTAACTCAAAATAGAAATTTATATTTTTTTTCCAAAGTCGCTAATTTATCATCTAACTCTTTAAAAGGGTTTTTGCATTAAAAAAAATACCAGAACACGGGGCTTAAAATAAGAAAGATTTAGTAGACCAATAGAGTCACCCTTTGTGTGTTGCCAGGGTTACTGAGTCTACATTAAAACCAGCGAACTGATTCCCTGCACTTTGTGAGTCAGCGACCCAAACCACAGTACCCCAAGTCATGAGACAAATTCAACCCTTACTGATAACTGCAGTTGAAATTTAAAGCCCAGTCAAATACATAATTTGCAGTTACTAAAATTTTACTTCACAATTTGACAAAAAATCTGACTAAAAGTGTTGATAGCAAAGGTAATAAACACCACATGATTTTTTTCTGGTAAAATGGGCAACTGAAGTCGGGTTTTTTAATACACGAAAATCATACATGGATTTCCTGAAGTACTACTGTAGCTATGTAGAAATTTCTACAAGGCAGTTTACTAACATTATTCTTAAAAGTTTTCCGATCATGTAATCTGCCTTTAAACTTATGCACTAATGCAGGCTCGGGACGTACAGATTTTGCACCACAGTTTGAGGGCCTGAACAAAGACAAGTATTCGCTGGTTACATTTGATCCCAGAGGCTATGGCAAGTCCAGGCCACCAGACAGAGATTTCCCGCTGGATTTCTTTCGGCGAGACGCAAAGGATGCTGCAAGTTTGATGGCTGTAGGTAGAGTTTTGTTATCACGTCAGCCGCGTATGAGTCTTTCCATAAAAAGAGGAGCCAAAGTGGCATTTTGATGCATATTACCAAGTTGCAATTTTAAAGAAGTTCCTGTACCATTTCTAAATAGTGTACAATATTTAAAGGAGCGTGACCAGATCACTTTTTTCACGCCCCCTCTTGCCTCATGGGTGATGAGATTTTAGTATTATATCATGTGTCATGTTTGTCTCATTACCATTTTGAAATTTCACTCTGATCCATATATTTTTGAGGATATTGTAAAAACAAAACACCGATGTTTAGTAAACTATAAATTTATCAGTTCTAAAAAGCAGTGATTACACCAACCTTTTTGCTTCCACATCTAAATTGGAGATTGCAAATTTTCCTGTTTTCTTCCCCATGGATAGTATTTTGGGGAGGTACTTTATATGATTGTTTGGTTAAAACGAAATCCATTTTCTGGAAAAATCTGAACACGCTCCTTTAATGCCATATCATGCGTCTCTCCAGGTCCTTGGCCACGACCGTTATTCCGTACTTGGATGGAGCGACGGTGCTATAACTGCCATCATCCTGGCAGCTATGTATCCAGATCACGCGCAGAAACTACTCATATGGGGAGGAAATGCATACGTGACTGAGAAAGATATTGAGAAATATGAAGGTATGGATAAATGAAGTTCCCCAATCCTCAAAAGTTGAAGATTGAGGTTGAATGTATAGATTGATCTGTACTGCTTAGAAAATTATAAAACCATAGTAGTCAAGGGCCTTGTTTCTTTCACAAGAGAGCACCCTTGTAAAAAGCACATCAGGCAGAATCATTGTATTGGACACTTGACAGGATTGGATGAACCACTTCTACATGTATCTTTCCTTTGAGTAAGGTTTTTCCGGTCAAATAGTTGATTAAGAATTTGTGACCTTGCGAATCCTTTACAAATCATTTGCGAATCATTTGCAGTGACCCTTTGTTAATAGCAATGATAACAAACACCACATGATTTTTGTTGCCGTTTAAAATTGTACCTTTGTGGGAGAAATTGCCAATGAAGGCGGGTTTTTAAAATTTTGTCTGCAGACAACTTTTTTACCATTCATTCACACACACAAAAATGCATGGATTTTTCAGTATTACTGCATCTGTGTCGCTGAAATTTCTACAAGGCAGTTTTCCCGACATAGGCTTTTTGCATGTGCAGTACATTGTCGTAGAGTGCTCTTTCCAACAGGCTTTTTGTTATGTATGTAGCCAATAGGGGTTAAGAATGCATACCGCTTGAAGTGAAAAACACCCATTTTTCACAGGGGGCGTATATATATTGAAGAAGTTGAGTTAAGATGATGATTTTTGCATCAAGTATGGCTAAGATATGTATCTTTGAGGTGTGTAAGTTTTATTTTCATTGCTAACTATCTACGCAGTTATTCAGCCCCTTGAAGAGAGGGGTGCAGCAGGTGGTTTTTGAGCTGAGACCATTGTCAAGTACCTAAAAAACGGTGATTTGATGACTATTTCCAAAAATCTGTATACGTACCTACCGGTATAGTTTTGTGCCCAATTAACAACAATTCAATGGAATATTTGGTCTAGGCCCACCATTGAACCTATGACTCGAGCTCAAAATCTGCGAAAATTTTGAGAAGCTCATAATTTATTTTGAGAAGTCATAATTTATTCTTTATCGAAGCCCAATTCTGATGCCAGATTCTGAAAGTGTGGGCAGTAATTAGTCATAGTTTCAATTTTCAGCTTCCCATCATGTTTAGAAATAACGTTACGACCTTTCAAAACCCTCACAAATCAGTGTAGCGATTCACAAGTGCAGAAAAGAGGTGTGGCACCCAAAATTCATCTGCAGCACGATATGTGGCAGAGGGTATACCCCCTACCATTGTTCCCCGTCCATTGTTCCCCCATTGTGTCTCAAACATTCAAGGGATTCTTTTCGGTTTTTAGGGGGTTGGTGCGTTAACAAAAGGGAAGAGTGTGTTGAGAGGGGCGTTAGGGGGAGTCCCTTTGCCACATATCGTGCTGGGTATACCAAAATTTAAAGGGTCATAACTCTGAAACCACTTGGAATTTTCCAATGCAACTTTAGGGTTTTTCATTAAACCCTTTAAGGTATATTTGGTCAAATATTTAGCAAAATCTGAGATGGTCACCCTGGAGCCCCTGGTTGATTTGGCATGGAATGACCCACATGGTTACAAAATTTTGAACAATTTCTGTCCGTTTTAGCAATCCGCGATGTCTCAAAATGGAGCGAGAGGATGCGAGCCCCAATGGTCGCGATGTACGATGAGGAATACTTCCAGAAAATGTGGGGCGATTGGCTCGACGGACTTAAGAACATCATGATTGAGAACCATACAGACCTGTGCATTGCCGACTGCCGCAAGATAACGTGCCCAACACTGATTATACATGGTGAGAAGGACGCTATGGTGCCAATAGAACACCCATACTACCTCAACCAGAACATCAGAGGGTCAAGGTATGTTGGAAGTAAATGGTAGGCTTTTAACCACTTGATGCCAGAGGACGTGTAAACACGTTCTGGCAATGTATAGACGAATCCGGTTGCTAAGGACTCCTTTCCTGCAAATCCCGCCATTACTGGGGGCCATCCACTGCCATGTACTGGGCGCTTTGTCTTGTTGTTAAATCTAACAGCGCTCAATGCGTATGCGTACACAGGCTTCGCAAGCAAATAAACGCGCAAAATTGTGACCGGCTCCACCAAAACCCAACACTTGTGATGAAAATTCAAAATTTAAGTTTTGGTATCAGCTTAGTGTGCATACAAAAAGGTATCTTTTAAAACATGTTTGAGGAAATTCTGATATTTTTTGGCGAAGTTATGACCAATTAAAGTATGACAGATCAGAAAAAGTGAAATGGAGCTATTGGTCTTTAAAGTTTGACAAACTAGTTGATTATTAAATTTTTTGTCAATAATATGAGGAATTTTAAGACAGTTCAAACAACAAAACAAATCTTGAATGTATCCCGATGTTCAAGTTGATTCTGCCAAATTTTCAAGTTGGTCCCAGAGGCCATTTGTTAAGGTTGTGGGCTCATATCACGTAATGGGAAATGCAGAGAAGCGTCGGGTTTTGCCAGAGTCGGTCACAATTGTCGGTCACAAGTGACACATAGTGTAACAGCAATATATATCGTCAACACAAAACCCACAGTTCATGGCACTGGATGGCCCCCAGCTATGGTAGACGTACACGGACCATGACTTTGCAGCTCGGATTGGTGTATAGTCACAGGGGCGAAAAAGACAAAGATGGACGCACTGTGATAAAGGTCAATAGGCCGTATTCCTGAACGCGTGAGGGCGCTGTCAAGTGATCCGCGCCCATTGCGCGTTGTGTTCGAACACAAAACGTGCTACGCGCGCACGCCTTCCAGACGTCTATTTTTAATGGAAATATGTGCGCGCGCCACGGGCCTGCGCGCTCCGCGTACGCGACTTTTCCCACGTACGTATGCACGTACCCCACTTTTCTACTGTCGTCTATGGACATTTCCCCCCAAATCACCTTGTTCGAGCGCCCTCCTGCGTTCAGGAATACGGTCTATAGCTGAGATTTGTCCACAAGTTAAACTTGCCCATGTCTCTTCACCAGAGTCCTAATGATGCACGAGGGTAAACACAATCTGCACATGCGCTATGCCAAGGAATTCAACAGACATGCAGAGATCTTCCTGGATAGTCCAGCTAAATCAAGTCATCTGTAAAAGGTGATGCAGTTTACTTAATATTCATCATTTTTAACATCAGATTGTGTATAAATTTGGCTGTTTGAGAATGAAATTGAATTTCACAATGGGCTATATTCTGGGGAAAAAGATTGAGAATGAAAATTTATTTATTTTTTTTCACTTTGGCTTGTGCAGACCACCGCACATGTGTGCAGACTGTCATTTTGGAAGTCGAAATTAAGGCATATCATTGGTGTTTTGCTGTGCATCTGCATTTGAAAAGGCACAACACACTTACTGCATTATAACGTGGTTTCATTTGACACACGTGAGTGGTCTAAAATTGATTTTCAATTTGGCTTATTACACATCATTTTGTTCACCTTAGGAAGAAAATACCACTTTTCTGCACACACAATGAATTGAAGGTACATGTGTCAGTACAAGTCAAATGTTCAAATGCTCCTTTTTAACTTTACTTTATCATAAATAGTGGCCGAGTGGGGTACCGTGGCCGAGTGGTTTGGGTCATTGACTCGCAATCATAGGTGAAAACTTGGGGTTGCGGGTTCGAACCTCCCCCCGGCTGCGGTACCGGTGCCCTTGAGCAAGGCGCTCAACCATACTTGCTCCATCTTTCGGAAGGGATGTAAAGCCGTTGGTCCAGTGTGTTAGGTAACAGTAACGCACTTTAAAGATCCCAGAGCATTCTTTCGTGAAGAGCAAGAAGATTCCCCGGTGTCTCTGGCCATTTCTAATTTCTAATTCTTCATGGGTTTCCTCACGCTTGCGAGTGACAGTGCAATGGGCACTTTAGAGGAATCCTTGGTATGAATACCAGAAATAATAATAATGAATGCTAAATTGTCCCAGGTATGTCTTAGTATGGGTTGAACATGGTGCACCTCAGATTTCAGTCATTTTTAAATCATAAAAATGGTATTTGTTGTATTCATTTTGACAATTTTCCAGTTCAATGACTTGCTGTACACGTTTTAATATTTTCCCCCAGGCAGTTCAACATGCATCAACTATTGAAAACATTTCCCACTTTATTTACTTAGATTCCGAGAGCTAGTCAGATATGGGGCCCAATTTGTTATTCCGAAAACGGGCAATTCCTGAAATTAAAATTTACACTCAGAGACTTTGAGGGCTTGTAATGCTTCACATATTCAAGTTGTTTGATTTTAAACACATGTTCTTCAAGCATCCTTGATGGAAGTGTGATTCCTGAAAAACTGATTGTAATGCCATTCTCAGTAAGTGTGTAGGGTCCCCAAAACCCTCGGTTTCGGATCCGAAACCGAGATATTTTGGATGTACCACGCATATTGAGAATGGCATTACAATCAGATTTTCAGGAATTACACTTCCATCAATGATGCTTGAAGAACATGTGTTTAAAATCAAACAACTTGAATATGTGAAGCATTACAAGCCCTCAAAGTCTCTGAAGTGTAAATTTGAATTTCCGGAATTGCCCTTATATGAGGGAGTAATACCACTGTGCTTCACAGCTCAGTTATCAGTCTCAGATTCAAATCCGGATGAGGATTGCAATGCTATGTTGGTTATTTTTCAGAAACTGATCCATATTTCTGCTTAATTGTGTAACAGGACTACTGGAGAAGAGCTTTTGTTAAAACTACTTACAAGGAATACCATATAATGCCTTGTCACACATTGCATGTAAGTATGGCGTGCAAAGTGATATTTATAATTATATACCTCATACATTGAGTCTCGTTCACTGATTGGTTAAAAGCAGATCACATGACATGGATTAGTTCAACCATTTACAAGGGCAACTGAAAAAAGTACTATTGTTTGACCTTTTGCGTCATATGTCAAATGATAGTATACTTTTGCGTATACAGAAAATCACGTACGCGTGGAGCAACCAGAGGTGGTGTTCGCATTCGCGCTGACAATGTGCATTTTGGCTTTCGGAAAACTCAACTTTGTCCAAAAATACCAATCATTTTGACACATAAAAATCAATGTATGACGTATATTGAATGCTCTTTATTCAGGTGATGGTGCAAACTATCGTCCCTCTGTGATTTTGAGATGGCAGGCCTGCTATTTTCTCTTGACCATTTGCACCATCACCTTCATGAGCAGTCAATATAAAAATTAAGTTGGCACATCCAGAAGTAGAGATATTTCCACACCGTACTTAACAAGTATGATATGTGTGACCAGGCCTTGGTAAGAGGATCACTTGTGGTTATTCAAGGTTTGAATTTTTTTCTACGAAATTACATGTCTGCCAGGTTCGTGAGCCCGCCACCCTATTGATGAATAATGGCTGATGAAGTCACGGATCTAGCGACTACATCAACATTTACATGAGAGAACTAGAGTTGACACTAGTTTTCTATATGGTTTGTGTAAATGGGTGCCTAAAGATATGTCAAAAACAACTGGCCTTTAACATTTGTAACAGCATTTATTCAGTTTTTATAATAAAGAAAGCACTACATTGCTTTTGAAATATTTATAAATAAATGTATACATCTTGCATTAAAATGCACATAAATAAATCAAATAAATGCATCAAATTATGTTTCTTAAAATGTGCACCACGAAGAAATCTTATTTCCTTTGTCCTGTAACATCAATTTTGCAAAGAATTGTAAAAAAATAATTCCCTAACCGAATATATCTGGCTGTAAAAATCAGCGATCTTAATTTCTGACCACTAATTTGAGTGATTTTACAACAGGTCAATTAAGATCATATATCCATGTATGATGGCATTTATCGTCTCTTAAAATATAAGAAATATCTTTAGGTTATTCTAAGAAGATAACTTCAGCCCAAGAATGGTAACAAATAGTGTGAAGATTTCTAATGAAATTAAAAATTGATTTCTCAAGGACAGTATTTGAATATAACACTTTTAGTGACAAGGAGCATGTGCAGATTTTTCCAGATTTTCGTTTCAACCTAAGAATCATACAAAATACTATCTCAATTTAGATGTGGAAGCAAAAAGGTTGGTGTAATCACTGCACTGCTTTATGGAACCGGATAAATTAGTTTACAAAACATCAGTGGTTTTTCTGACGATATCCTTAAAAATGTACGAATTGAGTGTGCGAAAAAGTTCAAAATTATAATCAGAAAAATACAACAAAATAATATGGTATAAAAATCAACACCCATGGGGGCAAATGTGATCTGGACACACTCCTTTAACTTCGGTCCAAGAATGGTAACAAATTGTGTGACAACATTTTTCTGACGAAAGTAACTTTGAAATCAGAATTCTTAATTTCACAAGGACAGACTTAAATACAACGCTGCTAGTCACATAAATTAAAGGGATCCACCGACAGTAGAAACTGTGCTATTCCTTGACATACAAAATGCAGCGCGTGGAGTCCATATGATGCAATGCCGCATCCCCATGCGCGTCCTCCCACACACCAAGCAACAACTCAAAGTCTTGCTTATTCAGTCCATTCCCGCACATACATAGTCCCTTGAAGCATGCCCTCGTGTGGCCATCTCTGGCCAAGTTAAGGGACAGCGAGGCCAGGAAATCGGTGGAGAGCGGCGTCTGAAAGCCGCAGCCTGAGAGATTAAGGGCTTCGAGGGGTGTTGTTGATTTGGCGAGGGTTTGGAGTAGGGGGCAGATGCTGGCCTCTGTGACGCGAGGGTTGGCCGAGAGATCTAGGGTGGTGAGGGTGCTTCTGGTTGATAAACACCTAAAAATTTACAAGACCATTATATCATTTGCAGATGAAACCTTTTTACAAATTCCAGGAAAAACAGCTTTAGTTGTTAAAATTTTCACGGTTCTACAAAGCGTAGAAATTTATTTATTTACCACATCCAACAGCGGAGAGACCGCCAATTACAGGAATGGGAGCAAGTGTGGTTGAGTGCTTTGCTGAAGGGCACAGGTGCCACAGTATTTCGGGGGGAGGGGGTGCGATCTTAAAAAATACTGCACTCTGTAAAACTGTGAAAATGTTAACTTTGGACGGCCCATTGCATAACTAAAGAATAATGTTGATATACTGCCTTGTAGACATTTCAGCCACACAGATGAAGTAATACTTCAAAAAACTATGCATGGTTTTTGTGTTGAATGAATGGTATTTTTTTCCCTTTAAAAAAAGCACATTCAGTTGCCAATTTCTCCCACAAAGGTACCATTTTACACAGGAAAAAAAATCATGTGGCGTTTGTCACCTTTGCTTTCAACACTTTTAATCCAGATGGTTTTTCTTGTCAACTCATGAAGTAAAATTTTGGGTCACAGCAAATGATGTATTGAGGTTTAAATGTATGTGCATACATTTCTTACAAGGGCGACCTCATGTGAACGAAATTAGGCCCCCAACTACTACGGTATTATGGCTCTGTGCAATACAGACAGGAATCAGTGTAAATACGGCAGTGGCTTCACACAATGTCTTGAATGCAAGGACACAGTTTTTCATTGTTTTCTCCGAATGAGGTACTGAGCCGACTTATACACATGACATTTTCATACAAATCCTCAATCACACATGAGATAATGCTGTTTGTAACAGTTTTCCAATTATGTAATCCATCTTTTTAAAAAATAATTAAAGTGGTTTTTAAACTACATGTAGTTCATGGAAGGAAAAAACGCTCCTTGATTGAAATTTGGCCTGGCACTCGAGTTTGGTTTGTGCCAATATCGAGGGCATGATATCCCAAATTTAGTTTGTAAGCAAAAGCGGTTGTTATTCCATTAAATTGTGGATGAGCCCCCTATACTGTTTATATGTGGAAAGTAATGGTTCTCTAAAGCCTGGGGCCAATTTCATAGAGCTGCTTAAGCATGAAAAATTGCTTAAAGATAGTATACATGATTGGTAAACTGTAACAAATAGTTTTATCCCCCTGTGCGATTGAAGATATGCATGATTAAAACCAGCTTTTGAGAAAACAGTCAAAAAAGGGTTTGCAGTCATTTTGCCCCTGAACCATTTCGCCCACTGCCTGTGCACGAAGTGGTTTTGGGACGAAGTAGCATTTGGGCGATGTAGTGCTTGGACGAAGTGATTTAGGGGCGAAATGGTTTTGGGACGAATTGAATTTTCGTCTCATGAGACGAAAACTAATTGTTTTACTCAATTCTCAAAGACTATAGCACTTTAGACAAAACCATTTCAGGGGAAGTTTTCTACGGTCATCATGTTTATATTGTGTAAGTAAGGCGTAAATTTGTTAACATTTCTGATTTTCAAGATACCAATCATGTATACTGCCTTTAAGCATGAAAAACCTTGCTTGATAAAATGAGGTTACCACCAAAATTTTCATGTGATTGTCATGGTAATGAAACAGTCCTCTAACACTGATCATACACTATTTCTATCACATGAGGATTTCACCGGTAACATTCTGTAATAAGCAAGAGTTTTTTGTACTCCTATGAAATTGGCCCCAGGTAATTTTAAAAAAATCAACTCCAGTAGTGTCACAACGTAAAGAGGACACTGTGACTGTCACGTTTTCATAGAATGACCCCTGTGGGTTTTATTAAATAAGACCCTTACCTGTTGATATCTAGAACATCGTTATCACTGAGGTGGCAACCAGAGAGGTGCACGTCTTTGACAGAACAATTAGGCTGGAGAGAAATAAAATGCATTTGGTTCCATAAATTAGGCATCCGACATGGGACATCAAAAGGTGTGGTTTCTTGTCGACTTTAAACAGTTTATAAAATTCTCCTCTGAAGTGAGAGTACTGGTTATCTATATATCTTTAGGTTTATTATTGTGATTTTTAAATCATTCTCAAAAATAATTAACGGTATTTTTGTTGACTTTGGCAATCATTAAGCCAGGTGCAAACGGGAGGCACGAAACGCGACTTTGACATTCGTCTGCATTACCCAAAAACAGAAAACATCATTTCACGAAACAACAAACATTTTGGTCTACCGTCTGCGGTAATTGTTTCACTACTGGGGAAACCGATGACCAATCATCGATCGTATTCTGGATCACAGGGTATCAAGATATCATGTGACTGTACTGCTTTGGTATTGTCGCCGCTGGCGGTGCTATATCCGTTTTGGTGGGAGCTTTGTTTGTTGTGTGGCATTTGTGTTTTCCGTTTGCGGAGTGGATACAGGGAATAAACAAATTTGTTTTTTGCCAGGCTTTAAAGGCACAGACTCGTCAGCATTGCGCGCGCGTCAAATTCATTCCACATAGCAAAGGCATGGAGCTGCGTAATTCGTGGCTTCAATTTGGCGCGCACGCATTGCTGACGAGCCTGTGCCTTTAATCACAATTTAGGCAAGTTTATCTCACATCGGTGCATTCCACCAAATCATGCATAATTCATTTTAGGCGCTTATCGCAACCAATACGCGACTGCCTCAGTGGCAATATGTTTAGTTTTTTCAATGCACATTCCTACATTGGCAAAAGTTTACATAAGCAAAGTTGTTGTGTTTGTGACCCATACTTTAATTTTGTGAATGCTGAAGCTGCTGTTGAAAAGAAAATGCAAGTGGAATTGTTGAACATTATAGCAATCAGAACTAAACTCCTAAAAAAAGTTCGGAAAGTCAAGTTTGACTGACGATTTCGCTCTTGTTACTAAATCATTTCCCTTGAATTTGGTATCATTGGAAAGCCCCGTTATTCCTCTTTACAGTAATGTGTCATTTGTTATGATTAATCAATTGGGGGATGTGCAGTATAGCGGAATACAGGGGTGGGTGGAAAGTGAAATGTCACAAAATTCACTGCTATTGTCATGCTGTGCATTCCCCTTTTGCTTGGAGGATGGGAATGTGTCAATGCACTTTTTGACAATAGCAATGCATTTTGTGACATTTCACTTTACACCCGTCCCCGTATTCAGCTGTGCTGCACATCCCCCAATTGCTTAATCATAACAAATGACACATCATCGTAAAGAGGAATAACGGGGTCTTCCAATGATATAAAATTCAAGGAAAATTATTTTGGAACAAGAGAGAAATCGTCAGTCAAACTTGACTTTCCGAACTTTTTTTGAGGAGTTTATCTTCAAGCATGTAAACCACAGAACTTGTAAATTCATTAAAAATGCCAGACATTGCACTTAGCACGGTAACATATTTGTCATAGCTAAATAAACAATGTACATGTACAATTTTCTTCCATCAAGATTAAATCAATATTTCTGGGTAGGACACTGTGTCTAACCTGTGCCAGATATGCAGCCAGGTGCTTTGCTAGGTTACTGCCCAGAGCTGTTGGGATGACACAGGATAAGTCTAGAGACAAGACCACGTCAGGATTCAGGCAGCGCAGAAAGAGCTCAACTCCTGTAGATCCCAGTGCATTGTGGGAAATGCGGAGCGTACGGAGATGAACTGCTCCTAATGGACAATTTATAAATTTGTAATATTTGAATCAAAATAAAAACAATTTCAATATGCTTGCCATTATGGTATTATGTCTAATCAATTTGGCAAGGATTGTATAAAGGGCCTTTGAGCAGAGAAAGGAAATTAGCTGAAGGTTCTTCAGAATTGACTCCTCATTTGACAAAAAAAAAATTAAGAATTAAAAAAAGGGTTAATATCTATTGATTAGAAAATAAATAATTTTAATATATATGTGACCGGCTCCAGCAAAACCCAACACTTGTGATGAAAATTCAAAATTTAAGTTTTGGTATCAGCTTAGTGTGCATACAAAAAGATCTCTTTTAAAACATGTTTGAGGAAATTCTGATAATTTTTGGCAAAGTTATGACCAATTAAAGTATGACAGATCAGAAAAAAAGTGAAATGGAGCTATTGGTCTTTAAAGTTTGACAAACTAGTTGATTATTTAATTTTTTGTCAATAATATGAGGAATTTTTAGACAGTTCAAACAACAAAACAAATCTTGAATGTATCCCGATTTTTTAAGGTTGTGGGCCCATATCACGTAATGGAAAATGCCGAGAAGCGTCGGGTTTTGCCAGAGTCGGTCACATATGGTGCTTCAAAATAATATAAAATTTCTAACTCATGCCCCATAACAAGCTGCTCAGCAACAACTATCAGTTACTTCACATGTTACATGGGCATTACCAAGCTTGTGCACTAACAAATTTCATGGTTAATTAGGGTTTGTTTTTGCCCTTACCCGACGTATATTAGCACTGTATACTCAGTGCTTTCCCGAGACACTATGAAAAACTCCATAGCATGCTCGGGCAGGATTCGAACCCACGACCTCCTGCAAACAAGGCAGACGTCTTAACCACTGAGCTAGCCAGTATTGAATGGCCGGTTTGAATCAGTTAGCAACGGGGATCGCAATTGATCAGAAATTGGTTTAGCTTGCGTCAAGGAGAATGAATGTTAATTACGGTTTTTTTTTGGCCTTACCCGACGTATGTTAGCACTGTATTTTATGGTTGTTTTACAAATTATACATGCATGTGTGTCCCACGATCGAGTAATGCTTTTTGCAATATCTGTTTGACATCATAAGTTCCCTCATATAATTAATTTAAAAAAGCACCACACAATAGTGTATAGATAAAATAAAAGTTGACAACCCTGTACCTAGTCAGAAAAACAGGCTGCATGGCAAACTCACCCTGAAAAGCTTCGGTCAAAGCCCGTCGATGCAACTGAAACAACTTGGCTGTGAAGTCACATGACGTCAAGGACAAGTTCGTCAGTAGCCTGCAGTGCACGATAAGGGTCGCAAGGTAGGGTGCGCTAGCATCGGTCAATGGGTTGTAACTCAGGTTCAGCTCTTCAAGAAGCTACAAACAAGAATTATGGGAGTACAGTTAATGAATGCCATTAGTCAAAAATTCATCAGTCATATTTGCATCGATTTTATTTGGTGTTTAAAGTATTGTATCACTTGCAAGATAAAACTTTTTACAGATTCGTGGAATAAGAGTGTAACATATCTAAGGAAGAATGTTGGTAAACTAGCCTGAAGAAATTTTAGCTACTTAGATGCATCAATGCTTCAGAAAACCTTGAAAATCTATATATGGGTTTTGTGTACAAGTGAATGGTAAAAAAGTCCTGTGCACGGGACTTTTTTAGAAAACCACCTTCGGTTGTCAATTTCCAGCATGAAATACCATTTTGGACGGAAATAAATTCATGTGGTGTTTGTTACCATTGCTATCAACACTTTGAGTAAGGTTTTTCTTGTCAACTCATGAAAAACAAAATAAATGCATTTTTCTAGTTGACTCTTATTTATTTGATTTATAGTTCTGTCTCTGTATTATAATTACAACATGTAATTCAAGTTTTTGAAAAGAAACACAGTTGTTAGAAATAATTCATACCTAAATAAAATTGCGCCCTCTCCTTTTGTTCCCCTATATGTACTTATAAAAGGCTAACTTTACTAAGAAGCCAAAACTTTCACAGTGTATTGTACTGAAGACTTGTATTTCACAGGTTGTTCCACCGTCATATACCAACCTGTAGTGGTTTAGCGGTGTTCTCCCCTTGTCCCTGGAGCCCTAGGCTTACCGCCCCTTGTCCATCAATCCTTTTACTTAATCCCCCCTGTATTATCTTTAATCCCTCATGGCTAATCCCGTTACAGCTTAGATCCAGTACAGTCAGGTTGGGGAGGCTTTCTAGCGCTGCAACTAATGGCGTCACGGCAGCGTCCGATAGACGGTTATCGGGCAGGAGAAGTTTGCGCAACGAGTACTGGCATTGTAGGGCTAGGAGTAGGGGTGCTAGGTGGGGTGAGGGGAGGGCCGCATTGGACAGGTCGAGGACGCTTGGCGTGGACTGGCAAAGTTGGAGGTGGCTGCTGATCTTGGGGTGTTGCTCTGCGAGATAAAATAATTCATACAAGTTTAGAAAAACTAATGAAAAACACCTTAGATTTCCCTGGGGACCAATTTTTTTTGGGATGCATAAAGTCTGCATAAAATGACAAATGCAACATCTGGTATGGTGCCTAATCAACATTGAAATGAAACAACTAAACTTGGGATGAGAGAAAAATCATAAGGACCTTATCGGGATTCGAACCCCAGACCTCTGACTCACCAGGCAGATGCTCTACCAGCTGAGCTATAAGGCACAGTAGGTATACTCCTTCAGGTTTTCCCTATGGACCCAATTTTTATCTCGGTGTTGCATGGTAGTGCAACTGGGCAAAGTAACGTATGGTGCCTGATCACCATTAAAATGAAACAACCAAACTTGGGATGAGAGAACAATTAGGTCCATAGGGAAAACCTGAGGGAGTATACCAACTGTGCCTTATAGCTTTTTTGTTTCTTCTTTTTGTTTTGCCAAAAATAATCCTGTTGTCAACTGGGGCCAATTTCATAGAACTGCTTAAGCATGAAAAACCTTGCTTGATAAAATGAGCTTACCAGCAAAAATCTCATGTGATTGTCATGGTAATGAACAGTCGCCTAACACTGGTCATACACTATTTCTATCACATGAGGATTTTACTTGCAACGTTCTCTACTAAGCTGGGGGGTTTTCTGCTTAAGCAAATGTTTGTGCTTGAACACCTCTATGAAATTGGCCCCTGGTGAATCACATATGGAAATAACACCGTTTGTAACAGTTTTCCAATCCTATAATTTTCAATACTTTTGGAAGAACATGACTTACCAGTTTTGGCATTATCACAGGCTCGTTTGTATCTCTCGGCCAGGGGAGGTAGATCCCATGACTCAACCTTGCCTATAACCTGCAACAGAAAAACATATATTAGTGAAATTTGCATTACCTTCAACTCTCAAAAATACAGCTTAGGGTTATAAAAAAAAGTACAAAAAAACTTAGAAATTGTTTCATTGATCATTTTGGTGTCCCCTGTTACACCCGATTTGCCATACAAGTATCACTGAAAATAGCCTTCAAACCATTTTTATGAATTGTAATTTATGTACTCACTCTTTGAGATAGAAGGCATTTAAAGAATGTGTCCTGAATTTACAAAAAATAAGATGTCAGGGACACCTGACAACTGTGCAACCATGTGCTTAAACTGTGCTTAAACTTGCGTTGTCACAATTTTTGTAACAGTCTTTACTTTGCAGTACTTAAAAACATTGCTTGTACACCTTGCAATGGTTCGGGTAGTCCCGTTTACCATTTTGGGTGATGATGATAGTGGTGTACATGTTTTTATACTTCTGACTTCAACTGTAATTTATGGAAAGACCCTGTTACAGTATTGATTGCTTTCCGGTGACGTCACCCGTTCCATCCACCATTTTGGTGGGCATTTTTCATGACCCACGTGGCTCGAGTAATAACCGGCAAAAAGAGCAAGAAAAGCGCATTGGTTGCACTTACCTCTGTTGCTTGAACTAGCTTTATGTTGTTGCGCCATGGCTGTTGTATCGAGAAAGATAAAAACGCATTTCTTCAGGCTAAACATCGCGATCAAGTAAAAGCACTTTCGTTTTTACAAGCCGAGTGCATGCTCAATAATTTGAACGTATCACAACGCCCGTGTGCGGCATCTTCGAATGAAAATACGCTGGTAAGTATTTTTTACACGTGTTCATGTGCGTCTATTGGCGCGCGCGTGACTGTTGACCACCACACATTCCCGGATGTTCAACGTCATCGAAAGCAATCAATTGTTAGCATTGTATGCCATATCATTAGAAATCATTGTCCATTCCCTCTTATGATTTCCCATTTGTTATTACGAATTAGTGCCACTGACCTCTTCATTATTATTCAGTAGGTCCGTCACACTGTCTTCTGGTGAGAAAATTGCTCCTTCCCCTGTGCACAGCACAAGCTTTGGACGAAGGCCGCAGGATGTAAAGTAACGCTTAGCTGCCTCTTCACATAACCAACTCATGTCTCTGGCTTCCCTGAGGTAAACAAAATCAACACCAAATGGATACCAGTTTATGCCAAAGATAGTCTGTAGAGTGATGACTTTTGTACAATGTTGAATGCACGAATGAACCAGGGGTACCATACTGCGCTTTGCGCGGATGTCTTTCCAGTTCAAAACCATTAGAACTTTTGTCACATCAAAGCTAAAAAAAAGTTGTCTTTTTTTCTTAAGAAATATTGTGATCCTATGCACGCAAATATTTGCATCAAGGTTTCGATGTACGTATCTTACAGTTAAATGGCAAGATGCAGACCTTGCAGATGGACAAATACAATTGAATTTGAAATATCGCCTATTTGGAGGCGGAAGCGTATGCTTTATGCGCCCAATAAATTGCTTTACCAAACATTTAGTTGATAATAAAGTAGAGTTAAAGCTAATTGATATACATGTAGTCGATGGTATAAAAGGTCTTAGTCGCCGAATATGCCGTGAAATAAACTACAACAACAACTTGTTGATGAAATGTCTCTCTCAAATTCATTCTCTCAAATGTCTCTTTCAAATTCAAAAAGTCTAATGTCAGACAAAGGTCTGAAAAATCTCATGTCCACTATAATATTCTGCGCCTTGAACACCCAGCAGGGTGGATATGTGCGCATTACAAAAACTCTGTTTGCTAGGATAGGGCGACAATTTGTGTGTAAAAAACCTATGTTAGGGCGACACGCTCTATTAGGGCGACAATTTGGTGTCGCCCTTAATATTTTTGAGATTAAAAACCTTTTTTTTAGGTCAAAAACCATTTTTGGAAGCTTTGGGTAGAAAAATAAGGTGTAATTTTGAGTGATTCTTGCCGAAATTTCGGTGGTCCCCGGAGAAAGGCTTCCCGAATTGTCGCCCTATTGCCGCATCCAGAGTTCTTACAAATCTTATTATTATTATTTATTATATAATATTGCCAGTAACTATTTTGCATAGATGGCAGAGTTAGACAAAGTTTCCTTACTTAACAGGGATGAGGAAGGTCTTATCTTGTATCCTGACCCTGACCCTCATGACTGAACCCACGGCTGGTGGAGCCTGGTCTGATGGTGGAAGAGGGTCACCTCGGGAATTATGACTGCCGTCTGAACGTCTTGTGTTTGGTACACTGTCATCTACATCCTGGAAATCAAACATGGGATGAGAAAAAAATAATATGGGCCTGAGAAAGACCTCTGAATCTTCAAGCAGATGCTCTACCAGCTGAGCTATAATTCACAGTGGTTATACTCCTCAGGTTTTATCTACAAACCCAGTTTTTCTCTTGGTGTTGCATGGGTGCGCAAACGGGCAAACATTGGATGAGAGATTAGGCGCCAATACAAATATTGCACTTCTTACTTTGTTCAGTTGCAACACCAAGGGAAACATTAGGCTCATAGGGAAAACCTGATGGAGTACACCACTGTGTCTCATAGCTCAGCTGGTAGCGCATGTGCCCAGTGTCTCAGTGGTATTGGGGGAAACCTGATGGAGTATACCACTGTGTCTTATAGCTCAGCTGGTAGCGCATCTGCCCGGTGTGTCAGAAGTCTTGGGGGGAAAACCTGATGAAGTATACCACTGTGCCTCATAGCTCAGCTGGTAGAGCATCTGCCCAGTGTCTCAGTGTTATTGGTGAAAACCTGAGGGAGTATACCACTGTACCTCATAGCTCAGCTGGTAGAGCATCTGCACGGTGTGTCAGAAGTCACTAGTTCAAATCCCAACGAGGCCTATATGATTTTGTCTAAATTTCAAAGGGCATTAAGGTCAACTTGAGGGACACCAAATTTGTTCCAAATGTGTACTGGTTATTAGTGTCTATAAAGAGGTCTTACAGAAGTTAGGGGATGTTGGCCAAGCTGACCTCAGAAAGTGTGTATCTTGAAGGGTCATCAGGGCCTTTGCATCAGGGCCTACTAAACAGGGCATGAGGTCATTGGCCTTGGTGGTCTGTCAATTAGGTCTACTTAAGGTTGTGAGATAAATATTCAAACAAATTAGATATGATACTCTTCAGGACAGACATGATGTTCAGCAATGCCACATCACACTAATCAATTTCAAACAGATATAACAACGAGAACATGGGATGTATGTCAGAAATAAAGATACCTGTATCAAACTCATTTCGATATCTGAATCAGGTATGCTTTCCTCCTCTGTGACAGGTGACGGTGTCTGTCGATCCTCCCTAACACGTCTGGAAACCACCGCAGCCCCCATGTTAGTCAGCTTGAGTTGTCTTGATCGCCTGGACCTGCGACTCAGCGACAGGGTCTTCTGGGAGGCCCTCAACTGACTTGCGCTTGGACCAGGTGATTGATTAGATCTCACGGAGGTATTCTGAAACATGTAATCGAGGTCCATCCTCTTCCGTTTGCTGGGATTGGGTGTGACATCTTGAACTAACCAGTCATCCCCTCCTGTGTAGTTTTCTTCAGGTATCAAGGCTGGGGTTTCATTGGTCGATTTGGATTTGACCGGCTCAGTAGCAAGAGGTCGCTGAGTTAGTCTTGTTGCCGTGCTGCCGAGATTTGACATAGCACTGATGTACGCATTTTGGGCAGTCTCATCTTTCTTAAGTTCGGCTTGAAAAACAGAATCATCGTTTTCATCAACAATTTCCATATGATCAGAATTATCATCCAAAATTTCATCCCGATGATTACTTTCAATTTGTTCAAGTTCCAACTGTTGTGTAATAGTCTTGTTTGCTCTAGTATTATCAACTCCCACAGTATCTTTCCCCTCATCTGCTAACAGCTGTCCAGGGGCCACCCTAGTCCTAGTATGTGACTTCATTTCGGGCAACAACTCCTGAGAAATGTCCATGTCTTCCTCACTGCCTGACAATCCCTCAAAATGATCCTCATCACTTTCTCCATCAAACTTATCGCGGTGATCCACCCTCCTTTCGGCATTCCTCCGAACGACGGACGACCTGTGTTGATCTCTTGATGATGCAACATCGAGAGACCTCCTCTTGTTTCTGGTTGATAGCGTGCCTTGACCGGAACTAAAATGACAACCATTGTCCCTGGTTCTTCTCTGTTGACGATGATGCGAGGTTGAGGGTTGACTCGAGCTGTCCTCCCGATCAAAGAGGTCAGTGTTATCCAAGACATTCCTTGGTCGTGCTTGAGAAGGTTGTTGGTTTCCTGCATCAGGTATCAAGAATATAATTTCCATGAAACAAGCTTATAGTTGAACATGCAATTTTGATTTCACTCACATTTGAAGCCTAAAACTCCAGTTGAAGTTAATATACCAGTGTGATTAAAGGTACACACCGGCCTACTGTTTACATGATTTAGTGATGTAGCAGCATTGACAATACTTTTTTGATGGTCGTTGTGAAAAAAAGATGTGTAATTTACTAAAGAAGTGCAAAATTAACAAAAACGGTAAAAAGACAGGTTATACGCTTTACCAGCCGTTGCAACTACGCGCGAGCCTCACGACTTTGTCACAAACGATTCGCTCTTCTCCTGCTCAGGATATCTCCAATTTTCTGCTCACGATTTCACTGGACAGCCCGGACGACCGAATAGGAATTTCCGTTTTCTTTTGAGGAGTTGGCATCATGTTTTTTCTTCACGAACGTACACCGAAGCAACACGCCCGTGTGTGTGTGTGCACTCAGGCTATTTGCCGTGCTGCGCGGGGCAAATATCCTACACTCCACGGTAGCCTGCCGTAGCACGCGCTCGCTCCCGTTCTCCGGACTCTCAAAACAAACAATTATGTTCGATTTTTCATACTTATGTTTAACTTTGTTTCATACCTGTATAAATAGTCTCTCTTTTGTCAATTACTTATAAATATTGGGGGGAAATCAGAGTTGAATTTGGTGCAGTTCTGCAGTAACAAACTTTTATACGGCTGGAAATACAACTAACTCACAAGACCACGTGACTTTTCGGAACCAGAATTTGGTTCCGAAAAGTCACGTGACCTTGAATTTTTCACGGCGTCTTTTAAGGATATATTTAATTTACTCTCGAAGGCGCTTCAGAATAATGTATGGGTCTATTTCGAGCCCAAAATAGCCCAACAAAGCCGGTGTGTTCCTTTAAAGAAAGAAATGTAATTTTCTTGGAATGATGATTCTTGATCAGAATAGGAGTTTGTTGGATACAGTGACCTTGTGGACAACTGAGATTGACCTAGCACTTTTGATTTGCTTTCGAGACTGTTCCGCTTCAGTAATTTCATCCACAGCCAAGAAGACCATTTCAACAAAGCAAATCTCAGGGTCACGAAATGAAATTTCAACCTGATTAAAAACTGTGTGAGATGTGCTGAGCTCTGGATCAACACGTCTGCTAAACACACACAGTGCAGGAAGCCACATCGGAAAAGTAGTACAACCCACCTCATCAGCTCTTACGGAGGCTAATGATATGTTCATTTTTCAGCCTCCTCAATCTTTCAAGTATAATCTGTGTTTCTTTTTTTTTTTAAATTGCAGAGAAAGATCTCAGTAAGGTCAGGGAAATGTCTTAAAGGAGAAGTATACCCAAGAAACGAAAGACATTGTGCTGAGCAAGTGCAACTCTCATGCATTGTTTTTTATACAAAAAAAACTGGACAGAGAATGACGTTTTTGCATACAACAAAATGGCAGCGTTTATATAACAAGGTATCTCCGCAATTGCCATTCTTTGTGAATTCCTTATTCACTTTTCAGTGGCTTAATATTTCTTGTTCTTTGTATAATAATGCACCTATTAATTGTTCTCTCCCCCCCCCCCCTCCCCCCCCCCCCAGCCCCCACGCTTCCCCACCCCCTAGGTGGGGGTTTGGTCACGTTTTTCATGCCCCAGGGTGGGGCATTTGACCCTTTGAAATACAATTTTCTGTGCATTTGTATACAAGAAGCGCATGTTTTGCACCCGAGGGTGGGCCTTTTGTCACCTAAATGTTGCCCCAGGGGTGGGGATTTTGTCATGCAAAAAGTGACAATCCCCACCTCTTAGGTGGGGTAGCCTGGGTGGGTGGGGGGGGGGAACAATTGATAGGTGCATAATGTGCAAGTTAAATTTGTTCGGAGAATTTGTTTAGCACAATGCCTTTTGTTTCTTGGGTATATATTCTCCATTATCTATGTGGCTGGTACATAGGCTCACCTTGGTTCATGGCACCCTGTAGTGTTTCTGCCATTCTCTCTGTGTCCTGCCTTGTCTCTGGATCTAAATCACCGGCGTATGTCTCAATCCACTGTGTCAGTGTGTCTAGAGAAGTGAAACCCTAATGACAAAACAATGAAAAGTGCAAGATTAAAGCATGACTTGAATATTTCTTGGACAAAATTTGTCATTAGATTTGTGATAGTAAGATAAAGTGAACACATTTGTTTCATCGATAGAAATACCAGCACACATCAGGTGGAAAATGACATCGGCACGCAATCTGTGTTTCTTGAACTGACCCCTAAGTACTGCATGTGTATTTAGAACATTTTCGTCTTCACGAACCAACTCCTATCATAAATTAACAAATTAGAGAGAGTGTTTTGGTTAAGTTTTAAATGTATCCCACAAGCAAATGTTTGGAGTTATGCATGTCAAGCATTTAAGCCTTTTGCAAATAAATCCAGCACATAGTGGAACCTTGATAAAAAGAGCAATGTGAATACAACATTCCACTTATTCGCTGGCAGAGTTGTGACGACACATTGCAGGCGCTGGACCGTAACTACGGTTACTGGTTCACGCTCACGTTTTACATACATTGTGTTTGCGCACAGTGTGTTTTACTATTATTCTTTTAGAAGAAAATATTAAAAAATAAGGACCATAATGACTTGCAATGGTTTACTCATACCTACTCTCATAGCGATACGCTACCATACCGCCTTATTTTGTGATATTTTGAACAGAAAAACTCAACAGAAAATGTTCCGCGTATGGCTCCTGTGCAAAACGAATCGAGAAACGCGTTGTCATGCAAGTAGCGTGAACCTTTGCGCAAATTGACGTCACACTCTGCCAGCGAATAACAATTAACATTTTAGGTACCAATTCCTTGTCCTTCATTGTTTTCATTCCTGATAATACAAGGTTCCTGTTATAACAAGGCAATCTGCAAAGGCAACAACAACTGTTGGCAATCAATGGCCCCAAAAGAGAAATAGCCTAATGGTACAATGCTTAATAATTCCGGTGTCTCCCCTCTAATGCATAGTTCCGACCTGTCGATCAACCGAACATGCCGACCAATCACAACAGAGCTAGCAGATATCCCCGACATAAGTCAAAGTGCGCTGTCTCACAACAACATGATCACGCGATATGTTCTGCCGGCCCCATACAATTTGTACAGTGTTGTATGCGGTGATCCGGGTGAATTTTTGGTTTCAAGGCCGGTCGTTTCGTTGTTCAAAGGTACGAAAGCATGTATGTCATGATATGACATCCCTGTATTACTGGCCCTTTACTCGGTGTGCTCTATAATAACTGTCTACCCTGAAACATGAATACCTTTGGGTTTTCTCCAATGAATCTGTGCTTTGAGGGATAGCGTGTGAGCCATAGCAACAATATCCAAGGGGGCGGCGCTAACTAGGCAAACTCGGAAAGTTCTATGCATTGTACTTTCATGACAGTTTGTGAAAACCCAAACCCTTGCATTATGAGTCAGTGTACGAATTGCATGTACACGTGCGAATGTCAGTTCGTGAAAATGTGTGGCCCATAAATGTGTTTTTCACAAGGTGTACTCAAACTGCACTGGGGTGTTAGTTTGTGATGTCAGTGACGATTAGGGCACCACCCCTGAACTATGAGGCACAGTGTTTCCCAGAAGAGCCAAACTTTTTCTCTCAATGTTGCATGGATGCAAAACTAGACAAAGTTATTCTTTAAAAAAAAACACTGATTGTACAGGTGTACCATAGCCTAGCCAATTGGGTCACTGCCTCACAAACTGCAGGTTGTGGGTTCGAACACACCCAATGTACTTTTGCCCTTGAGCAAGGGTCTTTACCCCAATAGACTACTAAAGTGAAAACGTCACCCTTTGCGTGTTACCAATGTTACTGGGTCTACACTAAAACCAGTGAACTGTTTCCCTGCGCTTTACCAATGGGCGTTTCAGATTACCAGCGAATGTTTAGACCCAATTATCGTGGCAACTGACATCACACTTTAGTAGTCTATTGCTCCATCCTTCAGATGGGATGTAAAGCCATAGGTCTAGTGTGGTGTGTAATGCAGTTAAAAGATCCCAGAGCATTCATTTGCAAAGAGAAGGGGGTTTCCCAGGTGTTTCTGGCTTGGCTGCCGAAGGCGCTGTCAGCCTGTGTATCTGAATATTTAGGCAGTTCCTGATAGTTGCAAAGTGCATTGAGATGTCAGCAGACATAAACTGCGCTATAAAAGAACAAGGACGGTATTCAATTCAGTACTTAAGCCAAATATTTCAGAATTTTACTTAGTTTTTGGCTAAAGTAAAATACTTAGCCAAATTGGTATTCAATTTGTAAGTGGCTAAGTTTTTTACTTTAGAAAAATACTTAGAACATTTGGTATTCAAATGGTTCTTTTTGGGAAAGTATTTTACTTAAATTTGAGAAGGCAGGAAAGCACACTACATACATCACACGCATACTGCAACCGGTTTAGACCAGTTTTGTTTTGGTGCGCGTGTTGTGCGTTATGCGTGAGAAAAATGCTTATGAGAAGGCGTGGTTCATAGCGCGTCCCACGCTGTATTCGATTGGCTGTTTGGGAAGTTCTGCGCTCTGCGTTTATTTGTAACGTCACAATTTATCTAAGTATTTGACTAACTAAAGTAACATTCTTAGAAGGCTTTGAATACGAGATAGGTCATTTTCTTAGCCAAGCCAAATACTAAGTAAATTGTTTACTTAATTTAAGTATTAAATTGAATACCGCCCCTGATTATTAGTATTATCATTATTACAATTCTAACCTTATCATCTTTGGCGCGGACATTTGCTCCTCGCGCCACCAACAGCTCAGCCACGTGAAAGTTACCACCGTTAATAGCATCGTGAAGCGGTGTGATGCCGCTGCAGCCTTCCCCGCCACGATCGTTGAGGTCGGCGCCGTGGTCTAACAACGCCTCCACGATACCTAGATGACCGAAATTGCAGGCTTCGTGAAGGGGGATCCAGCCACAGTAGTCTCGAGGGTTGACCGCATGACCCTGAAAAAAAAGGGACAGAATATCTGGGATTTTCATACAGGACTTAATGGGACTGCGCCACACTCTACGCATGCGTAGCAAAACTTTAAAAATGTTGGCCTAACTTTTTCAAGTTTCCTTTTGTATATCGTATTCAATCTTGGCCATCCCTCGAAATACTTTCGTAATTCATGCTGGGGTGTACTTTTCAACTGTCAGGTTGTCCTGCAATATTTCTTTTAAACTGGCTGGCACCGTTTGCAGTATTTTTGAGCCATAAAACATCACGTAATATAATATCACTGTGTGGCCGTCATTTGAAAGAATTTTGTTATGATCATCCCATCAAGAAAAAGGCATATTGTAAAAACTAACACTTTCTGCACAATGAACAACGAACGTATATTGAAACACAACAACCAGTGATGTCGTGTGCCGGATTTACACTACATACATTGAGTCCCTTTAATTTCATGAAATAACACTTTCAACTCCCCCACCATATACCTTTTGGGAAGTGGCAATGTTGTTATAAAGTACTTTTAAGCAGGGTCAATATTTGTTTCAGTTAATAGATGTCAAAATGGCAGATTTTTAAAAAGGAAAACTGGTGTTATGCATAGGATACGTACTCTTGAGTTGATGTGGGACACATATGTATATAAGTCCGTTTTCAATACTAGAGAGACTTTTTCACCAGGATCATAACTCTGTGCAATGCCAGTTATCTTCTCTCAAAACAAAAGAAATATCTTAAGACAGATCTAAGAAGATAACTTGAGCAACAAATAGTGCAACAACATACCTTTCTGAAAACTCTGTGTACACATTTCCTATTTAACGTATGTAACATAGGACACATACTTTGTGACTTTTTTGGTTGTTACATACGGTATATTGGAAATTTGCACACAGGTTTTCTGAAAGATAGGTTGTGGCACTATTCGTTGCAGTTCTTTAGGTGAAGTTATCTACTTAGATCAATCTTAAGATATTTCTTTTGATTTGAGAGAAAATGAAAGACATTGTACAGAGATATAATCCTGGGGGAAAAAGTCTTTCCAGTATTGAAAACAGACATAACTTTCTAAAACAATCATTCCAGAATACATTTTTGTGTGCACATAAGCTTGATATTGCCCAACACACAAGACATTTCAAGAAACATGTGAAATAACTGATAGTTATTGCTGAGCAGCCTGTTACAAAGAGCATGAATTTGAATTTTCAAATTTTTTGAGCGCCCCACTTTGCATCAATCTTTACACCTGCCTCAACTCGGTATTTATGTTTTTCTAATTACCTGCTGTAGTAGCCTCTTGACCTGACGAACATTGCCATCGATACAAGCTCTGTGCAGTAATGTTTCTCCTTTCTCATTCCTCTTTGCAAACTGAAACCAAAAGTATGCACTGTGAAATTGGCAGCCTTTTCTCACCTCACCAACAAATTACAGGACAAACAAATACTAAGGGGCTGTCCGAAATTGTCAACATTTTCACAGTTCTACAGACAGTAGTATTTTTCCAGATCCCCCTCCCTCACCCAAATTACTACATGTACGTACTAACATTTTTCTCTCAACAATTTTACAGTGCATGTAAAGTCCGGTAAAATAAAGCTGTAATGGCGTTTAAAAATTGGCAAAATGTTCGCGTAAAAATCCACTTGTGTTAGCAGCGTTGGGAGATTATATCAGCCGAAGTGATTTAGACAAACTAAATGGCAGCTGGGTCATTCTATAAATTTGGGGTCCAACGTGTGACATTTTTCTGTCCGCGTTACACCTGACATACTGCTATTTGCCATACAAGTATCATTAAAAATGCCTTCAAACCATATTGTTATGAATTGTATTTTATGTAATCACTCTTTGAAATAGAAGGCATTTAAAGAATATGTCCTGAATTTACAAAATACAACATTTTACAAGATGTCAGATGTAACGGGGACAGAAAAAGTGGACCCCAAATTTATAGAATGACCCAGCTAGCAATAGACTAGCGCATAGCAACCATCATAACTTTCCATCATGCCCAATTACGACACTACAGGAGTAATAAAAGAATCTATTAAAACTAACACTAACCTTATGGCCCGGTCACACATAGACGACGCACGGGGGACGCACGGCCCGCGCATTAAAAATTTGCAATTTTGGCCAGTGCGTTGTCGTTCGCTAGGTGTGCGTCATTATGCGTTACTCGTTCGTCGAGCGCGTTGGACCAACGTTATGCATTCGACGTCATTCGCTGTGTGCGTCGGGATTTTTTCTGCATGCACAAAAATGTGCGCGGAGCTCGACGCATGAATGTACACGTCAAAAGAACGCCAGACACGCGCAGAGCGCATTAGACCAACGCCAGACATACGCAGAGCGCACGCTGTGTATTCGTTGTAAGTTCGGCGGCTGAGGTCTAGCGAACGCCTATAGTGCACACCTAGCGTGCTTCAAACGCATGCCCAGCGAACATGCGGCGAATATGAGCGTGCTGAACGGGTCTCTAACGCACCCAACGTTCTTCTTGCGTGTTCCTAGCGTATACCTGGCATGTACGTAGCGTATACGTAGCGTGTAGTCATAGGGTAAATAAGCGGGTCCTGCACCACCTCCTCATTACTGATCCTCCGACCCTCATGGGTGATGACAGAGGTTCCTACTGATCGTGTCTAGAAGAACCACCTCAGAAGATGAAATACGATCTACGAGCCGACGCTTTTTATAGGCACAGTCATGTGACCGCTGCCGTTCGCGGGCTGTGCATTGAGCGCGCGGTGCATGCGCTGGCCATTCGTCCCACACGCTAGCAACACGTGATGCATTCGTTGGGGTTTTTGAGATGTGCGCTCTGTATACGGTCTGTATGCGCTTTGTATGCGCCCAGTATTACGCGCAGCGCATCAGCAACACGCTATGCATTCGGTGTCAGCTCGCTAGCCTCTCCCAAATCCTGACAAAAGTTGGGCGCACAACGACGCACTGATCCTATTTTCCATTTGTTGCTGAATTTTGAGTGCGCGGGCCGTGCGTCGTCTATGTGTGACCGGGCCATAAGATGGCCATAACATAACAGTAATGTACATGTGTACAGTTTTAGGTTTCGTTATTTTGTTGATCTTGAGAGTTGTACCTTTGATTTCTTGGCTCTTTGCGCAGCTGACGATCTGTCATATTCCTCTTCAACTTCAGACTCTTCTGGTGGATGAAGTGAAATTATTTTTTTAACAAAGTGCATCGTAGCACATCATGACTAATCTAATCAATTATTACCGTTTGAAGTGCGCAACATAAACAAAATATCTCTCACCTATTCCTGTGACAAGGTATATCTGTCATGCAGTACAATTGTCTAATCATATACAAAATCATTCAAGCGAAATGCATACCCTCAATAGAATATCTTTGTACACCCCACAATATCCCTAACTTATTATAAGCAGTATAATTCAGAAAACCTGAAAATTCCATGCATGGTTTTTGTGAAGAATGAATGGTAACCAAGTAGTCTTCAGAAAACTTGTTTAAAAATCTAACTTCAGTTGGCAATTTCTCCCACAAAGGTAAGATTTTACATAGAAACAAAATCATGTGGTGTTTGTTACCGCATTGTAGTCGACACTTTTAGCCAGGTTTTTCTTGTCAACTCAAAGTAAAATTTTGGGCAACTGCAAATGATGTATTGATCACGTTCACAGACGCCATCTTCATAGGAAAAAAATGCTACTGCGTATTAGACGCCATAAAGTACGCGTGCACACACACGCTGGAACATGTTCCAAACACGCGTGCGTGGTGCTCGAAATTTGTTTAAAATACGGCACAGCCGATGCGCGTCACCAAAAAATATGCTCAAAATCCTGATGCACGTAGCAATTTGTAGGAATGGGACGTCATTTGAACGTGAATAATTGGGGCTTTAACAGCATGTACAACCCTGCACAGACCTTACGTATTTAATTTTATATCAAACCACTCCCCCTACATAGACAAAAAAAAACATATGAGCTACCTGTAAGATTTACTTACACACACACAAACATACTTTACTGTAGAAAATAATTTTTGTAATGACACCAACATTTTTTACCTAAAGCTAGAGAGATGAAATTTTACCTAAATGGTTCTCAAACCTATATAGGTTTGAGAACCAATAATAATTATAATTGGTTCTCAAACCTATATAGGTTTGAGAACCAATTATAATTATTATTGGTTCTCAAACCTATATAGGTTTGAAAAACACAGTTTTACAACCGTGGACGGTCCACGTTCGTTAAAGGTCCACAGTTGTGTTTATTCCTATGAAGGTCCACGATTGAAGGCAAATACACACACACCACATACCAATACCTGATTCTGATAGTTCCAGAGCCTCTACCTCCCATGACTCGCTGTCCGTAGCCTCCTCACCAACCTGCGAGTCATCATCCTCATCACTGATTTCATCCTCAGTGTCCGAGTCCAGATCATACTGCTCCTTCAGATGGTGAATCTTCTCCATGGTCGTCCCGTGGAGAAGCTCCTGGTGGTACTTATGCTGGAGGAGACTCATGGACTTCAGGGCTAACAGCTGGTGAGGTTTGCAAGAGGAATTGGATGATATCAAGATGATGTTGCATGTATTGTGATGTACAGGGGAAATGTGGTTGCTAATTTCCTAGCATTAAAAAACCAAGGGCACAATTATAGTTGGGTATGATTGATTTTGCATTTGTCGCATTTTTGGATAAAGATTCAAGTCCAACAAGTTTATTTTTTGCAAAATGTTCAATAAAGATAATTTCAAAAGGAAGATTTTGAGGTGTGTTTGTGTTTATGGCAAGGCAGAAAATGTGGATACTTCTTTGCCATGGCAGGACAAATGTTGCCTACCCACCTGTAATTTGGGGTGCTTGGCCTGTTTAGCACACTCCCAGGCCGTCTTGTAAGACTGATTGATTACTTCAAAGGGATGACTGGAGCGCTCCTGAGCATCGGCAATATTCAGCCATGTGCGACATTCCTGCATTGAAAACAAGTCTGGAATGTTCAACTTTGACTGAAAAAATGATAAAGGATATGACTTTAATCGGCAACTAAAAAGCTGGAAACATCCTGAATTTTTTTTTCCAGACTTCTGTAAAAAAAGAATATGTTTAACCACTTGATGCTGGAGGGTGTGTAAACACTTTCTGGCAATTTATAGTCACAGGGGCGATTGACTTTAAGAGTCAGTATTTATGGTGCTTGACCAGGGGCCATTCAACAGCACAATACGTACGCCAGTATTGGCCATCCTAGCATACCAAAAACACTGAACGCAAACGAACGCACGGTATTCCCAATACGTATTGCATCCCAAGCAATCCCAACTCGAACGTGGTACGCTTTCCATATCAAGATGGCGGACGGATAAATTGTAGCTACGGATTCAGGGATTTAAGTCAATATTTTGCTGCAACATTCGGTGTGTCAAGGAGTGTTTATTCTTCTTTGAGTTAGCAGTTTTGATTTGCAATTTAATGGTCAGAATCTTTGCAGTAAGCGTGCAGCCGTAGTACCTTGCAAACCGCGTTGTCTACAGTAGCCATGTTTGATCATACGTTTTGGGATGCAGTCGTTCAACAAGCCGTTTGCAGCATAACGATGCATACCGATGTTGCCATACGTATTTTGGTATTGTGCTGTTGAACATGCCTCTGGTCTCAACTTTTGGCCAATCACATTTGCCTTTAAAAAAATGTGTTTGTTTTGTTTTGTTTTGGGGTTTTTTTTGCAAAAAAAATCCTGCCGCTAACAAATTAAAACTTGTGTTGGACAAAATGCGGATCTCAACATCCGCATATTCAGATTATAAAAACTGAAAATTCAATATTAAAATTTGAAATTTTGGCAAACGCAAAAGATCAATTAAAAGTGTACCATTTGAAGAGATTCCAGCAAAAAAGACCCATTGATTTCAGCTAGTTTGCCCTCAAGCGCACGACAATTTTTTGCCTTTGGTTTCAAAAATTCAGTTTCCAAATTCTAAATTGTATTAACAAAATTGAATATTCCAAAAGTTTGAATTTATATCCCAATACTTAGACTACACCACCTTTTCAATAATAAATACCACTACCTAGAAAACAGCAAACAGCAACTTTCAAAAATTACTTCTCATACCTCCTTTGGATGGCCTTTTCTTAGCTCCAGCTCCTTATGATACATCTCAATGGCTTTTACATGCTGACCATTATCAGCATAGGTGGTAGCCAGGGAAACATAGATGGGCACCAGTTCCTTTTGAGTACATTGCAATGCCAGGGCGCAAGACAGCTATGCCAGAAATTAAATTAAAAACGATCAATTAGACCCTCTGTAGCAGGAAACGTCATATCAAATCCTGGCTAATTCTTATATTCAAGAACTGCAATGCAAATAACTTGGATTACTATACTTTATAAGTGGGTCTTTCTAAAAATTAGGGGTCCAGTGTTGGTGACCCCCGTTACATTTTACATCTTGTTTTTGTAAATTCAGGACACATTCTTTAAATACTTTCCATCTCAAAGAGTGTGTACATAAAGTACAATTCATACAAAATGGTTTAAAAGCCATTTTGATTATTTTTGTATGAAAAATAACACATATCAGGTGTAACGGGGACACTAAATGTCACACTTTTGGACCCCTAATTTATAGAAAGACCCAAGTATTCATCAGGCATTCCAGCCCTAATTAATTTATTTTCTCTGCGTCCTCCACATGCACATGTGATGTGCAAAAAACTATCCCACACTTAGTTGCAGCCTTATTTGTCCCAGTAATACAAATTTACCAGTTATGCTGCACTTTATGTGTACCCTTGGAGATTAGTGAGCACAGTTTTACAGTCTATTACACCGTGATGCTTACACCGTGTAACAGGGGGTTTACACCGGGGTATACCTCCATAACATGCAAAACGAATGACACAAGGTTTCGCTTTGAATTCTGGGAACACGGGTCAAAACTTGTTGCCGGGTGGGGATTAATAAACGCTGTTATAGTTTGATTCACGATAAAAAAAAAGGAAGCCGGTGCCACGAAAAATAGTTGCCCTAAAATACCGCAATAAACTTTGTAAATGCCCACAGACATCTACTGATAAAGCAAAATGTAATCACAGCCCTATTCCCTCCTATTTTGTGTCATAAATCTGTGTTTTTCTTTGTACTCACGTCACGATTCCAAACTGTCCGCCATGTTTTACGGCTCACAGTTAATAGGTGACATCATTACACCGAGCTTTACACTACAGACCCGCTTGCATGGTCGGGTAGTGGTGACTGCCACCGGGGCAGACTCGTGTATTACGTAATGGCTAAAAGGACACTCCGGTGTAAGTTGGTGTTACACAGTGTAAGCATCCCGAGCGCCCCTAGTGTAAACTAGGGATAGGACGTTTAACCGGTTAACCAGAAATTTATTTTTAAAAACCGGTTTTGACGAACATTTAAACAAAACCTAATTTTTAAAAATTTACAATGGTTTTCAGAGGGTTATTTGTAATGACTTCATGAAACTGAAATAAAATTCATATGGGGTCGTAATACAATTTTGACCAGATAAGGGTTCAATGATTATTTTGGGGGGCCCAGCGGTATTGTGTACATTGCACATGTATAAACACCAGCAACAATCTTTAGTGTCGGCCTAACAGTTAACCGGGTAACCGACACTTGAATGAACTGCAAACCGGTTTTTGAACTGACCGTAAATTCCCTCCCTAGTGTAAACCAAAACATTTTGTGATATGGGGCTTGTGATGGAACTAGAGGATCAGATTCATGAAATACCAGGGCTGCCTGACAGAATATTTATGAGGTAAAGTATTAATAAAACAAATACATGGTTTGATTGAAAAAATAGCAAAAAATGATTATCCCTCGGAGCCAAATTAAATCTGTGTGTCCAAAGGTAAACTTTAAAAAGGTACACTTCACAGGAATATGCAAACATGGGATGGAAGAAAAATTATATGGACCTCATTAGGATTCGATCTTGAGACCTCTGACTCACCGGGGAGATGCTCTACTAGCTGAGCTTTTAGGCACAGTGGCATACTGTGCCTAAGCTGTGCAACTGAGCAGTTAGAGTAATGAATTTAATACTTGGTATGGTGCCTAGTCACAACAGAAATGAAATAGCTAAGCATGGGATAACAGAAAAAACAAATGGTCCACATTGGGATTCGAGCTTAGTTGAAAAGTTCTTGGGAAAAACGTAGCAACAGTTTGACTCACCTGTCGTTGGTAGTAGACCGCAGCCCTACCAAACGCACTGATCTTGCTGCATAGATCACCCAGAGCCTCGTACAATGGCAGTCGTTCCCTGTAAGCAATGTCAGGGGCCTCATCCAATTCTTCCTGAAGACGGCAGCCACGAATAGCTACAAGGATTGTTTTTAAAAAGAGCACATTTTTTTTATTTCCACACTTTCATTTGTTCGTAAAAAAACGTTTTTATCATTTTTTTTTTTTTTCACACTTTCTATTAATTAACTAACAAATAGGATATTACAATTTGTTCGTAAAAAAACAGAAAAGTGAAAGTGCAGATGATTTTTTTAATGTGTATTGCTGCTAAACATGTGGGAAATTAAATTTTGGGAAAGGTCATCTCAAGGTCATGTGATCCACAGGGTCAATTTCATGGTCACAACAAAGGTCAAGAGGTCATTGTACCACAATATACTCTGACCTGAAAAATAATGGCAGATCAGGAATCCTTGTTAAATTTCTTTGCCAACAATACTTGATGTGTGAAGATTGGCTGAGAAGTTTCTGAGGCTTCAAAGATGTAGGCCCTTTTATCTTATACGTACATGTAAATCACTAGTGCAATTGGTCCAAGATTTGAGATTTGGTGCTGTGCTATTCCAATCAAGTTTCATTAAAATCTGAGATGGTCGGGTTTAACTCATTGGATGATTTGACACAGAATTATCCATTAATAAAGCTTTAGTAATTATGGCATGTCTCTAGCATAAGGGGACAATTTTTATATGCACATTTGAGGTTGTAAGACTGATTAACCCTCGGAAATTCACCCCGCATACAATTAGAGGGGAGACACCAGAATTATTAAGCATTGTACCCTTAGGCTATTTCTCTGTCGGGGCCATTGATTGTCAACAGTTGTTTACATTTTGTCACTGGGCCAGAAGTAGGATGATCGATAGCTTCTATTATGCAAGGTATGCAAATGGAGCTTAGCTAGAGGCCCGTATTTCCCAGGGTCAGCCTGACTGGTGAGTGAACTCAGCATTAAAGGTGACTGTACAGGCTAATGATTGGGTTGATGATTAAGGATTGCATGCAGTTTGAGCGGAATTGGTCCAACTGTGTTTTATTAATCACAAAATTACAAAAATAAGTGCCTTCCATTAGAATCACATATCCCGAAAGCGCCCCATCTTTCAAGAGCATCCCATAGGGCTAGTTTGTAGGTTCTTCCTGGTGTTGGGCTACATGTCTTACCTGCTTTGAGTGTCCTAATGACCAGTTCCCTGTCCTCTGGCTTCTGAGAGCCCAGTTTGTAGGCCTTCCTGAGAGCTCTCTTAGCAGCGGGAAAATCACCCAGCTGGATCAGTAACTGGTTTATGCCAGATGTAAAAAGAATTATTTTCAAGATTATGGCACAGTAAAGCAGTGAACGACAAAAGTAATATACCAAAAAAAGGAAACCTAAAAAAAAACTATCCACTATTTGGTAGAAAAAAGCAATCAATACAAAAATTTCACATTAGCCCTGTCTGCATACTTCCCCATTGAAACCGAGGTTCTTCAAGTCAAGTCGTGTAGCGTGCACTACAAGTACAATATTGTACAGTGACTGAATGAGTGTTTATGTACGTGTGCTTTTCTGCGTGGCATTTAGGAGGAGTGATTGTAAATCCACGTGCGTACATTAGTTCACTTCAGTTTCTTAACATGAAGAGCCTCGTTATCAAACCCCGAAGTGCGAAGACCGGTCTCAAATTTGTTAATTTGGGATTAGGGTAATTCCCAAAATTAGGGGTCCAAAAAGTTTGGTGTCCCAGTTACGTACGACACTCTCTGCTTCAAAAATCACCACTTATGACCACAAATTCTCAGTAATGGACTGTGGCCTGTGATTATAGGGGGCAGCATCATTTTCTTCAATATTTTGTTTTCTGATTCCTGAAAAATATTCAAAACAAAAGACCATAAAGGCTTATAATTTGGTGTCCCGGGTTACCTACGCCAAAGAAAATTGGCTGTAGAATGAGTTTGCATTAACCTTGGTGCCATATCTACACACAAACATTAAATTTGAGTGGCATTTGTTCAAATAAAAATTATTATTTTCTACTGGGAAACCACTTTCAATCATTAAAAACACTTGGAAATTTTAAAAAGCATGTCACACTTTTGGACCCCTAATTTTGGGAATTACCCACTAGTCTGGGAGTGGGAATTTTCAACACACAACACCAAGATTCTAAGGTTTGGAGGAGGAGGGAGACAAAACAGAAGATGGAGAGATGAATTAAGAACATTTAATGGCATTGCATGGCACCAAGCGGCTCAGGATAGAGTGAGGTGGAAAATTGGTGGAGAGGCTTTCCTCCTGCAGTGGAGCGAAATAGGCTAGAAAGGTCTGTACGTGCACCAATAGACGCACATGAACGCGCGTAAAAAATACTCACCAGCATATATCTATTATTATTATTATTATTATTATTTTCATTCGAAAATGCCACACGCATGCGTTGCAATACGTTCAAATTATTAAGTGTTTTGACTTAATCTTGATTTTTAGCCTGAAGAAATACATTTTATCTTTATTGATAGAACTGTCAACAGCCATGGCGCAACAACATAAAGCAAGGTTAAGTAACATAGGTAAGTGCAACCAATGCGCTTTTCTTTCTTTTTTGGCCAGTAATCACTCGAGCCACGAAGGTCATGAAACATGACACCCAAAATGGTGGATGGAAGGCGTGCCGTCACCAGAAAGCAATCAGTTGGAACGACGTGTTCCATTATAAAGTGTGAACGTCCGTTCCTACTAACAAAGTACCGTTGCATGCACCGGCAAAAACCTTCTCTAGGCAGGTTTTAATTTGCCGGTGCACACATCGGAAAATAACTATTTAAGGCTGTTTTTACTGGAAGGAAACTATTTCCGAAACATGCTCACTGTCAAATGACGCAATTTTCAGGGACTTACATTAGCCGAGGAGGAGAGAGCATAGCTCTCTAGATTCTTGTCCTTGAGTCTCTTGGCAACTTTCATGGCATTCTCAAAGCAACGCATAGCTTTATTGCTCTCTCCGGTCCTTTGGTATATGTCACCCTGTGAGTAGTGGCTTCGGTACAAGTCCTCCAGTAGGTTGTGCTTTCTGTATTCAAAAAGAGGCAATATCGGCGAGTCAGAGAATGCTTTGAGGCCAGTTTGAATAAAGGTTATTCTTATTAAGGGAATAAAAGTGTGTTTTGCGAGACTAGTGCTGACGCCACGTGTCACAAAACTAGTTGACTGTCAATTTCTTGTGTGTTGGTTTATTGTTAAAAGTGAACAAAAGAACGAACTTACAGGTGTAACTATTTTGGGAATGTGGGTTATGCAGGGTAAGCGAAGCGTGCAAGCAGACTGCGGGTTATAAAAGGGCCTATTCGATGGGTGCACGGTAGAGTACCGCCTGTCATCGTGGTGTGTGCGAGGTTTGCACATGGACGGCATTCACTACGCTGAGGACTGCAGCAAGACGTCTGCCAATCTTGTGATGGCTTTGAGACGGCTGATGAACTCGCTATACGTTGAATTGGGGTCGTCGCAACTTCTGCAGCACCACTGTGACAGTATGCCCTCCGTGTCACCTGTCGTGAAATTGGAGTCGGTCTGAGGCCTGTTTTAGCCAGCGGAAGTACGGCTTGGTACTCTCACTTCTGTCTGGCTTTTGGAGCCAGGGGTTTCCGTTTTTGCCGCTATGACTGATGCCGTGCATGCTAGCTTCGCTTTCCCCTACTAATTTGTATGTTTAAGTTTGAATGAAATGCATGTAGTTACTTATACAGTTCGCATGCATATTGATAATATTTTTGCTTTATTGCTTGGACTTTGTTGCTATTAATTTGCCAGAGATTGCTTTAATTGAGTTGCAAGTTGCTTATGCCAGTTTGGCTATTAATTTTGCTTTGTTTATACGGTACTGCCGTTTTGCCGTATAAAAGGTTGCTTAGTCGTAATTTAATTGGTTATTGATTTGCCCAATATTGTTTATGCCAGTTTGGCTATTTTTAAATAAAATATTGGTGATGGTATAAATTGATTGCGTTATGGTTCCTTTCGACTCTTGACCGTTGGCATTTTTAACGGGGGTCCCGGGATTTGTGACACCACGTCTCCTCTCAAATTATGTATAGACGAGATTCGCAATTGGCTGAAAACTATTTTTTTTTTTTTAATGATGGAAAAACTGATGTTATCCATTTTTCATCTTGTTTTAAACAAATGAATAAGCTGCACTGTTTTACGGTTGGTGAGACTGATGTCCGTATACCATGTGTAGTGACAAATTGAGGTGTGCTGTTTGACCAGTCTGGCTCCATGGAAGCACAAATTGGTCAGGTATGCAAGGCGGCTTCACTCACATTATGGCGCATAGGGAAAATTTGATCACTTCTAGATGAGAAGACTACAGCGCGGCCGCGGGCCAGGACTAAAAAGTGTTTAAGACTGGCCGGGCCTTTATTGTCTGTTTAAGACTTGCCATGTGACATGCTCTTAGCCAATAGGTACATGTATGTGTAAACTTTCTAAGGTATTTATGAATGTCATTTAACTCAAAACTAGCATTATAACATTACTTGATCAATAAGCGAGTTCAACATTTTGATTTTGCTTTCTGCGAATCAATTCGCACTTTGACTAGAAAAAAACCAAGTCACTTCTTGCGTACAGATCAATTTGGGTACCAATCAATTTTTATAAACTTTTCTGGTGGTCCATTTTCAAGTTATCCTTTTATTAATACCAATGATGGTTAAAACAGTACAGTGTTTATGTTTCTTTATTTTTACATATTTTTTTACTCAGAATGCGCTTTTTTTCTGTGCAGTTGATGAGCATTTTTCTCAACTACTATCAAATGTGGTCGGTGACATGCTCTTTCCATTTGTGTTATCTTTCATGACCTTGGAGAACAACTCCATACTTATATACTGCACTCCAATTTTTGGAAAAATTTCTGAATAATTTATTGCTATTAGAATTTTTGAATCATTTATTGCTAGTTGGATTATTGGAGAATTTTGTTGCCAAGTTTGAGGGTTTTAATGTAGACCCAGTAACCCTAGCCACACCTATAGGGTAACATTTTCACTTCAGTAGTCTTTTTGAAACTAAAACTGGTTATTTCCCAAAAACAAAAGCATCAGCAAGTGCAAGACTAAGTCAAGATTTGATATCATTAAAGCCCGGTCTAGGAGCTCCTGGGGTGACAGGACATTTGCATCAGCAGCCGCAAAATTATGGAACAATATACCGGAACACATTAAACTCTCAACATCTATGGCCTCCTTTAAATCATCACTTAAAACATATTTTATGAAATTGCATTAACTTAATATTTTAGTACCGTGGTTGTGATATTTACATGTGTTTTTCATACTTGTGTGTTGCTGCGCCATGAGCATCTTTCTGATGGATACCGGCGCATTACAAAAAACTCTGTTTGCTAGGATAGGGCGACAATTTGTGTGTAAAAAAGCTATATTAGGGCAACACGCTCAATAGGGCGACAATTTGGTGTCGCCCTAATATTTTTGAGATTAAAAACCTTTTTTTTTAAGGTCAAAAACCATTTTTTTAAAATCGAGAACCATTTTTTTTAGGTCTAGAACCGTCTCTCTTAGGTCTGTAACCATTTTTGGAAGCTTTGGGTAGAGAAATTTGGTGTCAATTTGAGTGATTCTTCCCAAAATTTCGGTGGTCCCCGGGGAAAGGCTTCCCGAATTGTCGCCCTATTGCTGCATCCAGGGTTATCTAAATATTCATTATTATTATTATTATGTTTCCTGTCACAAAGGGGTTAATATTTTAAGTTTCCAGGAGTGTCAGGTTAATATTTTGTTTAAAATCCATTCAGTGACTTACTCTGCAATGAACACGGCTTGTTTGATTAACTTGGCCGAATTGGCACTGTCCCCTTCATAATCATGTACTAAGCCGATGTTTAAGTAGAGCCTTGCTTTCATTTCCATGAGTTCTCTCACGGACACTGCATCTTTAAGATGGCCACACACTTCCAGACTCCTTTAAAAAGAAACACAGACAAAAATATACTTTTTAAATATAATTTTCAAAAACATACTCTTCAGGAAACAAGTTATACCTGACCAAAAGATCAAGGAGGTAGAAATATGTAGTATACCGAAACGCAAAAGAAACTTACCACTTGTTTAAAATGTAATGAAATTGTAACAGTTCAAAATAAAACAAACCAACAATTGCTAATTGAAACATTAACATCTCATCAGTTTGTTCTACAGTAAAGAACAGAAGAGGGTGCAATGTCAGTCCCCTTTCAATAGCGTGTGTGGCCACCATTGATTTGAATACAGGCAGTGCATCGTCGGCGCATACTGCCTACCAGTCTTTGGATGGATTGCAATCGTGGCATGTTGCTTGAAATGCCCATTTTGCACTGGCCTTTTTAAAGCCAACATCAAGACATCACATGCAGCTCATTACAATCATCCCATACCCCTTGGCTAATCACTGACAGTCAAAACAGCTGTTTAACAGCTGTGCCATGAAGTGACCATTGAAGGTTCAAGTGACCTTCAGACACTGTTTGGTCTGACAGTGAGGACACTATTGTCCACAAATAAGTTTACACATTATTACACGCAGTGTTATTGTTGCTATTTAAAGGTTTAAAAGGTGGCAAGTTTCTTTTGCGTTTCAGTATATTTTATCAGTGTATGACCACCTCTTGTGACAAGACTGACTGCTCCAGCCTCCGTAATTGCCGAAGCAGAGTGTGACACTCTGCCTGAAGTGCCTTTCTGAGCTCCTGCATTTGTAGGGCTGCATGGGAGATGTGCATTTGCAGTGGTCAACTCATCCCATGCAAGTTCAATTAGGATGAAAGTAAAAAATGGTTCTCTGAGACCCCTTTGTTCAAACAGGTCATCTATGACCTGGAGGAAATCATTGAAATGGAACAGTCTTGAAAAGGATTCTAAAGTGATTGGTCAGTCAGTGTCTTGTTATCCAAGTTCACTGTATTCATCAACTTACTTCTGTTCTGATCAAGAATTTTGTATTTAATTGTTTTGTTTTTTTGAAAAAAACCAAGGTTCGTATCTTGGTCTTGGCAAAACATTTTTTTTTATTTGAGCTTAATGCTTAAAGCATTTCGCATTCCTTTTTACATTTTACATGCATCTAAGCCCTATGATATGGAAAGGGTCCTAGCTTACTTGAGAAATGACTCGCGAGCTTTCTGCAATGCATGAGCCGCCTCGTCTGAAGACTCCTGTCTCATACTCTCCCCCTGGAATAAGAATGTTCGTCCGATGGTCGCGAGCGCCCTCTGCTCTTCCACATGGTTCGTGACGGAGCATGCCAGCTCCAAGTGGCGCCTCTGGTAGCGCAGGGCTTTTGGATACTGGCCAAGTTGGCTGTAGCATTCACCGATTTTGCGGTTGGCGACGGCTGCCCCGATGACGTCTTGAAGGGACTCGGAGAGTCGCAGCTCCTGTTGGTGCTCATTGATGGCATCCTTGTACTCGCCTGATAATAGTATACAAATATAACATGGTTTGAAGGTGGGTAGTTGATATTAGCTCCCCAAGGTATTGGAAGTTGGTTCCCGGGGCAAAAGCCAAGGGAACTAGCTTGTCAACTTCCAATACCGAAGGGAGCTAATATCAACTATCCCTGTAAAATAAACCATGTTATATGTTTTACCATACCTCATACATATTCGTCACCCGTTCAGAAACACTGAGCACAGAAACACGATGAGTAAGATTTTGCGTGTGTAGCCATCTTTTCATTCAGTTGTCTGCTCATGTGCGCGTTGTACCCGAGCGGTGCTCTCGCGTATTCTGCGCGTAGTACGTTTAGTATGCGTGTGCATACAGGACAGTTAACTACGCTTGCGCATTTGCAATGCGAGTGGATCTGAGCGTTCGTGTGCTGGTAAACAGCAAAAATAACCACTGGCACTGTGGCACGTGATGGTGAATGGGCCAATGAGAACGGGACTTACGTTTATGAATATGTATGAGGTATGGTAATAAATATTTTCATGTGGGAAATGAAAATTTGGGCAGACCAAGATTGATAATAACACATCATGGCACTTCCCACTATTTCCCCTGGTATTTGGGCTCTTAATAGAACCTTAAATTTGCAGTTCTCAGCTCCTTGGAAGGTATACAGCGCCCTCATGTTGATGACAACAGCACTCTAGTGGTGGCATGAAAATGGCTAGCCCATATTTTCCATAAAACTAGACCTAAACTCTAACGACAGTACATGTACATTAGAGGAAGTGTGAAATCATAATAGGTCATCATTTCATGAAACAGGCTACAATGTCCCCCTTATGTCGTGACACTTTTTAAAAAAGTAAATACAGTGTATATCAGAGAACAATTACCCCTCCCCTCCCCCCCCCCCCCCCCCCCCCCCCCCCCCCCCCCCCCCCCCCCCCCCCCCCCCCCCCCCGGTACCCTCAGCAGATAAAGAGTATGACCTTGTAATTTTTGTATCACTATCAGTGAAACTTGTCTATAGTGGCCACCCTCGGGACCGTAAAAAACTGGCCACTATAAAGAGGTGGCCTCTTTATAGAGGTTTCTTAAGCAATATACACATGGCATTTGGGACCAAAGGCGGGTGGCCACTATAGACCTTATGCATGGCGGCCATGACAGAGGGCAGGTTTTAATATTTAAATGATGTGACAATAGATCCACAAAGTGCCTACTCGTGCATGACGCACTGTGACAATGTGACTGCCCTCTGTCATGGCCGCCGTGCATAAGGTCTATATGCAGGTGGCCTGTTTATCAAGGTGGCTTTAATAGCAGGTTTCACTGTATCCTCAAACATACCATATCTGGAGTGAAGTTCTCCAAGTGCGTTACAGATTTCAGCCTCTTCCTTGAGTTTCCCGTTTGCTTGAGCCTTGAACTTGCCCTTCTGAAGCTCTGCCGAGTGGTTAGAAGACAAATTTGTTAAATGTGCACCTTTAAAAGAAAGCTAAACCCGACAGAGACTGCAGTACATGTACCAGGTGAGGCACAAACGGAAAGATTACCGTGCATGGCCACCCTCTGAGACCCCATGCACTATGTTGAACCTAGTACATGTATAAGAAAACTCTTAAAAATTCTCAGTTTTTCGGGTACATTACCATGCACGGACACCTAGGATTTTGCTTGTTATGACACATAAATCATGTAAAAATGTTAGTTTGATGATAAAAATGCAAAATTAGGAGGGAAAAGTGTCATTAATTTATAAAGGAAAAAACCCAGGGGTACATTACATGTACCAAGCACGGACACCCACTGAGACCCCATGCAGCCACTGCACCTGAGAAATTTTAAGTTTTTCCTTAGTAAAATCATGAAATATATTTTTATGATTTTTCTTGACATTCTCGAGCACTCTCGGGACAACAGCCGAGAAGCCGTTAGAGACGAACAAAAGATCATTGTACTGCTAGTGACGTCATACAATGAGATGACTGGCACAAGAGGGCGGGCTATCTGGGCCCTGACTGATTATCTCTACACACGTGGTAAATGTCGCTGTTGTCCCGAGAGTGCTCGAAAATGTCAAGAAAAATTACGTTGGACTAGTTTTTTTCTGTTTAGAAGAATCATCGGGTAAAACGGACCACGGTACAACATTCTGAAGATTCCAGGTAATTCCATGATAAGTTTTTCAATGTTTAATTTTGACTGTATTGTGAACTATAGTTTGGGGTACGGCAGCCATCTTGCCGCGTGCAGCAAAATGTAAGGTAGCGAATGGGGTTAAATTGGTATGGGGCTAAAAGTGTTATATATAAAATGATAACGTCCCAATATAAACGCTTTTAGCCTTCTAAAAGTACCTAACCAGTAACCATGCTAACAGGGCGAAGTGGAAACGGGGCGAAGTGGAAACGGGGCGAAATGACCGATATCGCCTTGGCTCATGCGTGCCCATGGGGTAGGTATGTTACAAACCGCAAGGTCAGCGGTGGCCCAGAAGTGCCTGTGTACGTGCGCGCAAGAATGCGGGGTGCTGAGGGGTAGTCCCCGAAATGCGCGTTTTTCATTGGCTGTCGGTGGGTGAGCCCTTATGACGTACATGTATGTGCTATGACGTAAAGGAATTCTCGCTCTTCCACATCGTTTTCGAATTTTCACGAGACCTTGCTGCTTTTTGTCGTACGCTGCATTCTAAATTTTGGATCGTACTCGACGTTTTCCAAATCATGGATCGAATGTTCTGAACCAAATAAAAGTTATGTTGATTGGTAATTCAACAACTTATCTTGTTTCTTGTGAAATTTCAGCATATTCTGATGATTCGAAATAGGATTTTTTAGCCCCGGTATCGACCGTTATGCGAGCAATGCGGCCCGACTAGCGCGGTTATGGCGGCCATCATGGTGGCCATGTGATAGATTTTACATCGCTGAATCATGTGTTAAAAATCCTTTGACATCCACTCTCAAGATGAACAAAATCATTATTTTTTGTTCAATCATGTAAGAATAACATCTTAATTACCCATATTATTTGTGATTGCTTAAATTTACGATCAATATTTTATGCTAAAATATCGGGCGAAAATCAAACAGTTTAGTGTGTCAGATGACAACCTAGTACGGTTGGCAATCGTATCATGTCATGATTTCTCAATTGTGTAAAGCTCTAATTTTTTGTTTTAGATTTTTAAAAATGATAAAATAAACGAACAAAGTAGACATTCATTGGAATTTAACAGTCAGCTTTTGGTATAGAAATTCATAACAACAGTGAGGGGTTTTTACAAAAAAAAATGTTTTTTCAATTACACGCTAATTAATTAAATGCAATGATTAATTGTCCAGTAATTAACTTAAATTACATTTCTTTATCTACATGTAGAAGATACAAAACTGAGAATATCGCATTTCAAGGCAGTCTGGGTGTTTATTGCTGTTTCCATCTCAATTGTTAATTAGGAAAGTAGCTGGGCCTACTTAATTAGATAATTAACTAATTATGTAATTTAATTTTAGGTCATCCAATGCAGTGTGTATCATGATCATAGCTTTGTTCAGAGTGCTTCAATCTACAATCAAACAATGACTGAAAATTTCATCCAGTTACCATCTTTTAAAAGGAAGTTACAGGCTTATGTCATTTTACCGACTGTTTTCGATCACACTGTCAACTGTTTTGAGTTAAAGCGTATTAAAATAGAAAGCAATTACTAGAAAACAAAATACCAATTTCCGAGTATAAAAATGGCCGTAACTTCGTTTATACTGAAGATATGAAGGTGAGTTAGGTATCAAATTTCAAGTCTTGTCATTTCCTATTTGATGGGATCAATTACTGGGTTGATTTTTAATATCTCAAAATTTTGTAACATCCCTACATAGTACATGCATGACATGATGGGGCGACCAGGCGAAGTAACTTGACTGCAGGCCTAACTAGTAATAAAACGAGCAAGAATAAAACTATCTGCCAACAAAACAAATAACTGCTCCACTACTCCAAACACTGCAGGAAACTCACGTTTGAATTCTTTTTTATCGTGCGAATTCATTGTACAAAACTGCCTGTCACCGTCCACATTGCTTCTTCATCACGGCGCCATCTTGAAAATCCCGCTTCATCAAAAAAGTAGACTGGTTTCCGGACCTCGTATTCCACTTACGAAAACAGTTCGGGCTCGAATGTGGAATATGTGGACCGCAAACTAGTCTACTCTGACAGGCGCTAGCTAGCTGCCAGGGATCGTCTTTGAATATTTAAAATGGAATATTTAAAATGGAATATTTAAAATGGAACCTTTAAAGGGGCAACCGCAAGGTGGAACCAGTGTAGATATTTTGGATAAATCATGCTAAACTGCACTACGTGTAGACGAGCTTATAGTTTGGATATATATGGGAAGGCTTTTAAAACAGGCCATCCAACATATGATAGCAGGCCATCCAAACATGATACATTTAGAAACTCTCTTTTGATTTCTAATTCTGCATGGAAACTCTTATCTGTATCTCTCATAAACCAGGGCCAATTTATAAAGGTTCAAGAGCGGAATAGCAGAACAGAAAGTATTTTTGTAAAACGTTTAATCTGTTTTTCTGGTACCAGAAAAGTAGAAAATTGCATTTTGCCAAAAACAAACCGTTCAATCCCCTTTTCTGCTATTCTGATACTGTGATAGCAAAAAGGCAGATGTCTTTTAATTGAACCTCCATAGCCAATTTCCTTGAGCTATTCAGCACAAATATTTGCTACTGAGCACACCATTTATTTGCTTTAACAAAACAATGTTACCAGCCAAAATCGCCAATATCGTCCATGATGTGCATTTACATACAATTGACTAGCTGGTATTCTATACTGCTGTTGCTCGGAACACCATTTCACATAGGGCCTACAATTTTGGCTGAAAAGTTATTATATTTTGTGATGAGCAATATTCTTTGCTTAACAACTCCATGAAATTAGCCCCAAAGTTTTTGGGGGCCTCTTGTGCGCTCAGTTCGATTTAACAACAACACAGAACGCAGACTTCATGGCCGGTACTGGATGTCCCCCAGTTAATATTATGGCTTTTGTTGTTGTTGTTGTTGTTAATTTTATGGCATTTTCGGCAACTAAGGCCCTTTATGTCATCAACTATAGCTTGAGATGACGAAGAAGGAGTTGCAGTTTTAGAAGTGGGAGGAAAACCCCTAGAGAAATCCCCGGGGGAAAACCCACGCGGTCAAGTAGGGACTGCAAACCCAATCTACATACACGCCCCTGATTCGAACCCGGGACGCCAGAGGTAAAAGGCGAGGAAAGAACCACTACCGTAACGCCAACCCGACCGCCCCCAGTTATGGCGGACGTGCATGGACGGAGTCCTTATAGTTACTGGAAGTTCGTCTTAGATATGGGCTTAAAGGTCATTGTATCATTTGCAATGACCCAATTTTGTTTTTCATGAGTTGACAAGAAATCCTTCACTCAAAGTGTTGATATATAGCTATGTAACAAACACCACATGAATTTGTTTCTATCCAAAATGGTATTTCATGCTGGAAATTGACAACCGAAGGTGGTTTTCTAAAATAAATAAAACGTCACCATTCACTTGTACACAAAATCCATAATCCGTATAGGCCTATAGATTTTTAAGGTTTTCTGAATCATTGACGCATCTAAGTAGCTAAAATTTGTTGAGGCTATATTTACCAACATTCTTCCTTAGATATGCTACACTCTTATTCCACGAATCTGTAAAAAGTTTTATCTTGCAAATGAATCGGCCGGACCCACTCACTCAGGAATTTTAGTCTCCCAAATTCTTAATCAACCATTTGACCGAAGAAACATTATAGTTTACACGGAAGATGCAATTATTTCGCCCGAGGTGTTATCTTTTTACAAGACGACGATAACAATTATTGAAGAAGAATCTATATAAACGTGTGTGCACGCATATTGTTTTAGAATGGCGCCCCAATGTGAAAAAACGAAGCCCTTATTACGGTGGTATCAGTATAACCACAGAACCAGCCTTAAAGGCCTGTAGATGATCTGTTTTTGAGCGATTCTGCGAATAAAACCATTATAAATCAAAAGAAAGACATCAACAAACTCATTCGAAGAAATTTCGGCTTTGTCAAATGTAGCACGTTTAAAAAAACCCATGAAAATCCATATGCGTTTTCCTGGTCTTGGCGAGGTGTTTCAAATATTCGTTCTCAGTTGATCGGGTACTATATGCTTGCGTCATGCACTCTGTGGCGCACATCATATACTGCATGTGCGCGAGACCCATAAAAATGCATCGCAGTAGAACACGCACACGGAGTACACAGCGCCCATGCATTTTGGACCGCGTAGATGCAAACCAAAAATAAGTAAATCGTTTGCAAACGATCTAAATAATTTCATCTTTACGGATTATTTTCTGGTAAAATTATATAATTTTGAGCGAAAACCTTTCATTAAATAGTTGATATTAATTCAATCTTTATTTTCAGAACTTTTTCCCTGTAAACTCGTCGATTCCTTTTTGGGGTCATTGCAAATGATACACTGGCCTTTAAATAGACAAGACACGTCGGTCTCGCACGATGTTATTTTATTTTTATATAATTTTATTTTTTGTTATTTATCTATTTATTTATTTATTGTTAACATGGAAATAACGCCAACGGTTTTTCAAACATAATCTATCTTTAGCCATACAGAAAAAAAAGAAGAAAGAAACGAACTAGGGTTCAAAGTAACACAAATGTGAACTTCATCCCTCGATACAAAATGCATGCGCTTCATATCATGTTCAAGTCGACTTTTGACCGTTTCAAGATGTCGAGTCAATAAATGTCACGGTGCCGTGATTAAATTGTGTGTAATATATTAATAGCAAAAACATATTGCTGCAGTTGCTGCTACGTATGAAAGTGAACGTGAAAGTGAACATTACAACTGACTTTTGAATCCATGTGTTGTAAAGCACAATGTCTTTGTATTTTGCTTACGCGAGTAATATGCTAAGAGAGAGATGCCTTGTGAACAATATCTCACTTGCATTTGTCACAATTGCTAAGTTGCAGGTAAGTAATTACGATTTATTTAAACTCTGCGTCGCTGCTAAGTACAATATTCATGTTTCGTATACATGTGGAGAAATGGAGAGATATGGAAATATGGCCTAGGTGTTCTTTATGCCATCTGCTTTATGGTACAGTATAAATACATGTACATCACCACCACCATCACCCAAAATGGTAAACAGGACTACCCGAACCATTGCAAGGTGTATAAGCTATGTTTTAAGTACTGCATGCACGTGAGGAATTCCACAAAATCAAGAATTTAGTAAAGACTGTTACAAAAATGGTGTAAGCACAGCAATTTTAACACTTGGTTGCATACAGTTGTATTTACTTCTGATCGACTTCAACTGGATATGTATATAGTATTATAGGCTATACTATAGTTTTAGAAGTCGGAGGGAAATCCTCAAAGAAATCTCCTGGGGGAAAACCCAAGCGGTCAAGTAGGTACTGCAAACCCAATCCACATACACACCCCGGAATCGAACCTGGGATGCCAGAGGTGCATGAAAGGCGAGAAAAGAACCACTAAACCCGACTGCCCTTAAAGGCACAGGCTCGTCAGCAATGCGCGCCCGCCAAATTCGTGCTCGAAACACGCAGCTCCATGCCTTTGCTATGGAGCTGCGTATTGCGTGGCACACATGTGGCGGGCGCGCATTGCTGACGAGCCTGTGCCTTTAATTCCCTATTGACCCCCTTCGAACACGTGCAAATACGCTATTTTGTGAGTCCAAAAATGCTGAGACATTGTGGAAGCTATGTGCGTGCGCGCTGTGTGTGTCTCTGTTGGGCGTAACGCGGTTTAATTTACCATACCTATAGCATTGCGCGTTACGCACGCATATGGACACACACAACGCGCACGCACATTGCTTCCACAATTTGACTCCTAATGATGACGTCATTGGCACGAGCTCAATAGACCTTCCACAATAGTGCGCCCCTTTCACACTCCCCTCCCCATTTCTTAGTGATGGTTTGACCCTTTCCCAAATATATATAGTCTATCATTAATTATCACCCTCAGAATTTCACTTCATATAGCCTACGTCCATTCGTTAATTTGTTTGTTACTTTTCATGGATTTTTGTAGTCGAATTCAATACACCAATCCGGTAATAAGGTATTCTTCCCTGTATATCCGCCATAGCTGGGGGACTTCCACTGAATGAACTGTATGTTTTTGTTGTTGCTGAAGCTGCATTTGTTTACTTCGAACAAGTTGCGCGTCTTTATAGGGTTGTGTGCATTTATTTACATACATATATAGCTCAATGGTTGTGTGCGCGCGAAGGCGGGCGCGTCGCGTGTACGCAATGGGCGGGCGCGTTGCGTATACGCGAAGGAGGCTCGTTCGTGCATGTAAAGCCCGCCGCACACCTTTGCGATTTACCGGATAATCGGATCATCGGACCACCGGAAAGGTGTGCGCTGAAACAATTCGGGCCGGTTTGACCGTACGCTATAGACCGGAGCAAATCAAACTTGTTTGATTTTTCCGGATCCGATGGTCCGGTGTCCGATGGGCCGGTAAATCGCAAAGGTGTGCGGCGGGCTTAATGGATGAGCGCTTTTCGTTCTAACAGCAACACAAAACGCACAGCCCATGCACTGGACGCCCCCGGCCCCCAGCTATGGCGGATATGCAGGGAGGAGATATTAGTTACCGGATTGGTGTATACTAAAGCCTCAAGTACCTTTCTAGAATCAGCTTCTTATCCTCGATTAAATTCTGTCCAAGAAAAACTATTTGCTCTGACCTATAAAGTAGTTTCAAATATTTTTACCGTCCATTGTGTTAGAACTACAGGCTGCGGTTCGCCGCGCATCCTAATTGGCCAGCTGACACACCGTGGAAAGGCGCCATGGCAACTATTGACCAATCAGAGGGCGAATCCGTTTGGGGTGTCGTCCTAAAACTCAACAAAGTTGACCTTCCTCGACTCGACGAGTAAGATTTAAGTATTGCTTTCCAAGGATAACCTTTTGTGCTTAATTGGACTGTAGAAAACAGTGACAGACATTAAATTCTGCACAAATCAAACTCGTAAAAGGAATGCTATCCAAACTAGCCACACAGTTTTGAGTTTTAAAAGACGTATAATACAGTGGGTCAGCATCTGAAACGTATAAAGAGGCTGCCAATACTAATTTGAAATTTGTCAATTATACATGTATATGGCTTCGTTTCTATATACAGTGTATATCCAGGGAACCATCCAGTCTTGAAAGCAGCACAATTCAATTCAATTCAACATTAATTTCTATTCAACCAACACATACACCAAAAACAAAATGAGTATAGGCCTACAGATTATTAGAGAATTATTAGACACTGCAAAAAGGTGGTGTTGAATTAACACCAGTGGTGTTGTATTATATTATATAGATACCAAGTCTGGTGTTAAAATCTAACACCATGGGTGTTAGTTTTTATTTCTCAATTGGAATAAATGCATTATTTTTAACACCCTATACTTGGTATCTATATTTCACACGCGTGCAGACAGTTCTCCAGCCATCATACACCCAGTCTCTGAAGCAGAGATTAGAACGAACTGTCAATTTGAAATATTATTTTGTCACCGGGGGAGGCTAGGGGCGGATCCAGGGGGAAGGGGGGGAGGGGCGTGGGGGGCCCCCTTTTCAAAAAAACAACAACAACAACAACAACTGTTTATGCACACTTTTCCAGTGCTACTGCTTAAAGTGGTTGAATACTGCCCCAGATCGCACCACAGAGCATCTATAATCCATCTAGAAGCCGTTAGGGCTTCGCGCTACGCGCCCGCTATTTCACTGTCATTAGCATTTCATGCTTAAAAATTTCACACCACCCCCTTTTTAAAATTCTGGATCCGCCCCGAGCCCTAATTAAGTAACGTATATATATTATAACTTTTGATCTTTGTGTACAGACAAGAGACTGTGAACAAGGGATTCTACCGCCGGCTAGATCCAGTGATCGTCACGTCCCCGAGTAGCCCTCCGGAGGACCTATCCTGCTTCACGTACCAAATGGTGGATCCAATATTCGACAAAAAGCCATCACCGCACTACGTGAACGTCATACGAGCGGGAGCCCGCCAATCGCGTCTGCCTGAGAACTACCAACAAGCTCTGGCCGCCATAGAGCACAATGGATACAAGGGACCGCTACCCTTGTATGATACAATTATGGAGAATGTTCACTTGGAGATATAACAGGCACGGGATTTCTCTGGGGGTTTATCTTCAGACGTTTATGTTCTAAGCTACTATCAACACATGTTCACGTCCGTATGTTCTGATGTTTCATCTCATACATATACACCGGGTAGAATTGAGTTCTTGAGATTAAAATTGTTTCTCCGCATAGCTGAACTCCGTCCTCTAGCTCTGTGTATTATTTCTCCGTGCCTTATACCCACTCTCGGCCTCTACCGTATAACATACGCCATCCCTACAAGAACTAACAAAACACAACTCCCAAATAGAGAACACAGAGCCAAAACGATTTCGAGATATCAAACGATTTAGAGATATCCCGCAAACGATTTAGAGATATCCCTCAAACGATTTAGAGATATTTCTCAAACGATTTAGAGATATCTTGAAACATTTACAGATATCTTGAAAATATTTACAGATATCTCGAAATACATTTCGAGATACATGTATCTGGAAATGATTCAGAAACTCTGTCGAGTTGAAAGCGCCTTTTAAATATATCATGTAAAAATATGAGATGTCTTTATATAATTCAAGATATTTTGAAAAAAATAGAGATATTTTGAAAAAAATAGAGATATCTTGAAATAAATAAAAGAAACACCTTTTACTTGAAACAAATGCCACTTATGCGCGGCAGGATATGAACTATAACAACATTATTGTCAGTTTGGGTAACCTATAAATTATGCGAGGATCGCCATTTATTATCCTTCAAAAGTAGTTGGTGGACTTTGGGTGCGGCGTATGTATACGCGCCTCTGGATTGGACATGAAGTTCGGCGGTCAAGCTGGGTCAAGTGCACGTTGAAACATAGGATTGTCACCTGATACAGCAAACATCGATTTTGTTTGGTTGAATACAACACTAATCCGTATCCACCTATGTATCTCGATGTTTAGGTGGAAGATACTACTTGGCTTCACCCATTATAGTCCTATACAATGCACTAATGCAGTGCACGCACGTGAACCCTTATATAAAATTAATGGTATAATATTAATTAATTAACAACAACCAATCAGCAACAACTTGTCAACTTGTCTTTATAGACAAAGGAAATACAAATACGATCACAAAATCACAATAATTATTCTCAAAACATAAGCACCTTTGTGTTTTTGAATGCTTTTAAATAATTGCGACACACCGCACTGTTTGTGGCTTGTAGTAGTATAGACTCGGACAGCCGATTTCACGAATCCTTACGCACTGCGTAAGCCTGCTTGTGCAATGTTTTATTGCGTAAGCTGCGCAACATTCCTGTGATAATTACACGCAAGCCTAAGGGGCTTACGCCATTTTCAAAGGTTGCGCAACTTGAAACTACGCACTTTTTCGTGAAATCAGCTGCTGGTATCTTGGCAGAAAGCGATGTTCTCAAGGTCTGAAAACAGGCAAATGCCGACGTTTCTGACTACTCAGTATCCGTAATCTAAACTTGGGATAAGAGAAACATCGTAAGGGCCTTATAGGGATTCGAACCCGAGACCTCTGACTCACCGTGCAGATGCTCTACCAGCTGAGTTATAAGGCACAGTTGGTATATTCCCTCAGGTTTTCCCTATGGATCCACCGTAAAGTACCGAGAGAAAATTGGGTCTATAGGGAAAACATGAGGAACGGTGCCTTATAGCTCAACTGGTAGAGCATCTGCCCGGTGACTCAGAGGTCTCGGGTTCGAATCCCGATATAGGCCCTCACGATTTTTCTCTCATCTCGAGTTTGGTAAATGTTTCATTTTAACGGTGATTATATACTTTTTTCTGACGGCAATGATGTTTAGGGCCAATTGCTATGGACACGTCACACTTCGGCTGTCTATAATGTATATGGGTCATTCTATAAATTTGTGGTCCGAGTCCAACGTGTGACATTTTCCTGTCCCTGTTACACCTGACATACTGCCATTTGCCAAACAAGTATTATTAAAAATGCCTTCAAAACTTATTTTTATGAATTGTACTTTATGTAATCACTCTTTGAAATAGAAAGCATTTAAAGAATATTTCCTGAATTTACAAAATACAACATTTTACAAGATGTCAGACGTAACAGGGGACAGAAAAATTGGACCCCAAATTTATAGAATGACCCATATGCCTATTCGAAACTCCGTCTCCTGTTGCCAGAAAACGTACTGGTGGTCAACGAACGCGCTAGTATAGTCGATAAAGAACAAGAAGATCAAAGATGGCCGACATTGTCCAAATTGTGTGAGTTTTAAGGCCCTAATATAACGTAACTTTTGAAATTGATGAAACAGGCCAGTAACATTTTGTAATGTCGTTGTACCTTTCCGAGTAAAATTCCGACATCGCTCGACAAGATAGCGCCACGCCTACTTTTTTCAGAGCCTTTTTGGTTTCGAGACGCCCTCTAGTGTTCGGTCGTGCTCATTTTGGTCTACTGCTGCTAGGCATCCGGACGTGTGCAAGCAGCAAGAGGGATTCACAAAAAACAAAACAATGACCACTTAATTTTCACAGACAGGTTGTCAGAACCAGAACTACAAAATGTCATTTCTGTACTTCGCCTATGGAAGTAATCTGCTTCGAGAAAGAATTCATATGGAAAACCCTTCAGCGGTTTTTGAAGCTGTTGCAAAGTTGAACGTACGTACGCTTTAATATGGCTATGCGCCTGTCACTAGACATGATGAGTATCAGTATCAATTTAGGCTATTTACCCCCTTCGAACACGTGCAAATACGCCATTTTTGGAGTCAGATAATGCTGAGTCATTGTGGAAGCGATGTGCGTGCGCGCTGTGTGTCTCTGGTGGGCGTAACGCGGTTCCAATGGGAGCCTTAGCATTGCGTGTTACACACGCTATGGACACACACAACGCGCACGCACATTGCTTCCACAACGACGCGGCATTATTTGACTCCCAAAATGACGTCATTGGCACGAGCTCAAGAGCAATAAACCCTTTCACGGTTATCGACGCCATGTTGTCCACTGGGCAGTTCGAACAGGCGTTGCTGTCTGCGTTGCGCGGATCGTATACGAATGCATTGTTGGGTCACTGTGCATTAGTTACGATCCGCGCACGCACACGACAACGCTTGTTCAAACTGCCCCGTGAACAAGATCATTTGAAGATAACCGTGAAAGGGTTTATTGTTTCCCCCTCCGCCTTCTTTAGTAACATTTTGATATACAAAATGATGTATACAAAAATTGTGGCCATATCAAAAATCTTCAACAACACTTGGCATTTTAATACTCACACTGATGTAGTTAAGTTAATTGGTTGTTTCTAAATATATGAAGTACACTGATGAATTGTTCGACATGAAACATCTCTTGCTACTGTCTTTGTCTCCCAAAGAAATAGTAGGTTTAAAAACTGGTCACAATTTGCATGCACAAATTTGTATATCACGGAGTGCGCCCTCAATATTGCAGCTTGTGAACCTAAACTACCTTGACTCAAGGTTCCATTACAAATACAATTGTGTGTGTGTTTATGGCAGAACTACAGGTTATGTTTCTCCATCCAATCACACTGGAAGCACGAACTACGATGGAGGGGAGGTGCGGCAACCATTGAAGAGTCCGAGGGGGATTCCGTCTGGGGCTTGGTGTGGAGACTAGCGACGTCTGACCTGGAAAGTCTTGATGCGTGAGTATTGAGTCACGTTGCGAAGATTTGATTTTTGAGGATTTATTTTATCCCACAGACATTGAACAAATATTTGAAGGAAATTACCTGCTGAAATGATCAGAAAGTTGTTTTTCTCCAGAACAAAAAATCACATTTCTCTTTAATAAATTTAGTCAGTTAAAGGAGCTTGTCCAGATTTTTCCAGAAAATGTATTTTGTTCGAACTTAACAATCATATAAAACACCTCCCAAAAATATTATCCATGAAAACAAAAACTAGAAATTTGCAATCTCATATTTAAATGTGGAAGCAAAAAGGTTGGTATAATCACTGCACTGCTTTATAGAACTGGATAAATTAGTTTACAAAACATCAGTTGTTTTTTGTCGATATCCTTGAAAATATACGGAATCAGAGCGCAAAATTTGAGAATGGTAATGAGAAAAATATGACAAATGATAGAATATAAAAATCTCGACACCCATGGGAAAAATTGGTGGCTCAAAAATGTGGTCTGGACATGCTCCTTTAATTTAGGGATTAAAAGTGGGTTTGAATGGTCTTAAACATACGTTTTAAACCGGATAGGGGCCTGGACGCTGATAATGGCCGAAGCCAAAGGCGCGGGCCCCTATCCAGTTTAAAACGGATTGTTTAAGACCTGCCAAACCCACTTTTAATCCCCACCAAACCCACCTTTTTTGTGTAAATCGGTAAAACTCACCAAAATTAGCTTGTCGTTTTGCCATGTTTTGCATTCACTTTCCCTACACCGCGTTCGTATGAACTGCTATAGCTGTGCGTGAGTTGTTTTTGTTCTATTGCACGCGTTACGCGTAATGCAAGCGTGTTGTACACGCACGCACACGACCGGGTACTTGTCACAGTGCACTTTTGGGAGCGTGCAGTTTCTGTGTGCATGTTCTGTACACGCAGACCAGAGCGCGGGTGCGGCTGCGAGCCATAGGCTCAAAAGTGTTTAAGACTGAGTGGGCCTTTATCATCTGTTTAAAACTGCCCACGTAACGTGCTCTCAGCCAATAGGGATGCGTAAACTGTCCGAGGTATTTATGAATGTAATAGAAAAATAATTTTCACAAACTGCATCAGAATGTCACACTAACTCTCATTTTCATGGAAAAACCTGTAAAGAAATACAGTAGGGTTTGTTTTTTTCATTTTCTGATCAGTCAAGAAGGTGTAAATGTTGGTGTGTATCGTCGCCTAGACTCCCTTCCAGTCACCTGTGCCTCAGACCAATCAACCCTGGAGTGTGTCAGTTACCAAATGTTGGACCCAATGTTCACCAAGCCCTCGCCTCAATATCTGAAGGTGTTACAGAAGGGCGCGGAACAACACAACCTCCCTGAGGAATACCGACGGTTTCTGGCCACGATTCAGCACAATGGCTACGACGGCTCCATACCAGTGTTTGATGAAATTATGAAGAAATTTAAGTTGTGAGACTCTTGCAGCATGTTTACACTTGATTCCAAGCTCAGAGTTGAACACCGAGCTCGGGATCAGCTCCGGATAAAAAACCGAGTGTAAACTCTTTTGTGCCTTTGTATGTTTTTTGGTAATAGTGAGTGCTATACTGAAGTTTTTAAATGTTTTTGATGTATTAATAATCATGAGAATTTACTTTTGTGAAAGATGTTGCAATTCAGGTTTTTTTTACTGCAATAACATCTTGTGTGAATAAATCTTTGACTGCAACTTCTGGCGCCACGCTCGAGATCAACTATGTAAATGTGGCACTCTGAATCATTGTGGTTAACACTGATGCAGGGATCAAGACTGATCCCCTGGATCAGTCTTGATCCCGAGCTCTGGACCAGTGTAAACACGGCATTGCTGAAGCAACGCACTGCAGTGAAAAGCTAATACCATTTTTAGGGGCCGTCCGTAGTTGTCCACATTTTCACAGTTCTACAGATAGTATTTTTTAAGACCCCTCTCCCACCACCCCCCAACCCCCGAAATACTACTAATTAACATTTTTCTGTCAGTACTGTGACATTTTACGGCGCATCTAAAGTCCTACGCAGCCTTAGACCCACCCCCCTCCCCCCTCCGTAGAACTGTGAAAATGTTGACAACTTTGGAAAGACCCTTATTAAAAAAAAAATTTTAATTTGTTTTTCTTTTCAGAAGTTACTTTTTGTGACCCGCTTTGGAAAACCCAGTCTGATGTCACTCTGGCCGGCCCAATGCAATGTTTCACATAATTGACCAATTGAGTGATGAAGCTTAAACCTGAATATTGGCTTTAAAAACATTTCTAGTTTAAAGCCCAGCGTTCATCGACCTCGCAACTGGAAGCAACTAGGCCCAATTTCATGGAACCTGTTAGCACGTTGCAAGGTTGATGTATGCTAGGCTTTACCCGAGTTGCCGTGTTGATGTGCGCGCTCTGGAAATGTAGAACTGGCTGGTTGCTCCCAGTTGTCGCTAGTTGCGCAACTGATCAGTTGCTGTCGATGAGCACGCTATGCACACATCGACAGCAACTGATCAGTTCAGTTGCTTCCAGTTGCAAAGTCGAACAGTGTGCAAGGCTTTACATGAGTTGCCGTGCGCACTCTGGAAATGTAGAACTGGCTGGATGCTCCCAGTTGTCACTAGTTGCGCAACTGATCAGTTGCTGTCCACTAGCGCGCTACGCACACATCAACAGCAAACTGATCAAGGGCCAATTTCATAAAGCTGTTTAGCAGAAACATTTGCTTCATCCAAAATTTGTTTGCTTTATAAAAATGGGTTAAAGGCAGAGGCTCGTCAGCAATATGCGCATGCGCCAAATTCGTGCCACAAAATACGCAGCTCCGTGCCTTTGCTATGGAGCTGTGTATTTCGTGGCACGAATTTGGCACGCGCGCATTGCTGACGAGCCTGTGCCTTTAATAGTCAAATATGTATGTCAACTTGTGTTCTTAGCAAGAATAGCAGATATTCTTTTAACCCATTTCTTTTTTAAGCAAACAAATTTGGATTAAGCAAATTTTTCTGCTAAACAGCTTTATGAAATTGGCCCCAGTTCAGTTGCTTCCAGTTGCAAGGTCGATGTACGCTAGGCAAACTTAGCCCAGATTGTGCGACACGAGACTCATTTCTCCAAAGTGGGTTACATTTTGCTTTAAAAAAATGGCCCCACTGATATAAAGCTCCTTTTTTCTAATTCCCAGTCGTTACTCTATTCATAGTGTGTGCATTAGTTTGATCTCTTGAACTTATGGGATGGGTGGTATTCAGGTTTTTCCTTGCTCAGAAATTAATTGATTTAAAATGTTTAATGCATGTTATTCCAAACTGGGAGTGATTTGAATCGCTAATTTTTATAATCCAATAGTTTGGAGATGAATTGTTTTCAGTTATCATAACAGAGACTAAATGGCATTCTATGATACAACAAAGTGGACAAGCTTTTAAAGTTTCTTGTGTTTTATTTCATCAACAAAATTTATTCATTTTAGTGCATTCCAACTACATGTAGTATGAAAGTCTTTGTACATTTTACATCATAAATAATCATTAAATAGAGGAAAAGTGAAATGTTTTAGGAACGTATTATTAATATTATTTTAACCCTTGGCCCGCTAAAATATTGTTTGTACAGTATCCCGTGCCGCTGAATATATTCTGTGATGCGCAACATTGCACAGTGCATGCGGGTGACTCCAGTCGCCGACAGCAGGCTAAGGGTTAAATATATCACCAAATTTCAAACAAACACATGTACATTCTATGACAAATTGTATTGTATATAATCTATTGAAGGCAGTTTGCAAAATACATACTTTTTATAAAAACAACTTCAATGCAATATGGACGGATTATTTTTGGACGAGAAATTTTAATTTGTGAAAATATGTACATGGCATGTGGATTACACACCATTGAGTCCTTAGCAATTACCTGCAAAAGACTTAAAACTCATTTGAGTCTGTTGATAATCCAACAACACTTGTTTTCTGAGAGCCCCTTAACTGCAGGATTCTTTGAGAAACAGAAAATTTCGTATTTCATTGCTGTGGGAATCACTCTGTTGAAATAGGTCCTCTTGGACCTGGAGGAAATCACTGAAGTGGAACAGTCTTGAAAGCGATTCCAAAATGATTGGTCATCATCAGTGCCTTGTTATCCACAAATTCACTGTATTCAACAAACTTCTGATCAAGAATTGATATTTTAGGAAAAATAGGTTTCTCTTTTTGGAAGGATATAGTATGAGTGTGTTTTTACGGTGATATTTTGAAATGCGTCTATACTTTGGAGTGCATTAAGATTAAACATACATTTTATTGCAACTTTAGGAAATATAATGTAATTTAACCCTCCAACGTGCACTACACATACACTACTTGCAATAAGATGAATATCGGTGTGGTTAAATTTTAGATTTTTTTCAAATGACTGTTTTAACCTATTTTTGTGACAAGAAGTGTCTGTCATGCAGATACAATTGTCTAATCATATACAAAATCATTCAAGAAGAAAGCATACCCTTAATGTGACTTCACAAGTGCTTTACCCTGTGGCTATTTCTCTGTCGGGCTGTTGTTTGCAATGTGTCACTGGGCTAGAAGTAGGATGACTCATAGATTCCATTATGCAGGGTATACAAATGAATGGGGCTTGGCTTGAGGCCCAGATTTCCTAGGGTCGGCTTGACTGGTAAGTGAACTCAACAAGCTCCAACAGAGGGCTTTGATTGAGTTGGAACAAAATGTATTGTAAATTTAAGAAATATAATATATGTCGGGGCAAAATTACTTTTAAAGAGGCGTATCCAGATCACTTTTTGAACCCCACTTTTCCCCCTAGGTATTGAAATTTTGATACCGTATCATTTATATATTCTGAAATTTCCAAAACCACCAATGTTTTGTAAACTAATTTATCCGGTTCCATAAAGCAGTGCCATGGTTATATACAATGTACCAACATTTCTGCTTCCACATCCAAATTGGAGATTGCAAAATGTCCTGTTTTCTTCCCATTTATAGTATTTTGGGGAGGTATATTATATGATTGATTGGTTAGAACGGAATCTATTTTCTGGCTCTTTTAATAACCTTATGACTCCGAGCTATTCAGTGGGCCGATCCGCCTGACTCCGCCCTTAAGCAACCTCTGTATAACTACCCCAACAGGCTGGGGCGTGGCCTGGTCAACTTGGTCCTGGGGTACATCATAAGCACAGCTGAGATACTCTGCCATGTGATTCATGTCAATGTCTTCATCCACGACTGTGATGGCTGTTTTGAGCTCTGGTGGTGTTATTTCCCTGGAAAATCACAAAGACACAGGCATAAGATTATAAAATTAAAGTCGTTTCACAAGCCAAGCTGGCTCATATGGCCAATACTCATCCCCGGTTTCCTTGGCATGGAGTGACTAGGAACCCCGTTCTAACTTGGAAATCGCTTCGTTCGACGATGATTAGTTAATCATCGTCAGTTAATGAAGCGTGCATTCTCATCTCACTTAACGAAGATCGAATGAAGAGCGGTACTGTACACATTAGGCGACTGCTAAACGAAGATCGAATGAAGCTGTGCGACGCCCTCTGTTGATTGATTTTTACACTTCCGGTGTAAAATTGTAGACTGGTCCCCTGTCCATGTGCGATACGCTGCTCTCCCTATACGACGAAGGGATAGTAAATATGGGGACAGGGAACCAGTCTACTAAAATTGTGACCTTAAGACCCCACGTGACCCTGTTTATACCGGAAATACGTTTACGGATGTATCAAATCGCTCCGTCGAACAAAGGGAGCATTCGCATTAGAAATTTGCTTCGTCGAATGAAGCTAATTTGCTTTGTCGAATGAAGAGATTCTAATCATCATCGAATGAAGAGGCGTGTGTTCACATCAAAAAATCTCATCGTCGAATCTTCGTCGAATGAAGCGTTTTCTCTAGTGAGAACGGGGTCTATGAGCACTGCTACTCCCCCTGGATGGGCTGCCAGCCCATTGCAGGTTTACGCCTCAGCAGATAGTTCTGGATTCCCCTACAGTATCTGCCGGTACCCATTTATACACCTGGGTGGAGAAAGACAATGTGGAGTAAAGTGTCTTGTCTAAGGACACAACGGGATAGCAGTGACCAGGCTTCAAACCATGGACCTATCACCCGAATGTCTGACTCGCTATCCACGAGACCACCATGCCTTCACAAAGGCAAAGTTTACACTGGAGAAAAATGCAAGTTACACTCTGGCTGAAAGATCAAGAAGGCTGACAAATGTAACGTATGAGTATGACCACCTCTTGTGGCAAGGCTGACTGCACCAGCTTCCATAAGGGCCACTCTGTCTGAAGTGCCTCCCTGAGCTCATGTATTTCTAGGATTACGGTGTTTGTGATAAGCATGGGCTTTCCCACACACGACAAACATTGTCTGCTTATAACAAGCAGCGACTGAAAACAAAATGGCAATATTCAATCACAGGCCAACAGCCATTTTGTGACTAAGTTCCCCTACTTACTCTTTGTCCCCTATTTCACTCTTAATCTGTTCCACATATTCCTGACGTTCCTCTTTGTCTTGTTGTCGGATCAAATTGATAAACTGGCGAGTACTGCCATCTTCGTCCTGAAATCACAACCACACAGAAACACACATCTTAACATGTTGTCACTGGATGCAAAATTACCAAGCTGGAATTTCATTTGAACAATTTCAAACTAAAGTTGAAGAAACTAATCTTTATGGTGTGTTAAGCAGGACTTTTTCTTAACTGTTTTAGTCACTAGACAGGACTAGTGAATCAAACTCTTTACTCGTCCACATGTTTGCAGTACAAAACAATGCCACCTTTCTGCTCTTTTTCATCATAGCCTTTTAACAAGCATAAACTGTTTTCTGTGACTTCATATTATTCGAAAACATCTGTGTGAAACTGGCCACATAAATGTTTAAAGTTCGAACCTGCTGCATGTTTTTTTTTTTTTTTTTTTTAATTTGATTCACAATGGAACCTGAAGAAAGACATGTTATTTGTTTCAACACAACCTTCATGGTGCAACAGCAAGGTAAAGCTTAACCGGGAATTATTTTTGGACAAAAAACAAATCAAATTGTTTAAAAAGGCAAATGTAATTGTCAAAAAGTTAAGAGCAGGTGAAGCACCACAAATACTGACTCTTGAGAGTCATTTCTAGTTTCATTGTATTAATCTTCTCATCAAAAGATTATACTTTGCAACACTCTGAGGCGGCCACCCGATAGAGCGAGCTTTGCTACACTGACAGGCCATCCACATCCATCAAGTTCAAAACACGATGTGTACAAATGAATGGTGGACAACAGACGTGTTTACATGTCAACCGTGGAAGACAGCGGCAAAGCTGACGTATTAACTCGTCAACCGCCCCTGTGACTATCCACTGCCAGAACGTGTTGACACATCATCAAGTGGTTAGCGCAACCAATATTCTTGTCTCACTCATTTTGCATCTCCAAAGAAAAATCTAAAAAGTAACAAATTATTACAGAATAACATGCAAGCTCCACAATAAGGCCCTGTGTTGATACTGGCTAGAACTCTAACCTCACAAATTTGGGTTCTGGTAACTGGAACTCCGGTCAAGAACCTAAAAAGAAAACTGAGAAATTATCAACTAACCTCCATAAAAAGATCCTGGTAGTTGAGGGTAGCAGCCCCTTCCTCAGGCTTCAAATCTTCAAGTGATGTTGCCATCAACGCTTCGATACTCTCGTCTGTTTTCAGAGGAAATACCGCCCTCAAAGCTGCCTCAAAGTTCTCTTGTGATATCACCTGAATGCTGGTGGATGTGTCGTCTTTCGCTTGCTACGAGAAAGATAAAAAGTTTCCAATTCAGGGCCCTTTGCATCATAATGATCCAACAAGAAAAAAAACATGCTTGAAGTATTCATAGCAATGGTAACAAACACCACAAGATGGTACTTTCTTTAAAGCAGGCCTCCCACTGTGCGATTTTGGCTACGAATTAGGTATGATTAGCTACGAATTGGTATACTCTTTACACAATCGTAACCAAATCGTAGCTAATCGTACCTAATTCGTGGCAAAAATCGCACAGTGGGAGGCCCGCTTAAGATATTAACAAGTGAAGGTAGTTTTTATTTTTAAAATGTGTGTACTCATTTTTTACCATTCACTAAATACAAAAACCACGGTTGGAATTTGAAGGTTTTCTGAAGCACTGATGTATGAAATGACATGCCCCATTAAAAAAGACATTGGCTGGTTTATACTGCCAAAATATGTGCATTGGCAAAAAAAAACAAGCAGGTTTAACTTTACTGTTGCAGTCATAGGCAAATAATGGTTTAAATCTCATCAATACATCATTTGCAGTGACCCAAACATTTACTTTATGAGTTGTAGGAGAAATTGCCAACTGAAAGTGCTTTTTCATTTTTTAAATGGTCTGCATTTTTTTTACCATTCATTCAACACAAAAACCACGTATGGATTATTAAGGTTTTTCTGAAGTATTACTGCATCTATATATGTGGCTGAAATTTCTACAAGGCAGTTTATCAACATTATTCTTTAGTTATGTGATGCAGTTGTTCCTGTTCTTAAAAGTTTTCAAATCATGTAATCTATCTTTAACCCAATAGCACTCACTGGAAATAAGTAGTGTATCCTTTTCAGGGGTTAAAATTAACCTGAATTTCATGCTGGACAGAAGGACCAGTAGATGAGAGAACTCTACTGGTCCTGCTGAAAATTTGGTGGTTCACTGGTGCTTTTCAAAATATGGCACCGAGATACTGCAACACTTTCTGGTTTAAGATCATTGAGTGCAGGATGGATGGGATTGCTTTTTGATCCAACACTATCAGAGAAAGAAATGTAGTTATCTGAAAATGTCTAAAGCGATCAGGAATTCTTCGTGGTAACCAGGAATTCTTCGCATTGAGTAAGAAATGTTTACTGTGGATTAGGCATCAGGGAATGTTTCCACGAGTCAGTAAATGTTTTCACTGGTCCATCGGACCAGCATCTTTGACAGATCTAGTGGTCCTTCTGATTTTTTACTGGTCTCATACCACAGGACCAGTGCTAATTTCGACCCCTGCTTTTTACTCCTCAGAGCTTTTTTAGTAATGTCAAGTAATGTTCCTTGAAAATGGTAATCATGCTCAGTGGATCATGCTTTATGAGCACCATTATACCTCAGGCTCGGGTTCCCCTCCCTCTAGTGGCTCTACTGGGGGCACTGTCTCCCCTTCCTCAGCTGGTTGTGACACGGATGGGACTTGAACCGTCTCTGATGCATTGTTGAATTCATCCATCAAGTTCTTTAGCATCTCCATTTGATCACTGTACAACTGCTCACAGATCTGCAAAGTAAAGAAAGAAGCCACAGTACAAGACACATACAGGCTACAAATTGTTCCATAAAAATTGTGTATACGGTGCCCAAAATCTGGGGCGTGTTAAACAGAGCAATACCAAAATCAGTATACTGCAACCAAAATGGCTTATTGAACGACTGCATCCCAAAACATACAACCAAACTGTAAACAATGCTGTTTGTAAAGCACTAAGGCTGCATGCTTAACGCGACGATTATTGTAATAACACTGCAAATCAAAAGTGATAACTCTGCTGGCAGTTGTTTTCCACAGTGTGAAAATTATTATCTGCACGCCAAATGTTGAAGCAAAATATTGACTTGAAACCCTAAAGTCGTAGCCACAATTTATCCGTCCGCCATCTTGGTATGGAAAGCATACCACATTTGAGTTAAGATTGCTTGGGATGCAATATGTACAGGGAATACCGTGCGTTCAATGTATTTGGTATGCCGGTATGGCCAATACTGGTGTACATATTGCGCTGTTGAACGCGCCACTGACGTACCTCTCCCTTTAAGACCTGAGAGAACAGCTCACACAGACCGTCCGACTCGCTGTACCTCTCACAGCCATCATAGAGGTTGTATGCTTTCTCTGCAATCACCTTCCTGTCTCTGTATCTCTCATCAAGATATCTGGCTAGAAAGACATCCATCGACTCCACTGAACTGGTTTCCTTCTGGGGATAATTTTGTTGAAATTGGTTGTAAAGAAGTTTTACCAAAATGAGTCTGTAGTCGAATCTATCCCATTTTAAAGGATGCGTGTTTACATTTTTCCAGAAAATGGATTTCGTTCTAACTAAACAATCATATAAAATACCTCCCCAAAATACTATCCATGGGAAGAAAACAGGAAATTTGTAATCTCCAATTTGAAGGTGGAAGCAAAAAGGTTAATTAGTTTACAAAACATTGGTAGTTTTTGACGATATCCTTGAAAATATACGGATTTAGAATGCAAAATTTGAGAATGGTAATAAGAAAAATATGACAAATCATATAAAAATGTGATCTGGACACACTGCTATAAAATTAGTGACGTCACATATTTTCACGAAAATTAAGTTACTATGCCTCCACCAAGTTACTAACTTGTAATTTGTAATTTTTTTCCTTCTGTATTTCACAACAGAAAAACAAGGTACTTTAACCAGTTAACGTCGGAATTATTTCAAACATTGCTGTCCATAGGCTTGGGTTTATTTTTAGTTGAAGCATGGAGCAAGGAAAACAACTGAACTCATACACCGTCATTGTACACCACAGTGCCGCTTTGTTATAAACTGTTTTGCCCATATTCCTCGTAAATTACTGCGAGTGTGGACGTCAAAAGCAGTAATAAGTGAATTTCTCCTAAACGTGTTAACAAGCTCTCCGCTACACCGATGCGGAAATCTTGGCGTGTTTAAACGTCCTCCTTCGGCGTCAAGTGGTTAAATGTTTCAGGGCAGTTTTTTTGGGTTACTTACCTCTGCTTCTTGTTCTTTCTTAGCATTCCATATTTCCTTGATTAGCCCCAGGATCTCACCCTTACTGTATGCCTTGTTCCTGACTTTGACATCAGTTCGCAGGTAGATAGGCACGTCATCTCCCAAACCCTGAAAGACAAATTAATGTCAAATTTGTCATTGTCATCAAAAATTACTATGTTTAGCGTAAGTTGAAGTCCCCAAAAATGACGCGGTGACGCAGCTTTTTTCCCCGCTTTTTTTTAAAAGTGGATTCCAAGCAATAAAGTCAAGTTGACATGAAGCCAACAGGTATGTTTTTAATCGAAACACTACAAAAAAAACCAAAAAAACTTTGACGCGCAGGGTTAAAAGTGAAGCGCGCTAATGATATAGTTTTATTTTTGTGTTTTTGAAAATAAAAAAAAGCTTTGACATGCAGGGTTAAAAGTGACGCGCGCGCTAACGCTAAACAGAGTACTTATTTTTTGGCCTTACATTGTGAGATTAGTCTTCTAAAGGCCTGTTACATCATTTCCATTATCCAAAATTTTATTTCATGAGTCGACAAAAACCTACTAAAAGTGTTCATAGAAATGGTAACAAACACGACATGATTTTTGTTTCTGGGAGAAATTTTGGGCCAATGATTTTCTACTTCAGAAAAACGAAAATTCCATTTTAAAAATCTGAAATTCCGTTTCTGTTTGTGATGGAAACAAAAATATTTAATAGTCATGTATAACAGCCATTGGTGACACAGGCAATTCTGCATGTGAAAGTACTGCCATTTTGTTTTGGGAGAAAATTCAGAAATTTGATGTGTCATTTTAACATCTGTAACTTTGCAGTTTCCTTTCCCTGAGTAGATTGTGGTTTTCTACCAAATAATCAATGTGGCGTCGTCAAAAAGTAGAAAAACATGTTTCTTTTTCTCATTTACCAACTGAATGTGTTTCTTTAAACAAATTGTCGCAACATACAATGTGACTCACCCATGGCTCATAGAATGCCAATCCCTCCCCGTCCCCAGCTAGTTCTTTCAGGAGTAATTCCACTTTGTAATCGCTGCCCTTGTCCTGGGAGATATTTTTCCATCGTTCTTCTCCTCCTTCAAGGAAGTTAGCACAGCGGTCCCAGTCAGGTCTGCACAGACAAAGGGATTTGGCCTAATGATTAACTTCACTGACTCCAACCATTTTGGGATTTTTAATAAATGTGATCTTAAAACCATGACTATGCCCCTAGGCTTCCGCCTCGGGGCATAGTCATGGCTTCGAGATCACCTTGGGCCTATAATCTTAACCATGCCCCTCATTGCAGTCAATATTTGTATACTATTTCCCGTCAAACCATGTTGTATTTGTATAGTAATCAACAGCCTGGTTGCATTATGCCTTTCTCTCCTATGGTGAACACGGTATTGATTCTGTACTTCACACCTGCCGCGTGGACCACATAGCAACAAAACTTAAGTCTGGTGAAGTGGATATACTGAGTGTGCATGTGAAAGAAAGTATGTCAGTACACCCGACGCTAATTATGCGAAACATGCAAAAGGCTAATTATCAATACCTGGGTGTAGCTGATCGCTTCAAGACCTCCAGCTCTGAGTAGAACTCATCTCGTTGAGTCACAACTTGTCTGTTCACCTCCAGAAGAGTACTGCCAAAATTGAAATAAAATACCCACATTTCAAATACGCACATGACTTTAATTTGAAAAAAAGTGAGTTAATACTTAATAAGCACTCTTAAGGCCGGTTAAAATTCCCTGTGCTTTAATTGCCTATGGGATTTCCATGAAAACGTTTTCTTGCATTGCATTTGTGTTCCATTTTTGCAGATACAAACATTAATTATATAATATAATACAAGCCTCTTTCCATACGTACATACAGTTGAAGTCAGAAGTTTACATATTTGTACACCACTACCATCATCACCCAAAATGGTAAACAGGACTACCCATTGCAAGTATGTTTTAAGTATTGCAAGCACGTGTGGAATTCCACAAAATCATCACTTTAGTAAAGACTGTAACAAAAATGGTGACAACGCAAGTTGAAGCACACCAGTTTTAACACAGTTGTATGTAAACTTCCGACAACAACTGTACATGCTGCATGTCCACTCAGCTGTCAGAATCGCTCTATGAAGCAAATATGCAAAGCATGGATAGTGGACAAAATATACTCATGGTGGGGAAAAAGTATACGGAAAAGCACCTCTTAATTAGACAAATTTTTCTTAATTAGACAGATTTTTCACAAAAGGAATGCAATAACTAGACACAATAATGGTATAAAAAAAATAATTGGACTCACTCATGTTCAGACATTAGTGTTTCATGGTCGCTCTTCAACACAGTCACTTCCTCTACTAATTTCTGTATGGAAAAAACAAGAGCAAGATTGAAATGCGGGTTAGTTTACAAGCCAAAAAAAGTCATGACAATAGACTTTTAAACAACTCTGGATGCCGCAATAGGACGACATTTCGGGAAGACTCTCGCCGGAGACCACCGAAATTTCGGCAAAAGTGACTCAAAATGACACCTTATTTTTTTACCCAAAGCTTCCAGAGATGCTTCCAGACCGAAGAGAAACAGCTCCAGTCCCAATAAAAATGGTTCTCGACCTAAAAAAAAATGGTTTTTGACCTAAAAAATGATTTTTAAACTCAAAAATATTAGGGCGACACCAAAATGTCACCCTATTGAGCACGTCGCCCTAATATACTTTTTTTACACACGATTTGTCGCCCTATTCTAGCATTGATAGTAATTTATCACGGTGCGGCCATCTTCCCTTTTCTCCTATTAAAACGAACGTAACTAACGCGAGGCTTGCAGAAAAAATAGTTTGGTCCCGTTTTGAAATTGTTCATTGTGTGCACAGGCGTTGCGCTATTAAGAGAGCGTGCAGCTATCGTGCAGATGCACTGATCGTACCCGACACGTACTATGGGGAACAAGACAAAGATGGATGCACTGTGATAAAGATATATAGAGTACTGAAGTGGAAACATCTCCCTTTGCGTCTTCACAAGTTTAATGGGTCTACACTAAAACCAGTGAACTCTTTCACTGCGCTTTAGCAATGGACGTTTCAGATTACCAGCGAATGTTTAGACCTACTTACTCTGGTTACCCTGTGAAATTGTGAAAAGTCATGTCATACAAACAAATTTAAAATAACTAATAAACAGTTTTACTTCATGTTGTAGCTTGAGTCCTTCAAAGTCCCTTCTCGGCACCACATCCCCGTAGTTAGCAACCATTTCAGTCAGTCGCTGTGTTGCGTCTGTCAGGTCTTCTCTTGCTTTTCTGAAAATACAATGAGCAAAAATTACTAGAAGCATGGCCAATTGCAAAAAAAATGCTCCTTTCAGCAAATGCTGAAAATGCGAATGGGTCTTTCCACAGTGGGTTCCGTTCCTTATGACTGTCCCATTCCTACCAAATTTTCAAACTACGAACCTTATTTACTCCGCAGTTGTTCACATTAATAACAGGGATGCATGCTGACGAATGTAATGGAACGGATTCCCCAGTATGCTTTAAATAGCAGCCAATCGCCGACGCAGACAACGGCCAGCATTACCGAGTACATGTATCACATGCATGCACGTTGTTTACAATCTGCACGCGTTACATGTGAATGCCTGCAGTCATGCTGCTATGCACTGCAAGCGTCCTGATTGGTCCAGCAGAGGCGACAAGATTTCTGTCGCTAGTCCCACCGCCAAATGGGGCCTTTTTCAACAGGGCCACTGTACGCAGGAGTTAGAGAGTGCGTTAAAGGGGCACTGTTGCAAGAGGATGCAGTAAAGTGGGCATTTTGGCAACACAGACCATATTTTTGAGGAAATACCTTTGTCTGGTCTCAAAATAAAAGAAATAAGTTTAAGTTGTTCTAAAGAGATAACTTAGGCCCCAAAAGGGTTACAAATAGTGTGACAACATGCCTTTATAAAAACCATTTGTACAAATTTCCAATATATGCTCGTATAACTGGGACGGACACTTCTGTTACATTTTAGGCCGTCCCGGTTACAACGTATATTGGAAATTTGTACACAGGGTTTTTAGAAAGGCATGTTGTCACATATTTGTAGAGATATCCTCAATTTTTTTGTTAACTAATAGCACAGAAATTTTCTTGGCACAAAATTTATTTGCCCTGCAAATCCAGTCAACCATAATATCACAAACGACGCAATTACAAAGTTAGGTCTACAACCTCATGGTTAGCTAGCTCACAAAAAATGCTTGGATCCCAAGTTGATTCTCTAGTTTTTACCAAATTCACTTCACATTGCATTTTCACAAGATGACTCGCATCAATATTATGTACATTAAAGGTACAGGCTCGTCAGCAATGAGCGAGCGCCAAATTCGTGCCACGAACCTTTGCTATGGAGATGCGTATTTCGTGGCACGAATTTTGCGCGCACGCAATGCTGACGAGCCTTTAATGCATGAAAAACAATCAGAGGGAATCCATGAAGTGAGGTAAAGCTTATGGTAGATTCACACTGAGCCTCTTCGCGCATAAATTTGACATGCGTCGCTTTGAGAAATTTAGAATGGAATTTGGAATGAATTTGGAATGAATTTGGAATGAAATGACGCACTGAAAACCACAAAAATTAACTTTGGCAGAAGGTGTTTTTCAGTGCGTCGTTTTTCTCCAAATTCCTTCCACGCCGCTTTTAATTCTCAAAGCTACGCACGTCGAAATTACGCGCAAAAAAACTCAGTGTGAATCCACCCTTGTGATTCTGACCTCAATGCAATCTTCAGTTTGACCGGATCTTCCTTGACCTCTCCCACTTGGCTGGCCTGACCCTGTGATTTCTGATAGTCCTCTTGTTGATAGCGTAAATCGTTGATGTCCGATACCAGCAACTTCCGAGCATCGCACTCATTACGGTATTTGTAGTATTCAGCGGCAACCTCTTCTTGTAACTTGAAATTGTAACAAGAAAATTGAAAATTTAAAATTAGCGTCCTCATCACATGGTACAGTGACTAACTCAATGTCCCCCAAGTGATGGTGCTGCTCGAAACGGACGCATGTATGTGGATGCATGCAACATTTTTGTTTGGGCAGCCAGTTTTTTGTTCGGGCGGAAAAGTTTTGTCTGGGCGTTAACGGCACATGTCTCCACGGATAATTTTGTTCGGCTGGTGCGGCCGGACTTAACAGCTATTGGTGAACCCTGGACTTATCCGATGAAAATGTTAAAGTGGGTAGTTAATTTCACAATATTTTGAAATCTTCGAACGCCCTGAAAAAAAAAAGCTTCATATAGACTGCTTTTGTCCATGTGCAACATCCAGGAAGTCTCAGTGTCACTGGCCATGCGCATAAACGCACATACACGCGCGTGCCAATCGACACTCCTGAACATGCGTAAAAACTAGTCATCTGCATGTTTTCGTTCGAAAAATGTCGCATGCGCGTGTTCCGGTACGTTCAAATTACTGAGCATGTATAGCTTGTAAAAACAGAAGTGTTTTTTCTTGATCACAATGTAGCCTGAAGAAAGACATTTTTATCTTACTTGGCGAAACAGCCATGACACAACAATTTCCTAAAGCAAGGTAAAGCAATAAAGGTAAATGCCACCAACACAATTTTCTCACTCTTTTTGTTGGCCAGCATTCAGGCCACGTGGGTCATGTTTGTCAAATGACACCGGAAATGGTGGAAGACATAACGTCACTGTAAAGCAGTCTATAAGAGGGCAAGCTACCTTGTCAATCTGCATCTGCAATGACACCTCATGCTGCTTCATTGCATCAATCTTCTCCTGGAGTGCCTTCTTGTCTCTCTTGAGGTCCAGCATTTCCTGTTTTTCTGCCTCTCTCAATGCCATCACCTTCTGATCACACTGCTCAGATACTGTCACCAGCATGGACTGAAAAACAACATGGGTCAGAACAAAGCCAGAAGACATGTCAACAAGCAGTCCTGAAGTTAATTTGGTGCAGAATCACAAAAACAATTTCTGCTTTTTCTAAAAACGACGTGCGTCACATTTACGCACAAAAAGGCTCAGTGTGAATCCACCCTAATACCTAAGTCACAATTAAAGCGGAGGCCGGGCGCACGATAGGGCGGTCACAGTCACAATTAAAAGTGCCCCGCACGCTGCCATGACGGAATGGGGTCGAATTCTTGGCCCGTTTATCGGCCGGTGTCCGGCAGGCACTCGTCTGATGTCCTCCTGATGTCCTGCCTATGTCACTGCAATACCCCGGCCGATGTCTGGCCGATTTCCGGCCGGGCGCCGCCAAGTCGGCCGGACGCCGGGCGGGGCCCGGCCGGCGCTGCGGCACCTGGCCGATATATGGATTGTCTGGGTTGTCCAAAATTTGGCCCGGCGCCCGCCCGATGTGTGCGATGCCCTGCCGGACATCGGCCAGGCATCGACCGATTTATTGGCGATCAGTTTGCGATGCGAAATGCCGCACCAGGTTTTAAGTCCGAGTTACAAGTAACACGATGCCCGCCCGATGCCCAAAAATGACCCGGCAGCCGCAAGGAGTGCCGTGGGGCCCCGGCCGAAAATGCCCAGAAATCCGTCGCAAACCCATCGCAAGCTAATTGTGACTGGGGTATTAGGTATAGACTACTAAAGTGTGATGTCAGTTGCCACGATACTTGGGTCCAAACATACGATGGTAATCTGAAAATCCCATTGGTAAAGCGCAAGGAAACAGTTCACTGGTTTTATTGTAGACCCAGTGACCTACACAAAGGGTGACGTATTCACGTTAGTAGTCTATTTAGCAATGTCTTGTTAATTCTCCAAGAAGTAGCTCTGACCCTACCTTTAGAGGTTCCAGTTCCCTGATCTGTTCTCTCTGGTGAGCCAGCATCATCTCATACTCAGTCTTGATGGATGACAGCAATGGCTTGTAGGTCTTGAAGTCTTCTATTAGGTACTCAAATACTTCACGGTAGGCCTGCAAAACACCAACAAAGTAATTCAAGTCTTCATCACAAACTGTTAATTATTTTTCTTTTAATGATACAGGGCGCTTGCAATGTGTTAAAGATATACAGTCCGTGCGTTTTGGGTGTGGCCAGCCACACCTCCAAAAATAAACAAATATTTTAAATTTATAATTTTCTAGAAACATAAAAGTTATTCGCTTTCAAATAAGACCTAAAAAATAAAATCTACCAAGGTTTAGTTAGCGAATAATTGCTGTCAACATTTTGAATTATTAAAGTGATGTCTTCCCCTTCCAAAAGTTAATGTCAAAAAGTCACTTTCAGCCTTCTTAAAGTACCCTCATGCAGTACAACTTCTGAATAAATGGAAGTTAAACTAAAATTACAATAACAGAATACCACTTGGCCGCACCTGTAACCTCAGGTCACTGGGCCCTTCCTTATTCCCCTCCAGGTTACGTAATTCCCTTTTGAGGAAAATCTCTAGCTGTTCCAGGAATCGTGGCTTAGGCACAATGGAGCGTTCCGTTTCGTCCGGCAAATCGGCGGACATTTTCCTGTCAGAACTCGAGTACGGTCTGTGGCTAGGGATACCTGGTTTGACTACGGCTTGGGCTGTGGCGTGAGCCGGCCATGTGTCCAAGGCACCAGCTTTTGTGTCAACATATGGCTGGAAAATAAAGAAAAAGTTTGCTAGTACAGTACATAACACAATGCCAAGTAACGATCTTCTATTAAGGGATATGTCCAGTCACAGGAAAATATCAAGAAGTTCCCCCATGAGCAGGGGAAGAATATTTTCACAAAAGGGGCAGTGCAAAAGTTGCCTTTCACATTAACTGAGGCCAATGGCCTAATTCCCTGCTGAGTAGGCCCTGATACCCCTTCAAGATATACACTTTCTGAATCCGACTTGGCAAGGATGTGCTATCCTCTTAATTTTCACGAGACATGTACAAGTACACTAATCCTACACATTTACATGTAGTCGGTTGTGGTGCCCTTACAGTTGGCCTCAGTGCCAAATTGGGACAAAATCAAGACTAAGAGTGACCTGCCCCTTATTTTTGTAACTTCCATGCCTGTAGCTCAAAACTTTTGAGTGTTGGCTGGATTGTCAAGGAGGTCAAGGCAACAAGGTTAAATTAGCAACTCCAAAAGCTCTGTGGTACATTCTCACCAAGAAGCTGGACGTGCATCTCAACAACACCATGCGCATTATCACCGGATGCATGCGGCCAACGGACACAACCTTCCTGCCAGTACTCTCTGGAATCGCACCACCTGACATCAGGCGCGAAACCCGCGTGATGACCCTTGCTACAACAGCAAAGGAGAACCAACACCACCTCCTTCACCACCGCGTGTCTGCACCCGGCCAAGACCGTCAGCGACTCAAATCACGCCGACCCTTCTCTCGCCATGCTGCTCGTGTGCTGGCGGACGACTACAACCCAGAGATGGCTTGGGGTGATCATGTCAACAATTGTCCCCCTCTCCTACAGTCTGCATGCCCACCGCCTAGCACAGCCCTCCCTCCCGGTGCTGACCTTCCACGCAAGCAATGGGTGCGGCTGAACCGTCTTCGCTCCGGCACTGCTCGAGTGGCAGAGACCCTCCACCGCTGGGGTATGCAAGATGACGCAGCTTGCACATGCGGGCATCCGTCCAGGACAGTCCACCACGTGGTGACCAAGTGCACCACCCACAAGGCACCTGGCTCCTTCTTCACTCTCATCAGCCCTGATACCTCGACACGAGACTGAATAAGAGACCTCTCGATCGAACTTTGATTCATAAAACTAGATTGTCTGTGCAAACGATTATATATATATCATTTTTTTCCCACTAATTCACACATATCTTTTACATGAATGATTTCAATTTTGTGGTGAAATTAAGGATAGTTGATCTGCTTCTGTAATAAAACAAAGTATGAATTTTCTGAACAAAGGCATTTTTGTGTTACTTCCAGTTGAAGGGACATTTTGTTTCCAGTGCCAGTTGGTGCAACCGAGCACCAGCTGAGACCAAACGCCATTTGTACCATTGTACAATCATGTTTCAGATATACTCATTAAAAAAAGTCGGGTTTTTATTCCTCTGACCAGAAAATCAGGGAGGCTGAGAGATGTAACATGTATGACCTCCTCTTGTGGCAAGGCAAGGCTGACTGCACTAGTTTCTGTAAGAGCAACTGAGGCAGGGTGCGCCACTTTGCCTGAAGTGCCTCTCTGAGCTCCTGCACCGTGGGCTGCATGGGAGGAGTGCAGATGCAATGGTCCAGCTCATCCCACAAAGGTCAATTGGGTTGATAACCAAACCACCTTAGTTTTCTGAGAGCCCTTAAATGCAGGATTCTCCAAGAAAATGTCACATTGTATTACTGTGGGTAAGGCATAATTTGGTCAAGAAAGTTTGCATAGCACACCCTCCAACAAATCCTCTAGGACCGGGAGGAAATCAATGAATCTAAACAGCCTTGAAAGTGATTCCAAAGTGATCGGTCGATCAGTGCCTTGTTATCCACAAGTTCACTGTATTCAACAGAATTTGTTTTTGATCAAGAATTGACATTTCCCCATGGACATCGATCTATAAAAATTGTGTTTCTTTTTTGGAAGAGTATAATTAAATAAATTATTTAAACATTTTGGATTTTTTTTCATATACATTGAACACGGATTTGGGTGAATTTATATATTGGAATCGATAGCTTATTCAATTCTAAGATATACTTCCCACTGACACTTCCGTCGCAAATGTTGCATTTCTGAGATAAATAAATGATAAAATTACTGCATAAAGTAATGCACAAAATGACGTGGCGAGCTGTCTGTGCATAAGCGCGACAACAGAGGGCGCTGCGCGCGCGTGAATGGTTATCTTGTTTTTGAAGAAGAAAACGTGATTTTTCTACAGAAAAGCAACATTTGCGACAAAAGTGCAAGTAGGAAGTATATCTTAAAATTACATTATGTGTTGATTCCAGGAGGTAATTTCCTTAAAATCTTTGTTCAATGTATACGAAAAAAATACCAACATTTTTAACATACCCTGAGAACATGTGGCTGTGGTAGTCTGTGTTTAGTCTTGTCATTGGTAGTACTCAGTTGATAACTTGGTCCCTGTAGTCCTTCGTACTGCTTCACTGCCCTTGGTGATATGCCCAAACCAATTGTTGGCTGCGTGCTGTAAATATTTTGCAAAAAAAGGTATATATGGGTCATTTCAATAACTTTAGAGAACAAAATTTAAAGCCTAGCGTACATCGACCTTGCAACTGGAAGCAACTAGTGGCAACTGGCGTTTCCAGCAACTAGAAGCAACTCGCTTAAAAAGGTTGATGTACGCGCACTTGCAACTACTGGCAACTGGAAAAATCCCAGTTGCCGCGAGTTGCTCAATGTTCTACTTTCTGACAACTAGTTCAAGTTGTATCCAGTTGCGGTCAGTTGCGTCGATGTACGAGTACTGCAACTAGTTGCTGTCAGTTGCATGCGTGCATCTGATCACGTGCACGCACATCGACAGCAACTGCAAGCAACAGTTACTTCCAGTTGCAAGGACAATGTACTCTTTAACATGAAATTGCCTTGATCGCTTCACTCGATTTTTTATAATGCCTGGTATTTCCGAAAATGGAGAACAATACTTTTTTTGGTATTTCTTTCCGTATACATTGAACAAGGATTTGAAGGAAATTACCGCCTGTAAGCAACAGATAATCTAATTTTTACGATATACTTCCCACTGGCACTTTTGTCGCAAATGTTTCTTTTCTAAAGAAAAATCACATTTTCTCCTTGAAAAATTGCATGCATTCAGTTAGTGCGCAAGACAACCAATCAGTCACACGTGCACGCAACGGCGTAATTTTGTGCATTACTCTCTGCATTTATTTTATTTATTTATCTCACAAATGCAACATTTCAGACGCAAATGCAAGTGGGAAGTATATCCTAAAAGTTGATGATCTGTTGATTCCAGGAGATAATTTCCTTTAAATCTTTGTTCAATGGGTATTTTTTTCATATACATTGAACAAAGATTTTAAGGAAATTACCTCCTGGAATCAACAGATAATGTAATTTTAAGAATACTTTTCACTTGCACTTTTGTCGCAAATGTTGCTTTTCTGTAGAAAAATCACATTTTCTCCTTCAGTTAGTGCACAAGATAACCATTCACGCGCAGCGCCCTCTGTTGTCGCGCTTATGCACAGACCGCTTGCCGCATCATTTTGTGCATTACTTTATGCAGTAATTTTATCATTTATTTATCTCAGAAATGCAACATTTGCGACAGAAGTGCAAGTTAGTGGGTATATCTTAGAATTTGATGATCTGTTGATTCCAGGAGATAATTTCCTTAAAATCTTTGTTCAATGTATACGGGAAAAAAAACCCTTTTTTTTCATTTGATTTCAAATATTCGGTTACCAAGTGTGAAACCAGATTGTAAAATCAAAACCGAATATTCAAAAATTGTATTTAAAGACAGATTACATGATTGGAAAACTCTGAAAAACAGGAACAACAGCATTACATAATTAAAGAATATTAACGTTGATAATGATAAACTGCCTTGTAGAAATTGCAGCCACCTAGATGCAGTAGCTTATATTAGTAATACTAATAGGGCCTACTTCAGAAAACCTGAAAAATCCATGCATAATTATTTTGGTAAAAAAATTGTTTGCAGACAATTTTTATTTTAAAAGCATCTTCAGTTGGCAATTTTTCCCACAAAGCTTTCAAAGTCTGAAAGTAGGCCTACCATTTTACACAGGAAAAAAAATAATGTGATGTTTGTTACCACTGTTGGGTTCATTACCGTGAACGGACACCCAGGATTTTCCTTATGATAGGCCTATATAAACCATGTAAAAAGGTTAGTTTGATGATAAAACCACAAAAATAATAAATTATGGGGGAAGAGTGTCATGAATTTACTAAGGAAAACTTAGAATTTGTTAGAGTTGTTCCATATGTTTAGTGCATTGCCTGGGTCTCAGTCTCAGAGGGTGTCCGTGCATTGTAATCTTTCCCCACTGCTCATTGCTGCTATCAAGTCGGATTTTTCTTGCCAACTCATGAAGTACAATTTTGGGTTGGCCGTACGTGCACAACACATGCATGACATGCAATAATGCATCAACAACGTTTCACAACCTTTGCTTGAAAACGCAGCTTTAAAACACACCTCGCTATTGGCGGTAATTTGGCCAAAGACATGATTTTCGCAGTCGTTAAAACAACAGAAGAATTCCCTGCAGATGTGGGGAAGATGTCCTCGTAAAACAAAATTCACATTTCCACTAGTAAAATGGTCACAGCTACCTCCATGGTCACAGCGTTGTCGCTGTTGCTATGCGCATATTGCAGTCATGATTGACTGTATGACCTCAGAATGACCTTTTGTACTTGAGGGATCTCGATTATTTTTCACCGTAGCGCTAGCGGGATTACGTAATACGCCGAAATGCATTCAACCATGGAGGAAGAAACGATTCAACCAACGTCAAAACAATTTTTGTTGTACTTTACAACAACTGATTTATATGTTTATGGTCTAATTAATGGTTTATGACGGCAGTTAGCTGAGTCTGAAATTTGAAATTTGGCTGCGTAAGATATGTAGACTGGAAACCAGTTTAGACTCAGTGTGGTTCCTTTATTTGTAGACTGTTCCCCAGTCCACATATTCCACATACAAACACGAATAATGCACGGTTGAGGAGGCGTCGATCGAGGGGGTGTTGTTCATGTTCGCATGTAATCCACAAACGCCATGATAAAACATTAACATTAATCTTGATGTTTTTCTCTATCACAAAAGATAGTGCGTGTACACATGGAGGATCGAAGGAGGCCGGTGTACACATGGGCTGCGTTCGGGCGTGTACTCGTGTTAACACGAGTTATACTCCTGCGCGCGTGAACGGCAAGAATAACGACACTCGGGTCAGTGAGAGTATGCTCTCACTACTCCCCAACAAATGGGGAGTGTGCTCTTACTCCCAACGAGAGTCATGTGATTTGTACGAAGATGGTGGAATATGGGTGGGATTTTTTGTGAATTTGCTCAACGTGTCAACTCAATAACTGAAACAATAACTCAATAAGGTTTGTTTTAGACGGCATCAAAGGTTTTCACGACATACGGCCTGTATTTCCTCAGTTTCTTTTGAGCAGTAAAACGGGCGTTTTTTTGTGCAGTGATGGCAAGAGACGGCCATCTTCACTGATTGCCATTCGCGCACGCGGACTTGCCGTTCGCGTGATGTGACCCGAGTGCAATGCGCACGCATTACTCCCCAGTAACAAGAACTGCACGCCCGAACGCAGCCTCAGTGTGTTTATAACCGACGTAAACAAACACAGCATTTAAAATCATTCATCGCCTTGAACCAAATTTTGGCCTAATTAGGTGCCTGGGTAAAAATACGACGTTCGGGTCACGCCGCAACGTTTTCACTTCAACGTTTACGATTTGCGAACGTTCGCGTAAGTGTAACACCGCTCATGTCACGTGACATCTGTCACGCGGCCCACTGCACACGTTCTGATTGGCGCACAGACCGTCAAGATTTTTATAATGGCTAAAAAAAACCAACTAATGTGAGATGCAGCGTGACCAACTCAAGCAGAATTCTGCCAATCTTGCAGAATTTTTTTGGGAAAAAAGGAATCTAGCAAAAAAACTAGCAGAAAAAAAGCAGATTTCTGGAAAAATTATGTAAAATCCCAGCAGAAAAACTAGCAGAATAATTAGCAGAATCTGGTTCCGAAAAGTCACGTGACCTTGAATTTTTGAAAAATGCTCAAAAACGGCCAAATTTTACGGCGTCTTTTCAGGATATATCTAATTTACTCTGGAAAGCGCTTCAGAATAATGTATGGGTCTATTTCGAGCCCAAAATAGCCCAACAAAGCCGGTGTGTCCCTTTAAGCGACGTTACAATGCCCTGAGGAAATCCGAGCAAATCTGTAAAATAAGGCGGCTCTTGCGTTCAGCAAACACACGCCCGAGTTATTTTGATGTAATTTAATCCATTTGGTCATGTTATGCCGAAAATAAACGGTTTCTATACTTTCCAGAAATTGTATTGGGTTCTGTTAAGATCGGCGACGATCTTAATTACTCCGCAGTTTTTCAAATGAACAACAGGAGAAGTAGGAGAGTCTAATCTAATCATTTCTCGTTTAAAGTGCACAACATAAATATCTCTGCACACTTTACAAAAAAGTCATTATAAATACAATAACACCACGAAACTCACTAATAAATAAAAAAAATCCCTGAAAAGATAAGTTTTAAGCAAGGACTTAAATTACTCATAAGTGGAGGCATCTCGAATATTCACAGGAAGCTCATTCCATAATCTTGGAGCCACAACTGAAAATGCACGATTTACATAATATTTTGTTCTAGTTGACTTAACTGATGGAGGTTCAAGACAAATTGCACTGCTTTGCCTTGTTACTCTCTTTGGCACACGAAGGTTTAACGATTCAGTAAGATAAATTGGCGCGTTCATATTTTTGATTACTTTATAAGAAATGGCAAGAATTTTGAAACGAATCCTCTGCTCGACCGGCAGCCAGTGAAGGTCCCTAAGAATAGGGGTAATGCTCTCGTGAATGCCAGTCCTGGCAACCAGTCGAGCAGCGGAATTCTGAATGAGTTGCAACTTTCTAATTTCAGTTGACTGAAGGCCAAACAAAAGACTATTACAATAGTCTAAGCGGGAGCTAATAAAAGCGTGAACTAATTTTTCTGTAGCAGCCGGCTAGCCTTATCCAAAAGATTGCGGACTTTCCTAATTTTCCAAAGGGCATGTGATGAGCGTTCATACTGACAGTAACGATCTTCGTGCAACCAAGTAAATAGGGCTCTCATATGCATACTGAGCAAAGTAGGGCCACTTTTAGGAGCTACATTGTCAAAAATGTTTATAGTTGAAAGGAAGAAAAATACCCCATGCACATGACGGCGATGGCCATATCAAGTTCTACACAAGACCACACTCGTTCTGCTCGCTCCTTCTTAATATAGCTCCATGCTCTAATAAAGAATAATTTGAGGGGAAAACAAAAATGTATGACTGCTCGGCGCACAGATCACTGCCTATTTACTTGGGTGCACCCATAGGCCCAAGTACCATTCTACATGTAGCAGATTTGTGATGTCAGAATTAGTAGAAAATGACACCTCGTTTGTCATTATGACTCAAATGGTTCCAGAGATATCACTTTTTATGATTTTCAAGATGGCGCCATTTTGAAAAACGTGCTATAAAAAAGTTTGCCGTCACTTCTGGGAGCCTGTATGGGAGCTATTTTTCTCAAATTTTTTCCTTTTCATCAAATCCATCAAGAAAAAAAGGTAGGCCTATGCTAAAAATGGTCACGGATTCCATGAAAATGACATTACTAAAAAGGAGTGTAGGTTTTACCAAGAGTTTCCCGAAATTGCCAACTATTGAAGCTCGCGCCCGAGATTTTTCCGTGGGTTTAACCCGAAACCTAACCCCAACATATATTAATAATTCTGATTAATATTTTTAATTAATTATAGGGAGACACGGCAAATGTCTCCTTACCCCCATCTTCCCTGTCGCAAGGCCGTTGCTACCACATCGAGTTGTCCTCGGGCGAACATCCTTGCGACAGAAAGATGCCTCACCCCTAACGTGTCTCCCTAATAACCTCGTAAAAATAATACAGTCATTATAAATAAAATAAATAAGCGCAAAGTGAAAACTGCAGTTATTTTGCATTTAATTCAAATTTATTTGGCAAAGATCGAGCGCCTATATCTCCTATTGTGTCCACCTAATACTTGGAAACAAGTTTTGGTCAATAGTTACTGTTTACCAGTTTAGCACTTCCTGTGTAAATAAATGGAATAAAACTGTTTCTGACATTTCAGAACAAAATTGACCTCCGCAAAACTTAAAAACGACAAACTGGGCGGTGACTGCGGACTGTTCGCGTGATTCATCATAACCTCGCCGCGCGGCAAGTTGTACTTTGCGGGGATCAGGGGTCGATTGATTTCTGATCATCACGAGTATTTGCATGGTTATCGAAAACGGAAATTGTTTTACTTGTTTATTTGTTTAGTTTTGATTCGTGTCGGGTGAAAATGCGGGAGCCTTTTAACATTTTCAACGTTTTGAGACGGTGACTGGCCGGCCGGACACAATAAAAAATGTTCGCGCATGAATGACGTGGCGCTTGGCAACACGTCAATATTTTTAACTCCATTTAACAAACTTTATTCTCCACCAAAATTATTTTATTCACAAGAGGAATGTAAGTTAAATCAGCAAAATTTTATTTGCTTAATCTGTAACTTCAATCTCCAGATGAGTGATTTGCCATTTAAAATATTAAAACAAAAGACTGGAGTTCAGAACTCAATTTTCTTCTGCAATTAGTTTGGTACCCACATCCTTTTGAAGAAATACTGATTGAAAAAGCGCTAATACAGTCTGGGTCTTGATCTATGCCCATTCTTTGTTCATTTGTCTATAGGCTGGTTCCGCCGCATTGCCCATGTTTTACACGGTGCGGGATCCGACCACAGAAGTCCATTGCTTTACGTGTAGTTCAGTTTAGCTATGCAAATGAACGTTATCATATGGGCGAAAATGGCGACTCACGGAGAAGGAACTAGCAATACCACGAACCAAAACAATGAAAATATAGACCCTACAGACCGACTAAAACAACTATATCCTGCCGTAAATGAAGACGAAACACCCCTGCCAAGGATATGGAACTCAAGAAATAAATCTACCTTCATAGGATTGTCGCAAAACAACCTCCGAGTTCACTACAAAGGTGAGAGAAAATTAGTGTTGATGACGTACGGTAGCCTACACACGTAACGTACACTGTTGTCGTTGATCAGTTGATACCTTGTTAAACCATGGTTAAACTACATTTAGTTAAAGGAGCGTGTTTCATATTTTTATGGAAAATGAATTTCTATCTAACTTATCGATCATTACTTTTAGAAGGCTAAAAGTGATTTTCTGATGTTTACATTTGGACTTTATGAATCACTTTTTAATAGAGCTGATAACGTTTATTGTCCATGGGCGGGCATAGACCATATCGGCAATCGTATTTCACCAACAGAGGGCGCCCTTCCGCAAAGCACTAAGGGATTTGTCAGGGGTCAAACTATCGATGGTTTGACCCCTGATATTAAAATCCCACAGTGCTTTGCAGAAGGGCGCTCTCTGTTGGTGAAACACGATTGGCGATATGGTCTATGGCGAAATATTTGCCATGGCTGCACGATCAAAATGGCGCACGACACGTTCACCAATCTGAAATTTCACCTTACAGTCAAAATTAAACATTGAAAAACATACCATGCAGGTCCTACCACTCAAGAATGTTGTGCCCAGCAGCTGATTTCATGAATCCTTGTGCACTGTGCCGAGGCCACGAGGCCCCGAGGCCGAGGCCACGAGGCCCCGAGGCCGAGGCCACGACCTCCGAGGCCGAGGCCACGACCTCCGAGGCCGAGGCCGGCTAATGGTATTACATGTAAACAAAATAAATTAATCACCCAAAACAAGGTCAAGATTTTGTTGTTTTTTTTGAAGTCAACTGCTGAACGGCTTTGAACTCCTCATGGCCATTGTAGCCGAATCTGATTATTCGAGATCTTGCGTGAAAACGAGGTCTGAATGTCGGTCGCACATGGAAACGGGAGTCGGGAAAGATACGGGAGCATGCACGCGCCGCATTATAGGTGCAACAATTTAGCGTTGATAACACGCAAGCTATGGGACTTGCGCCATTTTTCTAAAGTTGCGCAAGCTGCGCACTCTTCGTGAAATCGGCTGCTGGGGGCTTCCCCATGTAAAGCCCCCGTTTAATACACGGTGTAAAGCATCTCGAACGCACTGATTGATTGGTTTTGCGTCCGAAATCAAGGGCTATCGTATATTCGTCTTAAAATTCCACACGAGTCTATGCAAAGCGCTGGGTAGCCGGCTCGATCATTTTCCATAGTCTCGTGCATGTGTAATTTCAAGACGTAGCCTTTGATTTCGGACGCGGCCTACACTCGTTCATGGCCAAGTGGTGGACCAGGAATCTCGTCTCTAACAAGAAGATGCTGCCTGTGAATTGTGGACTGAGTAATGTGCAACACTACAATGTAATGTCCCAGTTCATGGCAGAGTGATGGACCAGTCTATATAGGTTTTTGTTCGAAGCGACTCCTGCAGTACGCAACTCAGTTAATTCTGTACGTGCTATATTTAACCATGCAAGTCCAGTTCATTCGAACGGAACGTGCGTTCGTAATCTACATATGTATCTACTGGCTTAAAATTTCATTTTGTTTCACAATGGTGGAATAAAAACACCGGGATGGAACCCAATGTTGCAGTTTCTCGAAAGTTTGATACGGTGGAAAAAAACAATATTTGATACAAAAACACAATGTTAATTGTTGGGAAAATTTGGCGGCCTCAAGCCGCCCTCGACCAGATTCTTGAGGCCGGAAGGCGCCGAGGCCGAGGCACTTGCACTCCGAGGCCGAGGCCGAGGCCATAAAAATCGGCCTCGAGGCCGAGGCCGGCCTCGAGACCTCCAACCCTGATGTTTTTCAATGTTTAATTTTGACTGCAAGGTGAAATTTCAGATTGGTGAACGGCCGCCATTTTGATCGTGAAGCCATGGCAAATATTTCGCCATGGACAATAAAACTTTATCAGCTAAAAGTCCCAATGGAAACATCAAAAAATCACTTTTAGCCTTCTAAAAGTAATCAATCATATACAATACCAGCAGCCAATTTCACGAATCCTTGCGCACTGCATAAGCCCGCTTGCACAACTTTTTATTGCATAAGCTGTGCAACATTCCGGTGATAATTACACGCAGGCCTATGGGGCTTACGCCATTTTCAAAAGTTGCGCAGGCTACGCAATTTTTCGTGAAATCGGATGCAGTATTTATACATTGAACAAAGATTTGAATGAAATTACCTCCTGGAATCAACAGATCATCCAATTTTAAGATATAGGGTAAAAGTGGGGGTATTCGACCGGTTCATTTGAATATAAAATTTGCGTCCGAGGAGGAGCCAGGCAAAATCACATGCCGAGGTAATTGCCTTTCATTCTGCATCAAGCCCCAAACTGGAGGACCGACGGATGAGGTGCAGCTTGGCCACAAAGATGAGGTCTTAATGATGTGGAAATCGACCATAGTGTTGCATTATTCGTTTAATGCAGTTTTATTGCAGGAATTTGTAAATTGTGGATCCGAGTGACAAAATAATATATTGTTTATGTTTATTTAACAAGATGCACATTCCCATCATAAAAACTTTATTAGGCATAAGTTTACTGGGACGAAAGACAGTTACATGTACAACACATTCGATAATACAAAAAAACGGGTCCTAGTAATAACCGTCAGGAACCATCGGGGACCGTCAGGAACCGTCAGAAGAGTCTGGAAGCAGTCGGGAGCCGTCGGGGAGTAGTCGGGAAGCAGTCGCAAACCGTCGGGAACTGAATTTCCAAATCAGTTTTAGGCCTAGTCTTTTTATTTGTAAAAAGTGAAAATATAACAAAATCAAAGTTTTTATTTTAAAAGTTAAATTCAGTTATTTTTTATGAAAAACTAAATGGGGCCTAATATAGTTTAATTAACTTAAAAAAATAATTTCTTTACAAGTTTAATTTCTGAAAAGTTTGATTTTTATAAATTAAAAAGTAACTAAGTATAGGCCCCTAAGGCATGTAAGGGTTAAATTTAAGTTTAATTTAAAAAAAGTTAAATTAACGTTCAAAAAAATAGCGTTTACAAAAATTACATTTTTAAAAATTTTTCTTGACGGTTTTTCTTGACGGTTCCTGACAACTTTCTGACGGTTCCTGATGGTTTTTGACTGTTTCCTGACGGCTTCTGACGGTTCCTGACTGTCCTGACAGTTCCTGACGGTGATTAGTGCGACCGCAAAAACACAACATGTTTCAGCAAAGCACTAAGTGATCTAATATCCAAGCACCATTCCATCCAAAGGACGTCCAAACTGACACCACAGAATAGCGTGTACTTCTTACTGGATCCCATAAGACGATCACCTTAAATCATGACGCTTCTTTATTTCATGTTTCAAACTTTATTAACATTTTATTTTTATTGTTTGAGCTGTATTGGGTCAGTACCCAAATCGCCATTGATGGTGTGACTTAAACAAGACAGTCTGTAGGTTAATTACGATTTTAGCATAGTTGTTTTATATTGAGTACATTTTTAATTAAGGCTGGTCGAATTCCCCTCGTAATCGAATATACCCGCGCTTGCCCTACTTCCCACTTGCACTTCTGTCGGAAATGTTGCATTTCTAAAATAAGTAAATGATAAAATTACTGCATAAAGTAAAGCAACAGTAGCCTTGTCTAACTGATATGTTGGCCTTCTTGCTAACACTTGCAGTAATACTGTCCAGTGCATTCATTGTGGCAATTAGACATGGGAAGGGTCATCTGCAATATTTATTCAGCAGTAATCGGATTACATGCTGGTACACATCCACTTCATATTGTGTCTTCATATTTTGCCTGCCCCTGGGTGCTGTGATTAGGTTAAGTAGCCAAGAGATCAATAAAGCTGAATCTCCAATCTGCAGGATGAGAGTTTCACTTGGGCCAGAAAAACCATGGCCTCTGTTGCCCCCCTGGGGCCAATTTCATGGCGCTGTTTAGCAGCCGATTTTGAGCTAACGGAGGCCCTGGCTATTTCATGGGGACCGTAACCTTAAGCACTGGCAAACGTTTGCTAGCTTTAGAGGCAAATTTGCTAAACACTAGTGACGCAACAATGCCCGTTTCCAAGCACGTGCATGCTTAAGCATGCCGTGGCCGTATAATACGGTAGCCTTAAAGTTAGCACAACTTTTCTGCTACAGTAAGCACACGTTTTCAGCTAGCGCTTAAGCAGCGCCATGAAATTGGCCCCTGGTCATGGCCTTGGTGTCCCCTTTTGAATTTCAAAAGCCATTTTTTTGGGGGGTTTGTGGGGGGTGGGGGTGGGGGGGGGGGGGGGGGGGGGGGGTGGGGGGGGGGGGGGGGGGGGGGGGGGGGGGGGGGGGGGGGGGAGAAGCTTACCGAGACGATGGGTACTTTCCCCATTTTAAGTCCAATTTTAAGCCTGGGATGTTTTCCTCCCGAGTCCAGTGGTTACTTTTCCTGGCCAACTGCTGCCCAGGAAAATTGTCCATTTTGGTCATCAATCATGACATATTTTAAGGTAGATAATATTATTGATACAGTCAGAAGTTTTATTGATGTTACCAATGCAACATTAATATTAACGACATTAATGTCGTGTCTTACGACAAAAGAAAGCACGACAATGCATTATTTGACAGCTTGGTTACCTCTCCAGAGGTCCCGAGGTCGGCAGTGTGCACGCATTACTCCGGAGTAACGAGATTGGTAAACTCGAATGCAACTGAAGAATCCAGATTTGTTGGTACATTATCAGAGTTGCCAACCCTCCTGGATTTGGGGGGAGGACATCTTGAAAAAACACGTTCATTCCGTGACTCCAAATACATCTAAAAATCCCCAAGGTTATAATTGACAATCCAGGAGGGTTTTTATCCATGTCAGGACTCACAAAATTAGTCATTTTCCGAAGAGGGTTGGCATCTCTGCATATTATGTGTATTAATAATTACCATACCTCATACATATTCATAAAGGAGAGTCGCGTTCTCACTGGTCCATTCCCCGTCACATGCCAGTAGTTATTTTTGCTGTTTATCCGCACCAATGTCAAAAGCGCAAGCGTAGTACACTATTTACGGCTGCCAGGGAAATAGAACACTGTGCACGCGCTTTGCGAAGCATTCTTTCTCGGCAGGCCCGAAATAGTACACTACGCAAGTCGCATGCGCTTTACGAAACAACCGGGCGTACCGCGTATAGCGTGCAGTACGCACAACAGCACCGCGCGGGTACAACACGCGTGCACGCACATGAGCTGAATGAAAAGATGACTGCACAAGCAAAATTTTAAAAATTTACTCGCCGTTTTCCTGTGGTCAGTGATTCTAAACTGGGGAAGAATATGTACCGGTATGGGGTATGGTACAACAAATATCACATGGTTCATTTCGGGTGGCTAGTCGATATTAGCTCCCGGAGGTATTGGAACTTGACACGCTAGCTCCCTCGGCCTTCGGCCTGGGGATCTACGGTAGCGTGTCAACGTCCAATACCTCGGGGAGCTAATATCGACTATTCACCCTCAAACCATGTGATATTTGTATATTGTTTACTCAACAATGATTGGGTTATTAGCCATTTTCATGTTTTACGTGAATAGCGTCTGGTGTATTGACATACCGTACTTCCTTTCACATGCACACTTAGTATCTACTTGACCAGACAATTTTTTTGTTGCTATGTGGTGCATGGGGCAGGTCTGAAGTAGAGAATCAATTCACCATAGAATAGAATGGCATAAGGCAACCAGACAGTTGACTGCTAGGCAATGACGTACACCATGTAGGCAGTGTTGTCCGAGGATTTTGGAGTAATGAGTGAAAAAATATGAGTTGTCGGTTGTGTACACAATAGATTTGAAAGTAATTCTGATACTATTTAAGGAATATACAAGATTTATTTTGTAAAGTAAAGAAAGTAGCCGGCAGCAAATGACAGAGTAGCCGGTGAAATTGCCGGCAGCTGGCGCTTCTGGACAACACTGCATGTAGCAATAACGGCATAGTATGTGACTTTGTAAACTGCACCTCCATTTGAAAGTGAAGAATTCACTGTGGCAGCCATTATGCAAATGTTACGCGCAAAAAGCTAATTCAAACGGTTAAATCTCGCTAGATATTAATGTTGTTTTTCATATTTTTCATCTCATCCCACCTCTTCCCCCTTTCCAATTCCTAAACCCAGGTGTAGGCAAAACACACAAAGACGCTGCTTCTGTAACCACAGCACACCCAATCCCAGCCTCCACAGGGATCTACTATTTTGAAGTGACCATTATCAGCAAGGGTCGCGATGGGTAAGAATACTCATGTAATCACATTAAAGGGACACACTGTTTACATAATGTAGCGATCTAGCACCCTTGACAATAATTGTTCGATGGTCGTTGGAAAAAGAAATTATCAAAATGTCACGTACATTGTAATTAACTAGAAATGTTTAAAATTAACAAAAGAGACAAATGTTGGGCCTATACGCTTCACCAGCCGTCGCGATGTATAAATGTATCATGTATTTGTAAATAGAGGTGGCGTTCGATATGGGTCGACACGTGTTTAACCTCGTTTCCTTGTTTTTCCTGACTCATCGCACCTTGCATGATCCCTCAGGTCATCGCTGACTCGAGGAAGCAACTCGAACGCAACGTTTTGGTGTTTTTAGCGCCCGCAATAGGCCTATGCTGTTTTTCTTCGGAGAGAGAATCTGAGAGATTCTCTCTTGGGTATAATTCTCCTTTACCGGTAAATCACGCACTTATCGGGAAATCCCAACCAGGGTGCGTACATTATATCTCTCCATGTCATTTCCCTGGAAAGTAAACTGCCGTGGTTGTCTACCAGGCACTCACTCCCATGGGGGAGAGAAGCAGTGTGGGGCAAAGTGCCTTGCTCAGGGACGGATGGACTGCACTTGGATTCGAACCCATAACCCTTAGAACTAATGTAAGGTCTTTAATACGATCCCCTAAACCGCTGTTAAAAAATTTTCTTAGCATGATATTTATTTTTTGAATGAAGAATTCTGTACATATATATACAATATGCAAATGATATGCACTTTATCATGATTAGCTATTATCACTGGTCCTAGTTGTGGATAATTCACACAGGTTATTACCAGCATTCTAAAGGTGTAACAGTGCATTAGTTCAGATGGGCTTATTACTTGGCATATTTTGGTACAGTGCTGTACCAGTACATGAGCATGTACATGTACATGAGCATGTACATGTACATGTATTGATTGAGCTCAATATACTGGGTATACATGTACATGTATTGTGCTGGCATGAACTACTGGTATAGTGTGTATTTGTGTATACAAGGGTGATATTATTAATGTTAATTGCACAGGATGTGTGAATTTGCCACATACAATTCATTCAGTTTTTTTACATTCAGTTTTTGTTTTATGAAAGGTTAAAGGGCCCCTTATTTAGGATTTTTATCAATGAAATCTATGCTTTAAAACCACTTTACTCAGTTAAAGTCATACAAATCCTATTTAGAGCTTGCTTTGGGGGTTAAAACAAAGGTTTTTAGTTTTTATGCTAATGAAAATATGCATATTCATGACCAAGGTCACGATGTCACAAGAGGCAAACACTGGAAAATTGCATTCAACTGTGCACAAAAGATTCCACTTTTTTCTCAATTTTCCTGAAACTTTTGTAATCCATGGCTGTTTGAGTTTGTTTTACATGTTGCCTGCTGTAAGCCATGACAAAACTGGGGGTAGAAACTGCAGCAATTTGCCACAAGTCCAACTTGAAGTCTTATGTTTTTTCTTACCTTTCCCTTCCGTCTTCCTTATGTGATGCACTCAAAACAGCGCCCTCTGTCTGTGATTTATTGCAATGAAATCTTCAAAGTTGAAAAAGGCCACCTTTTATTGATTTTACATCCAAACGAACAATAGTATGTCTTGCTGAACAAGTAATCCATCAATATGAAGCAAAGCTTAGGCACAAAGTTGTTTAGCATGTCACAGGCCCTTTAAGCTAGAGGTTTACGCTAGAGGTTAAACTAGAATCGCCTACTCTTGTGCGTCTGCTCATAAATCGTACATGTACATGTACATGTACCGGTATGTCTTGTGCTACTGCTAAACCAAACAGTGCGTACAAATGTGTTTCTACTGAAGAGCGGTTGCCGGGTGATGCGGTATAGTTTGGAGTAGAACCGCAGTTAACCGGCCCAGTAGAATCGTGAATCACCTCTCGAGGTGGTCCATGCAGTTTAATACTGATTGTTTTTAGCAGTAGAAACACAACAGTGTAACATTTCTCGAGTGCACTGGTATACAAATAATGAATGTTTATGAGTTCAATGGTATGAATATTTGCATGAGTTGAAAGATGGAATGTTCCATTCAACGAGGCGGAGCCGAGTTGAAAAGAATAATTCCATCTTTCAACGAATGAAAATATTTGTTCCATTGAACGAATGAAAAACATTCATTATTTGTTTTATCATTGTCATTTGATTGGAAAACATCTGACAGCCTGAAAATATGAAAAAGTACCCTTACATGTACCGGTACATCCCTCACATCACAATGACCGAATCCGACTCATCTACATGTACCGTACATGCATCTTACGCAAACGCGTCTGCTTCAGCGTCGTACAATGTCACGCGCGTATACGAACACGCGTTTGCAGTAAAAATGCATGCAGTGCGCGTGCCGTGCAATGGAAAAATCGTATGGAACAAAATTGGACGGTTGGTGACGTAGCATTGAATGGTTAAATTTGTTAACGCCATGTGACCTGCTATCGTCGAATCAAATGACAGAGATCTACTTGGGCGTTAAATAAAAGTACACAGTGCACACTGAAAGGTATTCTGCAGCGTGCGTGTTTTCGCATTTCACATGAGATTTTTGTCCGACAGACATGACAGACAATTTTTTGATATTGTTCGACTTTGTCTGAAGACTTGGTCCAGACTATCAGACAAGTCCGATGATGTTTGATGATTTTGTTTCAATCCTGTGGCCACTCAAAGGTCACATAAAACATACTGTATTGTGGAGTTCATATTATTAAGTGATCATACTGTACACAAGGACTATTGACCGGTGATCCCATTGCTGGTTGTACAATCACACAGTGCGTTCTGTGCCAGTGTACCTATGGTACTGGTATATTATTGCTGGAGTGCCACCATATTAAATACGTATGTATCCTACATGTACTGGTACATGCAGCACATTGTACAGTGTGCACACACACACACAGTATCTGTGCAATGAAAATGAATATTAATTTCAAGGATGACAAAAAACAAGGCAATGTAAGACACTTGCATTGTACTGTGATGACATACATGTACATGTACATGTAGAGCCTGTACCAGTATACAGGATTTGCAATGTCCCAAAATTTTAATAAAGCATTAGACCGGCAAAACGTTAATGAAATGGGACTGGAGTAGTTCTCAGGGGTGTAAAATGTCCGATTTTAAGCTGATTTCAGCTTTTTTTTAATGTGCCAAAATTTCTGCTTTTTCACCCCATGCGTAAGCGTTGATTTTATTTTTCTGTTTTTTTCTCTAAAGTACAGTAATTGCCACTTATCGAAGCCATAAAATGCACCAACTGGGGACATTAATTCATCAAGATGTCAGTGCAACTGTAACTTGACAATGCAATAATTCTGCCCGAGATGATTTGTTTTGTTTGTTAAAAAATGACAATTGAGGATTGTTATAAAAGATTCTGATAGTGATACTGTGCAGCACAGAGCCCTGCAATCCGATGTACCTGTACGTCCATGCTGGACGCACGCACTGGTCAAAGCACATGCGTACGTGCGTGTCATTCATCGAGTGACAGTGTTGTAGGACTCGAGTCCAGGACTCCGACTTGAGTCACAATTTTAGTGACTCGGACTCGACTCGAGCCACATTGGAAAATGACTGGGACTCGACCATGATGACTTGGATTTGAAGATAGTGACTCGTGACTCACGAGTCACATATTTAAAAATAAGAACAGAGATATATTCGCGCGCTTAATGCAGGATTCTTGGCGGAAAAACACAGTACGAATGAAAAACATAGAACGAAACTATGGAATGCCGAATTGTGACGTATGTTGCCATGGTATTAACTGGCTCCAAACATCATGGCTACATCTAGCTGCCAGATGAAACACCACTGCAAAAACACAGTATGGACACGGTTCAGTGATTTTTTAGTGTAGAGCCATTGCCTATAGGCAACAAACAGGGGTGACGTATGACTCGTGACTCGTGACTAGGACTCGAGGCTAATGACTCGAGACTCGGACTCGATATTGGTGACTTGACAACAACACTGTCGAGTGAATGCATTATGCGTTTGTGCAACGGATAAAATCGTGCAAAACAAAGAAGATATAAGCTTCATTTTATGACAATAATAATATTGGATGTCTTTTCGGGTGATATGAGAATATACCGTCATGAAAATACCAAACTCGTCTTCGGCTCGAACATGATTTTCATGACTCGTGCGGTATATTCTCATATCGCCCCCAAAGCCACCCAATATTATATAATTTATTTACTGTACATGTATGTACAGTATGCCCCGAAACTGCACATCGGACTGTTTTTGTTCCATCGCACTGTTTTTGTTCCATCGCATAAAATGTACATGTTACAAACTTGAACACAAATTTTTGTAACACGTACTGCTTCCGTTTTTGCTTTTGGGGATGTGCGTCTTTTATGTGCGTGCGCATCTTCCATACGCGGGACAGACTAGAAAACGTTTAAAACTGGGCCTGGGCCAGCCAGTCTTTTAAGACCAGTCATGTTTAAGACCAGCCATGTGACATGCTCTCGACCAATAGGAATGGGTAAACATGTCTTACAAGTAGGTATTTCTGAATTTTGTCACATTTTTGTGGAACCGCCCAAACATTGAGATATATATCGTGGGTGAGTAGTGCCTTTGAAAGATCTTCACGTTAAAAAGTGACATTTAAAAAGTAAATATTTTATTATTTTTATCAATAAACAGTGAGTCCCACATAAACATCTGTACAGTACAAATTGTTTCCATAAATAGATTGCGTCAAGCCCTGTGAGTCATTAGCAAAACTTGCCTGCATGTCCTTTGTTTGTTGTGGCACTTGTGCAGTATTATTGTACTATGGAAAGTACTATACCAACTGTGCATGTACTTGTACCAGTACTGGTAGGAAGTTGCTTTGTTTGTTAAACCATGGTTAAACTACATACATGTACATGTATCAACCAAACTTGTGATGAGGGAAAGATAACCAAATATTGAGGGAAAAATACCAAATACTGTGTTTATGTGTATCACTGTGTGTTTATTTCCTAAAAGGCTCACAGTGCTACATGTACGGTATAGATATACCTGGTTAAAATGTTTTTGACATTGAAATTTGCACGATGGTGGTGTTTAAAACGATCCCAAAAGTTAAAATCTTCGTTGTCTCTATGTCTCTTCGATGCCCCGCCCCTCCTCCAAGGAAGCCACGCCCCTCCCCCAAAGAAGCCACGCCCCTCCCCCAAGGAAGCCACGCCCCTTCCGGAATTGTTGTTTTTCTCCAATCTCACCCCTGAATAAAAAAAAACCAAATTATGCTAGGGAAATCTGATACTTTACAAACTGAAGCCCGGTTAATATTTCCAAATTCGACGTCACAGCGAACTTTTCGCACTGCTAATTTGCAGAAAGTTGAACTAGTTTTGACTCGCGCGAAACTTCGCCTGCGAATTGTTTGACGTCAGATTTACGTCAAAATCGCATTTGCGTTCGCTTTTGTCGGGCTTGCAAGGTTTGACTGATGTACTTGTATGAAGAACTTGAACCCTCATTGCAGGCTTTATGCACTTGTCAATTGATACCCCGGCCCCTGGGTACCCGGGGATGGCCGGGACTTGCACATGAGGTGCATGATTTTTGAAATGTTAAACCCCCCGGCCATGTCCCGGCCATGTCCCGGCCAGGCGGGGCAAAAATTTGTGTGCCAACCCCGGTCAAGTCCCGACCCCCGCTAGCCGGGCAATGAGCGCCGAACTCCGGCCAAGTCCCGGCCAAGTCCCGACCCTCGCTAGCCGGGCAAAGAGCAGCAAGCCCGGCTCAAGCTTGAAGTTGCGATGCGATACGGACCCCGATTATTCCGATTAATAGGTCGGGCGGTCATACGTACGTGACAGGTCGGTAGTCATGTGATGACAACCAGCGCGCCCATGAAGACGATGCATGAAGACGATGCATGACGACACTGCATGCACTGCAGCATAGACTAACTGCACGTGCGAACTTCATTGTGCATTGTTTTCATCGGCGCGGTGTACGTGTATTATGACAGGCCTCAAATTTCGCAGTTTTTAGGGCAAGGCCACTTTGGCCTTGCATGAAGGCAAATTAGAAAGGGCACCGAGGCCACAAGGCGGGGCACTAAGGCCAACTTTAGTTTTGAAAAAGGGCAACAAAGCCACAAGGAAAAAAACAATGAAAACAAATGTTTGTTTGGAGTCGAGTAGGTCTGATGGCAAAGTTTATACACAAAGAAATTGGGGCCGAGTTGGTCTGGGGCCGAGTTTGTACACAAGGCAATTGGGGCCGAGTTGGTCTGGGGCCGAGTTTGTACACAAGGCAATTGGGGCCGAGTTTGTTTGGACAAAACGTTTTCGCCACGCACGCCACGCCGGTAAAACTGGGCGGTATACCCAGTACATGTAACATGTACCTGACGAATACCAGTGAAAGCATAATGCAAATGCCGGCTCATGTACTTCTTTCCTTCGCTGGTGTACCCACCATAGACGATGTACATGTATGAGCTGTGTGGCTTATAGTGCAGTACATGTACATTACTGTACACGTGTACCGTACATGCGCTATGCATTGACGACCGACTGCGTGCCATAGTCGAGTCACATGGCGCGCCCGATGTGCTCTCGCTTGTTGATATGATGTTCGTTCAGTTTCTAGGAATTTTGGCAGAGTTTATACCCGTGGCCGTACGCGTACCGCGGTACACTTCGAGTGTCGTTTATCGCCCATTTTATCTTGATGCAAAAAAGGGGCACGACGGCCACCGGCGAAAAAAGGCAGGGCATTTTTGGCCGTGAAAGGGCCAAATTTTTAAGGGGCATCAAGGTCAGTAAGAGGGGCATCGGCGGCCATGGCCGTCGTGAAATCCGTGAAATTTGAGCCCTGTTATGACGCGCGAGAATAAAGGTCCCGGATGTCCGCCCCGACCTATAGGGCTTCCTATTCCGACCACACACAAATTTCGATCTTGTTTTTGTGCTAATATCTCCAAAAATATATACTTAGAATTAATCTTTTGATGATTTTTCCGTAGACTAAGCTCATTTGAATGATGATATTATGTTGGTTTTATTAAATACAGGGAATTTAATGAAGAACAATGTGTGTTTTCTGTGCGTGTTTTTGAGTTGTGATGTGACTTTAGCGACAAGTCGCCGATATGTCGATGACGCGACATGAATAAAGGCCTCGCAAGATGAAGCTTGTGTTTCGAAAACGGCTAATGCGCATGCGTGTGCGCGATCTTTTCTATTTTCGGAATGCAAACCCCAAATTTGAAGTCATTTTATACGTAAAATTTAAAGGGGAAAACAAGACAATTCTTTGCCCCAAGATGAATGATGCTCGCGGATGTCTTGTTTTTACGAATTTGCGTTACTTTTTTAGTTTTTAGACCATCTTCTGATTTGTGTCGGAAATATCACATATTAATTTTAGAGGGCGAATAGAATCACAGTGGGGTAGCTCAGGATCTCAGCACGACAATAGATAGTAAGTATCGTTTATAACAAATAATGACGGAAACATCGATATATTAAACGAATGAAATAAAAAGGGAGGCTTGTGTGGTTGCTATGTATGCTGGATACCGCTCAGTATTGACTTTGCATGTATTTACCCCGGCCTACTTGCCCCGGCCCCTGTTTCCAGTGGATGAAAGGCCATGGCAAGTCACGGCCATCTCTTTAGCTAAACCCGGCCAAATCCCGGCCCAACTCCCGGCCCCAAAATCCCGGCTTTTTGTCATGCGTGAACTCCCTCAACAAGTCCCGGCATACGCCCGGTACACCCGGGCGAAAAAAATGGTCAACTCCCCGGCCACAAGGCAGCAAAGTCCCGGCCATCCCCGGGTACCCGGGGGCCGGGGTATCAATTGACAAGTGCATTAGGGCTACAGTGTTTAGGTTCACTTTTGCTTACCCTGGCCGGCTTGGACTGTTTTGTCCTAGTTCACTCCTGTCTATTTTTGTCTGCATTATTCAGTATTACATCGTAAATTGCGCTTTCTTATATAACTTTTGTTTATTGTTCACAGCATGTAATTTGTGTGTGCATGTTTTCTTGATATATCGGCCGAATAAATAATAATAATAATAAAAGTCATTTTAAAGAAAAAAATTATGATCAACTTCTCAACTCTTACCTAGACATGCACTGCAAGTACTATTTATGCCGAAACAGTACATGTAGTATCAGCAGAACCAGGGTTTGGAATGTCCAATATAACCCTATTAACTATGAATCATTTCAGAGATGCAGTGTGCTTAATCACAAAATCACAGAAAGGGTAAATACATGCACTGGTACGCCGTGCACTGTTTTATACAGAATTTAAAATTGCCACCGAAAATGAGGGTCACGGTGCTTTCTTTTGTGATAAAATTTACAAATAAAAAGACGCGTGACGTAATACAATGGCTTAGCATCTAAAACGAGGCTACCAGTGCTAATTTGAAATATTTGTCGATTGCCATGGATCCACCAATCAGAATCAAGGATTCAAGTTTCATTGAAGATAAAAAAATACATGTATGCATCTCCTGGCATGTTTGCATGCAGGCTGCAATAGCCAATTACTAGTCTTGGCCCTTAAGGTCATTGACCCCTGACATTTGATGGATGCTAAACCATCTCACAGCTGGAATAAGATGTGATGTTCTGTTGGGTTGGCATACTTGTCTGTCAATTGGGAAGTGCCTGTTTATGAGCTGTGATAGTACATGTTGTACATTATGGTACATGCATAATATGACATGCGTTGAATGTTGGTTCATTTCACCTAGTTTTTTTGTTGACAATCCACACATTGGCTGTGTTTAGACGCTGTGTTGGCTAAAACGGTAAAAAAGAAAATTTTGCTTACAGCTGGGGGCGTGTCGTACAATAGACCATATTCCTGAACGCTTGAGGGCGCTGTCAATGGCCCGCAACCATCGCGCGTTATGTTCGTACACAAACGCGCTACACGCGCATGCGTTCCAAACGTTTACTTTTAATGAAAGCCTGTGCCACAGGCCCGCGCTCCGCGTACATGACTTTACCCCCATTTTCTAAATCACCCCCAGTTCGAGCGCCCTGTGTACATACACGATACAGTCTCTCCAAACACAGCTACATTTGAAACCAGAACTGCAGCCAGACTTCCCCTTTAATACTGTAATTGAATGCAAGTGTGCAGAAGTTCAAGGCAAAATACCATCCTCTGCTACATGTACATGTGTACATGTAGAATTGGACCACAGACAGGGAGGAGCATGGGCTTGTGATAAGAAAATTGCTACTAGTGGCATTGAGGGTTTTCATGAATTTTGACATTTTCTAGGGCACGAAGATACATTGTAGATTACAGGATTGGAAAACTGTTACAAACGGCATTATCTCCATATGTGATTGAGGATGTGTGTGATAAAAACCAACCTGTGTGTAAGTAACATGTACATGTAGCTCAGTACCTCATCCACATTCTGAGAAAACAATGTCGGAAAAACTGTCTGTCCTTTCAAGAAATTGTGTGAAGCCTCCGTCCTATTTAGTCTGGTTCCCAGGCCATACTGCATGAAAAATTGAGCCATAATACCATGGTAGTCAGGGACCTAGTTTCATTCACTTGGAGGCGCCCTTGTAAAAATGTGTGTGCACGCGCATTTATATAAATTTATCCTCGGTTATCGTTTTTATTATTTTACGTGTTGAGAGGGGCACGGCAATAATTTGAATGGCACCGCGGCAAAGAATAAAACACATAACTTTGTGTCAATTTTTTAAAGGGCAGCACAAAGGAAATTTAACTTGCTCAAATTTGAAATAATTTTCAAAATTTAAAACGAGTGTTTCGATCCCGCTTTGGAAAGAGAAGTAATGAGCCAGGAGAAATAACTACCGGTATATTTGCGATCAGACATTCCTGGTAAAATATCAGAAATAAATAAATTAAAAAAATCATACGTGCATAATGTGCATTCAGATACATGTACCGGTACTTCTGAACCAAGTGTCTAAAATTTAATAATGTGTTGGTTGTTATTTATGTGCACACATGCATACTACCAGGGGCCAATTTCATAGAGCTGCTTAAGCATGAAAAATTGCTTAAGCATGAAAAATGTTGCTTGATAAAGTGAGGTTACCAGCAAAATTTTAATGTGATTGTCATGGTAATGAAACGGTCCTGTAACACTGGTCATACCACAATTGCTATCACATGAAATTTTTGCTGGTAACCTCACTTTATCAAGCAACGTTTTTCATGCTTAAGCAATTTTTCATGCTTAAGCAGCTCTATGAAATTGGCCCCAGTACATACCGGTACATGTACCTGGTAAGCACATGCACATGTATACAATGTACATGGGTCTTTCCACAGTGTATATTTGAAAAATAAGTCACTAATTATCCTAAACGTAAAGAAATTTCCTTGTACATGTACTAGTTCTCAGGAGATAACTTTTGCCCAAAAAGGTAAGAAAATGCTGCCACAACATACATTTCTGAAAAGCTTGTGTACAAATTTCCCCTTATACATGTACGTACACATGTAACGTGGACAGTCCAATTGTTAAATTTTTTTCTGTCTTTAGTTTGTTACATACGTACCGGTATATAAGGAAAAATTTGTACACAGGGTTTTCAGTATGTTAATTTTTCTTACTTCTTTGGGTAAAAGTTATTTCTTTGGTTTAGCTGGATAATTTAAAGATAAAATTAAGACATTTGAAGTTAACTTGGACCTACATGTAAGATCTTACCGGGTATATGTCACAGAAATGTACCCGTTACTGTGGAATTAAATAGACCTACATGTTTACTTGTGAATATGTGGGAGTGTGTACAATGTATACATGTGTATACAGACATGAGTAACATGATTTGATGTGTAAATGAACAGGTGGATTTTGTTTCCCTGGCTGTATACACTGATACCAGTACATGTCCATGTACAATGTACATGTACGTGTATACATGTATGCAAGACAGGTGATTCTATAAAAAAGACTTTCGTATTACAGTACATGTACATGTACCGGTAGGTCATTGTACTCTGAAAGGCGTTGCACAATGTACATGTATATGTACATTGTACGGTATAAATCCGTTGTATTATTCATTAGGGCTGTAATAATTATTCAAATATTTGAATCTTCGATCGAAAACCAAATATTCGAATAATGATTTTCGTATTAAAATATTCGAAAAGGTTGATGAGTAATGAGTTGATCAGTAAATTGGGAAAGAAACGTTATTTATAAGTTACATGTACATGTGCCATAGGCATTCATTTCATTGCTGTACGGTAGAGTGCATGATGAGCCTGATAGCTTTTTGCAGGCACATTATGAACATACATGTACAGTAATTAAGAGACAGGTTTTTGGATTCGGACTTTGTCCGAATTTCAAATGGCACTAAGGCCACCTGGAGGGACAACATGGCCAACTTTGTTCCAAATGTGTACTGGTTATTGGTGCATATAAGCCTCATGAAATTTAAGAAGGTATGGCATGCTACCCAATTTGGCCTCAGAAAGTGTACATATCTTGGAGCTAGGGGCATCAGGGCCAACTCAGCAGGGCATGAGGCCACCAACCTTGGTTAATGTCAAGGCTAGATTTTATTGCTGATTTGAGCATGGATGAGAATATATACATGTACTGTAATAATATGATCCAAACCTTGCAGCCTGTTTACACTTGATCCAAATTTAGGTTTCAGGTACATGTAGGCACAAACAATTTTTGGGTCGATTTTTTTTCAATAAAAAGATACAGGTTCTGCATGCATGATTCTAGGTTGGGGCGGGTAACCGGAAACGCAGCTATTCTTTTCTTGGCCTAAGCCAGCGTTGTAGTCGAGTACTTTTATCCGATTACCAAGTACTGCCGAGCTAGTACTCAGACATACGAGTACGAGTATTTTGCCAACCGAGTACAAGTACAGGAGTCCGAGTACCGAGTACTTGAACATCCGAGTACAAGTACGAGGGGGAGTACTTCAACATCCGAGTACGAGTACCGAGTACTTACATCCCTACATGCAGCGCGTGTCCACGTAGACTGCAGCCGACCGTGCGCTGCGCTGGCCCCATGATGGTCATGCGACACGTCCCGCTAAAATTGACCACTCGTCGCTCAAATGTGCCACCAGTCTGCGTTTCAGATTCAACATTCCAAGGGTATTTATAACCTAAAACTTCCTGAACAGTCGAACTGAGTGAAATGTTCGGTTCGGTTCGGTTCGGTCCGGTCCGGTTCGGTTCGGAAGTGCCAAGTTCGGTAAAATCCTGTTCGGTTCGTCTGTTCGGTTACAGCATTACTCCAGTATAGTGAAGAATTACCTAGTATACATGTAGTGAAGAACTACCTGTATTATTACTGCACAGGATAATCCTCTTTGGTACTGTGCCAATATTTAGATGGATATTGTTTTTATCTGAACATGTACATGTTCCAGTCAGTGTCACAACATTGATCTCAAGCCAAATAAAAAGTGCATTGGGAAAAAAACAATGTTGCAAATGTTTTCTTCGTGGGAACAATTTCATTATCTTCGCCAGCAATAGCCATTTAATACTTAATGGGAGGAAATGAACCGGATCTGTTGATAACTAATTATCAGATGCTCAGTGCAGGTGACTCGAGTTGATTGCCTCAGACTGCATAGCATTGCAGCTGTATGATATTTGGTGATAATGGACCGCAATTACAAATGGAGGAAATAAGATAAGCAAATGTGGTTTGTTTGGTCTCTGAATTATAAAGGTTTAATTCAATTTGCTATTTTAAAGACAAATTACTGGTACATGATTGTAACAATTTTAAAAACAGGAACAGCATTGTACATAACAAAAAGAATAGTGTTGATAAACTGCCTTGTAGAAATTTCAGCCACATCTATGCAGTAATACTTCAGAAAACCTGAAAAATCCATGCATGGTTTTTGTGTATAAATGAATGGTAAAAAAAGGTTTGCAGACATTTTTTTTTAAAAAGCACCTTAAAGGCACAGGCTTGTCAGCAATGTGCGCGCGCGCCAAATTAGTGCCACGAAATACGCAGCTCCATAGCAAAGGCATGGAGCTGCGTAATTTGTGGCACGAATTTGGCGCGCGCACATTGCTGACGAGACTGTGCCTTTAAGTTGGCAATTTCTCCCACAAAGGTACATGTACCATTTGACATTAGAAAAACATATGGTCTTTGTTACCATTGGTATCAACACATCTTGGACTATATGAAACAAACGAATTTGGAATGAGAGAAAAAATTGGAAGGGCCTCATCAGGATTTGAACCCGAGACCTCTGACTTGCCAGGCAGATGCTCTACCAGCTGAGCTACATGTACTTATAAGGCACAGTTGCATGGAAGCAAAACTGGGCAAAGTAACAAACGCAACATCTGGCACGGTGCCTAATCACGATGCAACATCGAGAGAAAAATTTGGTCCATAGGGAAAACCTGAGGGAGTATACTACTGTGCCTTATGGCTCAGCTGGTAGAGCATCTGCCTAGTGAGTCAGAGGTCTTGGGTTCGAATCCCGATAAGGCCCTTACAGTTTTTCTCTCATCCCAAGTTTGGTTCTAACATGTCAATGGTGATTTTGCACCATGCCAGATATTGCGTTTGTTGTGTTGTGTGAAAACTCATTTTGAGGAGTTGGTGCTATGGCAAGGTGACAAGCAGAAGAAAAAAAAATCTCATTATGGAAGTAATTTCTTCTGGTCTCGCACTTGCAAATTTAACCATCTGTCATAAAGGCTACATGAATTGTGATGTACCGGTACACAATGTACCAGTATCAGGCCAGTACTGTATTTAGAAACACTATGAGCAACTAACAATGGAAATTGGGCACACACCATTGTTAATAACAATGGTTTGTGCCCAATTTCTATTGTTAGTTGCTCATAGTGAAAATTTATCTAAAGTATAAATTTGCACAACACATGTCAGATGACCGTTAATAAGGCTTTCATTTGTAATGATATATATTTTTTAATTTCATATTGAGCAAAGACTTATAATTTAAAGGGACACACCGGCTTTGTTGGGCTATTTTGGGCTCGAAATAGATCTGTACATTATTCTGAAGCGCTTTCCAGAGTAAATTAGATATATCTTGAAAATACGCTGTCAAATTTGGCTGTTTTTGAGCATTTTTCAAAAATTCAAGGTCACGTGACTTTTCGGAACTAGATTCTGGTTCCGAAAGTCACATGGTCTTGCGAGTTAGTTTTGTGTCCAGCCGCATAAATGTTTTCTACTGCAGAACTGCACCAAATTCAACTCTGATTTACCCCCAATATTTATAAGATATTGACAAAAGAGAGACTATTTATACAGGTATGAAACAAAGTTGAACATATGTATGAAAATTCGAACATAAATGTTTGTTTCGAGAGTCCGGAGAACGGGAGCGAGCGCGTGTAGGATATTTGCCCCGCGCAGCACGAATAGCCTGAGTCCACACACGGCCGGGTGTGTTGCTCCGGTGTACGTTTGTGAAGACAAAACATGATGCCAACTCCCGGCAAAAGAAAACGGGAAATTCCTATTCGGTCGTCCGGGCTGTCCAGTAAAATTGTGAGCAGAAAATTGGAGATATCCTGAGTAGGAGAAGAGCGAATCGTTTGTGACAAAGTCGCGAGGCTCGCGCGTAGTTGCAACAGCTGGTAAAGCATATATAACCCGTCTTTTGACCGTTTTTGTTAATTTTGCACTTCTTTAGTAAATTACAGGATATTTTGATGATATTTTTTCAATGTTGCTACATCTCTAAATCATGTAAACAGTAGGCCGGTGTGTACCTTTAAGCCTTATAAGTACATGTGTAGATGCCTGTATTAATCGCCATACTATTTAAAAAGCAGTGTCTAATTTGGATATGTGCCTACAAAGCATGTCTGTGATTTTCAAGTTAGGACTGTGATTAACATGATTAATAATGATGTCCAAAACTGTCAGCTGTTACATGTATGGCATTTTTTCTTTTTATTCATCTTGTTCACAGATACATGGGCATCGGTTTATCAACAGAAGATTTTGTCAACAACATGAATAGATTACCTGGTAAGGAATGTGGAAAATGTTTGTGGTCAAATCAGTAATTAGCAAAGTGGTCCTCGCATCTGCAGCATTTTCGTGGCATTCTGTGTTTTGGGCAATTCCGGAAATTCAAATTTGGGTCTTTCCACACTAATGGGCCTATTTGTAGAATCGGTCAATAATTCCTTTCAGATGTCTTCAGTTTATCCCAAAATTAAAGAAATTCCCTTGTACTGTTCTCAGGAGATAACTTTTGCACCAAAAGGTAAGAAAATGCTGCCACAACATACATTTCTGAAAAGCTTGTGTACAAATTTTCCATATATACGTATGTAACGGTGGACAGACAAAAATTTCAAGCTTTATAAATGACAAGCTTTTCAAAAATGAATGTTGTGGCAACATTTTCTTACCTTTTGGGGCAAAAGTTATCTCCTGAGAACAGTACAAGGGAATTTCTTTAAGTTTTAGATAAACTGAAGACATCTGAAAGGAATTATTGACTGATTTTTCAAATAGGCCCATTAGTGTGGAAAGACCCATTTACACTTCAGAGACTTTGAGGGCTTGTAATGCTTCACGTATTCAAGTTGTTTGATTTTAAACACATGTTCTTCAAGCATCATTGATGGAAGTGTAATTCCTGAAAAACTGATTGTAATGCCATTCTCAGTAAGTGTGTAGGGTCCCCAAAACCCTCGGTTAAACCGAAATATTTTGGATGTACCGCGCATATTAAGAATGGCATTACAATCAGTTTTTCAGGAATTACACTTCCATCAATGATGCTTGAAGAACATGTGTTTAAAATCAAACAACTTGAATATGTGAAGCATTACAAGCCCTCAAAGTCTCTGAAGTGTAAATTTGAATTTCCGGAATTGCCCTTTTACAGACGGTTTAAAGATAGAACACATGATTGATATCTCAAAAATCAGAAAATGTTCACTGATTTACACATAACTTACACAATATAAACATGATGACGTTAGAAAACTTCCCTGTGCTATATTTTTTGGAAAATTATTTTCGCCCCAAAACCACTTCGCCCTGGACCACTTTGCTCAGACATCACTTCGCCCCCAAACCACTTCGTGGGCAGACTGTGGTTTAGGGTGAAGTGGTTTTTGGGCGAAGTGACTAACACAGTTTTTGACTGTTTTCTCAAAAGTTAGACGAAGTATGGACCTGCTTTTACTCAGGTTGGTTTTAATCATGCATATCTTCAATCACACAGGGAGATAAAACTATTTATAAATGTTTACCAATCATGTGTTCTACCTTTTTTTTTCCACTTTTTGATTGAAAAATGCAGTCAATCTATGAGTTAAAATTTTCAGCACACAGAAGCTGCCCAAAATGGCTGCCATATAAAGGGTCTAGTGCACATTTTGCCTAAACCAGGAGGGTGTTCAACAGCCCAATACCAAAATATGAGTTGGGATTGCTTGGGATTCAATATGTAAGGCGAACACTGCGTTCAATGTTTTTCGGTATGCTGGTATGGCCCATACTGGCAATACATGTACGTATTGCGCTATTGAACAACCCGTGGCTGCCTGGCCAAGGTATACAACCCTATCAGTACTTAGATTGTGGCATTCCCATTAAAAGCTCCCCAAATATCCTTTGAATTGACGAGGCAAATGAGATTACCGGTAAGTGTCTTGCCCATGTACACAAACATGTTGGCACCAGTGGGGCTCGAACCCACAACCAGTCAATAAATAAGCACGGCTGTGTACCCACTAGACCACACATGTTCCCAGTGAACCACACATTTTGATCCTGTAAAGAAAATTCTTCTGGCTTATTTATCTAGGCTGGGACAAGCATTCCTACGGTTACCACGGTGACAATGGCCACACCTTCAACTCGGCAGGGAACGGGCAGCCGTACGGCCCGACATTCACGACGGGTGATGTGGTCGGCTGCGGAGTTAATCTCGTAGACAATACGTGCTTCTACACGAAGAATGGCGTCAACCTTGGGGTGGCGTTCACAGATCTACCAGTAAGTTTTGGAATGTGGGCATTTTCAAGAAAAGTGACACAGATGCCAAAATTTGAACTTGCCATGTTGGGTCAAATCAACCCATCACTAATATTTGATCCTCCAATAAAATTGAGTCCCCTTCCACCAACACCCCCGTCCTATCCTACAATGCCCCCGCAACCTCCCCCAATGCCCTGCCCATCGTCCTCCTTGTCCCCCTTTCCGGTCCCTCCACCCACCCCCCATCCAGTCCACCCCCTCCCCATCCAGTCCACCCCCTCCCCCTGCCCCTCTCTGCCATCTGTCCATTCACGTCCTTCCTCGCCCTCCTCCCCTCCCCACCCCCTCCTCGTCTGCCCCACCCTGCCCTCTCACTTCCCCCAGGATCGCTGCCTATGCTTTTAATAGTTACGGCATGTCAGTGTCTGGTTGACAAAAATACTTGATATATATGTAGTGTATACACAATCAAGTTAAGAAGACTGCATGGCAAAAGGCAATGTAACGTCAGTTATGTAACGTCAGTTACTGGCATGTTCTCATAAAGGTGGTACCAACTTAAAAAGAAAGCGGTTAAATGTCTTATCTTGCACACATGTACTCTATAACCCACTAATACTATCACATAAATTTCACCACTCCAACATTTCAGGAACATGAGATATTAGAAAATGATTCTGCACCAAAATTTTTGGCGTCCTTTTTGTGTAACGTCAGTTACCGACACAGTTGTACTCACTGCTACAAAAGAAATATAGCTATGGTTAAAAACTAGCCACCTATTCCTTCAATATACATGGCTCTTAAAACCATACCGAGGAGATACCCCAATCATTCTTAATTACTTAGATATAACAGAATTAAGAAGGCAAAAAGCGTGCAATTGTACAGAATGTAAACGCGTCACTCCGAATCATTACGGTTAACACTGACGCATTGCAGTTACCGTGAAAATGCCCATGTGTGATTGAGGATGTGTATGATAAAAACCAACCTGTGTGTAAGTCAGCTCAGTACATGTACAATGTACCTCAGCTACCGGTACGTTCTGAGAAAACATTAAAATACCTTGGGTATGCAGACAACATTTCAAACAAGAGCAAAATTCTGTGACTTTTAAATGAAACAATTTTTGACAAAGTGGAAAATCATTGGCTCGAAATATTGTACATACCGTAATGTAGTATTAAAATTTGATGAGCAGTTATCAAATATCCAATTTTACTTTTTTGCTATGTTAAATTTTTTATTAGTCTCAAGCAAAACATGCTTATAAAATTCCAAAATTCAACTCCACTTTTGGGCAAAATGATTACATTAGAGCAATGGGAATGTGTTTTTGTAATTTGTATATTATTTGTTGTTCCAGAGTAACCTATACCCCACTGTTGGACTACAGACTCCGGGAGAGATTGTGGACACTAACTTTGGACAGAGTCCGTTTGTCTTCAATATAGATGATCTCATGCAGGTATACAACGTATGTACTTAACCAAAACAGTCAACATTGAAGTCTGTGATAGTAAAAACTACATTACTCCACATTCATAAATACCTTAGATAGTTTACATGTACGCATCCTTATTGGCTGAGAGCACGTCACGTGGCCAGCCTTTAATAAAGGGATGATAATGGCCCAGCCAGTCTTAAACACTTTTGAGCCTGGCTCGTGGCCGTGCCCTGTCAGTTTCAGCGCATATGGAACACGCACACACAAACTGCACATGCCAGAGAGTAAATTTGATGCAGTGTACATACCCCGCCGTGTACGTGCGCGTACAACACGCGTGCAATGCACGCAACGCGCTCGATCGAACAAAAACAACTCGACGCACAGCACTTTGAACAACATGCATGTTGGATGTAGGAAAATACTGCGATATTTATTGTCGAAGAATTTTGGGAGTTTTACTGATTTACACAAAAAGGTATTTGTGAATGGGAATAAAAGTGTCTTTAATAAGACTTTGATCTCAGATATATCTTTTTTTGGTCTAACCTGGCCATGTCTAATGGAGTGCAGAAGTGTGACGTGTGTTACCATGGTAACTGGCTCCAAACATCATGGCTGCCAGATAAAGCACCATTGCAAAAGCACTAGGACACAGTTCAGTGATTTTTAGTATAGAGCTATTGCCTAGGCAACTAACAAAAGATGACGTATTCACTTTGGCAGTCTATTGATTAGTTTTGTGTTTAGAGGAAAAAGTATCCCGGAGTGACCACCAAAGTTGGACTTTTTTTCGGCCTCAATAGCACGGTGTCTGAACATGGCTTTTTACTGTAACAATAACATACATGTATACAGGTACTGCAGTTGTGTCTGGTACTCTACGGTATGCAGTACCCTTGAAAGAATATCTTATGTGCCTTCACGCAACATTACTTCTTTCTGTTTTTATGCTGGTTCATTTTAGAAGCACAATTGTAGGACCTTTCTCTTGGAACTTAACAATTGAATGTGGTTTTTAATAAAAATGAGCGAGCACACTCATCTTTACAAGCATATATAAAGCATATTATTAGCATATAAAAAATGGCAACAGCGCCAGGAGTACCCCCCCTCCCCCGTATATTATATATACACAAAAACAGGGATGAATTTTAAAGTTTTTAAAACCTTGCTTCATCTATTAACTGAGATTTCTACAGGCTTGTTTCTGATGTTCTTCTTTAGATATGTACGTAATACTGTTGTTCCATGAATTAGGTACATGTACAATGTAGGGTGGGTAAGTCGCCTACGAGCCAATATTGACTCATACGGCTGGTACTCATCCCCGGTTTCCGTGGCATGGAATGACTAGGAGCAATGCTACATGTACATGTACTCCTCCTGGGGTCGATTTCACAAAGATTTACGACGCGTCGCAAATACCAAATCCATCGCAACTCGCCAAACCAATGGCAAAATTACAAGGGGTTCGGCGAGTTGCGATGGGTATGATACTTGCGACGCGTCGCAAGTCTTTGTGAAATCGACCCCTGGATAGGTTGCTAGTCCATCGCATGTCTACCCCCAGCAACTAGTTGGGTTTCCCCAAACCGTATTTGCTGGTACCCATTTATACACCTGGGTGGAGAGAGACAACGTGGAGTGAATTGTCTTGTCCAAGAACACAATGCGGTGCAATAGCCAGGTTTCGAACCATGGACCTCTCGATACGCTGTCCACTAGACCACCATGTCTCCTGTTCCAGTACATTGGGTTTTTAAGCGTACACCCTATCAATCTATTATCTTAAATGTACTGTTAAAGACCCACCTTTAAAACTACCTTGATTTACTCCCATTCATATATAAATGCAACTCAACTAAGTAAAACTCTTGCACTTTACGGCCTTACGTACATGTGCTACATTAATTCAGATCACTGCGAATTGGGTTTGTTTTTGTTCGATTACGTGTGTTCACAACATTGCTCTCGCTCTGTATGCATACACGTAGGTAAACTTACACATTTTTTCCCTTCTTTTTTTCGTCAAACTGTCCAATTTGCCTTCGGCATTTACAAGTACCAGTACAGTTTTTGTGTGCATTTGTGAAACTGACGTTTGTGACCAGTGTTTAAAACCAGCTGGTCTTTATTGTCCCTCTGAGAACATTTCACGTGACATGCTCTGTGCCAATAGGAATGTGTAAACTGTCCAAGGTATTCACATGTATGACATTCGATATTGTCTATTGGCACAACCTCAATTCTGAACACTGTGCCCTGTCATAAAAAAAACTGACGACGGTGTTGTAAATTGTCTGTAATACCAAGGGAATCGCTATCTTTCCATTCGTGTCATCAACTCGTCATTAGTGGAAACTATTTGGGTCTTTCTATAAATTAGGGGTCCAAAAGTGTGACATTTAGTGTCCCCCGTTAAACCTGATATGTGTTATTTTTCGTACAAAAATCATTAAAATGGCTTTTAAACCATTTTGTATGAATTGTACTTTATGTACTCACTCTTTGAGATGGAAAGTATTTAAAGAATGTGTCCTGAATTTACAAAAACAAGATGTAAAATGCAACGGGGGACACCAACATTGGACCCCTAATTTATTGAAAGACCCATTTCCTAATGGTGGAATTTTTTAATATCCCTCTCTTCGATTTATTTTTTTCTTCTAGGAAATGCGCATGAAGACCTGTGCAACAATCTCAAGATTTCCCGTTCCAGATGACAAGGGGGAGTGGCAAATGACGTTACACAGGTACATGTACATATCCTGGTTCTGTTTATTGTACTTACATTGTATGCTTTGTTTGTATTGGGACAATCCTGCTGTGTATCACTGAGGCTGTGAGTACATGAAATTCTTTTGTTGGAACGAAAAACATGAATCAATAGACCCCAAACGTAAACAATAGACCCCAGTTTTTACTACAATATGTAAAAAGTGTGGTCTGTTACTTTTCACATTTTTCATTCCAACAAAAGGATTTCACATACTCGGACCTCACAATGTATAGGCAAAATCTCAGGGGTGGCCCCGGGGCGACGTCGGGGTGAAAATAAGCCCCGATTCCCACATGCAAGTTTCACCCCTGCGCCACCCCCCGAGCCACCCCCGAGATTGCTCATTCCCCGGGGCGAGTTCAACCCTGCTCGGGACCAGGGTTGAACATTTTGTCCCTGGGGCGAGACACTTTCCCCGGGGCGAGAACGGTAGTGGGAAAAGGGGCAGGGGCGAGTTCTCACTTGTTCAAGTGAGGGATGAGGTGCCAATCTCCGGGGTGAGATTCAGAACAACAAGTGTGAATAGACGCGAGGTTGAACTCGGGGGCGAGTCACCCCGGGGTGGCCCTGGGGTGAGTTCGCCCCAGGGTTTGACGTTCTAGTGGGAAAAGGCCTTATCAGGCATGCAACTTTTCAGCTGATCAGCTGATTTCCTCTTTTTTGTTTCCTCATCTGTCCAATTAAAAATTGAAAAACACTGTACAAAGTTGGAGTTTTTTTGGCATTTTCCTCTTTATTTTTGTAATGACACAGTTGCATGCCTGATGTATGCTTTTTACTGTGACTGAACGATTGAGAAGGCTGTTAACATTTTATCAGTCATTAACGTGTATGAACATCTTGTGCCAAGGCTGACTGCACCAGCTTCTGTAAGAGCTACAGAGGCAGTGTGCGCCACTCTGCCTGAACTGCCTTCCTGAGCTCTAAAGCTCAGGAAGGCAGTTCCTTGTTATCCTCTAGCTTACTGTATTCAACAAGAATTTATATTTTGAAGAAAATTGGGTTCTTGTTTGGGAAAATAATTGATTCATTCTGGCCAAATGGCACGATATGACATTATTTCATAAAATCTTGCACAAAATCATAAACATGTTCTCCACACCTGTGCATCCCTTTTTCCAGAATGGTATCGACCTATCTTGTCCACCATGGCTATTGTTCAACAGCAGAGTGCTTTGCTCAGTGTACGGGTCAAACCATTGCTGAAGAGGTAGCATCTATAAAAAACAGACAAAGTAAGTGAAATAAACAAACTGTCATTTTTTTAAGAACAATTGTACAGATAGGTTTGGACTTATGCATCATAATTTCCTTTTGTAGGGACATTCAATAAATGTACAGGAATTTGCAATGAAACATTTTGAGTTAAAGTTGTCCCTGTGTGTTGTTTAGGCAGAACACATGATTGGTAAACCGTTGCAAACGGTTTTATCTGTGTGATTGAAGGTATGCATGATTAAAACCAACCTGAGCAAAAACCAGCTCCGTACTTCGTCTAACTTTTGAGAAAACGGGTCCTGCTGGTTAATAAGCTGTTTGCAACAGCTATGTATATTCAATATTTTGAGAAAACAGTTAAAAAAGGCTTTACGGTCACTTCGCCACAAAACCATTTCGCCTCGAACCACTTCGCCCTGAACCACGACCTGTAGTAGTTTGGGGCGAAGTGGCATTCGGAGGAAGTGGTGTAAGGAGGAAGTGGTTTGGGGGCAAGGTGGCTTTTGGGGCGAAGTGGTTTTGGGGCGAAATGAATTTACGTCTCATGAGACGGAAAATAATTGTTTTACTCATTTCTTAAAAACTAAAGCACTTTAGATAAAACCATTTTTGGGGAAGTTTACTACCGTCATCATGTTTATATTGTGTAAGTTATGTGTAAATCTGTGAACATTTCTAATTTTCGAGATTACCAATTAAGTGTTCTAACTTTAAGGTTCATTTACAATACTTCATGAGTTGACAAGAAAAATCTTGTCAACTCATGTTGATAGCAATCCTAGTCTGGTCCATCCATAGTGCGTGTGCCCTTGAGCAAGGTGCCCTGCCACACATTGCTTCTCCCCACCCAGGAGTAAAAATGGGTATGAGAGGGTAGCGAATGTTGATGTGTTTGATTAGTCAATAGGCAGTCAGGGCTGTATACTTCCCACGGAGCTGAGATAGTACATGGAGTGATTTAATGGAGCCCTACGATCAGGGGTAATGATAGTGTACTGTAGCCGCCTTGATCGGAGTTTCTCCGGACAAGTGCACAGTATAAGTTCATATTATCATCATGTAAACAAGTTGTGACATCATTGAAGGGCCATTTTAACTTTAAAAAATCCTCAGTTTGCAAAATGAACTCTATTCATATCATGCTGCAGGAATACAGAGGCTAGTGTTAGACGGCCGCATGGGAGAAGCCATTGAAACAACACAGAGACTATACCCAGGCTTGCTAGAACACAAACCCAACTTGGAATTCATGCTGAAATGTCGGCAGTTTGTGGAGATGGTGAACGGTACCGATAGCGAAATACGCAGTCTGCGGAGTCCGCGGTCGCGTTCGTCTAGTCGGCACGCGAGTCCCGCCATGAGCCCGCACCACGAGAGTATATCCATGTCCGTTTCTTCGCATCATATGGAAATGCAGCAACCGTCGCAACATCAGGGAAATTCTAGCCTATTTCACAAACCAATCGGGTCCGGGTCCCCCAAAACGCACAACCAGTCGGACCAGCCAGGCACCTCGGACATGAACTCGTTAAACGGCTCCCCTAAAAGCCAAATTATGAACGGGGGACCGGTCAAGGACATTGAGAACGAAATTGACATGGATGTGGAATACTCGCATCATGCACATCACGCATCACATCAACCTGACGACAGGCCGAGGGACGTTGCAACAGCCAATGAGAGAAATCGTAGAAACGGGACGCCGGTTAGAAACGGCAGTGTGCCAGTCATGAATGGGTCATGTCCTGTGGACGATATGGACACCGATGATATTGGTAGGGAGAAATTATGAATTCGTAACAATACTTGTTTCTTTATTGCTCAAACTTCTTATATGCATTTTCTAAGTGAGAGAAATCTTAAGCAGTGTTCCCATTGTACCCTTTGATGTTAAACTGTCATAGTTGTGCGGTAGAATCACAAGTTCAATGGGGACACATTATACCCATATGGACTGGCGATGAGGTCACTAGTGCACGTCTATTGGCCCCGAGGGTCGTATTTCTCAAGGCCGAGGGAAATAGGACCCTCTTGTGGTCACTCACAAAATGCAATGAAATTTGCTAAGAAGCAATCCATCAAAGGGCAGTTATGTAGGTTTTTGAACAAAAGGCAGGATTATGAACATTGAACCCTTCAACAATAAGCACCTCAAGAGCTAGGCAGTACGTCAGTTAAACTTTAAGGAAAACTTTTGGCTTCCTAGCCTCAGTTTCCGAGTTGCTGTTCACTGACACAGTTGGCAACCTCCAGAGGGCTCAGTAACCAGGCACTAGTTTTTGAGACTAGTGCACGGTCAGGAACACTAGCAGGGAATCACAAACCAATTAATGATAAGGATGTTTCTCTCTTTCTGCAAGCAGTCCTAGAACCACGCAGCATCAAGCGACAACTGTGCGGAGGCAACCTGGCTGCAATAGAACGTATGTTGTCCTTTGGTCGGGAGCTTCAGAGTATGTACGACAGACTGTGCAGGGATGTTGGGCGGTCGGACACTAATCAAAAAGCACTACAGGTAATTCGCTCAGGCTAACAGGAATAAATTTATTTAAAAGAGCGTGTCCAGATCTCATTTTTGAACCCCATTTTTTCTATGGGTGTTGATATTTTTATACCATATCATTTGTCATATTTTTCTCACTAACATTATAAAATTTCACTCTCTCAATCTGTATATTTCCAAGGATATCGTCAACAAACCAACAATGTTTTGTAAACTAATTTATATGGTTACACAGAACAGTTTAGTGATTACACCAACATTTTTGTTTGCACATCAAAATTTCCTGATTTTTTTCCCCCCATTGAAAGTATTTTGGGGAGGCATTATGTACTTGATTGGGTTAAAACGAAATCCATTTTCTGGAAAAATCTGAACAAGCTCCTTTAAGTACAATGTACATCACACTATCAAAGCTGCCAACCCTCCCGGATTTTGGGGAAGACATCTAGCAAAACAGGTTCATTCCGTGACTCCAAACACATCTAAAAATCATCAAGGTTGTTAATTGACAATTCAGGAGGGTTTTTATCCAAGTCAGGACTCACAAAATTAGTCATTTTCCGAAGAACCTGTTGCAAAATCCGGGAGGGTTGGCAGCTCTGCACTATACACTGGAAGTGCGGCATGTATCGCGGGCAGACTGGGCATGCAGTGTACCATACGTTTGAACATGTTTCGTATACGCTGAAAATCTTAGCAGTACATTTGTTTTCGCGGAGGTTTTCGCCCGAAAGCCAGAAATATGTCCACCATGTGAGTCACGCCGTTCGATTATGAAAAGTACAATTTTTGAATTCTTAATGGTGGGAGCTCTGAGGTGCTATGATGGCTGCTGATTGACCTCGGGTTGACGTCACGACTCTGCCAGTGAATGCAAAGTTCCGATTTTGCCCAGCTAACCCAGCCCCCTTGGATATTGTTGCTATGCCTCACACGCTATCGGCAAATTGTCCACACACACTGCACAAACCAATGGGATTTTCAACGGAAAACACAAATTCATTGGGGAAAATCAAAGGTATTCACGTTTCAGGGTCGACAGTTATCTTAGAACACACTGAGTAAAGGGCCAGTAATTAATACAGGGATGTCATATCATCATGAAATACATGCTTTCTTACCTTTGAACAGCGAATCGCCCGGCATTGAAACAAAAAATTCACCCTGATCGCCGCATACAACACTGTACACACTATGTGTGAGGCAATGCACTTTGACCTATGTGGGCGATGTCTGCTAGCTCTGTTGTGATTGGTCAGCAGGTTCGGCTTGATTGACAGGTCGGAACTATGCATTGACCATGGGCAATACATGAAATGTAAAGTGCATTGAGATTGCATATAATCTTTGTTGGATTTACTTTCAGGATGCGTTCAGTCTGCTAGCCTATTCAGACCCATGGAGTAGTCCTGTGGGTTACCAGCTAGACCCGGTACTCCGTGAACCTGTTTGTGCTGCCCTTAATAGTGCCATACTTGGTAAGCTCATACATGTACATGTTTTATACTTGTGTCATGTTTTATATTCGTGTTCTTTTCTCTTTTAGCCAGAGGTGACAAGGGCCATCCATGAAGTACAGTGAAATCACAAGTCAAACTCATTGAACTAAACACAGCATTCGTGTGACATTTCGTTCATAATGTAATTTGAATTGATAAAGTACAGGTTCTGTAGGATGGGTAAAACCAGCAGCTACATTTTCCAGATAGTAACTGGTCAAAAAGACTTGAAATTAAATCCCTTTTGTAGTTAAACAATTTTTCTCAAATATCAAAACTATGATACCAAGACATGTCTATCTCTAAAATATGTTAAATATTCTACACTGAATAGAAATTTTACAGGATTTTTAATTTTTTTATTTTAAATTTTAACAACTTGGAAAATCCGTTTTTACAAATGCATCAAAATGTCACACGTTGGCTCCTGTTTTTTGTGTGTGTGTGGAAAGACCCCGATGTCTTGTGTGAACGTGCCAGCGCTACATGTACAGTTGAAGTCAGAAGTATAAATACATGTACACCACTACCATCATCAACCAAAATGGTAAACAGGACTACCCGAACCATTGCAAGGTGTGCAAGCAATGTTTTTAAGTACTGCATGCACAAAGTAAAGACTGTTACAAAAATGGTGACAACGCACGTTTAAGCACACCAGTTTTAACACATGGTTGCACAGTTGCATTTAAACTTCTGACTACAACTGTATGTTATAAAACTTCTGCCACTGCTGGTATAAAAAATTGGAGCCATTGGCCCGTTGTCGGTTCACAATTCAATATCACTGCATAAACAATGCTCTTATATTCCTATGTTTCTTCTGTATTCACAGAATTGCAGAACATGCCGAAGCAGCCACTACTTGAACTAGCCATTGGACACACCATGGAGACAATGAAGCTCATGTCTAAATACGGTCCCGGTTCCTGTGCCTTTACTAGCGTACCAAGCTTTATCCACTAACAATCCATCCCACGTAAGGCTCCCCCTGTCCACTAACTTAACCAGCTTGTAACCCTCAAATGCCCTGTCCACATGGGACATTTTCAGTAGAACTCACTTACCCCCTTGACCATGTTCACATTACGGAAATCGCTTCATTCGACAAAGATTTGACTGATTTGATTAAAGGCACAGGCTCGTCAGCAATGCGCGCGCGTGCTCCATGCCTTTGCTATAGAGCTGCGTATTTCGTGGCACGAATTTGCTGACGAGCCTGTGCCTTTAATGAGTTTAAGAAACGTCAATTTGCAGTATCTTGTAGGTGGGTGGCTTCATTGGCAGCCGATGGCCAGAGACACTGGGGAATCCCCTTACTTTTCACAATAGAGTGCTCTGGGATCTTTCAAGTGCGTTACACAACACACTGAACCATCAACGGTTTTACATCCCTACAAATAGATGGAGCAATTGTGGTTAAATACCTTGCTCAAGGGCACAGGTGCAATGACTTGGTGTTGAACATAAAGATTTCACCTCAATGTTGTGAGTCAAAAACCTAAACTACTCAGCCACTTGTAATGTGAATGTTCTTTATGTTCGACGAAGCAATTTGGCAGGCAGTCACACTCTTGGGTCTTTCCACAGTAAAGGGGGCATTTTGGAAACACAGACCATATTTTCCAGAAAATACCTTTGTCTGGTCTCAAAATAAAAGAAATAAGTTTCAATTGTTCTGAAGAGATAACGTAGGCCCAAAACGGGTTACAAATAGTGTGACAACATGCCTTTCTAAAAACCCTGTGTACAAATTTCCAATGTAGGCTCGTAACCGGAACGGCCTAAAATGTAACAAGTGTCCGTCCCGGTTACGAGTGTATATTGGACATTTGTACACAGAATTTTTAGAAAGGCATGTTGTCACACTATTTGTAAACCTTTTTGGGCCCAAGTTATCTCTTCAGAACAACTTAAACTTATTTCTTTTATTTTGAGACCAGACAAAAGTATTTCCTCGAAAATATGGTCTGTGTTGCCAAAATTCCCCGGCCCTTTACTGTGGAAAGACCCTCATGCACTTCAAACATGAAGCGTTTTTTTTTTACCCAGTGCTCTTATGTGTAGCTAAAAACCACACAGAGCACTTGGAGCATCAGACGCTTGATGCTTGACACACATGTGTGATCGAGCCGTTGTGGCATCGCAGAGCCTAATTTGATCTTTTTCAGTGGTTGCCTAATGTGAACAGAACCGAGATGTGAACACATGCTTCATTTAATAACTAAAAGATGATTAACTGATCTTTGTCGAAAGCAATTTACCTAATATGTGAATGGGGTCCATGTTATGTCCAAAGTCGATAACCCAGTGGTTGTTGTACTAGCATCCTCTGCGCACAAAAACTGACCAGGGCCCAATCTCATAAAACATGTTAGCACCCATTTTCTGATTAAGCAGCACTCTCCCCATTTCATAAAACTCATTGACCAAGTAAACCAAACCGCATGCTAACCTACCGATTTTTTGCTAACGCTACGCCATATCTTTTCGTCGGCATACTCAGCGAAATTTGAGACTTATATTGCAGCTGTTGTTGAAATATTCCAGTCAGCAACAAGCAAGATTTTTCTGGAGAAGTGACAGTCATCCCCAAATAGATATACCAATGACGGTATTTGAAATGTTTAACGTTGACATAAGCAAAGCAGATGATGAAGGCGTTCAAACAACACAGACGGCAGCACTGCGTGCGCACACTCTCTTCGCGCGCTTAGAACAACAAGCTTTATGAAATACGTCCTTGCTTGAGCAAATGTTTGTGCTATGCTTAATCCACGATTTCTGATTAAAGGCCCTATGTATCATTTGCAAGATAACATTTTTTACAGATTCGTGGAATAAGAGTGTAACATATCTAAGAAAGAAAGTTTGTGAACTAGCCTGAAGAAATTTTAGCTACTTAGATGCATCAATGCTTCAGAAAACCTTGAATTCTATATATGGATTTTGTGTACAAGTTAATGGTAAAAAAGTCTCGTGCATGAAATACCATTTTGGACTGAAATAAATTAATGTGGTGTTTGTTACCATTGCTATCAACACTTTGAGTAAGGTTTTCCTGTCAACTCATGAAAAACATAATTGGGTCATTGCAAATGATACACGGGCCTTTATTAAGCGTAACATGTTTTGTGAAATTGACCCCAGGTTAATTTAACCCTGGCAAAATTTCCCATGTGTGGTGTACATAGCTGTTGTGTACATATCTGAACATTACATCCAGTTCAGTGAGCCATTTACTTTAAACCATGGTTTTGGTACAATATTTTGGGGGTTTTCAACTCGATAAAATGAAAGCAATTGTAAAATTTAAGCAGACAAAACAATCTTGGTCAATTTCCTGGCAATTCCAATTCAAACAGTCGAACCTCGTAAATAAGAGGTCTTTGAGACTTTTGCAGAATCGGGAATCCTTTGTCAGGATTAAAAACAAGGAATTGAGACGTAAAAGTTCCTTGTTAAAGCAGAATGTTGTATTAACACTGCTCTTATCACAGTTCAACTGTAAACACAAAGATATCGGAAATACTAAGAGCAAGAAAGATTTACGACTATAGTTCACTATAGTTTGCCTATTTCCTACTAAACGCAGTTAACGATGGTTAGTCGTGTCTGGTCGACCATAGTCTGTGCTACTTTGTCGAGTTGTGGGCGGAACCGGACCACGATAATCACCTACTTTATTCATATCACATAGTGATGACGGGCATCATATGGAAATTTCCTCCTTGTTCGGTTGTACTAAAAGGTGGATAAAAAAAACGAAACTGAGATATTATTGCTAATTGTAACTAAAGTAGGGCACGTATGAAACAAAGGAAGAGATCTTCTTTAAAATGACACCCTGATCATGTTATTATGTTTTCGATTGACTGAACAGTGACCAATGTTGTGCAAGGGTCTAGTTTGGGATTTGCGCCACTTCCTTTAATGGCGTCAAATGGCCTAAACCATGGCATAGCCTGTTTGGCAAGTATCCAATTTTGTTAAACACGGTTGGGGCCAGTCCTAAACCATTTCGTCTATGGCTGATCGTGCTACAACAGGGCCTGCTGAATTGCATCGACCAGTCCCCTTCGCCCGGTCCTTCGACTCAACAAAAGATTGCTGCATTTTCATATAAGCCTGAATGTGTTCTGTTTAGGTTTTCCCCTGTCAACATTTTATCAGCATGTTAATTTCTGAGGACTCCTAGGCTTTGCCATTGGATACTTGACCGTTCAAACAGGCTATGCCATGGTTTAGGCCAATTGACGCCATTGAAGAAAGTGGCGCAAATCCCAAACTATACCCTTGCATAACATTGGTTACTGAAGGAATCGCGCAGTAGTATCGAATACACAAGTAATTGATAAAATGACCGCACTGATGGAATGCGCTACGAGAACAAACAAACGACAAAGGTCTTGGAGCTAAGACTAGGTCGCCCATTTGGAACTAGCCCACAGTCGTGCTGTTCACTGATACCCATCAGGCATTGGGTTGGTGCAGCATTTTGCGCAGAACCGATTGACTATAAACCAAAGGCGTTCGTGCACATGTGTGTTGCAGGATGGCGTTTGACCAGTGGTAAACTCAAGTCGCGAATCGGACTTGCTCTAAAACGTCACCGACCGGGTGACACGCAAGATTTCGTCATACCTCAGAAGTTGTGTGATATAAATAATCAGGGACTGAATGAATAAACTTGATGTACAAACTTGATGTACATACAATGGATTTTGCCCTCTGTACAAACTCAAATCATTTAACAGGCAATTCGCGTTATAATCACTATTATATTGGCTGTAAATTAAACAAGAATGCATAGGTCAACCCCTTTTTTCAGTTCTTCGGTGGTTTTTCTATGTGTCTCTTTTGAAATAAATGGTCCTGATCTTGGGGGAATTTGTTTCCCCTTGAAACTGTAATACATGCACTTTGGACAATTCAGGTCTGGACGCATGCGTCAAGCGTCAAGTATGGCGGTTAAAATTTAGAAACATCTCTATTTTTGGAAGTGTGAAGATAACATTTAATACCGAATTGGCGATATTTATAATTCTGTCAGAGATACATGTATGTTTCTATTTTGGGATTCATTAAATGTTAACTGCGTACGTCGCATCCAGAATTAGAGATCTTTAAATGCAAACTTTGCACGCTATTAATACTTGACGCGCGACGCTGATGTGTTCACGCGTATGTGTAACAAGACCTTAAATACTGGTTTGGCTTTCTGCAAAAGAAACATCATATTCTTTATACTGTGTAATGACTTTAAAACGTTTTATGCATGCAGAGTAGAGCAAGTTGGACTACATGTATAGACTGCTTTCCGGTGACTTTAACAATCACGCCTTCCATCATTTTTTGTGTCATGTGTCGATCATGACTCGCGTGTCCCAAGTGCTCACCGGCAAAATGAGTGAGAAGAGCGTATTGGTTTGCACTTACCTCTGTTGCTTTACCTTGCTATTGGTTGTTGGGAATGTTTGGGTGTCACCGGCCACGCGCGTACACATGCGCGCCAATAGACGCACATGAACATGTGTAAAAAATACCCACCAGCGTATTTTTGAAAATGACGCACGCGTGCATTGCGATACGTTTAAATTATTGAGCATGTACTCGGCTTGTAAAAATCGAAAGTGTTTTTACTTGATCACGATTTAGCCTGAAGAAAGACATTTTTATCTTTCTCGATACAACAGCGATGGCGCAGCAACAGAGGTAGGTGCAACCAATGCGCTTTTCTTGCTCTTTTTGCTGGTGAGCACTCGGGCCACGTGGGTATGATTGTCAAATGACACAAAAAATGGTGGAAGGCGTGACGTCACCGTAAAGCCATCTATAAAACACTTAAATGTTTACAACACATGCTCAATATTTGAACGTATCACAACACAAGCACGTGGCATTTTTGAACAAAAACTTGGAAGTCACACGTGACAGAATGCAGTCTATATTTCGACTAGTCCCTTCAAAGATGGGTAAAGTCTACAACTAAAACTTGTCTTTAGATGATAACTTTCCATGTGACATCTCAAGAATTATCCAGTGAGTGCGGAATTGAATACAGTAGCCCTTGTTTCACAGGGCGCTGCGTACGAGCGAAATATTTTTCTGTTTAAAGTGTTACCCAAACTTGTACTCAAAATTTGGCCAACTGAGAATTGGGACATTTTGTAAACAAGTTTTCTACTTAACTTGTTAACAAGGGAATGCCTTGAGACTAGGGATGGGAATTTACGGTTAATTCGGAAACCAGTTAGCAATTTATTTCAAGTGTCGGTTAACCAGTTAACCGTTCGGCCGACACCAAAGATTGTTCCTGGTGTTTATTGTGTGCATTTGCAATAATCATTGAACCTTTATCTGGTCAAAATTTTACTACGTTCCCATATAAATTTATTTCAATTTCATTAAGTCATTACAAATAACCCTCTGAAAACTATTGTAAATTCTTTAAAATTGCGTTTCGTTTAAACTTAGGCAAAACCTTTTTTTCCCCCATTTTTTTTCGGTTAACCGGTTAAATGTCCCATCCCTACTTGAGATTTAAACACTCACTTGTGATATTAAATTCAATTACAAGAATTTGACTCCACTCATCCCAGCAGTGAACTTGTGGACAGGGCACTCAAAAATTTCTTGAATATTTTGCGAAAATAAATGCAATCAAAATTCTTTTTTATAGACCAATTATTTAAACAGAGTTGTTTGAAATATGGCAAGAGTAACGTTTTATGTTATTTGTAAATTTATAAATTACAGAGTAGTCTAGATGTTTTTAATGAATTATTTCGATGCATTATCTGTACAATTTTTATGCGTATCTGATCAGGCTTATTGCTGCCATGCAGAATTCTTTTTTTCTTCTTTTTTTTCCCCACAAAATGCACGGGAAATATCATGCCCCAGTACATGTATTTGTTACTGACAAAATTTGAGTTTCCACATGTACATGTAAATCAGTATCATATTTATTTCAGTGGTGGTTTTGTTTTTGCTGTGAATGTCATTTTAATTAGTAATTTACGCTTTGTCTCTGTTGTGTTCTATTGTTGGGGAAAATATTCAAACATTACTAAATTTGTTTGGTTGCTGGTTATCTTATTCTCTCTGACGCAAGCTAAATCACATACTCCCATTGGTTGCGGTTCCCGCTGCTAAATGCTTTGAACCGGCCATTCAACACCAGTGGTTGAGTGGTTGATATGTCTGCCTTGTATGCAGGAGGTCGTGGGTTCGAGTCCCATCTGAGTACGCTATGAAGTTTTTCTCATAGTGTCTCAGGGCTAACCAGTTACATCGGGTAAACAAAAAGTCAGATGTTGCCGGTGACGTTCTGCTCAAAATTTATTTTTAAAAAAACAACAATTTTGCGACAGTACCAAAATAAACAATGCGCATGCGAAAACACAAACATAATTTGGCACCTTTGTTTTTGGTAGATGATAGCTCTGCTGCATTTGGCGCTTTGGAAAACTAGCTAAAATAAATGCGTATTTTTGCTTGGATCCATTGAATTTCTTTAACGCAATTTTTCATGATGTGGTTTAGTATTAAAAATATAGGATCAAATTTTTTTTTTCTATTGGTTTCGAATATTCGGTTTCCAAATGTTGAAACTGGATTGTAAAATCAAAATCGAATATTCAAACATTAATTTTTAAGTCCCAACACTAGTTTGGAAATGTTGTATAGGTCTGACATTTTCTACTGAGTTAATTGACATTTAAACCATTTACCCTCAGCTCTTTGTAGTTTTTTTGTACAGTGTTGACTGGCACACGCAAAAGGGTTGTAGTCGAGTCTTTCACAAGTCTAGAGCCGATAAAATCACAAGTCCGTGACAAGTCCAATAACAAGAAGCAAAGGATGAACACGCACAGCCTTTGTTGGAGTTCATTTGAATAGCTTGTGACTTGCGGTGGACTTGCGAAGGCTTGTGAGGACTTGTGATGGACTCGACGACAACCCTGACACACAACCCATTTTTGGAGGCGACATTTGACTTGTACTGAATCAACATGAAGATTTTAAAAAAGCTTAACAATGTGGATTTTTTCCTCAACATGGGACACAATGAGACATGACACAAATTGGCCTTGACTAGATTTTAATCAAGTTCTTTTTGTTTAAATATTTTGTGCAGAAGTGAAAAAAAAAAATTAACAAAAAAAAGCTAACAAAAAAAGTAGCCATTTTGTCTATTTATTCCCCAGCATTTTTAGAAAGGATTGTGATTTTTGGAGAACTGTGTAGTGTGTACATGGATTTATCAAGACATGTATTAAGAAAGATTTAATTAAATAAATACTGCTTGTGTGCAGATTCAACACTTTGTAATATTTTGTGGGTTTGTTTGTGAATGAAATCGACAGAGCTGCCCCTACTTCGGAAAAGAAAAAGTATTTATAATACACAAAAACCTCCTGATACTGCAAAACTGTTACACGGTTATTCAAGAATTGTGTGCATGTGTACGTGAGCATATAGACCCTTTCCAACAGCGGCAGGTTTTCATATTCAAATGATGTGACAACAGATCCACAAAGTGTCTACTCGTGCCCGACACACGGTGACAATGTGACTGCCCCCTGTCATGGCCGCTTCTGCAAAGGGTCTGGGCCAATTTCATAAAGCTGTTTAGCCTAAAAATTGCTTAATCCAAAATTTGTTTGCTTTATAAAAATGGGTTAATAGTCAAAAATGTATATCAACTTGTGTTTTTAGCAAGAATAGCAGTCAATTAGCCTTTTTGAAGTATGGCGGACACAATAGGAGGGCGCACTTTGCAGTGGGTATAAAATCGACTAAAATGCAAAATAAACTCAGTTTTTCACTTTACACTTATTAATTTTATTGATAATCAAGTTTTTGGAAAGAAATACAATTGATAAAAAAATTCATACCCAAATGAAATTGCGCCCTCTCCTTTTGTTCCACCATACTTCTAAAAGGCTAATTGTAATACACATCCCATATAATTTTGCTAAAAACCAATTTTTATGAAGCAAACACATTTTGGATTAAGCAATTTTTTTGGCTAAACAGCTTTATGAAATTGGCCCCTGTTGATGTGAAATTCGCATTACTTTGTGAAAAATGAAATAACCACCCAGTTTTCCATTTCCCATATATGTACATGTACCATCTCTAATATAATGGTCCCAAATAAGTTGTACAAGTGCTGTGCTCACTTTTCAGCCACTCACAAATAAATTATAGTGGTACATGTACCGGTATCTTTCACACCCTGGCTGATGATTACAGAACACCGCAACGTCATTCATATGGTCATCTTCGTTGAGCACAATCTGTGTGACAGCACATTAGCGCATGTAATGTACCGTTGCGAGTGAAAACAAATCGCCGTCTGCGCATTTGCTTGGTCGTGCTACACGTTTCTTTTCTCTGCAAGCCTCACTTTGGGAAGATGGCCATGTCACGATAAAGGTCTAGAGCCCATTGTGGCAGTTAAGATATTTTCTTAATAATTGACCGAATCAAATTGGGCTGTTTCTTTGCTCCTTGGAGAAATGCATGGATGAACATTTTGTGCTCGTTTACCAATTTAAACCAACCTTTTAAGTGTATGTAGCAAAAACAAATGGGATCTAGACCTCAGAAAGATAAAGTGGTCTATCCTATGCTTATGGGTGAACATTAAAGGTGATTCTACCCAACACTGGACGATAAAAAGTGCCGATTCAAGATATGTAAATATGGTCCAAAGTAGAATATGATGACTCGCAGAAGTATTCGTTTAATGTATGTATGTCGTTTGGTTGTAACAGTTCAACAAATGTATAATGTGGAGTTTTGGGGGCTAGATTTCCATCCCGACAAACTCATAGCTAGTTTTATGACATAGCTAGTAATACAACATTCCATTGATATGCAACGTCAGCTTCCATCTTGCATTTTATGGTTTGTAGGAGCTCAAATTATACTTTTGCAGTACGACAAGCAACTACTTTGGTGCGAGGACAAATGTTTTTTTAAAAACATTCTTGTTAAATTTATACTAATTTTATTCAACAATGGCCATTTTATAAATTCATGAAATTAAAGGCCCATTGTACCATTTACAATGACCCCAAATTATACTTCACAAGTTGAAAAAAACAAAACCTTAAACTGCTGATAGCAATTGAAATGAAACAACCAAACTTGGGATGAGAGAAAAATCTACCAACTGGGCCTTATAGCTCAGTTTGTAGAGCATCTGGCCGGTAAGTCAGAGGCCTCGGGTTTGAATCCCGATAAGGGCCTTACAATTTGTCTCTACTACCAAGTTTGGTGGTTTCATTTCAATGGTGATTAGGCACCATACCAGATGTTGCGTTCGTTACTTTGCCCAGTTGCGCCACCATGCAACACCGAGAGAAAAATTGGGTCCATAGGGAAAACCTGAGGGAGTATACCAACTGTGCCTTATAGCTCAGCTGGCAGAGCATTGCCCGGTGAGTCGGAGGTCTCGGGTTCGAATCCCGATAATGCCCTTACGATTTTTCTCTCATCCCAAGTTTTGCTGATAGCAATGTAACAAACACCACATTTTTTTAATACCTTTCTGTAGGAAATTCACATGGAAGTGTGCACACTATTTTTTTAATGCATTTACCAACCACAAATTATGCATGTTTTTTAAAGGAGTTGTCCAGATTTTTTCAGAAAATGGATTATATTCTAACCTAACAATCGCATAAATACCTCCCAAAAATACTACCCACGAGGAGAAAAAAAGGAAATTTACAATGGAAGTAAAAATGTTGGTGTAATTACTGCACTGCTTTATGGAACGGATAAATTAGTTTACAAAACATCAGTGGTTTTTTTACGATATCCCTGGAAACATGTGGTTTGGGAGTGCGAAATTTCAGCTTGTTCATGAGAAAAATATGACAAATGATATGGCATCAAAATCTCAACACCCTTGGGAAAATGTGATCTGGACACGCTCCTTTAATGGTTTCCTGAAACATTGCTGCATCTGGTAGCTGAATTCTATGCAGGTAATTAGATTACCAACACTCCTCTTTAATAGATATATAATGCTGGTCTCAGCTGCAAATGATACAAATGATACAATGGGCCTTAGACGATTTTGAATCGTAAGCATTCGTAAAGACAATCGTAAACATTCTTAAACGATCGTAATTATTCATGTTGGTCGCAAAGTCATTACAGCATTTTTTGAATGTTCAGAAATGTTGTGAACGGTCGTATCATCGCACTGGTCGTAAGATATCGTAATAAAGTCGTAATAGGTCTTAACAAGGTTGTAAATAATCCTAATGCCATCGTAAAGGTTTTTAACCAATCCTTCAGCACTATTTCAATACAAACTTTTAAGTTTTGTTGACGATTTGATACAAATGCAATTTAAAATGCAAGTCACGTGATCGTCATAATTTCGGTCGCCAAAAATCATAAAGAACCGCAAGCGATCGTAAAAGATTGCAAACATTCGCAAAGTGTCGTATCAGTGTCGCAAGGATTCGCATCAAAATCGTTTCCACTTTTACGATCATCGTATGATGGTTTCATCAGGGTCGTACAAGTGGTCGTAACCTGTCGTAACAGAATCGCAACATATCCTTTTTGGTCGTTTCCGTCACGATAATTAGGGATTTCTCAGCTTTTTCATTACGATGTAATGCGATTCTTACGTCGTGTTGATTCGTATCCAAAATCGTCTAAGTGTGAAAGAGGCTTTTGGGACAAAAAAATTCCATAGATGGGTGGGTTTAATGAACTTTTATTGAGACAAGATTTCTGGTGAAAATAATTATGGCTTACACAAAAAAAATTACAGTAATCTAAATACACTGATTGATCACATTACGCCTCCCTCCCCACTCCCCCCCCCCACCCCCAAAAAACAAACAAACATCCAAGTACACAAACAAAAAATTTCTCCTATCAACATCTAGATGACCTCGCAATAATTTACTGTCTACAAAATACCAATCTTTACATTCCAGTGCCCGATCCCGTTACTATACACATTTACATGGGTCTCTCCACCAAGTTGGTGACAGAAAATTCACTCATACATATAAATGGTTGTGGCAGTGTTATGGTATAAAGCCCTGAGCTTCATAGATGTTTTCATTAGACAATGGGCCAAATACATAAAAACTAGCAATTGCTTCTTCTAGGCTTTTTTACTTCATTTTTAAATATAAAAATAAGCAAGTGCTATCGAGCAAAAGCATCTACTCTTCAGCGAAAGCCAAATGTTTGCTTTAGCTGACGGCTTTTTTTTAGGCTTCCCTAGCAATTGCTTCGGGTTCTGAACAATAGCGCTATTTATCAAGGGGCGTACGTATTACGTAACGGCTTTGTATAGACGCATGGGTTTGCTTCATCTTCATCCGGGACTCGGACGTCCGGGTCGAGGGGAACCCTACCATTTTCAGGCATAAATGTTTGCGCCATGCAGCCATTCGACATGCATGTTGTTTGTCGAAAGAAAATAGTTTAAGATAGGTTTCGTGCGAGATTTCTTTGCGATTAATTCTACTTCTGTACACTTTAGACCTACTGACCGTCTCTAAAGGTAGATTACGGTAAATAAGGGTTGATAACGGTAAATCTTGTGTGATAAGCAAGAGCTGAAGCTCCTATTTGAGGAGCTTGAAACACTACAAGCAAATGCTTAGTAGCAAAAGCGGTATTTTTTCCGTATACATTGAACAAAGATTTTAAGGAAATTACCTCCTGGAATCAACACATAATGTAATTTTAAGATATACTTCCCACTTGCACTGTTGTCGCAAATGTTGCTTTTCTGTAGAAAAAACACGTTTTCATCTTCAAAAATTGCCTTCAGTTAGTGGACAAGATAACCATTCACGCGCGTGCGCAACGCCCTCTGTTATCGCGCTTACGCACAGACCGCTCGCATGTCATTTTGTGCATTACTTTATGCAGTAATTTTATCATTTATTTCTCTCAGAAATGCAACATTTGCGACAGAAGTGTCAGTGGGAAGTATATCTTAGAATTGAATAAGCTATCGATTCCAATATATAAATTCACCCAAATCCATGTTCAATGTATATTAAAAAATAATCTGCAAAAGCTTGTTTTTATGTATACGTTTTTAAGTAACTGCTAATCTGGGAAGCTCTTTTTTGGACGAAATAACCATGTATGAATATGTTTTCAAGCAATTGCTTTTGCATTTGCTTCTGCTTGATGAGCTTATGCTTTTGCTCGGTGCTTCTTCTCATAAGTAATCGTTAGTGTTTATGTATTCAGTCCAATTTCTTACCGTTTTATGACATTCTTGTTTTATAGACACCACACATTAAACAGTGTCAAGACATTTTACTGGGTCTGTAAAATACTTTACTGTCGTGGGATATTCTTTTCTTACTGAAATTAATATTGACTGATATGGCTGGGCTGGCATGAGACAGTTTTTGAGGTATGGTATGGCTCAAAGCGTGACCCAACTTCACGGACAAACCCACATGGATTGTATTGGACTCATTTCTTCCTAGAACTGGAGTGGTATTTTTCCAGGAGTATTTTCTTGAAAGCTGCTTTGTTGTCCCAGAGCTGGGCGGCGTCGAGGTTGAGGGGGCTTTCGTTGTTGGGTTCTGCCAGGTAACAGAAAGAACAAAATAGAAATAAGGGAAATAATGTCTGGTAATAATAGACAGTTCTTATATAGCGCATTTCAGATCCGACGGATCTCTCAATGCGCTTTCTGCATTATTACCCCTGGTCATTGGGTTCATTAATATCATTCCTTAATCCTTCTCAGCTCCCTGGAGAGTATACAGTCCCGTGCTGCTTATGCGCACAGGGACTAATCAAACACATCAGCTTTCTCTACCCTCACAGGTACCCATTTCCTCCTGGGTGGAGAGAGGCAATTCATGGCAAAGTGCCTTGCCCAAGAGCACACGCACCATGGACAAGCCGGGATGGGATTCGAACCCACGACATGTGGATTGACCATAGTATCCTCGGGAAACGCACTTAGTATATAGTGCATACTGTGTCATGATGGGCAAAAAATACTTTCACTTATCATTTGGACCGACGCAATTGCATAATAAATTTGCCCATACACAACGCGGTATGTGTAATATACACTTTGTGCATTTCCCAAGAACACGGTAAAAACTCACAGCATACTCGGTGGGGATTTGAACCCACGACCTCCTGCATACTAGGCAGACATCTTACCCACTCGACCACCGAGAATGCCAGTGCCAAATGGCAGGTCGATGGTCCTACAGTACACTGGACGACTGTAATTATATGAAATAATGGAATTATTGCGTTGGTCCATACAGTGTTTAATGTAATTTTGCCCAAAATTACATCTATTTAACATTGTATGGACAACACGATAATTCTCTTAGTTCTTGTAATTACAGTGTCCCGCTGTAGGACCATCGAACCTGCCATTTAGCAAAACTCTCACTGCCTCATTTGTTGAAAAGTTTGTCATCAGGATTGTGTTTCTGACATTGAAAACAAGTGGCCCAGATTCCCATCAAGGATTATACATTAAAGGCACAGACTCATCAGCAATGCGCGCGCGTCAAATTCGTCCCTCGAAATAAGCAGCTCCGTGTCTTTGCTACATGGAGCTGCGTGTTTCGTGGCACGATTTTGGCGCGCGCATTGCTGACGAGCCCCTGCCTTTAAGCAGTACATACAGTAGGTAGAACTTTTAAATAAATTCGTCAACATAGTAAACTCTCTTTATAGCGCTCTTCAAGGGACTGAAATAATAAGAGCTTTATATCCAGAGAGCGCTATAACCAGTGCATACAAGTATACATGTACATGATGAAAAGAATAACGGCTTGGACTTTAAAAAGGAGCCTTGTATCAGAAAGAGCTTTATATTAGGGGGTGTTATAATGAGAGTTTACTGTAATTCCAAAAAGTATTTCCAAATCCCTTCAAGTCTTGCAGCCAAAAGGTTATACTGCCTTCTAGTGGCCTGACATACCTGCTAATAGTCCCTGGATGGATAGTAGAATCGATTTAACATCATACGTCGGTGACCATTCCTCCTTGAGAATGTCTAAACAGATGTTGCCTTCCGTGTCTACATTAGGATGGAAGCAGGGCGTTAGGAACTTGACCGTGGGTGCTGACATGGAGTAGTTGGCTGGAAACGACATGGACAGCCTGTAGATTAAACCTTCGTACATCTGGGAACAAAGAAATGACGAGAAAGAATTAAAAAAACAAATTTCTTTCCTTTAACCCTAATCCTGTGGTCCCAAGGAAAATTGTGTACAAATTGGGGGATTTTGTACCGTTAAAAGGAGTTTGTTCAGATATTCCAGAAAATGTATTTCGTTCTAGCCTAACAACTGTGCAAAATACCTCCCCAGAATCCTATCCATGCAAAGTGGAAGCAAAAATGTTGGTGTAATCACTGCACTGCTTTATGAAACCGGAAACCTTCATTTACAAAACGTTTTTTTATTTTTTTAATATCCTTGAAAATATATGGATTGAGAGCAAGACAATTTCAGAATGGTAATGTGAAAAATATCACACATGATATCAAAATCTCATCACCCATTGGAAAAAATTGGGCAGTTGATCATGGCTTTAGACCCTGTGTGCAAAATATGTGAAACAGGCTGAAAAAAGTGTTTCCTCACAAAATCTTAAATTTTTCCCACTCAAAATGTTGGGTTTTCCCAATCTCCAATGTTAGATAAGTCATTTTAAAGAAAAACATTTCCGATCAACTTCTTAACTCCTACCCTAGTGGATAGTGCATTAGGCTTTGGGGTGATAGGTCCATGGTTCTAAGCCTGGTCACTGCTATTGCATTGTATCCTAGACAAGACACTTTACTCCACATTGTCTCCCTCCACCCAGGTGTATAAATGGGTACCGGCAAATAATGGTTGGGAAACCTAACTAACTGCTGGGGGTAAACCTGCGATGGACTGGCATCCCATCCGGGGGAGTAACAATGCTCCTAGTCACTCCATGCCAATGAAACCGGGGAGTACCGGCCGTATGAGCCAGGTTGATTCGTGAAGCGACTTCACCTACCTTTACCTACACCCAGACATTGAACTATAAAACAAGTGCAATTTGTACAATATTTTTATACAAAAAAAAGAAAAAAGTATGACCCATAGTAAAGCAGACGCAAATTTCACAAAGGGTTGCAGCCATTTTTTGGTCCGAGAACTGGACAAAACAACTGCCATTTGACGTTTGTGTATTGCCATCGGAATGCACGAGAGAGGTATACAAAAACCGTCATTCTTTGCCCAGTTTTCAGACAACACTGAGACACATTTGAAATTGATTCTTGTTTCAAACATAAATTTCAAAATGTTTGTACATTTTTGGACAACTCACCGAGTCTGAACTTCCTTCTACTGTTGCCTTCCAGAAGAAAATGTTGTCGCCATCTGGGAATGCTGATATGCCTTTTGGTGGGCACATCTAAAGGAAAAACACAAACAAACTAGCATCATTTTCAAACTACAAGAATTTTATGTTAATGAAGTTCGTCTAAAGCATCTCTTGTCAAATTCTTTTGGATAATATTACATCTTAGCCTGAAGGGGCTATGATGTCTTAGGGTCTGTGATGTCTGACTAGGGTAGATACCGTAGTTCGAGGCTTAGTTGATGCTACTGTGTTGTGTCCTTACTCCTTAGATTAAAAACTCCACATTTTCTTTCTCCACGCAATAGACCGATCCAGTAAGCTCCGCCCATTTTGGAATTGACCAATCACAGCCTCAGGTTGAGGTAACCAAAACGTGGATCTCCATTTTGGTTACCCGAGTCCTCAACATTTTGTGCACAGAGGTACGGCGAAATGCAGCACGAGTGACGCAAAAACACCATAAACATCATTTGTATCAGCGCAGAGGACCATTGCCGGTTTAAAACGGATTGTATATAAGACTATCCAAACCTACTTTTAATCCCTTCATAAATGTGTTTTTGTGTAAACGGGAAAAACTCACCAAAATTAGCTTGTCGTTTTGCTATGTTGTGCATTCACTGCGGTCTAGATGTGTGTCGAGATGTTTTTGTTCGATAGCGCGCGTTACGCGTATTGCAGGCGTGTTGTACGTGCACGCACACGACCAGATACTTAAGTGCACATTTTGCTTTCGAGCGTGCAGTTTCTGTGTGCGTGTGCGTGTTTTGAAACGCGCTGACCAGGGCGGCGCGGACGCTGACGCACGGCGCGGCCACGCGACTCTACTGCACACGTGCCTTACATGTGTGGCATGTTGCTAGGCAATTTCTAAATGGGCGGAGCTTACTGGATCGGTCTATTGTATGAACAGTTACTTAAATAACAGCCTGTTTGGAAACACAAGTAAAAGCAAGTTTGAACAATCACTTTGTAGCCCACTATCACTTTATAGACCAATCTGGTAACCAAGGACGCACTCCGCCATACTGAGGTGTCTCCGGGAACATCAACTGTAAGTTTTGTTTGCTGTTGGTGAAAACAAAACACGCTTGCGGCATGTCTGTTCCACTTCCAGTGACGACACAATGCTACAGTTTGGGATCACCTGAGAATGGCAGATACCGGTACATAAAATAAGAAACGGATCCTCTGTATTGGTCATTTTGTCACAATGATGTTTACGTTCTGTGGGGTAGTTTCCAGTGCTAGTACAGAGTTTCCAAATACTCCACGAGATGGTCCGTGTTTGGGTCAAAACGGCCAAACTATATACACATGTATTCATTACCCAGACTTGCTGTAATTTGCTGGAGAGTTGAAGGTGGGACCCTGCACTAGATAGTCAGGGAAACCGATAAGCAGGTGTCTCACAGGTGTTTTCAGTAATAAATAGCCAGTACTAAATTTTCCCATACATGTACATGTATATTGGGCTCATACAGACCACCGCACACGAATGCAGACCGACTCACCATAAGATCCATTAGTTCCTTCTGTAGTCTGCAAAATGACAGAAATGAGAAAATTAACATGAAAAAGTAATAATAATAAATGTTTAAACAACGCTGAATGCCGCAATGGGGCGACATTTCGGCAAGACTCTCGCCGGGGACCACCGAAATTTCGGCAAGAGTCACTCAAAATGACACTTTATTGTTTTACCCAAAGCTTCCGGAGATGGTCACAGACCGAAGAGAAACAACTCCAGTCCCGATAAAAATGGTTCTCGACCTAAAAAAAATGGTTTTTGACCTAAAACATTTAGTTTTAAACTCAAAAATATTAGGGCGACACCAGAATGTCGCCCTATTGAGCAGGTCGCCCTAATATACTTTTTTTACACACGATTTGTCGCCCTATTCTAGCATTGATAGTAATTCTTTATATTATTTCTCTATTTTATTCAATGGGGCGACACTTTTTGTGTACAGAGCCCTATTAGGGCGACGCGCTTGGTTAGGGCGACAATTGGCGTAGCCCCAATATTTTGGTCAAAATCAATTTTTTAAGGTAAAAATCCATCTTTTTCAAATCGAGAACCATTTTTATTAGGTCTAGAAGCATTTTTATTAGGTCTGGAACCATTTTCGGAAGCTTCGGGTAACAGAAATTTGGTGTCCAATCGATGTCTTTTAGCCGAAATTACGGTGGTCGTCTGGCAAAGTCATACCGGCGGGTCGCCCCTTTGCTGCATTAAGTGATATTATTATTATTATTATTATTTCTTTCTGGTATTCATACCAAGGATTCCTCAATAGTGCTCATTGCACCGTCACTCGCAAGCGTGAGGAAACCCATGAAGATTTGGAATATCAGTTGTTTGTTTACTAATATCAGTTGTTTGTTTACTTCTTGCTGACAATAACTACGGCACGCTCGGTGGTCGAGTGGTTAAGACGTCTGCCTCGTATGAAGGAGGTCATGGGTTTGAGTCCCGCCCAAGCACGCTAAGAGTTGTTAGCGTGTCCTCGGGGAACGCACTTTGTTTTCCAGTGTGTTTTTTTGTGTGTTTTCTGGTGTTTTCCAGTGTTTTCTGGTATGTTTTGGGGCGTTTTCCAGTGTTTTCTGGTATGTTTTGGGGTGTTTTCCAGTATGTTTTGGGGTGTTTTCCAGTGTTTTCTGGTATGTTTTGGGGTGTTTTACAGTGTTTTCTGGTATGTTTTGGGGTGTTTTCCAGTGTTTTCTGGTATGTTTTGGGGTGTTTTACAGTGTTTTCTGGTATATTTTCCTGTGTTTCCTGCAAAAATGTTGGTGTTTTTCAGTAAATAGTTTTACCATGCTTCTTTAATTTCCTCCCACATTTATTTATTTTTTATTTTTTTGATAAAATCTGCATTTAGGCCTAGGCTACTGATGCCTTATTTTTAATAATAGCCTAACTTAAGTCAATAACAAAAATTAATGATCAACTTCTCAAGTCTTACACAATTTTTCTTCAACATAATTTCATACATCGACTTCTCAACAAACCCGAAGTCAACAAACCTCTTTGTCACTTGATGACCATCTCTTTTGTCTGTTGCTTGTTTGGTCGTCTCTTTTTGTCTGTCTGTGTTATTCGTTGCAACTGCCATTGGATCTATGTTTTGTGATGCCATTTCCATGATTTATTCTTTGGAAAAATGATTTACAAAGACGTTTGGACAAGGTCTCTTTTCGTCTTTTCCTCAAGACCAGAAGTGCTTCCTCCTTACGCTTTGCCGTCTGCTCCGGTTCTGCAAGCACAAACAGCACACACAATATCGACTATGCTGCGCTGCACGGCTGCACAGAGCATAATGAGCATTCGAAAATGACCTTTGACAGGCATCCAATCAAAAGGGAGTTGTTATAGATGTGACCAATCAAAGGCCGTGTTTCATTTCGCTCCGCCTCGCTGAGAGGTGAGCGAACTTTGGTAAACAAAGATGGCTGCGCCCATGTTTACCTCGATCCCAGGTGAAGGTTTAGTCCTCATACGCTAGTGCACGTAATGTGGATTTGGTTACGAGCATGTACTTTCACTGCGGTGTTCTAACGTGCGTCCCTTCGGTGTTGAATATTAATCATTTCCATCGAAAAAATGGCTACAATCAGAAGAAGGAAAGGCGACAATGACGAAACGAAACAAAACCCACCGTCTGCAGTGTGGAAACGAGCTTTTGTTTCTGGCTCTAAATGGCAAGAAAAAGTAAACATTCGTGCCATGAGCATGATGAGCATGATTAGTTTTGTAACTGGTTACGTTCGTCGCGACGTCGGTCGGCCGCCGCGCCCCCCGGCCGGCCCACGGCGGCCACGGGCAGCTCGCGGGCGCGGCGCCGGGCGGCCTGCGTACACATGGGGCCAGCCTAACTCGGTCCCAGTTCAACTCGGTCCCATTTTTTATTTTATAATTGTTATCATAATTAGGAAAGTTTCCCCCATGCCATGTTCAAACTAAAACAAAAAAGGGCCTATGCCTATATTAAGGCCAAACAAAATAAATGGTGTGTTTACGGTAACCCGACCTACCTGGAATTTTTGAGGCCAAATTGCCAACCTCAAACTTTTTATTGCCAATTTTAAGTTGATAATTTTAAATGAGCACTATTTGCAATAATTTCCAACGAACATAACATTTTCTACACTTGTACATGAACATGGTTAATATAAAACGGGGCCAACGACTCAGTTATTGGGTCTAGTGTTAATATAGCCACGCGAGCAGTGCTTCGGGAAAACCCTCAGCCCTGTCGTCTAATGTACTCCAAATCTGTGGCAAACTCACGCAAATGAAATTTGTCCCATGGCTCTGATATTTGCTCAATAGGTGCACTCCCCCCAGTTTGCAAAGATTCCGAAGAGTACGCATCGATCCGATGTCTAGTTTCGGTGAAATCGTGGGGAAAATTTGAGACCCCGTGCGATGAAATACCAACTTTCACCAAAAATCAAATGCACGAGAGCGGAGATGTCAACACTAGAATGGTTCCACATCCTCAATTTACTTCCCTTCGTCGTAAGATGAAGGGAAGTAAATATGAGGACAGCGAACCAGTCTAGATTGTGTTGACCTCTCCGCTCTCGCGCATGGTGAAAGTCGGTATTTCATCGCACGGATCGGGTCAACAATTGATAGGTGCATTAGTGAAGAGCAAGGGGCTTCCCCGGTGTCTCTGGCCGTTTCTAATTGGGTCTGTCCACACTAATGACTATGTGCACAACTGATAACTTGGAGAGTGAGACACAAAAAGTGACTACACCTAAAACGGCAAAAAAATTGCCCCCTTTTGGTCTTAAGTACATTCCCAATCACTTATTTTCTGTGATGACCAAAAATAGCTGTTCTCTCTGAAAATTCTAAGAAATTACAGGGTATTCTTGAAGATGTCACGTTCGTGATGGGGACAGACAATGCCATCTGAAAAGTGCTAAAGGCATTGATTACATTACAAAATAATACCCACACATCATGTATTAGCTCTAAAAGATTGATGAAACATTAACCCAAATCAATTGTGTGTTGATTTCTTGGAATCTAACTGAACGTCCAGGTTAACACCTTTTAACAGATCTGTTAACACAGTGTTAACACCATGTTAATTATCTGCATTGTACATTGGGCGAAGTCACAACTCTGGGTTTAGTGTTAGTGTAACAGATCTGTTAACTTAATCAGAATTGTGACCTCAGAACAAACACTGTGTTAACTCGATGTTAACATGATGTTTAAGACGTGTTAGTGTTACATCTCATGTTAGTTCAATACCTCATGTTGCACATCCTGTTAGTGTAACAGATCTGTTAAGTTAATCTAAACGAAGTGGGTGGTGTTAATTTTGATTAATTTGGAACTTTTGTGATTCTCAATAAATTAAGTTTCATTTCTTAACACAGCTTATAAATGTGTTGGATTCTGCATTCTACCCACAATTGAGACTTTTTTTGGGGCTCCGTGAAGATTTTGAAAATTTTAATAATTTAGTGGTAAAGCTCGTGTAACATGGACCAGAGGTCACAATTCTGTGTTAGTGTTGAAAGTTGTGCAGAACCCTATACCGACTTGACATTTCCCAAGATGCCAAGTCAACAGATCTGTTAACAGATCTGTTACACTAACACTAAACTGGTTTCCCGAGACGCCGTGTTAACAGATCTGTTACTAACACTAACACGTAGCACTAACACTAATTGTGCCCTCACTCACTGCAATTTGCGGTTCTGCACACGGCTTTCAACACACACTAACACGTCGTGTTAACACGGCGTTTGTTCTGAGGTCACAATTCTGATTAAGATAACAGATCTGTAACACTAACACTAACATGTAACACACACAGAATTGTGACCTCACCCAATGGCTCAGCATCTAAATCAAGGCTGCAAGTGCTAATTTGAAATTTATGAAACTGATTCATTTATGAAACTGATGTTTATTTTTCTTGTAATTCCTGCTCTCAGGATGAGTTTCTTGATGTAATCTACTGGGGAAGGCAGATTGTAGCAATAGTGTGCGGAGTCGTCTGGGGACTCATACCACTTAAAGGCTTTTTAGGAATTGCTTTGTGAGTACAACAACAACAATTATATAATATTGGATGGCTTTGAGGGTGATAATATGACAATATCCCGCACGAGTCATGAAAATACGTTTTTTTTCATGACGAGTGCAGTATATTCTCATATCCCCCAAAAAGACATCTAATATTATTATTGTTATATAAAATGAAGCTGATACCTTCTTTGTTTTGTAAAATTTCCACAAGATTTTTGTCTGTTTGGTGTTTAAACCTTAAATTAATTTGCAATGTTTACAACTGCATGTTTACAACTGTTGTACAGTATTTTGTTTGATACTGTACTCGCGCGCGCGTTGCACAAACGCACAGTGCATTCACTAGACGCATGACGTGTGCATACACATGTATGCACATTGGATTGGTTGCTCTGTGCTGCACAGTATCAGAAACGCACGGTATCCGCAAAAGCTTCATTTTATATAAAAATCATAAATGGATCTTTCTTAGGTCCAAAGGCTATTTTGGCAATCAAAACGATATTTTCCTACAACACTTAACTTCTGTCGGAAGAAATATAACTTTAACTCAAAAAGGGTAACAATCTGACAAATTACATGTACTTTTTCCAAAACTCTGTACAAATTTCTCGTATAACTGGACACTGGACAGACACTTGTGGGATATATTTTTTTCTGTCCTGTTTAGGCAAGTTACAAAGAAATTTGTAATTACCCTTTTAGGGGCAAGTTATTTTCTTCGAACAAGTTAAAGTTATTTCTTCTATTTTGAAAGATAAAAGCATTTACTGGAAAATTTTACCTTGATTGCCAAAACTTTGTTCAGTTATGCACCCATGTATTTAGGGCCATGCTAATTATTAAAATATTTCAATATTTTTAAGAATAATTGATTATTTTTAGAGATTATGACCCAGGGACCGCCGGGGTCAATAAATTCGATACAAATGTCCATGAGTTTGGGAAATCTAGATGCAGTGAAAAGCAACTTGGCTCCACCGGGATTTGAACCGCGGACCTTATGCTTAACGTGCAGAGTATTTGATCAATAACCCAATGTTCCGCTAATAGAGTGATGTGGTAAAAACTACCCAGACAATTTGTTTTTACAAACCTTACAGACCCCTCCATCTTTCCCATGGGTGTTAAGATTTTACTCGTTACCATTCTGGAATTTTGGCGCCCTTAATCCGTGTATTTCCAGGGATATCGTCAAAAACCCACCGAAGTTTAATAAACTAATTTATCCGGTTTTTACATAAAGCAATGTGGTATTACACCAACCATTTTGCTTCCACATTCAAATTGTGGAATGCAAATTTCTTGCTTTCATTTCATGGATATTATTTTAGGGAGGTATTTCATATGATTGTTAGGTTAGAACGAAATCAATTTTTTGGAATTTCTTTGGAAAAAATCTGGTCACGCTCCTTTAAAGTGTTGTTGTTGTTGTTGTTGTTAATTATGGCACATATGACAGGTGATGTCCTTTGTGCCACTACATAAACAAATTTCTGCAGAGTTTTCTCAAAAGTGCAGTGGGAAATAATAGGTGGACTGTAGGTCAGGACGTTGACAAAGTGAAGGTCCTATAAAGTGTTAATAGCATAGTAGTAACAAACAACAAATTAAACCCAATGTAGAATGGCATTGTTCCAGAAATCTATATAAATTGTGCATTAGGCTTTAATGCATTTTTTGCTGAAATTACTGAATAAAACACATTTTGTTTTTGTGCCTCAGATTTGGTGCTGTCAATGCAGGGATATTATACTTGTACTTCACCAGTTTCCAGGGTGTGGATGAGGAGGATTACGGCGGTGTGTGGGAACTGACTAAAGAGGGATTCATGTCTTCGTTTGCATTGTTTATGGTAAGAATTAGATGGAATTATCATTGCAGTGGAAAATTTTGTAACATTTTAATAATAATAATAATAATTATTAGATTTGTAAGAACTCTGGATTCAGCAATAGGGCGACATTTCGGGAAGACTCTCCCCGGAGACCACCGAAATTTCGAAATATTAGGGCGACACCAAAATGTCGCCCTATTGAGCATGTCGCCCTAATATAGCTTTTTTACACACAAATTGTCGCCCTATCCTAGCATTTATAGTTTTTGTATAGCGCACATATCCACCCTGCAGGGTGCTCAAGGCGCTGTTACCATTATTACCGCTGCCATCAGGGAATCACCAGAACCATTTTTCTTCAACTAGGTGGGTGCTGGTCGGGCGCACAACCCTATCAGCAGTTAGATTGTGGCATTCCCCTTAACAGCTTCCCATATATCGCTTGGGTTGACGAGGCAACTGGGATTAAGTGCCTTGCCCAGGGACACAGACACGTTGGTCGAAGTGGGGCTCGAACCCCCAACCTCTGATTGGGAGTCCCGCTTCATACCCACTAGACCACACGCGCTCAGGGTATGTTCAGACTGGTTCAGATCACAAGTGAAAAGTAGCCTTGGTTTCCGATGGTTTCCGCACCAGCAAGCACTCCACAGCCAGATTAGGATCCTAGCATACCCACGCCTCCACAACCCAAGCCATTCTGCTTCAGTGCACACATTGTACACTGAATCCCCTCAACCAATACTTAAGCCTTGTATTATCACGAGTCCGGCACTTCTCCTGAAGACGAACATAGTTCACACTCACCGGTTCTTTTTAGAACCACACATATACAAATGAGATTCACATGGTGCTACCACAAACCCATTATTTTCCTTATCTTTTTTTCTGCAGGTTGTATGGATCATAGTCTATTCAGCATTATTTTTCGACTGACATCGGGCGCTCCTTAAGTCCGTTTATGCGTTACACTTACTCCTTGGAGTATACTGGTGTTTTATTTCAATTGTTGGATTCACTGCCATTAAGGGTAATATCTGCCATCATGTACACAATGCCTCTCAAATTCTGTAACATGCCAAACGGCATTATTTATGATCAATAGACTACTAAAGTATGATATCAGTTGCCAGGGTAATGCATAGTTCCGACCTGTCAATCAAGCCGAACCCGCCGACCAATCACTACAGAGCTAGCAGACGGCGCCCACATAGGTCAAAGTGATGCAATCATCACACAATGATCACGCGATTTTCTGCCCATACAGTTTGTATGTTGTATGCGCCAGTGACCGGGTGAATTTTGGTTTCAATGTCGGGCGATTCGCTGTTCAAAGGTAGGAAAGCGCATTTTTATGAATATATGTCATCCCTGCATTACTAGCCCTTCGCTCAGTGTGTGCTACGGTAACTGTCGACCCTAAGACATAAATACCTTGGAGTTTTCTCCAATAAATCTGTGCTTTCCATGCCGAGTCCTGTTGCTTTGTACGTTGTGTCGCCATTTTTTTGCGATGGCTTGTGAGCACATAACAACAATATCTAAGGGGCGGGGTTAACTGGGCAATCACGGAACTATGCATTGGGTCTAAACATTCGCTAGTAATCTGAAACGTCCATTGTTAAAGCGCAGGGAAACGGTTCACTGATTTTAGTTTAGACCCAGTAACCTTGGCAACACACAGTGGGTGACGTTTTCACTTTAGTGCTCTGCATTCAAAAATGCAAAATGCCAGTTTGCGCCAACCAAGCATGTGTGAAACATTAAATATATTATAAAGTAAAATAAATTTTATCTCGTCCTCAACATGACATTTGGCATATATCCATTACATGTATTTTTGAATATCATGTTAGATTTCATCATATGCCCTATTAATATGAAGTACTTTAATTCTTATAAATATTTTGGGCCTACATGTATAAAACGATTTTTCCAATGCCTTCCAGGAAATGTTCTTAGATGCACCCGTAAGTGATATATTGAGTTATATGCTTTCGTTTCAGAATTGCTCTTGAAAAATGGCATACGAAATGGGGAATAAGCCATGCTTACATTAAATGGAATTTGAAGTATTTTTATGATTTTTTGCTAAATTTGAATGAAATGTAGCAATGTTTTGGTTGGGTTGAAATATGGAAAGAAAGTAAAATTTGAAATAAAATCACATTTTTACTCAAAATATATCTTTCGACAAGAAACATCCTGGAGTATTATTTATTCTCATTTTGATAATTTGTATAATTGTTTTACATGTAAACAAATAACCTACCTGGAGGCTGTCTCAAAAGAAAATAATATGACAAGACGGTGGGAGAAATTATCATTATAAACTCATTTTCAGGTATGAGTATTTGCAGCCCACAAGTATCTTGTAGGTGGGTGGTTTCATTGGCAGCCGATGGCCAAAGACAATGGGGAATCTCCTTACTCTTCACAAAAGAGTGCTCTGGGATCTTTCAAGTGTGTTACACAACACGCTGGACCAACAACGGCTTTACATCCCTTTCGAAGGATGGAGCAATTGTGGTTAAATACCTTGCTCAAGGGCACAGGTGCAATGACTGGGTATTGAACATAAAGATTTCACCTCAATGTTGTGAGTCAACAACTTAAACTACTCGGCCACTTGTAATGTGAACGTTCTTTATGTTCGACGAAGCAGTTCCGACCTGTCAATCAAGCCGAACCCGCGACCAATCACAACATAGCTAGCAGACGGCGCCCACAAAGGTCAAAGTGATGCAATCATCACAAACAATCCGCGATGTTCTGCCTATACAGTTTGTATGCGCCAGTGACCGGGTGAATTTTGGTTTCAATGTTAGGCGATTCGCTGTTCAAAGGTAGGAAAGCGCATTTTTATGAAAGATATGTCATCCCTGCATTACTAGCCCTTCGCTCAGTGTGTGCTACGGTAACCGTCGACCTCAAAACATAAATACCTTTGGGTTTTCTCCAATGAATCTGTGATTTTCATGCCGAGTCCCGTTGCTTTGTACGTAGTCTCGCCATTTTTTTGCGATGGCTTGTGAGCACATAGCAACAATATCCAAGGGGGCGGAGTTAACTGGGCAATCTCGGAACTATGCATTTGGCAGTCACACTCTTGGGTCTTTCCACAGTAAAGGGGGCATTTTGGCAACACAGACCATATTTTCCAGAAAATACCTTTGTCTGTGTCAAAAGAAAAGAAATAAGTTTCAGTTGTTCTGAAGAGATAACTTAGGCCCAAAAGGGTTACAAATAGTGTGACAACATGCCTTTCTAAAAACCCTGTGTACAAATTTCCGATATATGCTCGTAACCGGGACGGCCTAAAATGTAATAAGTGTATATTGGAAATGAGAAAAAGGCATGTTGTCACACTATTTGTAACCCTTTGTGGGCCTAAGTTATCTCTTCAGAACAACTAAAACTTATTTCTTTTATTTAAGTTCAATCCGTTGGAAAAAAACTGATATTTTAATAAAACTTTCTATTTGTATGGGAGAATATATGAAGATCCCATAACTTGCATACAAACAAGTTTAACTTGCATTAAAGCCATTTTTGTGGCTATGGGAACATTTCCCAATGCCCCATTATCCAAGAAGTTAATTCAGTAGCTCTTTGGAAGTAGCCAAGGGTGGAATTTCAAGGAACACTTGCACAAATTCCATTCACACATGCAAGGTAAAGGTCTTGAGGATTATCAGACAAAGTTTGGTGGGTATTGTGCTAGCATGTTAAACTTGCTGTAGAACCATATGTATTTTCCCATAGGTTCTAGGGGTTAATACCCCACCTACATTTTCTTCACTTTGAAAATTACTGAAGTCTCGTAGTTGGAACTAGGTTCAGACAAACACCAGCCAAAAAAATTATCACCATGCACTTCATTTTATGAAAAATAACCTTTTATTAAAGAAATTTCATTTCCAGATATTTGTTTTCAAACCTATTGTAGAAAATGGCATTTTAAAGAAATATTACTAAGTAAAATGCAATAACTTGGAACAGTTTTAGTTTTGCGGTTTATTAAAGGTCGTCTCAACACTACTTGTTTGGTAATTACCCTCCAACAAAATTCCGGAATTATTATCTTTAAGCTTACTTGTTATCAAGATGGTAGTAATCATCCTGTGAAATTATTTCGTCTGAATTTCCCCCATTCATGAGAAAAATGACAAAACTATTTGAATCTCCAAAGATCGCCCACAGACGCCATTAATTCATGCACAAAAACCATACTTGTATTTTTCAGGTTTTCTGGAGTATTACTGCATCTACGTGGCTGAAATTTCTACAAGGTAGTTTTCTCGACCTATGCTTTTAATTACCAGTGGAAATCATGCCGTTTTTAACAGTTTACCAAACAAGTATACTACCTTAAAAGGCCATTGTATCATTTACAATGTTTCAACATTTTATTTCACAAGTTGACAAGAAAAAACCTTTCTGAAAGTGTGATAACAACAGTAACAATCATTGCATAAATTCATTTTTGAAAAAGATGACTATGCACACATTTGTTTAATGATTCACTGAACACAAAAACCATGCAGGGTTTTTCAAAGGTTTTCTAAAGCCTTGCTGCATCAATGTAGTTTAAATTTCTCCAGAAATATGTAAAAAAGTTTCATCTTGCAAATGAGACATGGCCCTTTAAACCACACAAATGGTATGATGAGGGGGAAAATGCAAACAGAAATTGAAGATCCAACTTATAAAAAAGTAAATCTGTGTATCAAAGCCTGACAATGACATAAAAAAAAACTATCATTCTCATAAAACAAGATATTTAATTATCAAGTGATACAAAGTAAGATCATGTATAGGGAAAAATATTTTAAAAAACTGAAATTTCCAATAAAATCATTAGGAAGTTTTCTGCTCAGATACAAAAACGTGGATTTAATTAAATTTAGGATGAAAACAATTGTATACTGTACATGTAATGTTTATTCAGACTCTAACCTGAGATCTCTTGCACCAAATAGGAAAAATAATAGGGTCCTCATCGAGATTTGAACCTGAGACCTCTGTATTTACTTGCCCATCCTTCATGAAAACTGAAAGGAGGGTAATAGAGCGTTTGCACTGGCAACCATTGCAGGGGGAAGGTGTTCATATTTAAATGTGACAATAGATCCACAAAGTGACTACTCGTGCATGACGCACGACCGGTGCCAATGTGACTGCCCCTGTCATGGCCACCCATCTATTGTGCCTCATAGCTCAGTTGGTAGAACAACTGCATGATGTGCCAGAGGTCTTGGGTTTGCATTTTCATAATATGCAAATATAACATGGTGTAGGGTGGATAGCCCATATTAGCTCCCTAAGATACTGGAAGTTGACCAACTAGTTACCGAGGCAAAAGCATAGGAAACTAGTTTTGTCAACTTCCAATACCGACAGGAGCTAATATCGACTAGCCACCCGAAATAAACCATTTGTTTTACCATACCTCATACATATTCTTCACCAGTTCAGAAACAATTACCGCAGGAAAAGATGAGTAAAATTTTGCGTGTCATTCAGCTTAGGGTGGATTCACAGCTTTTTAAAAACGTAATTTCAACACGCGTCGATTTGGAAATTTTGAGTGAAAAGATGCACTGAAAATCACAGAATCACGAAAACAAATGTTTTGTAGTACTGTCCTCACACGTTTGCTTCTTGTTTTCCAAGTGAGGACACAGCCTCTATGTCCTCACACCAGACATCACCTGCTGACAATAGGATCAGTGGCTAGTGGGCTGTCCTCACACACCAGCATGGTGTCTATCAGGCAATGGCAGCCACAGCCTGTTGGGCAAACGTCCTCAGTCTTAAACCACTCCAGCATGTGTGTGGTATGGCCGCCGTGACCACAGGCTAGACAGAAGCTTGATAAACCTGGAATTATTACAATCGTGGAAAACAGTGTTTAGTGATTAACTACAATTTCCAACAATGTATCTAAAAATTCACACTCAATCTAATTCAGTGCTGTAGGACTTGAGTCCGGACTCAAATCCCTAATTTTAAGGACTCAGAGATTTGGGCCAAGTCCATCCGAGTCTAATGAAAAACAAAATGCATTTGCAATAAGATACATTTTACAAAAAGTATATTATGAATGCCGGAAGTTATTTCAAGCAACATTTATGAATTATGTTGGGGCTCAAAATTATTTCGACGATGTCAAATGAAATTTTGAGAATGTGAAATTAATAAATTCAACCGCTTGAAATGATTTTGCACACTCTAAATATAGTTCTAAATTCTAAAACCTCCCTGTACAAATCAACATAAGTTAAGGGTTAGTGTGAATCCACCTCAATGGAAAATTTGCACAAGAATGCTTCAGAAAGGCATACTTTCTAAAGACTATAACGGACTTTTTATACACAAAGATCTTGCAAGCATTGCAATGTCCATTCAACTTTAAATAAAAAGTTCTTGTTCGATAAAAAAAAAAAATTTCGCATACATACCTTTGACTGTTGTATGGCATATTGCACAATGGAAGCTGTACTTCTTGCAGTGTTCACATTGCACGTGGTAAGATCGCTTGTGACATTTCTGGCACACTACTACAAAATCAGAAAAACCTGTAAACAAACAAATGAACCAGGATTATACTAAGATAGTAGCCTAGTGGTATCCAATGAAGGTCATGGGAGAGTTTCCAGGTGGGTACACGATTTACATAAAGTAAATGATGTGACAAAAAATTTCCATACCATAAAGTTCGGCCGGGGTCACATTAATTTAATACAAAATCCCATTTTGTTAAGAATCCTGTCTGGGCAAGTATCGCTGGGTTTACACTCAAAATGGCAAAGGTGGATACAGACTCGGCATTTTTAATGCGGCCGCAAAACTTAACATTTGCTGTGTTTACACTACACCTCGATTCGGCTTCAACCAATTTTTACAAACCACAAAAGTCACCGCTGATTGTTACTGCAGTACACGTGGGCTGTTAGGTGTTGCAGAACTGGCGCCTGATTCGTTAATTAAAATTACCACATAGCAGGCACCGCCCCAAGGACGCTCCAATTGCCGGATCTGTATTTGGGAAGCGTTTACACTACAAGTGATCTTGACAATTGTGGGGTTCAACCCTACCCAAAAGGTGACTTTAAAAAGGCGAATCAGACCCGGGTCTGATTCGCCTTTTTCAATTCACCTATTGCGTTTACACTTAGCGTCTACCCGGCTTCAACACGCTTCTTTTGAAATTGCGGAGTTTGATTTGGCAAAGGCGAATCAAGAGTGGATTGGGTTTTCAGTCAATAGTAATTTTTTGTATAGGCACTGAAGACAAATGGCAAACATAGCAAATGAGAATGCACAGTAAAATTACATGGAGGAATGTTTTCCCGAGTGGGGCAAAAAGTCCAATGGAAAAGTGCCTGAACTCTAGTTCTTACATAAGTCCATATTTGTCAGAGAAGGCGAGGTTACGTAGTTGAGTACTTGAGCTCTTTGTTTGAGTAGTTTCCATCGAGAGAGGATGTCTGCGTAGCTCCTCTTGAAGGCATCAAACTGAGCTGTAAGAGATGGTTCCAATAGCCTGCAGGATACAAGAGGGAAAAATAATACATACATTTTCAAATCAAGCAAGCAAAAATTTGCTGATTTGGGATTTGAACCTTTTTGTTTGAAGGTTTTGAAAATGAAATTAAGACAAACTGGTTTTAAACACAAATCAAGGATACTACTGCAGACAAAGGGGCAAACTCAAATTTGTTTTATTTCTCAAAAAAATGGTGACCTTTTTGCTCTTCAAATTTTTTTTGACAAGTGGTGATGCTGTTTATAGCCAATCATAGAGGGAACCAACAGTTAAAAAACAAAGAAAAACATGTTGACTCAAACATGTGGGGATTGATATCAAGAATCCAGTGAAATCACAACTTTTTGTACACACGTCTATGAATCATTCTTCTGTTGTTGGTGAGATACATCACAGCTTTGCTCATAAATATGGAAATTCGCATTAGCGTAAAAATAGAAAACTTGCAAGTATAGCTACAGAAAACCGTGAAATTTTACTTCGCAAGTTGACAAGAAAAACCTGACTAAAAGTGTTGATAGCAATGGTAACAAACACAACATGAATTCTTTTCACGTGTAAAATAGAGTTGGAAGGTTCTTTTTAAAAAAAATAATTTATGTGGCTGAAATTTCTACAAGGCAGTTTATCAACACTATTCTTTAGTTATGCTGTCGTTCCTGGAATTCGTTTCATCTGCAAATTATTTAATGGGCCATTAATTGGAACTCACCTTGTACTGAGTTGATGTCGCTCTTTCTCAAGCGACTCCGGGTCACGGTTCTCACGGAAGCGGTAATCGTCAGGCGATTCTGAGAAACTCAGCGGTTGTGACGTTTTCTCGCTGGACCACTCCTTGGTGAAGATCGGATCTGTCCTGTCTGTCACAAGATACTAACAAAGGAAATTTAAAAAAATATAAGCAAATGAAAGGAAATTGGAAGAAAGAGGACAGTAAATGTGTTTTTGTTTTCTTTTTGGAATAAAGATATATATTATTTTCGGGTATTAAAGGAATATACCTAGGAAACAAAAGACTTTGGGTTGCGGTACCCATTACTGAATGATTCGAACCAGCTACTCAACACTGGCCAGCTCGGTGGTCGAGTAGTTGGGACGTCTGCCTGGTGTGTGGGGGGTCGTGGGTTCAGGTCCCACCTGAACGCGCTATGACGTTTTTCTCAGTGTCTCGGGCAAGCACCGAGTATACAGTGCCAACCAAGTTATGTTGGTTAGGGCAAAACACACCCTAATCGTACATTATTGTAATACAATGAACAGGAAATATGACCCACAGAAAAGGCGATATGAACTTTAGCTAGCCACCCGTCCACCCGTGTTTTGGACAGGCAGTGTGTGATTTTAGACAGGCACTTTGCGAAATGGACAAGTAGATTTTTGTCAAATGGGCATTTTGTCAAATTTATGCATTTGTGCGCCTTTCAATTTTTGCCAGTCATAAGACGGGTACTTTTTAACTGCACCTAAGTAGGACAGGCAGTTTTGGAAATCCCCGAGTCCAGGCACACAAGTCCTTACAATATATTTAAAAAAGTTGTATGCAAAAACATCATTTGTTGCTCAGATTTCTGACAAAATGGCGGCGCCCATACAAGGCATTACTGCAATTGCCATTCTTTGTAAACTTTGTATCCACATTTCAGTGGGTCATATTTGTATGAGTACAATGTACGAGTTTAGTTTATTTCTTTATGCACACGCATTTCTCCTTAAAGAGTTTGACACTTGTTGCATACCTGCCAACATTGCCGAGTAAAAAAAATCGGACTGTAGTGAAACTTGCAACTGTCGAGTTGGTACAACGGTCAAGTTGACCTAGTACTGCACCCGTTTTCATGTACACAACACATGCGGCGCACGCGGGGAGTCAGGTCAAGTCAACTTTTAACACTTAAAAATAGAAACAGTTGGCAGGTATGCTGTTGGCACTTACACTTTTGACAACATCCATGCTGGCAGATGGCACTCCAGGACGGACTGAGAGAGATCCGAATGCACAGGTTAGCATGGCTAGTGTCTGTACATCATGTACACTGCTGTAGTGATCCAACCTGTATGCAGATATAAAAACACATCCATCACAGTCAAGAATTACAAGACATTTTAACTAATTTTAGGGGCGTTCGAGATGCTTAGACCGTGTAACCTGGAGAAGCCCCCAGAAGATGCAAAACAAATGACACAGGGTTTTGCTTTTAATTCTGGGAACACAGGTCAAAGGTTGTTGCCAGGCGGGGCTTTATAAATGCTGTTATCGTTTGACCCACAAGCCGGTGTCATGCAGAATTAGTTGCCCAAAAAGTACCGCAATAAACTTTGTCAATGCCCACAGACATCTACTGATTAAGCAAAATGTATTTACAGCCCTATTCCCTCCTATTTGCGTCATAGATCTGTGTTTTTCTTCGTACTCACGTCGCGATTCCAAACTGTCTGCCATGTTTTACTACCAGAGGTTACTAAGTGACACCATTACACCAAGCTTACCACCAGAGACCCACCCACGAGCTAAGGCAGTGGTGGCTGCCACCGTGTATCACGTGATGGCTAAAAGAACGCTCCGGTGTAAGTTGGTGTTACACGGTGTAAGCATCTCGAACGCCCCTATTAAGAGTTAACAGCCTTGCGTGCTGCTTGCGATGTGGCATGTGACATGGTTAGTGGCGTGGCTAGTGGTGCGACTTGTTGCTCAACTTGTTGCTCGACTTGTTTCATGATCTGCGGCATGCCTTGTAGTGCCATTTATGGCAAGCTTGCGATGGGACTTGCAACACAACTCGTGAAAAGATTCCTGATGAAATTTGTGATGCAATGAATTCAGAAAATTTCCCACACACTACAAAACTTCTCAGACTACAGTTCCCACAAGATCCAATACTGACAGTGTTTGTAGCATCTGTCTCCCAAAGGGGTGTAGAGCCCAGGGCATCTCCCCATCAGGATCAGGGTCAGGTCGTAACTCACTGGAATTGGACAATGCTGCTAAGGACCATACCTGTAGAATAATAATACATTGCATTTATTAGGCACTTATTACCGGCATTTCTACGTATGTTATTAGCTCTTTAATTTATGTTTAAAAAAAGGAAACTTACAAGTGCCTTCCACCAAAACGCCAAATGAGATACATAGGGGGGTGTTGCCATTGGCAGCTGACGGCCAGAGACACCGGGTTATCCCGTTACTCTTCACGAAATGTTTGGGTTCTTTTAAATGCATTACACAACACACTGGACCAACAACTTTACATCCCTTCCAAAGGATGGAGCAATTGTGGTCAAGTGTCTTGCTGTGGTCAAGTGTCTTGCTGTGGTCAAGTGTCTTGCTGTGGTCAAGTGTCTTGCTGTGGTCAAGTGTCTTGCTGTGGTCAAGTGTCTTGCTGTGGTCAAGTGCAGATCATGAATATTCAACAGGCTTACATATTCAAACATGGCGTTCATGAATATTCAACAGGCTTACCTGGTCCAACATGGAGATCATGAATATTCAACAGGCTTACCTGCACCAAGTCTGTCCTGCCAACTGCGGCTGCTGCTTTGGCATTCAGAGTACACATCAGTGGAATGTTGTGGGATATAAACCTGGTCAAACATGGAAAGAATTTAATAGCAGTATCACAGAGGAATGCCAGTGTGCGAGAATTCAGGGAAACTCGGGACGACTCGTGGGAAACTCGGATTGATTCTGGTAACTCTGGGACAACTCGTAGCAACTCAACTAAGTCGTGGAGAAAATGTTAAACTTGTTTAAAGCACATGTGGTCTTGTGTGTATACAGCCGTGCTCGTAATCGAAGGGTTATGGGTTCGAGCCCCACTTGTGCCAACGTGTTAGTGTCCGTGGGCAAGACACTTCATCTCAATTGCCTCGTCAACCCAAGAGATATTTGGGGAGCCGTTAGAGGGAATGCTATAGGAACTGCTGATAAGATTGTGCGCCTTGGCCAGGTTAAAGCAAAATGGTTCTGGTGATTTCCTGATGGCAGCGATAATGTTAATGGCTTCAGCGCCAGGAGTACTCTAGGGTAGACAGGTGCACTATACAAGTGTCCACCATTACATTATTATTAAAAATGTTGTCATGAGTTACCAACTATATGTAGTAAGAAACTCAAAGCAAACTTGTGCAATTCGTAGCAAACCCGTGTAACTCTTGTCACTTGTACCTGAGGGAGTATACCACTGAGCCTCATAGCTCAGCTGGTAAAGCATCTGCCCAGTGTGTCAGAGGTTTAAGGGAAAATCTAAGGGATATACCACTGTGCCTCATAGCTCAGCTGGTAGATCATCGGCCCGGTGTGTCAGAGGTTCAAGGGAAAATATAAGGGATATACCACTGTGCCTCATAGCTCAGCTGGTAGAGCATCTGCCCAGCGTGTCAGAGGTTGTGGGGAAAACGCGAGGGAGTATACCACTGCGCCTCATAGCTCAGCTGGTAGATCATCGGCCCGGTGTGTCAGAGGTTCTAAGGAAAATCTAGTGCCTCATAGCTCAGCTGCAGGGATGCCAGTGGCTCTTACCTTCAGGGCCGGAAAAGAAATCCACTATGCGTGTACGTACGTATACATGTACGTACGTGTGCACAAAGCCTTGCCAGCACATGTACAGTATGTACATGTACAGTATGTACATGTACAGTGTGCAATATCACCCGCACCACTGCTGTATGAATACAGCGCCCTCTATAGTCTATGTACTTCTGATCAATAGTGTGGTTTCGTAGTACTTTAGCCGTGAATGATTATGGCCGGGATACAGACATACTGCATGTGTGCAAATCATGTACATAGGCTGTACATACATGTAGTATACATGACATAGGGCATATCCATATCCGGACATCGTTGATCATGCAGTAAGTGAGACAATTTTCTACGTTTTTTTGGACTTAAAGAGTTGAAAATAATATTTTCATAAATAATTTATTTTTCCGGCCTGGATTGCGGGATTTCTTTTTCCAAAATAAGAAAAAGCCGGAATTCCGGCAATAGCCGGAAGACTGGCATCCCTGCAGCTGGTAGAGCATCTGGGGTCGATTTCACTAACATTTACGATTCTTCGTAACTCGAGATGCGATGGGTTACTGCTCCGTAACTCGTGTTTCGTCCTAAGAACAATTTCAAGAAACTTGCGATGGGTTTAACGATGCATATCTGCCATGGCAACGCACCGTAAGCTACGATGAGGCAATGGGTCATCGTAGCGTATATTTTGACCAACGATGGTCGTTGTTTTTGCCGTTTTTGGAGGATGAGACGAACTCTGGCTCCCCAAAAAACTGATTGCCACTCTTGTTAGATTCTATGCTACGCGATATAAACAAGAGAAAATGTATATTACGGTACCCACGATTTTAGCTGGGGACAAAGTGTCGCTTAAAAACTGTTCAAGTGTCCGATGTTTTCACTGCATGCATGCAGAAACGTAACACGAAACATATGCAGTTGGCCATCCATACATTGTCTACGTCAGCCACAAAGTCGTGTACGTACGCACGCCTGAAATACAAATTTGAATGATGCCACTGTGTTCTACACGCGTCCTACGTACGTATGCGCAAAACAAATAGCGCTCACGCGCTCTGTGACTGCACGAAAATGGTACGCGTTCATTAAGCTGCGCGTCACGCGCGCGCTTGCACTACGCAGAACAGACACGAAGACTTTTTGAAGTCGTGTAGCCGACGACCGTTTTATTAAAAACTTAAATTAGAACAGCAAACAGCCTTCGAGTAAATATGCAAATAGCCCTAATCGATAATCGAACGCATCGCGCTTACGATAGGTTTGGTGAAATTCACCGCAGCACCCATCGTAGCCACGATCCATCGCAGCCGTACGATTCATCGTAAACTTATTATGGACCTTAACTTACGAAGAGTTTAGTGAAATCGACCCCTGCTTGGTCAGTCAGAGGTAAGGCCTATATGATTTTTCTCTCATCACAAGTTTGGTTGTTTCATTTCAATGGTGATTATGTACATTGGACCATGCCAAATACAGTGTTCATTTTTAAATCGTATACATACTGGTATTTCTCAGCTAGTTCCTGGTGTACCGGCGTCAACCCTACTGCACTATACAGCACCACCAGGCTGCTTGCTACTGCAGTAGAACTACTTGAGGACTTGGACGATAATGATGCATCAGAACTGGATGTCTTCTTACGATGCTTGCCGATTCGACGCTGTTTAAGTTTCCATGGGAAAATAAAGTTGAAATTTACTCCAAAAATATCAGTGAATGGGGCCGTCCATAAAGAACGTACGCATGAAATGCCAACTTTTTGGTCAACTCCCGCTTTCCCCTCTCCGTATTCAAAATTTGGTAAACATTGTGACGTCATATGCTTCATTCAAGTCACTGTGTTTTGCAGTTTGGCGCTTGGACTCAGGAAAGCGCGAATCAGGTCACAACAGCATACCTGCCAACATTGCCGAGTAAACAAATCGGACTGTAGTGAAACTTGCAACGGTCGAGTTGGTACAACGGTCAAGTTGACCTAGTACTGCACCCGTTTTCATGTACACAACATATGCGGCGCGCGCGGGGAGTCAGGTCAAGCCATGACGTAGGAAAACAAGCAATCAAATCTGACGTCATCCAAGCAACTTTTGCATGGTCGACGTCATCTTCCGTTTCAAAATTTTAAAAATGGCACAGCACATAGCCGCATTGGCTTCAAACTTTATCATGACATTTAATTGTGTTGCCGATGTTGAAAACAAGTGCCCCGGATTCCCATGTAGGCTAATGCATTGGGCAATACATAGGTAGCATTTACATTAAATATCACAATACGTCCAAACAAGTGTTTTCTCTTTCTTTAATTCTTTTTTATTTGTAAAAACTGTCGTTTTGTTTGGGCAAAGTTAAAGGACTCACTTTTTCCCTCTCTTTATAGAAAGTACGTAGTAGCGATTGATTGCTGGTGCCCTGGCCCATGGATACCGGTTTCAATAGATTCATAGCGCTAAGTGATGACAGGGCCCTGCAACATGGACAAAAGTATTTCAAAGGTCATCTTTTCTGAATATTATGAATAAATTTGCATTTTATGAATAAATTTGCATGTAAAACAAACTTAATTTTAACCTTGGTGTAGTGTGGTGACTGCTAGTTTTCTTGACTGTACTGGGTCGTAGAAACACCACCAGTTTATCTGTAAATATTCATGGAAAGAAAAAGAATAAGTAGGCCAGAAAGGAAGGTTTCCCTTTAAGTACATTTAAAGGAAAATTCTAGACGAAGACAATTAAGTAATGATGCGTCAAATACGTCAAAGGTTTTTATGGTCTCTTGGCATTTGCTAAGAGTACGAGTATGCAGTATACGGATATTGTGCTCATTATATGTAATTGAGAAACTATTGGTAAAGATGCATTTTGGTACACTGATGACCTGGTCAAAAACAGAGTCGTTCTAAAAACAAAACCGAGATATTATTGGTAATTATAAAGTAGGGCACATATGAATCAAAGGGAGATATCCTGTTAGGGTTGAATCTCCTCTTTAAAATGACACAATTATGCATAAGGAAGAGGCAAGAGCTGTAAAGCCTAGCGTACATCAACATTGCAACTGGAAGCAACTAGTGGCAACTGGTGTTTCCAGCAACTAGAAGCAACTAGTGGCAACTGGGAGCAACTGATCAGTTGCTTAAAAAGGTTGATGTACGCACACTTGCAACTACTGGCAACTGGAAAAATCCCAGTTGCCGCGAGTTGCTCATGTTCTACTTTCTGGCAACTAGTTGTACCCAGTTGCGGTCAGTTGCGTCGATGTACGCGTAGTTGCAACTAGTTGCTGTCAGTTGCATCGACAGCACACATCGACAGCAACTGATCAGTTGAGTTGCTTCCAGTTGCAATGTCAATGTACGCTAGGCTTAACCTTTTCAAACAGAAATCTTTACAACATAGGCTCACAATTGTATTTATTAACCACATCCAACAGCAAAAATATGCCAGTTACAATTATTGCTTCACAGCCCTCCAAAATAGGCATTCGGTTGAAAAGAGAAGATTTCACATGCCTGAGCATTTGAGCGGAAATCCAAAGATGAGCACCACTGGTTGTAGCCTGGTTGTGGTACTTGCACTCTTCAGCAAAGCACATAAATCTAACCACCGGTACCGACTGCAGTACTGGCGGTTTTTAGCAGTACCTCCTGCACTAAGTGAGCTGTTCTTGAGCGGTTCCGCAGCGGTACCGCAGCGGTACCGGCGGTTAGATTTGTGTGTCTTCCCTTAATGCACTTGCTCTATCTTTTAGATAACAAGTCAAGTGACAAATCCATTGTATTCTGCAACGTGCCTAAAAGATCCCACAGCATTTGTTCACAAGAGATAGGGATTTTCCCATCATGTTAGAAGAATCCGACAATATTTTCAACTCCCGATGCTAGTGACTTACCAACGCCACAGAACCGAGCCCCCGATGTCCTAGGGAACGGAATGTTGATGTCCGTGGGACTGCCATACATACTCAGGGTTGCTGAGGATGTCTGCTTAAGGCTGGAGGCTGCTGTTGTTTTGGGCATTTCTGCGGGGATCTCTGTGCCTAGCTACAAACATGACCAAGGTTTGCAGAAAAAAATAATATACTGAGCATCAAACGAAATTTCTTTTTGTATTCGTCTATGTTAAAACGTTTATGACCGATGACAATTATTCCTAAATGTCAGTTTCACTTATTGGTAACATGATATTGAGCATGACATGCTTGAGTGCCTCTCTATATGAGAACTTCCCAATTTGATATTTCTGCTGAAAAAATACCTTGATAAGTTTCCTTTGACTTTCAGTATTATAATAATAATAATAGACACATAATGATGATAATGGTGGATTCTTGTATAGTTCACATGTCTAACCTACAGAACCATTTCACCAGAACCATTCCGCTTCAACTAGGTTGCTGCCTGACCAAGGTACACAACCCCATATAGCTGAAACGGGTAAAGTATTAGCATAGTAATCTTACAAAAACCTCCAACAGCATAGGTTTTCTGTGATAGTTTCACGGAATATGTCTTAACATGATGTGGTATCTTACATTCATGCCACCGGATGATGGGCATTTGTTTTGGCAAAATACATGCGAGTATTTCCACGGTAAAGAGGGGCATTTTGGCAACACAGACCATATGTTCGAGGAAATACCTTTGTCTGGTCTCAAAATAAAAGAAATAAGTTTCAGTTGTTCTGAAGAGATAACTTAGGCCCAAAAAGGGTTACAAATAGTGTGACGACATGCCTTTCTAAAAACCCTGTGTACAAATTTCCAATATACGCTCGTAACCGGGACGGCCTAAAATGTAACAAGTGTCCGTCCGGTTACAAACTTATATTGGAAATTTGTACAAAGGGTTTTTAGAACGGCATTTTGTCACACTATTTGTAACCCTTTTTTGGGCCCAAGTTATCTCTTCAGAACAACTGAAACTTATTTCTTTTATTTTGAGACCAGACAAAACCCACTTAGATTTAGAATTCCCTCCAACAGCTTTCTAATTATCGATCAGGTTGACAAGGCAATTACGATTACATGTAAACTTGTGTCTTTTCCAAGGACACAAACACGTTGACACCAGTGAGGTTCAAACTCAAATTTCTTGATTATGCATACCCACAAGACCACACGTGCTCGGACCACACATGTCAAAAAGGAAATGCATGTATACACAAAAATGGCGTTGTTATATTTTAAACTGTAGTCTGACTAAAACCCACAGACTTGTAAGGACTTGCAGGGTCTTGCCCTTAGACGATGAGTTGTTTCACTTGTTATGCTACGTTTACACCATGTCCCCGGCAGTCCCGGCGCCCCGGTTTGGCCAAAACGTAGCGTGCCGTGGAACTTTTGTCGTCTTTTTATTACTTTGGCTCGACTCGGCCCTAGTTGGACCGGTGTGTTGCGTTCTACCACGGTGCGTTACGTCCCGGTACGGAAAGCGTGGCGCGCCGTGCCGGTTCCGGGCCGCGAGGCGGACGGCGCGCTACGTTTCAAGCGCCGTTCCACTACGGATGGGTCCACGTCCCAGGCCGGCCTGCTAAGTTCTGATGCGGTGCCTCACGTCCGTCCCGATCGTGTCACGTTTGTTGTCCCGGCCCAATACGTTCCCGACGGTGTGCGAGGGTCTGCTGTGGCGACCTGCGACTGAACGTGGCAGCTTTCACGTTTCACGCCCGGTAGTCACCCGGTGGTCTCCCGGTGAGCCCCGGTGGGTATAAATAGTGCGCTCCACACCTTCATTTTTACTTTGTCCTGGAGCGCGACGCAGTGAGGCGTAACAGGCCGTGAGCAACAACCGTCACACACCTTGTCGCACCGCAGTTTACCAGGCCGCATTCACACCATGCTGTAATCGCTACCGTGTCGGGCCCTGGCAGACCGTGGGGTGCCAGGCTTCCAAACGTGGCGGAGCGCGAGGTACCGGCCGCGATCAGAGGTCCCCGGCACCCCAAGGTGCCACACCCCGGTGAGTCAAGGCACACTGCGGTCCGTCACGCCCTGTGACGGAAGCCCCGTCCCACTGCGGCCCAGGACGATTCTCATTAGTGCCGGGACTGCCGGGGCAAAATTTTTGACAGAGCTGCTCACCGGCCGGTAGCAAGGGTGAGCTACGGTCATTCACATTTCGCCACCCCGGTCCCCTACGCTCCTCGATGTCCATCCCGGTGCCTCCACGGTGCTCCTCTACCGGGGCGCCGGGACTGCCGGGGACATGGTGTAAACGTAGCATTAATGTATACCGAACGCAAGTATTATCTCAGAAACAAGTTGAAAAATACAGCTTTGCGAGCTGGTACCTGCATTGTGTCCAGACTAACTGATAATTGCTGTAGACAGGGTTCCAGACAGCGCTGTTTGTTCTCGGTGTGCCGCATGCAAGTATCCTCAAGAATCTGTACCAAAAACGAAAGAAAATCCGCTAAAAATGAACAGATGAAAAAGCATAACAATAAATATAAATCCATTCCAAATAACTTTTTTTGCATTTTGAGAATTAACGTCTGTGTTCAGCCTTACTTTGAGTAGCTTGTGCTTAACAGTGCCATCCAAAGTAGTGGCTGGAAGGAAGACTAGCTGGGGAGCGGCTTTCTCTGGGTACGTGGTTGGGAACATAATTTTCATGAGGATAATGTGTCGATTGGAGAATGCAGTGACTATGCATGAACGTCCTTCAACATCCATCTACAAGGAAAAAAATGTGTTAAAATATCATTCATCCAATATAATTCTTGGTCAGTTGCGGTACTGGCCATTCAATGCCAGTCAGCTCGGTGGTTGAGTGGTTAAGACACCATTGAAAAATACTACACTCTGTAGAACTGTGAACATTTTGACAACTTTAGAATGCCCCTAGTATACACGATTGGTATCTCGAAAATCAGAAATGTTCACAGATTTATGCCTAACTTACACAATATAAACATGACGACCGTAGAAAACTTCCCCTGAAATGGTTTTGTCTGAAGTGCTATAGTCTTTGAGAAATAAGTAAAACAATTAGTTTTCGTCTCATGAGACGAAAACTCAATTCGCCCCCAAACCATTTCGCCCAAGTGCCATTTCGCCCCCAAACCATTTCGCACGAGTGCCATTTCGCCCGAGTGCCATTTCGCCCCAAATCACTTCGTCCAAACACTACATCGTCCAAATGCCACTTCGCCTCAAAACCACTTCGTGCACAGGCCGTGGTTCAGGGCAATATGGTTCAGGGCGAAGTGGTTTTGGGGCGAAATGACTGCAAACCCTTTTTTGACTGTTTTCTCAAAAGTTAGACGAAGTACGGAGCTGTTTTTTGCTCAGGTTGGTTTTAATCATGCATATCTTCAATCACACAGGGGGATAAAACTATTTGTAACAGTTTACCAATCATGTATACTATCTTTAACTCTTAGATTAAGGAATTTTTTCAAGGTCTATGATGTAATTATTTGAAGACCACCATTTGTTTATGTGTACAGGTGAGACGCTGGCAGCGGCTTTCCGGCCGGAAGTAGACATTTCTCGAGCCGCTGTGAGCAGCTCGCCATAGTGAAAGAGTTAACAAAAAAAATATATTGATCAACTTCTTAACTCTAACCAACACTGCCATGCATCATTTAGCAAACACTAACCTTAACTGTGATATTGGAATAGCTGACATTGAATGACCCAAACTCTTGTTCCAGGACGGACGGCTTGTGACCGTAACTACCACTGTTGATTAATCCTGACGATCCTATGGACTCAGGTCCAACTGAGTTTCCCATGGTACCGTTGGCATCCAAGGGATCTTTACGATTGGCCCCCTGGAGGGATGACGGAGTATCCACCGACGGGGTGACAATGTCTGGTTGGTTGTTGTCCTTTGGGGTGCCTACTAGCTCAAAGCTGCTGATGAGGGGGTCTGGGGGAGTTAGGGGAGTTAGGGGATCGGGGATGTCTTCACCGCACAGCTGTAACAGGAACATGGATCAATCATTTTTTTATTTTCTTTATTATTAGGATTATCAAGGATTCCTCAAAAGTGCCCATTGCACTGTCACTCGCAAGTGTGAGGAAACCCATGAAGAAATGGCCAGAGACACCGGATATTAATCCCCTTGCTCTTCACGAAAGAATGCTTTGGGATCTTTAAAGTGCGTTAACGTTACCTAAAACACTGGACCAACGGCTTTACATCCCTTCCGAAGGATAGAGCAAGTGTGGTTGGGTGCCTTGCTCAAGGGCACAGGTACCGCAGCCGGGGGTTAGGTTCGAACCCGCGATCCCTATGATTGCGAGTCAATGGCCAAAACCACTCGGCCACAGTACCCCACATCAGTGATCGACTAATCACTTTGGAATCGCTTTCAAAGGTGTTCCGCTTTAGTGATTTCCATTCAGGTCCGAGTGGACCCGTTTGAACAAAGTGATTTCCATAGCAATGAAATGTGAGAATTTTGTAGTTTTCAGAAAACACACTTTGTTGGGTTTTAACCCAATTAAACTTGTGATGGATGAGCTGACCTCTGAAACCACACATCTCAAGAACAGTCTTAAAAGTGCAGGAGCTCAGGAAGGTACTTCCGGGAGAGTGGCGCACCCTGCCTCAGTGGCTTAGTATACAGAGGCTGGTGCAGTCAGCGATGAGCCAGTTTGGGTGGGCGACTATAGTTAACTAGACCAACCATAGTCGATCTAGATGTCACCCGAATGCTGCGTGGTTTGACTAACTAGTCTGACTAGAGGAACCAAGCTCAGGGGGTAGGTTCATCTCTAGTCGCTTGTAATCACGTCACTTTTCAAGATGGCAGAAAGGTAAACGCGATTGGAAAAAAAAGCTTGCGCTAAAAAAGTGTTAATTTATATCAGAATTAAAGATGAATTAATAACCAATTCTATGGTAGCTTTTGGTGAATGAGTTGAAATGTCTTTAGTAGAACATACGAGGGCAAACATGGGGGAAAAGGTTGCCAACAATTGCTTGTATTTTTTGTAAACCATTGACGGCGGCCAGTGCAGACGATTTTTGCCATGTTTGACTAGATTTGACTGACGATGCATTCGGGTAAAAAACAAACAAAAAATCACAAATTGACTAATGGTCAGCACCTGAACTTGTTAAATCTTATCTTTCTTGATTATTTTGGTCAGAGTATAATCTACGTTTCTTTACAAAGAATTTACAATGAAGTGGACTTACATGTACTTCATGTTTACCTTTTGCAGGTGCGTTTCCACACACCAGATCCTAAGACTGTGATCTCTGGACCAAGTCACAAGTTGGTAGTCCATGGAGCCTGTAGAGAAAGGTTTTTAAACTTATATTACTCAGGGGAGTCGACCCTTATGTCATCACAATTTTGCAGTTGATTGCATACCCTCAATAAAATATCTGCATACACCCCACAATATCCCTAACTTATTGTGAGTAGTGTATGAGCTCAGGCCCAAAAAAAGAACCATGTTTAGCGTAAGTTTAAGTCTCCCAGAATGAAGCGGTGACGCGTTTTTTTTCCCCGCTTTTCTTTTTTAAGTGGATTCCAAGCAATAAAATCAAGCCAACAGTATTTACTGCCGAAAATCCATGGGCATTGTGGCCCAAAAGTACCGGGAAAAGACGGCAACGTTGAAGTTGTCGTGAAGTTCAAGCAGCGTTCGAATTAGCACTGGTTTGTTGGCCAAATGACAGTTGAAATCATTTCGGGCCAGCTAGAAAGCCTCCCCAAATGGTCCGGCTGTCCAGTTGAAATAAAACAGACTCACGCCGTACAAGTTAAGGGCAAACGCTGTCAAGCCCTGACTGCTGTCAACAGCAGCTTGACAAGATTGTGCGTGTCTAAGTTCATTGTGTTTTGGGGGAAAAAAAGGGGGGGAAAATCTTTCCGTGTAGGGTTAAAAGGGCTAACTGTAAACATAATTTTGTTTTGCCTTAACTTAAAGTAGGTAAATGGAACCAACCATCCTTTTGTGTTCTCCAGTGGAAATCTAGCACATCATCCGTGTGACCAGTGAAGGAGTGTATGGGACTAGATGGGTTGGATTGACTCCAGAGGAGAAGGGTCTTATCACCTCGTCTCAGCTGGGGCACGGTGGCTGTAATGACCCCATCACCAAATGGCTGTCAAGGGGAAGACAACACAATCTTGTTATTGATTGTTATTGATCAGTGAAGGAGTGTATGGGACTAGATGGGTTGGACTGACTCCAGAGGAGAAGGGCCTTATCACCTCGTCTCAGCTGGGGCACGGTGGCTGTGATGACCCCATCACCAAATGGCTGTCAAGGGGAAGACACCACAATCTTGTTATTGATTGTTATTGATCAGTGAAGGAGTGTATGGGACTAGATGGGTTGGACTGACTCCAGAGGAGAAGGGCCTTATCACCTCGTCTCAGCTGGGGCACGGTGGCTGTGATGACCCCATCACCAAATGGCTGTCAAAGGGAGACAACACAATCTTGTTATTGATTGTTATTGATCAGTGAAGGAGTGTATGGGACTAGATGGGTTGGACTGACTCCAGAGGAGAAGGGTTTTATCACCTCGTCTCAGCTGGGGCACGGTGGCTGTAATGACCCCATCACCAAATGGCTGTCAAGGGGAGACAACACAATCTTGATATTGATTGTTATTGATCAGTGAAGGAGTGTATGGGAATAGATGGGTTGGACTGACTCCAGAGGAGAAGGGCCTTATCACCTCGTCTCAGCTGGGGCACGGTGGCTGTGATGACCCCATCACCAAATGGCTGTCAAAGGGAGACAACACAATCTTGTTATTGATTGTTATTGATCAGTGAAGGAGTGTATGGGACTGGATGGGTTGGACTGACTCCAGAGGAGAAGGGTCTTATCACCTCGTCTCAGCTGGGGCACGGTGGCTGTAATGACCCCATCACCAAATGGCTGTCAAGGGGAAGACAACACAATCTTGTTATTGATTGTTATTGATCAGTGAAGGAGTGGATGGGACTGGATGGGTTGGAATGACTCCAGCTGAGGCAGGGTATCTGTGATGGCAAGATTTTAACTACAGTAATACACTTTAAAGTATATTGTGGGGTACTGTGGCCGAGTGGTTTAGGTCGTTGACTCGCAATACTCGGCTGAAAAGTTGGCGTTGCGGGTTCGATACCTGGCCATGGTACCTGTGCCCTTGAGCAAGGCATCTAACCACAATTGCTCCATCCTTTAGGAGGGATGTAAAGCCGTTGGTCCAGTGTGTTAAGTAACGCACTTAAAAGATCACAGAGGCACTCTTTCGTGAAGAGTAAAAGGGGATTCCCCAGTGTCTCTGGCCGTATCTCGATGTTTAGGTGGTAGATACTTGTAAGCTTCTGTAAACTCACAATAATGAACAGCGCATGTGAACATGCTCATATGGAATGTGCGCTATAGAAATGTAATAATCATAATCATACTAAAATGAAAACGTCACCCTTTGTATGTGTCTTGCCAAGGTTAATAGGTCTACACTAAAACCATTGAACTGCTTCCTGTGCTTTACCAATGGAGACATTTTAGATTAACAGCAAATGTTTAGACCCGGTTACTCTGGTTACTGATGTCACACTTTAGTAGTCTGCTAAATGTTAGAGGCATTCGAGATTCTTACACCGAAATACAACAAGTTTACATGGGGGCAAGCCTCCAGAAGATGCAAAACAAACAACACGGAGTTTCAGGTCAAAGGTTGTTGCCAGGGCATTTATAAGCACTGCAGTCGATTTCACGAAACATTGCGCAGCTTGCGCAACTTTTGACAAATGGCGCAAGCCTCATAGCTTGCGTGTTAACTTCGAAGAATGTTGCGCAACTTACGCAATAAAATGTTGCGCAAGTGGGCTTACGCAACTGCGTAAGCTTCGTGAAATCGACTGCTATTATCATTTGAACACAAGAAATAACTAGTTGTCCTAAAGGTACTGTAGTATGCTTTTTCAATGCCCACAAACATCTATGATTAAGCAAAATGTATCTGCACCTCTATACCCTTCTATTTGTATCATAAATCTGTGGGGTTTTTTTTTTGTACGCATGTTGCAATTCCAAATTGTCCGCCATGTTTTACTCCTCGCAACTCCCACACGGTGACGTCATTACACTAAGCCTTACACCAGAGACCCTGCCGCGAGCTCAGGTAGTGGTGGTTGACCTTGGGGACAGATACGTGTATCACGTTAGTGTTACACAGTCTAAGCTTCTCGAACGCCTCTGTTATAATGCAAGGGTACTCACTGTGTATTTTGCCTTCCATAGTGGAGTATTTGCCCGAAGTTCCAAGATGGCTGAGTTGGGATCTCGGACATCCCAGAACTACAAGTGAAAAAAAGGAAATATCAGAGATGCTGCTACAAACTTGAAAAAATTCAATTTGAGATGAATAATATCTGTACCAGTCTGAGTGAGCATTCATGATGACAGCCATTTTAAATATCTTCACCAATAATCATAACTTGTTTTAATTGTATTACACATGTGTAATGCCATTCTCAATAAGTGTGATAGGTTAAAAAAACCTCGGTTTCGGACACATTCATTAAATAAATCCAAAATCAAGGTTTTCTTACGTACCACGCTTATTGATAATGGCATCTAAATTAAATTTGTAAGGAATTACATTTCCATCAAGGATGCTTGAAGAACATGTGTTTAAAATTAAACAACTTGAATACGTGAAGCATTACAAGCCCTCAAAGTACATTTGAAATGTACGTCTGAATTTCTGGAATTACCCAACTATCAAAAAGGTTGACAAGCTGAAAAGAAACAGGGGGGAAAGTTTGAAATTATGAACTAGCCGTACCTTTGCCGTGCAGTCTTGGCTGGCCGTAACTAGGAAGAACTCACTGCCAGGATCCCAATCTAGACCATGGATTTTGCCCAGGCTGGCTGAGATGTACTGCACTGCCTGATTACTCTTCTACACATAGAAATGGAATGTGAGAGAAGAAAAGAAGATAAGATTACAGTGAAACCTCGTTAACCACTCGACGCTGGAGGACGTGTAAACATGTTCTGGCAATGTACAGTCACAGGGACTGTTGACGAGTTACGTTGACGAGTTACAACGTCAGCTTTGCCGCTGTCTTCCATGATTGATGTGTAAACACGTCCATTGTCCACCATTCATTTGTACACAACGTGTTTTGAACTTGAACTTGAACTTGAACTTGAACTTGAACTTGACAACTGTAGATGGCCTGTCTAGTAAAGTGTCTGTATTAACCATGGTTACAAATCACCAGCATTCGAACCATGGACTTCTCTGTTTAACACCTCATCCACTGACTGCTCCTTCAAGTCCCCTGCACATACCACCTACCCGCTTGTCCCATAGCCTGATATCCCCCTCGTGTACTGTGGCCAGGTAGTGACTGTTTTTCTTGTTCCATTTGACTTGAGCTGCTCCGGCTGCCAGGCACAAAACAAACAAGGGGAGCTTGTATATTCAGTTAAAAAATGCTTTATCTCCAAATGATATAATGTGCCCTTAGGGGTCGTCCATAAAGCACGTACGCATGAAATGCCGACTTTTTAGACCCTCCCTCCCCCCTGTACGCATGGCGTACGCAGTGGCTCCGTGGCTCCAAACCCCCCCCCCCCCCCACCCCCCCCCCCCCCCTGTACGCATACGCATTCCATATATACCTCAGCATTGGTAAAAATGGTTCAGTACTACATGTATAGTGCTATATACTACTATATACGTGTAGTACGATTCGCATGTCGCCACCTAAGTCTGAAATAAATGACAAAATGTATAGATTTCTTTTGTTTTGTTTACTTAAAATGACACATCAAGCATCATTCAACTGGGGATTTAATGGGAAAACTTAATTTGAGGAGTGAGAAAAATGTGAGATGTGTGAGAAAAATGTGTGGCCTATCTAATATATTTCGTACAAAAGGTCTGAAGCCATTGTCAACTTGTCCATCCTTTCCCGATTTACTAAAAAGACATTTTCGGTTTACATACGCATTGGCTTGGACCCCCCCCCCCCCCCCCCCCCCTGTACGCATGGTGTACGCAATGTCAACAACCCCCCCTCCCCCCCTCCGTGCGTACGTACTTTATGGACGGCCCCTTAGAGGTAAAAAGGAATTATCAATATCAATTTTACATCTGAAGGCATGCGCAAAAGTCAGCAAAACCCCTTGCCACTTAGTGTTGCCATCATTTCGAGGTTTCAATTTTAAAAACTTACCAAATGTGGAGAATGCCAAAGAAGGTTTCCTTGGTTCCCTGGTGTCCCACACATAGATGTACATGTCAACGGAGCAGGTCGCCAGGAGATCCGGCTCAAACACAGACCAGTTCAAATCACTGTGATGAAACAGGGAAGGGGACAGATGTACACAGCTCAAAAAAATTTAAAAATTCCTATATCGATTTTGGATCAGAACAGAAGTTTCTTGACTACAGTGAACTTGTGGATAACAAGACATTCATCGACAAATCACTTTGGAATCACTTTCAAGACTGTTTCACGCTAGCGATCTTATTCGGTCCAAAAACGACCTGCTTGAACAAAGTTTGGAGAATCCTGGGAGAACCCAATTTTGTTGGGTTTTCAACCTGATTGAACCCGATATGTTTAGATCCGCACGTCTCCTAAACAGCCCTAGAAGTGCAGGAGCTCAGGGAGGCACTTCAGGCAGAGTGGCACACCCTGCCTCGGTGGCTCTTACAAAGGCTGGTGCAGTCAGCCTTTTCAGAAGTTAGTACACTGTAAATGAACTGAACTTTACTGAGGTTGAGCAATATATTTTAAAGACCTTTTCACAAATAACCGGGTTAAATTTAACCCAGAGTTTCGTTTCACACTTTTAACCCCGAGAAACACTTAGGCTGGATCCGAATTAGTGACTTTGGCTGTGGCTATGGCTGTTGCTATGCTGTTGCTACGGACGGACAATGAAAGTCCTTAGAAACAGCATAGCAACAGCCAAAGCCACAGCCAAAGCCACAAATTCGGATGCAGTCTTACCCGGCTCATTTCTAACACGGTTCAGCAGGGACCTTTTTCCCCACTGTAGTTCCGCACACGCACCTACACCAACCAGTTACACCAACATACACCGGTTTACACTCGAACCGGCAAAGGTGGATACAGACCCAGCATTTTTATTGCGACCGCAAAACTGAACATGATTTGCCGCATTTACACCACACCTAAATTCGGCTCCAACTCGTCTTCAGATACTGCAAAAGTAACCACTAATTGTAACTGCAGCGCATGCGTGAGCTATTAGGTGTTGCGGCACTAGAGCCAGATTGGTCAATTAAATTTACTACACGGCGGGCACCACCGAATCTGTATTCGGGTGGCATTTACACTGCAAGCGACCTTGAAAATTGCGGGGTTCAACCCTACCCCAAAGGTGACTTTAAAAAGGCGAATCAGACCCAGGTCTGATCCGCCTTTTTCAATTCACCTTTTGCGTTTACACTTAGTGCCTACCCGGTTCAACTCCCCTTTTTGGAAAATGCGGAGTTAGATTCGGCAAAGGCGAATCGAGTGTAAACAAGCCTTAAGGGGCATATTTCTGACGTAATTACTGATTCAGCCAATTGTCATCGTCAGTCGTCAGCATCCAAAGCTGGTAAAAAGTGATCATTGGTTAAATCTCTACATCAGAAACAGGTTTCTGGTAGAACTTCTGTAGAGAACTGCAAAATTTGCGACTCATTGCAACACTCCATCTTAGAGACAGCAAAATAACTCAACTTTTTTGTGAAAAAGGAAAGGAAATAAAACAATCGAAAGACAATCTGATCTTGATGTCACAATATATAATAATACAGCATTAATAATTACGTCGGGTAAGGGCAAAGACGAACCCTAATTAACATTCAGTCTCCCTGACGCAAGCTGAATCAATTTCTTCTCATTCTTCAAAAGTAGTTTTTACTGTACTAAAAGGGATATTATCATTATGATAAAACCATTTTTACTGAAGATTATTGAACAGGCAAGCCATTAAGCTTTTCATTGCCATTAATGTCATAATGTTCAACAGATTTTATGTGTAACTAAAAAATCTGCTTTATTTGAGCTTATATTCTCTTTAGATTGGAATTAGACTTAATGAAATTTCAATGTGTAAAAATAAAAGGTTTTAACTTTTAATTGGAAATTCTACCCCTAAAAAGGCTCCCTTGGATCATTATCTTGTTCAGTTTTAGCTGTGGTGGCTACCTGACCAACATTTACCAAGAATAACCGGAGTATTGTCAAAAGAACTAGACAAAATATATTTACTAGCGCTGGGAGTTACCGTTTATTTTTCTAAACGTTTAAACGTCAATTTAACGTTCGTTTAAACGTTTAAACGAATAGTAAACATAACAAAAGGTAAAACCTATTACCGCGCTCGCAATAAAAAGTTCTTTGACCTGGTATCATGTGCGTTTGCGCAGCACCACTGACACTTTATTGAATTGGAGCATACATGATCAGGCGCGGATCCATGAATTTTGTAGACGGGGGGCACAACCGAAAGGGAAAAATGCGAGCGCGTAGCGCGAAGCCCTTACGGCGTTGGGTCCGGGGCCCGCTTAAGGGCCCCGGGAAATTTTGGATTCTAGATGCTCTGTGATGCAATCTAAGGCGATTCCTGGCCACTTTTAATTGACTTTTTGAAGCAAAAGTTTTGAAGATTGTTGTGTGTTTTGAGAATTGTGTATATGAAGAATTATTTTCGGATCCAGGAATTTTGTAGACAGGGGGGCACAACAAAAATGGACAAATGCGAGCGCGTAGCGCGAAGCCCTTACGGCGTGGGGTCTGGGGCCCGCTTAAGGGCCCCGGGAAATTTTGGATTATAGATGCTCTGTGATGCAATCTAAGGCGATTCCTGGCCACTTTTAATTGACTTTTTTAAGCAAAAGTTTTGAAGATTGTTGTGTGTTTTGAGAATTGTGTGTATGAAGAATTATTTTCGGATCCAGGAATTTTGTAGACGGGGGGCACAACAAAAAGGGACAAATTCTTCGCGCGTAGCGCGAAGCCCTTACGGCGTGGGGTCTGGGGCCCGCTTCCTGGCCACTTTTAATTGACTTTTTGAAGCAAAAGTTTTGAAGATTGTTGTGTGTTTTGAGAATTGTGTGTATGAAGAATTATTTTCGCCATTATTTTTAGCCATTATTTTCGCCCGGTTAAGTTGACAAAAATCTATAAAGTTTCTCCCTCCCCAATTTGGCATTTAATATGCAGTTTTTACCCATCATCATTTCTTATTTTTCCAGATTTTTTCTTGGTTTTAATTCAGTCCAGTTGAAAAGTTCAAGAAAAGGACTTGATTTCAGACTGTTCCTTGCCCTAATGCCCTGTGTTAAAACATCGGCAGATCGGCTGCAAGACATAATAGACCATAAGTAGGCAGGTCTATGTGTATTGGCGTCAAGTTGTCCTCGGCAAAAATTTCCACAAGGTATACCTTGAACCTTTTTCAGACGAAACAGAACAATTCATATACTTTGAGGAATCAGGTCAGCAAACCAGACTTCACAGACTACCGATAACAAACGAAAAATGGTCAAACCAGTAATTATACTCCACCATGGGGATTAGATGTTGAGGGGGGAATTCAGTTCCATGGCATGATTAATTACCTTTTTTGTCTTATTGCATTTTTTCAGTATTTTTAAAGCCAAAAAGTATACGCAGATGTTAAATATCGGCATCGGTATTTTTTTAAGAAGATTGCCCTCCGATTTCTCTGTTTTTTTTTACGGCCTTTCCTTCCCCCCATTTTTTTTTTTTTAATCAACTACTTGCCCTCCCCCCTTTTTTCTTTTACCTCCTTTCCTTTCCGCCCATTTTTATTTTTATTTTTTGACTCAATTTGCCCGGGGGGCACGTGCCCCCTCGGCACCCCCCTGGATCCGCGCCTGATGATGCAGGCCGCGAAAGTTCAGCTAGGCTTTGCTGTAATTAATTGGATACTTTCGAGAAGTCACTCAAACCCAAAGTCAGCAACCAATGAGAGAATGGAATCAATAACAGTTCCGACACAACTACGATCGTCGGCTCTGCAGTGTTTACGGCCGCCCTGCTTTGAATTCAACTTGCAAGATGAAACCGAAAACCATCAGTAAAATCGCTTCCGCCCGCGAACGCAACTACAGGTACATCTTCGGCTTGAAACCACAAAGGTTACCGACCGTTGGGCTTATCACAGCGGTATGCTGCCTGATTCTTTCAGAACAAAACTGCCTCTTTAGAAATTTCCGGCGGCGCAAAACGGCCATTAGATCTTTGAAAAGGGGAGGATCGTTTTTTCACAAGTTAGTTTCGGATATCCGTTTAGCATTTTCCTAAACGGATAGTTACATTTCGGTCGTTTAAACGTTTACACGTCGCAGCTCTAATATTTACCCAATATTATAGCAATTCAATTTAAAATCAACTCCTAAACGGGCTGCAATGTCCATTTTAAAACGTTTTGACAGTGGGGTTGTTCTTTTTAGTGCCAGAACTGACTAACACCGAGATAAGACTGTGCTGTCTGCTAGCGAATGTTGGCGCAAACACAGTGGGTCTCCGTTTTAACCAAGCATTAGTCTCTGTCGGTCGGTGGGGCAACCGAGGGTCGTTTGCTTCATCCCGAACAAAGGATTCGACAGAAAGAAGGGGGTCTTCTGTTGGTGTGAACCTCTGGCTGGGACGCTGGTGACCACTCAGGGTATGGCGAGAATGAGAGCTTGATTTGACCGACCACGAGGACGGGGAGGAGACACTTCGCTGAAATTCTGGTTCTGTTATCATGGTAAACCTGGAAGCAGCACTTTGAGCTCTGTTGGAGACAGGAGTGCTGGGCGGGCGGGACGTGTTCTCGACTTCCTCTTGCAAGAGAAAATCGACCTGTTTTCTGAATTCCTCGAAGGACATGGCTTTGCTAGACGTGGCTGGAGCCGATTTTGATCTTGAGTGCTTTCTTGCGGTCGATTTACATCTCCAGTGCGAGCTCGAAACAGCTGTTCTTGTACGGTCTGAGGCTTGTTTTGAGGATCGTAGATCGTGCCAAGTTACCGTCTGCTTCTCAGTCAACTCATCGGCAACGCCTTCCACTTTCTCCAGAATGGACTCAAAAATCTCATCACCTGGTCTGTCATCAACCGCACGAGGACTTTGTGAGCTTCCCTGTTCAAAATCCTTGGTCTCCGTAGGCCGTTTTTGCTGGTGAAAGAAACGCAACAGCGACAAGCGCTTGCTGTATTTGCGGCTCTCCAGGCGCTGTCCGTACATAAACAAGGGAAGTTTCTTGTCGTGGTAAGACGCGAATGCCGACAGCGAACCGGTGCTTGATTGCAGCATGCCGAGGCTTGCGGTGAGGCTCCGCATGTTCTTGTTGGTGACATGCTCAAAGTGTTGATACTCTTGTGTGTACAGTCGTTTCTGGATGTCCAACAAGTTTGATTCCCTGTTGTTGAAACGTTCGGCTTCCAGTTCTTTCGGGGTATTGTGCCAGCGTGGGAGGGGCATTACCCCTGCCCAAATTGTCACGTCGTTATCCCAAACTCCAATTCTCAAATCTCGCATTAGGCGACATTACGTTAATAAATGAGCTTGTGCCGGTTAATAAGCACCAACGACCAACACTTAATGATTAATGAAGGTACTCCACGCACAAAGTGACATCTACAATGTTAAATGTCTGTTCCCAATCTCCTTATCCAGTCCACACATCCATTCAATTGCCTGGATACAGCCAACTATCAAGGGTTGTCAATGTGAAATGTAAACATTCCGATGGCATATCTAATCAAACTGTGGCTGGCAGTTTGAAGGATAATTGACATCGATAAATTCATGAGCGGAGTTCTTGTTGCAAGTTCATTGAACTTCAGTTGAATTGGAGTCCCATGGTCAGCTCAGATGACCGACTGCAATGCTTGCACAGTGCCAAATGTCAATTCAGCCAGTCCAAATGATTCGAACATGCTGCCCAACATCAGGAACTTCAGAACATAATAGGACTGTCATGTATCTCTCTGTGACAAGCAAACTCTAAATCTGTGCAGTATCAAATGTACACCCTATAGTTTACACAAACACACCGCTTGACAAATCATCACTGGTTTGTACATGCAACCAGGTCACCTCTTGAAATTAGACACCTCAGGCTAAGATTATGCAGGTTAGTGTGTGGCAAGGTGACCCCCATTAGTGTGCAGCAGGGTGACCCATGTCATGGAAACAGATTTTTGTGTTCAATCACTGTTTAATGGAGTGTATCCAGACAGATCACAATTTTGAGGCTCCCCATTTTTCCTATGGGTTTTGAAATTTTGATACCATATCATTTGTTATATTTTTCTCATTGCCATTCTGAAATTTTGTGCTCTCAATTCGTATTTTTTCAAGGATATAGGCAAAAAACCACCGATGTTTTGTAAACAGAACTAATTTATTCGTTCCATAAAGCAGTGCAGCGATTACACCAATCTTTTTGCTTCCACATCCAAATTGGAGATTACAAATTTCCTGTTTTCTTCCCATGGAATTTCCAATTTTTTGTGCCTTAGCAAACAAATACAACATGGTTTGATGGGAAATATCACACGGCCGAGTTGTTGGAATGGACCAATGAAATACCGAGGCTGCCTGATGAATATTTATGAGGTACATGTATAGTAATAAGGTCTCAATGACAAGACTGACATAAAAATGGACACTTTAAAATCCACAAGTTTAAGGAATGCATTTTCCGGCTCATTACATAATTGCATAGCCCCTGTTCCACAATACTATTATCTTCAAGCAAACTTGAATCCGTGCATGGTTTTGATTGGTGGATCCATGGCAACCAAAAGTGTGATAATGTTTCATAATACTCTTTCGATTCTCATATTGCACTCTGCGTAATGCGTTATGGTATTCCAAGATAACTGCGTCCCTACGCATATGCACGGAGTAGTACGTTAATCTCGCGCAAAGTGCGCGTGTTATTAGTGCGTCAAGTTTGCTTGTGGAAATACGGCATAATGTAGTGCGTCTGCATCCCATATCGCACTCGGCCTCGTGGGATATGGGACGCAGACGCACTACATAATGCCGTATTCCACTCACGCTCGTGGGATAACTAATACTATACTATATTATTAGATTGTACTTTACATACATTCATGAATGTATGGGGAATTTGAGCAATTTCTATGGGCTTTTAGCCTGCAAAAATTGAAAATTGTAGCAGGTTTATTTACTTTGGTCTCTAAGGTCAAGAGTGATTTTAGAACCGAATGTTGACTAAGCTGACCGTAAATTACGCATTTAGGGCAAATGAAACGGCCAAAGGTTTCCTTCCGTTTACATTTTGTCCATTTAAAAAGTATGGAGTGGCTACAAAAAAATGTTAATTACACTGAGTGTTGGTACTTTACCCGTACTTGAAACCAACATTCCCGAATTAGGTACCCATAAAGCAATTTCTACAAGTGCATATGGGTCTTTCCACGCTAATGGGCCTATTTGAACAATTAGTCAATAATTCATTTCAGATGTCTTCAGTTTATCTTAAACTTAAAGAAATTCCCTTGTACTGTTCTCAGGAGATAACTTTGGCCCAAAAAGGTAAGAAAATGCTGCCACAACAGACATTTCTGAAAAGCTTGTGTAAATATTTCCCCTTATACGTATGTAACTGAACAGACAAAAATGTCACACTTTTGTTTTACGAGCACTTTTTATAACTCAAAATTACCCAGTACTACGGTAACAGACACACCAAGTAACATAACATTACTTTATTGTCATATCCAACGAAGGAAAACAAACACGGTAATTTCTTGGACAGAAATCCAAAATTTTGAAGTAATAGTCTACAGGACAACATTAAAAACATTAAGGATTACCATTAAAATGGCACACGGGACAACTTTAGGGACAGCCAGCCATTAAAATGTAGCATGCCACAGTGCAACATATGTACCGTAATTTTCGGAATATAAGCCGCGGCTTATACGTTGATTTTGCAAAAAAAAAGGTTCCCGGCGGCTTATAAACCGGGCGGCTTATACGCCGAGCTCTAAAGATAAAAATCATGATATGCTCATGCATACATTATGTAATGTAGTTAAATAGTTCTATCAATCTTTTACGGGAATGTTTTATTGTAAAAAAACGATGTTGAAGGCTGTCGCACGCGCACGAAAAGGTGTGCAATTTTCCCAGGTGCAGGTTGTACCGATCTTCGTTGGTGACCCATACATCGATGTGACACAGCACAAGCGCAGGCAACCAGTTCGCCATCGTACCATGCCATCGGTCGTGAGTACTCGTCCAACGCCAAACAAATCGTTTGGTGCGTCTGTTCCTTCCGTGTTTTCTTCAATTCTTTACTTTTAGTTGGCGTTGTTTTAAAATCCAAAGAGTTCTGTGTTTGTCATTGTCTGTGGAAATGTGTGTTTTAGATGGGAAAATCATTACAAGTAATTTTAATTAACGATGTTTTTCCAACGATGTACAGTGCTTTGCCCAACTTGAGCCCCTTCGCCCAAAAGCCATTTCGCCAAGCGGCATACGTTTACGTACGTCCGCAGGCGCAGGCAGGCAAACGGTCCCCTATTTTAATAAGCCTTTTCGGTATCTCGCGCGCGGTGGCGAGGTCAAAGGTAAATTCGGAACACGACGCCGCCATAGTTCATTCACCGCCATTGGGGGTGAATGAACTATAGCGGCGTCGTGCACAAAAATGTGGGGCGGATGCAAATGCGAGAAATCATCGGGATTACCGGTACCAAGCAAAAGACGATAGATCTATGTAGCATTCCGCTGAATTACAAATATTAATATCAATCACCCAATCCCCATGAAGCCCCTTTTATGTCAGTTGCAATGTTCTTTTTCAAGTAGGCTAATTTTGAATGATGTATAGTGAATCATGGAGGAAGGAACATAGAATGATCTATTGAGATAATTCGGAAACAAGAAGGCATAGCGTTTGCACAGCGCCTTGGTATACTCCGCTCAAGACGCCCATTGATGATGACCATCGGCTTCAGTTTTTTGCCGCTGGCCGTGCAGGCAAGGACCACCGTGAAGCTGGTTTTCTTATTTATAAACTCTTTTTGCAAAAATGGAGAGGCCCCATGAACCGTCCACTTATTGATGTTGCAGCTTAGGTCTAAACCCCCCGTCCATCTGGTCCAGTACAATGTCTAATTCTTTGTCACTGTCATGTCCTTTGCGTTTTTAGTTTAATCGTGATGGACCCAAACGCATGACAAATGCAATGTAGTGGCAGTACAATACGGAAGCAATCAAACATAAAACGTTTGGCATATTTTATTTTGGCCGGTGAGATCAAAATCGCCATGTCACCATGTGCATTGAAAATAGCCAATCGCGGTGCGCGTAATGGAGAGACTCGGCCGGCTATAGTGTTGTTTCGTACGCGCGCGTTGTTGCTGAGGCCGCCATGACATATGACACTCATGTAAACAGCACGTGCGTCCCTGGCGCATGAAACGCAGGAGTATGCAGCGATATGATCGGAACATATTCATCATGCCGGTGAATAGATCCAGTTTTTATCATAGTCTCGGCTCGTGTAAGTGATCGTGATCGTGGACGTAGTGATCAAGTCCCAAGTTAGCCTTTTGCCAAGGTTTGCTTTACAACTCAGGCGTTCACAATCACCGCTCGCGCCCGGCCGGCCAGGTAATTTTTTTTTACACCGTAGCGTGGAGTACACCCAATTTTTCCAATGACTGATAGGCGTACTTCTTAAGTGACAATCTTGGAAACAGTCAAAACTCTTAAGCCTACTCTCACTATTAGAGAAAAAAAAGAAACCGAGGAATTTCGAAAAATCCCAAACAACACTAAGATTTGAACCAAGGGACCTTATGATTGCAAGTCGAGCTCTCTTCTATTAAACCAACCTTAACCCCTAAACTCTAACATGCTTTAAGAAGCTAAACAGGTACAAAACCTCTCGGTTTCCCCTCGCAGTGACGTAAAAAAGCGCCCTCTGGTGGTACTGGTACGGGGAAATCCGCTAACCGCTAGACTTGACCAAGTCCGACTTCAATGTAACCGCCTCTTTGACACTGTGTGATCGAGGCCGAGGCTGAATAACCACAACTTGGTTTATAAGTAAAAGGCCACCAGTAAGAAATGCATGCACATGGATGATTTTAAAGGCCCAACAATATATCACTTGAAAGATGAAACCTTTGTACAGACTCGTGCAATAACATCAATCAAGAATGTTGGTAAATTAGCCCACAAAAATTTCAGCCACATATACATGCATCAAATCAATGCTTTAAAAAGTTCCTAAATTTAAAAAAATATTGAGTGCACTACCACCTTGCAGAAAGTACCACCTTGGACAGAAATAAATTATAAAATGTGGTTTTTGTTACTGCTGTCAACACTTTGAGTATTGTTTTCTTGTTAACCGAGGTAAACAACTTTGGGTCATTGCAAATGACAGGCTACAAGAGCCTTTAAGTTGGTTTGCATTAGCATTATAATTGCGAGAAAAAAACGGCAATAAACATACACAGACAATGGAAAACTCTAATATTTGTATATTTTGCAATATTTTATTCAAATTCATTAGTCATAAAGTGACAATTGTTTTCAAGAAAACTGAATACATTTGTACTATAGTAAGCGTTCCTCGGTCCACAATACACATACACTAGAATTAGATTAACCTTGAACAGTGGAACCTTGTTATACTGATCGAATAAAAATTACCAAGATACATGAATTTGTTTACTATGTTAAAAAGTGTTCCTAAAATTGAGCATGACATGCTTGAGTGCCTTTCGTTTGTGAACTGCCCAATTTGACCTTTCTGCTAAAACAAAATTTCTTTTGACTTTCAGTAGGCCTATATATAGTAAGAGGTCCTACTTTGCAGATTTCCTGAACAAAATTTACCTGCAAAAAAATGCAGAACAAAGGGTTTAGACCTACAATTTCCTTGCTATAAACAGAATGCCTGATATTATCCATGTTTGTCTGTGGTCTTTTGTACCTGTAGTTGTGTAACACTGCATATTTTTGATGGTCTGACTTCTTCAAATGAACTGCTAAGGGTGGGTTTATCACACTGGGCCTTTTCGTGCGTAAATTTGATGTGGGTCCTGTTGACAAAAAGTAGTATGACTATGTAGATAATTTGGAGTGAAATGACAACCAAAAATTACAGAATCACAAAACACCTTTATCCCGAGTTAATTCTGTCGTTTTTAGTGTGTCGTTTCACTCCATGTTGCTTTTTTTCCACACCACACACATATCAAATTTATAAGCAAAAAGGGGCAGTGTTAATACAGCCCAAAAAACAAACAAAAATGAACCCTGTCAATTAGCTGCTGCTTTGGTATTTAATATCTGGCCTCCAAGCACAACACGCCCCCTTTACCATAAACCCACTCCCCATCCACCCCTGCCACCTCCTTTCTTTTGCTCCGCCCCACATTATTAAAGAAATATACCCAAGACACAGACATTGTGTACCTTCTTGTTACACAAAAGAAAAGTAAAACAACCCACTGAAAGCGAAAATGAACAAAGAATGGCAATTGCAGTGATGCCTCGTAATGCGAGTGATGCAATCTTTTCCAAAACTAGGTGAAAATTGGCGGTGCCCATACTACAAGGCAATGCCATTTGTTCATATCTGCTTTTTATCATTTGATCATTGTCTTTTTCTTTGCACAAGAATAATGTATGAGTAATGAGTTGCACATGTTTAGCACTACAGGCCCTATGTCTGTTTCTTGAGTATATACCTTTTCTTTTAAGGAGCACTAAGCGGGATGATACTGCGAGCTTAATTGTACTGTTAACAATGGCAAAGGTCGAGGCAGAACTTTATTCTGTGACAGCCGACTCACACGTTTGTCAACCCACAGCAAATGTGTTTTTTCATTTCATTAATTTTCAATTCCATCTGCATAATTTTAGAACCAGTTAAGTCTGTCTGAGAACCTTTTGTTGTCTCATCCTTCTCAGTTGATGGATGCATCTGGTAATGTGTCTCTCTCTTGGCTTTTTTCCTCCTTATTTCAAAAGGTGCCGTTTCTTGGTGGAACGGTCCTTGGCTCTGTCATATCTTGTTTTACCTGAAATGAAACAAATCACAAATGTTGATTATGAGAAACTAACTATGTACATGTACCGGGAATTTAATTTAATTAGTTAAATTTAATGCAATACTGGGTTTTTAGAAGCCCTGAAAACTGTAGCAACAAGTGAAAAGAAAGTCCAAATAAAACGTAGAACCTACCCAAAGCCCTTTTTTTATGTTGAGAGAAGTCAAGAAAATAGGTGTACCTGTATGCAAGGTAAATTGACAAAATGGGGATTTCAACATTCCAGTTTTACATCTTAAAATATTTGGGATTTTTAGATACAAGTTACCATTAAATAGTGTAAAAAGGAGCTAAAACACCACACACCGTTAATACTGGGTCTAATTAAGTGGCATGTTGAATGAACTAAACTGGAAAAGTACCTTGGCCATGATGCGGAACGGATGTTGGTGGAAGACAGGGTATGCAGTCAGTTTGTGCTTCAGTGTCATTGCTTGGAGGCACTTCAATCATCACCTCAACAGCAGTCTGCTGAACAGGAAAACATGAGTAGGTGTGGTCTACTTCATCTGGCCTTAACATCAGTAGTTTTATTGACACTTGATGTACATCTGTCAGCAGAACTTGGTCGCTGCAAATATGAAAGAAATATTTATTTCAACACAAAACACAGTAACAGAAACAGCATTTTCAACAGTTGCTTGTTTTTTCCTAGTTTGTCTTCCCATGATACTAGAAAACTTCCCCTGAAATGGTTTGGTCTGAAGTGCTATAGTCTTTGAGTGAAACAATAGACCTTCAGTGAGAAATGTGTTTTGCACATAAGGTCTAAAGCCATGATCAACTGCTAATTATTTTCTGGACAGATACATTTAATTAGTGGCGTACATATATGCTCTCATTAAAAAATATATGCACGAAAATTTGGTACAAATATCGTACACGTTCGCCACTAATTCGTCCTTATAAAATATGACATAATGCCCCAAAACGTGCAAATTTGGTTAGAGGTATGAATTCCGTTTTACGGAACAGGGCAGTACAAGTTTAAGTATTTTCAAGGAATGGTCAATGTTTTTCACTCCTAAAATCACTCCTCATTAAAATATTAACACGTTTTTGTGGCTATTATTAGTATTAAGTCAATAAGGAGAATAAGTGGCGACCAGTAAACTGAATTATTTCCTAGTTAGGAAATATGATTTTAGCAATGAGAAAATATCAAGTTGTTTCATTGAAAACACATGGCATGCGAACAAACGTGTCGGCCTAGTTTTTTCACCTAAAAAAATCCCCTTCCCCTCCCCTAAGCAACTTCGGCTTGCATGGCCTCCCTCTCGGCAAATTTCTCAGTACATGTAGGCCTATATCCCTATAGCTGCATATGTAATGCCTACCTAATGCCAGGTGCATGCTGACTGAAGGCAGTTGGCCCCGCGATCACTTTTTTTAGGAATCACCAAAAGACGCACAGCCGGCCGCGCAGTCATGTTGAAAACCCACACACTTTTGTCCCTCCGGGCCTCCACCGCCGGTTGTGGCAGCTCGAAACGGCACAATTTTGAGGCATCGCCGGTACAGCAGCTAGCACCAACACAAGAAAACCTTCTCAAAACTAGACCTTGTTGCCTGGGACTGAGATTTATGCGAATCGACGACAGCGTCAAATTTTCCGTCTCGCAGTACACTTCGTCCCGTTTGTTTACGCGTTGCTGTGCATACACAGCTGTCATATGTCATGGCCGCCACCAAAATGCGCAACTACACTATTATCGTACATGCATAGCATATGCGCATGCGTCGCACTATGAGCAAAAACATGTACATGTTCATTGTGACCCCATTGTTAGTAACAATGGTGTGTGCCCAATTTCCATTGTTAGATGTTCATAGTGTCGGGCCCGGGCGAAAGCAGTGTACAATTTGTACACGTGGGCTGCGTTCCACTCATATGCGAACGTTGGCAACGTTCGCCTCTGGTTGTGCTCTTTTATTTTGTGCATGCGTACAAGCTGGGAATGTTGTTGGCGAACGTTGCAAACGTTTAACAATGTGCGCGTATTTGGAACGAAGCCCTGCTTTCACTTACCGTGTTTGTGCATGGCCTGTCGGCCTGGTGCACTGCCGTGTGGCCGCCGTCGGAGAATCCAGCGAATATCTTGATGGCTTGCGGCCTTCGATCGTCATCATGGCTTCTAATATACTCTCCTTTATTTTTTGGAGATTTCTTATTATGCACATTCCAAGGCATTTTTAAAATATGTCAAGTTACCTGTACTTTATCTATTTACAAAACAAACTGAAACAAGATTAGCCTACTTTGAGTGCATTGCACCTATATAACTTATTATAAACATGTAACGCCTTTTCCGATAAAGCCACTTCTTGATTTCAATAAGGTTTTCTCTTGAGTGTGCTATCATCAAAACAACCTGGACCACAAAGCTCTCTTTGAGGCGACATGCCGTGCCAACAGAGAGTGTGACTACTGTGCAGTGCGCGGTCGCGCGCACGTGGCCCGCGGTGAGGCACTTACGGCGGCAGTTCTTTATATTTGTGATCGATCTGTGGCCGACAAAATGGTGCGGCTAATAAGCCGGGCGGCTTATACGCCGACGGTGAATCTTGTTTCTGGAATTTTCGGGCGTCGCGGCTTATACCCCGGGCGGCTTATATTCCGAAAATTACGGTATACGATTCTACGATTTAAAAAAGAGCGAATTATACTTTGACCGAAATATTGGTGAGGCTGAGAGATGTAACATTTTATCGGTAACATATACGAACACCTCTTGCGGCAAGGGTTACTGCACCAGTCTGCCTCTGAGGCAGGGTGCGCCACTCTGCCTGAAATATCTGCCTCGCGGAAAATGCATGGATCCAGAGGTTAGCTCAGCCCACGCAGGTTCAATCAGGTTAAAAACTCAACAAAATTGGTTTTCTGCTCACTATTGGGAATCTCGAAAATCAGAAATGTTCACAGATTTACACGTTACTTACACAATATAAACATGAATTGTTTTGTCTGAAGTGTTATAGTCTTTGAGAAATGAGCAAAACAATTATTTTTCATCTCGCCCTGGACCACTTCGCCCTTAAGTACTTTACCTAAAGGCCATTTCGCGTCCAAACACTACCTCGTCCAAACACTACCTCGCCCCAAAACAACTTCGTGCACAGGCCATGGTTCAGGGCTAAGTGGTTTTGGGGCGAAGTGGTTTTGGGGCAAAGTGACTGTAAACCAATTTTTTGACCGTTTTCCCAAAAGTACGGAGCTGACTTTTACTCAGGTTGGTTTTAATCATGCATATCTTCAATCACACAGGAAGATCAAACTATTTGTAATGGTTTACCAATCATTGCATGTGTTATCCATGAAGAGACTCTAACAGCTTGTGGTCCACAGATTTCACAGCGCAATCAACCCTACTTGACAGAGGAAACTCTACGGCTGGTGGTAAAGAAAAAGCAAGCTTTTGGAACTGCAGCCTTTACCAGTCTCAGAAAGGAGGTCAAACAAGCCTGCAAGAGGGACCTAGAAGAGTGGCTAAACAACAACATATCAAAGATGAACTCAGCCTACCGCCAACATGATGTACGCACTCTTTTCAGAACAGCTGAACTGCTTCTTGTGAAAGCTAAACCACCAGCTCCTAATATCAAGGACAGCAATGGAGTCGCGCTGCAGACAGTAGAGGAAGAGCTACGCAGATGGCACCAATATGCTGAATCCCTCTTTGACTCAAACCTAGCACGTCCAGTCACAACCAACAGCTCACACACAGCGTCATCCATTCCCACAGCTGATGAAGTCAGACGAGCTATCTACGCACTGGGTAACAACAAGGCCGCAGGACCAGATAACATCGTGGCAGAATCCATCAAGACTGCGGCAGAGGATGAGCAGATATTCCAGGCCCTATATAAGGCAGTCTGTCTGATATGGTCTGAAGGCAAGTGGCCACCATCTATGACAACTTCAGTGTATATCCCCCTTCACAAGAAGAATGACCGAGGTGACTGCAGCAACTACAGGACACTCGCGATGATTAGCCATGCAAGTAAGATAGTCCTTGGCATCATGCAACATCGGCTTGCAGTAGTCGCCGAGCAGGTTGTTAACCCAACTCAGTGCGGGTTTGCTCGCGGTAAGGGCACCACCGACGCTATCTTCACCCTGAAGGGAGTGGCAGAGTCTTATCGAGCGGTGAAAAAAGAGCTTCACGTGGTCTTTGTCGATTACAAGAAGGCCTTCGACAGTGTCAACCACGAGCTTCTCTTTGAAAAACTACGCTTTTTCAATGTTGAAGAGGATGTGTTGCGCCTCATCGAAGACCTGTACACCAACGCCGGAGGACGCATCCGCTGGAAAGGTGGACTGACCGATGACTTCACAACACCAGCGGGTGTAAGGCAGGGATGTCTCCTCTCCCCTACGCTGTTTAGTTTGTACACAGAGTCACTCATGCGAGAATGGTACCAGCGCACCACTCACATCTGTGCACCCGACGTCAATGGCATCGAAATAAAGGAACTGAGATATGCAGACGATCTAGCCATATTCTCACTGAGTCTTGCAGATGCTAAAGAGTCACTGCAGATACTGGGCGACATCTCCAATGAGTATGGGCTCACCATACACCCAGGGAAGACGGAACATATGGTTATAGCGAGCATGGATGGAGGCAATGACAACATCTTCTATGGAGATGCTCCTATCCCCCGCGTTAACACCTTCAAGTACCTGGGTGTTACCATCAGTGACGACCTCAACGATAGCCTGGAAGTGCGAATGCGCATAGGCATGGGAAAATCCACCTTGAGGAAATGCAAATACCTACAATCCTCACGTGTCTCTGTGGAGACAAAAATGAAGCTCACAGAGGCATTGATCATGTCCCGTGTCTTATACTGTGCTAACATGCTCACACTTAAAGCTGCAGACATCCAGCGCATAGACAGCTTTGGTAGATACATCTGGCGCCAGCTACTCGGAATCCGCTGGTCAGATTTTGTCACAAATGAAAGCCTCAAAGCACTGATCGGCAACAGGTGGTGTCTCTCGGCCAACACAATCATGGAACAAAAAGTCGCTTGGCTTGGTCATGCAGTACGGCAGGGTGGTCTTGCAGCAGCAGTGCTTGACGGAACCCCACTTGGACACCGTCGCGGGGTTGGAAGACCCAAACTCCGCTGGATTGACGGCCTCACCAGGTGGAGTGGCCTCAGCGTGGCTGAACTAACTGCGGCGACCCTACAGCGACACAAAATCACACCTGCACCAGCCACACAACCCAGGAGAAGTGGACGGTTGTTGCGTCAACGGGCAGTAGCCTACGACGTTTGATGATGATGATACCAATCATGTGTTCCACCTTCAACTGCAAGGTTCTCTCAGGAACAGAAAATGTCACATTTCATTACTGTGGGAGTCACTTTGTTCAAGACAAAACCACTGAAGTGGAACAGTCATGAAATTAATTCTAAAGTGGTTGGTCGATCTGTGCCTTGTTCACTGTATTCAACACACAGTATTTCTGTTCTGATCAAGAATTTATATTTTAGGAAAATTGCGTTTCTTTTTTAGGGAGAAAGTAGGTGGATTGATCCAAGTTGGTTCATTCTTGGTGTAAGGTAAATATTTTGGTACAGAAATCAAATTGGGTCTTTCCACAGTAACGGTGGCATTTTGGCAACACAGACCATATTTCGAGGAAATACCTTTATCTGGTCTTAAAATATAAGAAATAAGTTTCAGTTGTTCTGAAAAAATAACTTAGGCCCAAAAAGGGTTACAAATAGTGTGACAACATGCCTTTCTAAAAAGCCTGCATGTACAGATTTCCAATATACGCTCGTAACCGGGACGGACACTTGTGTTACTTTTTAGGCCGTCCTGGTTACGAGCATATTTTGGAAATTTGTACACAGGTTTTTTAGAAAGGCATGTTGTCACACTATTTGTAACTTTTTATTTGGCCTAAGTTATTTCTTCAGAACAACTGAAACTTATTTCTTTTATTTTGAGACAAGACAAAGGTATTTACTGGGAAAATATGGACTGTGTTGCCAAAATGCCCCCTTTACTGTGGAAAGACTCAATTATTAGCATCAGCATAACACTTTTTGTGACTCAGAAACTGCATTTTCCTCAATACATCTTTCCAAAATATATATATATATATCGCAAAATACACAAAAGTGAGGCCTTACCTGATAGCCCGAGAGTGTGCTTTTAGGGAGTGTTGCTGAAACCAATCGCTTTCATGCTTTACGTACAAATCAGCGACCTGGTTGGACTGAACAGAACAAATGTGAAAAAAAGTTGTAAATTTGAAATACACATGTATACATTTGACCTTTTGCATCAAAAAAAGATAATTAATTTCACATTGGTTGGCAAAGGATGTACAAACTTTTTCAACATTTTTAGTGCACTTACACTACTCACAATAAGTTAGGGATATTGGTATGTTGTCAAATTGTTTTTTTTCAAATGACTGTTTTCATCTATTCCTGTGACAAGGTGTGTCTGTCATGCAGGTACAATTGTCTAACCATATATATACAAAATCATTCAAGCGGAATGCATACCCTAAAAAAAATATTTGCAATATACCCCCCACAATATCCCTAACTAATTGTGGGTAGTGTAATATTTAGTACAATGTACTCCGAGTAATTACTGTGGAATAGACCTTATGCATGGCGGCCATGACAGAGGGCAGGTTTTCATATTCAAATGATGTGACAATAGACCCACAAAGTGCCTACTCGTGCATGATGCACTGTGACAATGTGACTGCCCTCTGTCATGGCCGCCGTGCATAAGGTCTATTAACCAAGCATAGAATGAGAGAAAATTACACTGCATTCGTTACTTTGTTTAGTTGCACAACCAAGAAAAGAGTTGAGTTCTTATGGAAAACCAGAGGGAGTACATGTACATATACATGTAACACCGTGCCTTATAGCTCAGCTGGTAGAGCATCCACCCGGTGTGACAGAGGTCTCAGGTTTGCATCCCCTATGAGAACAATATGATCTCTCACCGAGTGTCTCAGCCCATGTTTACACCTTAATCCTTGCATTCCCTTCCCGAGAAATTTCCTGCAAGTTGTACTTTGTCGTCCGCTTCATGTTTTACCGATTTTATTGCAAAAAGTTAGGTTCTCGACTGTAAAATGTTTTACAAAAAGTAACTCACAGCCGTGACAAACTCCTTGTGTCTGCCAAGATGCGGGTTCCACTCTACCACACTAATGTCCCATTTCATCATTCCTTTCCGTTTGACTCGAGGATAGCGGATGCCACGATTGTCTAGGTTAATGACGTCCAACCCACGTCGCCTTCAACAAGAGGGAAAATTACAATTTTACTTTAAAAATGCAAATCATACTGTGACTGAAGGACCGAGTTGGCTGATAAATGTAGCTTACTTTTTCAGTCAGTAAGATGTATGAACACCTCTTGTGGCAAGGCTGACTGCAACAGCATCCGTAAGAGCCACTGAGGCAGAGTGCGCCACTCTGCTTAAAGTGCTCCCTGAGAACCAGCATTTCTAGGGTTGTTTTTGAGATGCGTGGCTCTAGAGCTCAGCTCATCCCACGCAGGTGTATCATAATAATGTACATGTTGCACTTGTTCAGCACAATGTCTTTTGTTTCTTGGGTCTACTTCCATTTAAAAAGTTTCCTCCTAAATGTTTCCTTTCAGCCTCTGTGAGACTTACCCCGCCAGCAGTGCAAACTCTCCCGTAATGTCCACCGCCATGGCGGTTGCCTAAAATGGAGCAAACACAAAAATAGTCAATGCTGTTATCTACACGTACATAGCCTAAATGTAAATGTAAATCATCCTACATAATCATTTAATGCAATATGCCCTAAAAAAGTTCGCAATGAACGACAAAATGTGCAGTGAATGAAGCGCGTCATTCACGCTACAACGGAGCGCTCCCACGATGCGTACACATGAGGTGACGTCATGTTCAACTAGCAATATTTGACCTTTCGTGACCTCGGTGTTTTAGGGGGTGTAACTCCTAGCTTTGCATAGCTGTTATTTTGTAATGCAACTGCACATTGACATATTTCTCTTTTAAACGTACACTTTGAAACTTTTAAGAAAGACATGAAAGATGAACAATAAATTAACTAAAAGTTTAAAAACTTTCAGTTAATTTATAGTTCATCCTCCTTCGAGTATTACTCCCTTCGAGTAGGCTATCTGCTTTAAAATTTGCATTTTTTTCATATACATTGAACAAAGATTTTGAGGAAATTAACTCCTGGAATCAACAGATCATCAAATTCTAAGATATACTTCCCACTTGCACTTCTATCGCAAATGTTGCATTTCTGAGATAAATAAATGATAAAATTACTGCATAAAGTAATGCACAAAATGACGCGGCGAGCGGTCTGTGCGTAAGCGCGACAACAGAGGGCGCTGCGCGCACGGGTGAATGCTTATCTTGTGCACTAACTGAAGGAAATTTTTGAAGGAGAAAATGTGCACAAAAGTGCAAGTGGAAAGTAGGCCTATATCTTAAAATTACATTAGGCCTATCTGTTGATTCCAGGAGGTAATTTCCTTAAATTTGTTCAATGTAAAAAGCGTATACGAAAAAATACCTTTAAATTTTCTCACTCAAATTTAGGTTTTTCTATTAAATCTACACTTTACCGATGCTTGACGAGTCATTTTAAATAAAAATATTTCTGATCAACTTTTCAACTCTTACCCTTTAAGTTCTATCATTGGGCGAAGGGGCGTTTGGGCGAAGCGAATGGGCGTGCTGTTGGGGCGAAGCGAAGGGGCCGGGGCGCGTGTTTTTTGTTTACACCGCAGCGAGGGGTACACCCCAATTTTACAACCCGAATAGAGTCTAAGTTTCCAATGACTGACACTTCTCGAGTGACAATCTTGGAAATAGTGACAACTCTTACTCTCACTATTAGAGAAAAAGAAGAAACCGAGAAATTTCGGAAAATCCCAAACATTCATAGATTCGAACCAGGGACCTTATGATTACAAGTCGAGCTCTCTTCTAACCAGACCACGAAGCTGGTTGCAAACCGACCGCATTCAAAACCCTAAATTCCTTTAAAATAACCAACCCTAAACCCTAACCCTAGTCTTGGCTCCAAGACCTTCGTGTTAGTTTTTGTTGTTGCTATACAGAATTCCCACAGCGCGCGATGAACAGTGCGCGAAACTATTGAGGGCGTTTTTTCATACATTTTAATCGATTATTTTGTGTATTCGTAGCGGTAGTACGTATTCGTTGCACTGGTATCGATACCAGTGGTGCATACGATACTGGACCTTCTCGAAGGTCTTGGCAATCTTGGCAGCAATTCTTAACTTTTTCATTATTTCTCCCTTGGAAATCCAAGGGAGCCAATCAGTGATTAGGTTGGGACCATAGCGTGAATTATTCATTAGGCAAACGTAAAACAGGTTTATGTGTGTGTAAAATGCCTGCGGGATGTCTGTTGGGTTGATCATGGAGGAATTTGATCGAGTCAACAGCCCCAAGTGTTATTTTTGACGTGTAGGGAAAACTCGGCATCGGGAAAATTTGCGGACAAGCGAGCGCTGCGCCCGGGCCAGGCAACACCGCACTGCCTGCAGGCGCAGGCAGCTATCGGTACGGTCGGCTTCCCGGCTAACGGCCGCCGGGATTTCACCTGGGGATTTCAGTACCCTGACGCGTTATAGCTTGTTACTCGTCTTGAATTAAATTCTATAGATAATCGATCTCTAAACCAAATAAAAAGGTTATAAAAACAGACAAATAAGAGGGGAAATGTTAAGAGGTTACCCCGATGTTTAAAAAAAGGCTAATTTTGGAAGGGAAAACCATATTAATAATTTTCTTATACAGGTCTATCAATTGTCCAACCCCCTCCCCCTCCCCCACCCCGGGCTACCCTAGCCAAGGTTACCTCGGCTCGAATTTTATCATTACATCGGATACAATTCGAGCCGAGCTAGGCAACCTTGGCTAGGTCTACCCCACAAACGAGGTGGGGATTGTCAATTTCCGAGTGACAAATTTCCCACCCCTGGAAAAAATTTAGGTGACAAAACATATAAACCAAATCCCCATCCCCTAGGTGGGGACAACAATTGATAGGTGCATTAGATGAAATCATGAAATCAAGCCCCCTGTATTTTTCCACAGGGTCTCAAGCTATGCCCAGCCTATAGGCCTTTTCCTCTCGGCCTGCTCGACTGTTTTCGGTCGAAAATAAAGTACATCATCACAAACTGTATGTTCAAGTTTGACAGTAAAGTGTTCGAGTTATAGTCTCAACAACAAACTAATTTGAAATGCTGTTCAACAAAATTCACAAATACCAGGGCAAAACAAAATCTCAACACACGTCCATGTACCCGGTCAGTAAACACATTGTATATAGTACCACTTGACCAATAAAGGAAAGAACGTGTCATCCAGGGTATAAACAGAAATTCACAGAATGGAATTTTAATATGATGTTTATGTCCTTGACTGGACATCTCTTAAATTGAGATCCTGTTTGCATCACAAAACAGTCTGAAATTACCTAAGAGATCTTTGCCTATTCTTGTTTGCAGTTCATCTTTCTGAAATAATGCAATCATGTTTTCTAAAAGAGCACATCAGTACTAGACCATTAAATAAAAAAGAGATGCCCACATATGTAGAACCAAGAAAGGAAATAACAGACCTTTTGCTATACAAATTTCCTATATGACACAATGTTACATTTTTAACAATCCTGTTGATAGCATAGATCTTGTTTGAGATTTACATTACTGTTTTTTTATTGGACAACATATCATCAGATTAAAAAAAGAACTATACATCATGTACAAGTATATGCAACAGAATGACCCCATTACCATCATGGAGGATTATAGGCCTACACATGCTGTTCCTTCTACAAATGTGGATTGTTTACATCCGATCTGCAACATACATGTACTAAAGTGATGTTGATATGTCTGATATGAAGAAATTAATGACATCCAATATCACGTTGTTTGGTTTGTTTGATTTTGTGCACATTCATCTGCACTATTAAAATTCCCTCACATTGCCCTGGTAGTTTGACTATAACAGTCGTGTATAATCACAACTCAGTCCTTGAATCTATGCATGACCACTGGGATTTACTAAATCATTTTTCGCTTTAGCATTGTACATTTTCGTGCCATTTCATTAAAACAATGATTATCCAAAAATCACAGCCTTGAACACGCGTAGTTGAAAGAGCAGACGTGATATTGTCAGAGATTAATTACTGCATTCCGGATCTGAAGTCTGTTTACAGAGAATAAGCAGTCGCACTTTACTGCAGCACTTGGTGCAGGCAGGATATTTGCATCCAAGTAAAAAAACCAAACATTAAATCAGTATTTAAAATTGTCTTGAAACAAAAGGTTTTAATCTTGGTTGTACTGGTTTGGTTTACATTTGCTTATTTCAGCAATTATGGATTGCCGACTTGTAGGCCTAGTTATACAAACAGTATATAAACACATACAAGTACTGAAACAAATCCCAAACTTATGAAAAAAGACATGTAAATGTAGTAATAATACTGTTTATGAAAATCACAGTCACTGTGTCATTGTTTTACTGCACATGGCATTTTGTAGGCCTACATGTATGATGCATGCAGTTATTTAAAAAAAATTGGAAGAGGGCACTTAACTTGTTCATAACATGAAAACAATTATCGAAATACAGCTATACACCATTAGTAGAAGAGAGGTGTTACTTGGAACAGTGGGTATGTTAAAACATTTATATTTTCTTCCACGGCATCAGTTATTTTTAAGAAATATTGCATTGTATGCTAATGATGTTCATAGATTCACTTGACTAGTTTTTGAGTACAAAATGAGGTTAACGAGATGTCAAATTGTAGTCCCTGTTTTTTAAACAGGCCAGCGGGTTTAGTTGGAACAAAATGAGGGGGCTAGTTGGAACATGTTTCATTGACCACATGAAACAGGCCACCTGTTTATAGTTGCCAGTCCCGAAGGTGGCAACTACAGTATATACACGTTTCACTGCATTATAAGTGAGCAGTTGTCAATGACTCCCTGTACCCCAAAGAGTTGATTAGCACCCCAATTTACAGCTTATGCCTTGCTAATTAGGGTGATCACAGAAGTCCTGTAGTTTTTAAATGACAACATACCATGTTTCAACTTACCCCATAGGTGGGGCTAGTCGGAACAGCTGACATGGTCATGTTCAAGGTGGATTATCCGAGAAACCAGCGAGTCGTAACATTGTATAAGCTCCATTAATTTGTAGCCCAAAATATTATGTATGCTTGAAGTGGTACGGTTGTTTTTTTCTTTAACCCCAACACTCCTCAATCCTTCAAAATCAATATGATTTTACATTAACCCTAGGAATTTAGGGTTACTAAATTCTGTTAGTGTTTTATAGTCGATTTTGTGAAAAATGTTCCAACTAACCCCACCCTCCCCTACTTTGTACATGGGTATTATGATTTTGGTGACTAAACATTAATCATGCACACAATGTGATGACAATGACAATTACACAAATCAACTAGACAAATTGTGTTGGCACCCCATATCGAAGGATTGCCAAAAAAGCAGACTAATCACTATCGAGTGGCTATATCGGCCCAAACTGTTATTGTTATATTAGCAAAATTATGAGAATTTAAAATTTAAAAAAAATAAAAATATCTTCGACATTAAACTAATTGCACTTAGTCCAAATGCTGGTACTTTTGTGAATGGATATTCAGGATAAGTGCACACCGAGTGCAGGAGTGAATAAATTTCAACCTTGTCCATAATTCTGCAATTGACTTAAACCAGGTCAGAAATGTTTGCATGAAATATCCGTTGCACAAACAATTAATAAAAACAACAGATAGTAAAGGTAGTTTACTGATCGAGTAAGGACAGATGAAAGCAGTGAGTTGAATAATAAATATCATCATAAGAGCAAGAAAAACAACAAATTAAGACTTGTTTGATTTGGATGTCATCTCTTCTTTATATTAGGATAATTTTCATTTCTTTGTTACTCAGATCGGGGGAGGGGGGTGGAGGGTGGGGGGGGGGGGGGGGGGGGGGGGGACCTCACTTCCCCTCTGGATTCTAGTTCCCATATTTGGCATACCGTACGCTTCAGTCATTCTAGATCTGAGGCTCAGTTCACAACGCGGAAGCTGGACGGGGAAACTCGCCCGTAAAACGGCTCACATGTTCGGCAAATTTTATGTATGTTTACCGAACAGTTGACCTGTTGACCTTACGCGTTGTGAACTCTTTGCTGATGCATACATTATTTTACAATCTTCCGTCAATCACCAACCACGACAATGAATAATGCAAACATCATCTGATATTAGCATAGTCTGGTCCCGCCCTCAAATGCCAAGATCGTAAAGACGTTAACTGAGTCCAAATCCACACGTACGACAGTCCAAATACAAGTACTTGAAGTGCGCCCTCTATTGGGCGTGCAAGTGTGCTCACATGAACGTGTGACAAACACAGACAGTTAACGTCTTTAGTAAAGACTACCCTAACCCTGAACCCTAACATATTATATAGTCTCCTCTCAAGACGCTAAAAAGGTACAAACCCCATGGCATTGTTCTCCCCTCGCAGTCATGGCAGTGGTGTAAAATAAAATTACGCGGCCGGGGGCGGGCGGGGCGTTTGACTTGCTTGAATAAACCTTATCGACGTTCTCAATGCATTATGGGATTGGATGACAAAATTGCCTGGCCAAATGTGCATAAACCTATGAGGCGGACACCAACTAGGCAACTTTTTTACTCATTTTCACGAAAACCAAAAAGAGTTCAAGAATCAACCTCCCACCACTTTATCTTTGACACATATCAAACATACTGACAAACATGTCCCGAAACAGAAATGTTGCAAATGCGAGAAATCATCGGGGATTCCCTTCGTATCGGTAGTGCGAGTACCACGCTCGCAGCTCGGTATGCGCTCTTCAACGCACGCCGTATCGGCACTGCGAGGCGGGTGGCCTGACGGACTCGCAGGCTAGGCGTGTGTTGCATAGCGCATACCGAGCTGCGAGCGTGGTACTCCGACTACCGATACGAAGGGAATCCCCGATGATTTCTCGCATTTGCAACATTTTTGTTTCGGGACATGTTTGTCAGTATGTTTGATATGTGTCAAAGATAAAGTAGTGGGAGGTTGATTCTTGAACTCTTTTTGGTTTTCGTGAAAATGAGTAAAAAAGTTGCCTAGTTGGTGTCCGCCTCATAGGTTTATGCACATCTGGCCGGGCAATTTTGTCATCCAATCCCATAATGCATTGAGAACGTCGATAAGGTTTATTTGGGCGAAGTGACCGACATCGATTAGTAAAATCCTAAAATTTACCGTTCGACCTGGCCTAAACTGTAAGACACTGGCAGTTCAATGAAAACGTGCAAAGATTGATACAATTACGTTGCAATATCTTACCTGAGACTCACGAAAATACTCCACGGCCACATTTTCGTTGCTCCAGCGAGTCGCCATCTTGACAAATAACGCCCTCAAGTGTCCAGTGTGCATGTGACGTTAGTTTTCAAAATGGCAGCCCCCGTGGTCGGAGTTGTGGGACGTGTTGTCAACACACGACTTCTAAATACAACAGGCTATAAGCTTGTAAACGGTTTGCGTTTACCATTGAGTTGTGTGTGTTGTTATCATGCTTCATCCCCTCTTTGCAAAGGAGCAAGAAGTGCTCGAAAACTAGAAAAAATGCTCACTAAAAGAAAGTAAGTTCTTGCAACATGTGCAAATGCTACCAATAGAGGGCGCTCATATGGGTGCACATAACACTACATATGATTTGATACATGGTACATACTTAGAGTTGAGAAGTTGATCAGAAACGTTTTCTTTAAAATTATTCATTAAGCACAGATTTGATGGAAAACCCCAAATTTAGGAGTAAGACAGAAAATTTTAAGATTTTGTTAATTAGGAAACACTTGTCTGGGACATTTTTTAGCTAGTCTCAAATGTTTTGTACACAAGGTCTGACTGAAACCACGATCAACTTCGAATTCTCACTTCTTTCAAAAAAATCACATTTTCTTCTTCAAAAATTGCATTCAGTTAGTGCACAAGATAACCATTCATGCGTGCACACAGCGCCCTCTATTGTCGTGCTTAAGGCGGCCTCCCACAACAGACTGAGCCGGAATTCTGCCAAAAGTCTGCGGCCGTCTGTCGTTGCTAAGTGGGCGGGAATCAGCAGACTGCCCGGGACCTTAATACAATGAAGCGCGGTGAAGTTAATGAGCTACGCTGGCCGAGATTTATGAATGATTCATGAGCTGATCGGTGTTCATGAATACGAGCGGTTTTACGCGACATGCCGCAAATGAGTAACATTGAACGGCTTCACTACCATAAATGTTATTTTGACGTCGTACGTGAATCTCGGTGCCGCGAGCTTAGACTGTGATTCAACCACTAGCGCGAATGTTTGTTGCAAAAGATCCGACGCCCAAGATGTACAAAAATACAAACCGGCGAAATGTTTCTAACTGTGCGCGCGGCAGCCCAGCAGGCCAGGTTGCGCTGTCCAGCTTAATACGTACAGATTTGCCAATGTTCGCGAAAGAACTCATAAAATATTCGCCGCCGTAATTTTGTACATTACTCTGCAGTAATTGTAAAATTTATTTATCTGAGAAATGCAACATTTCTGACAAAAGAGCAAGTGGAAAGTATATCTTAGAATTGGATGATCTGTTGATTCCATGAGGTAATTTAATTGAAGTCTTTGTTCAATGTAATGTTTGTAGAAAAAATACCAACTTAAGTCCTAAAATTTCTTTTTCAGGAAAAAGCACTACTATGACCCAATGAATGTAGCTCAACTTGGAAAATTGGTGAGAACTTTCTTGTTGTTTGTTACTGTTAGTGACATTGTTACTGTTAGTTTAAGGGTCCTGGAGCCAAATTCCAACAGATTTCAACAATAATTAGAAAATGTTGATCAAGTTTATTGATAATGGAAGATGCATTTAAAAATGTGTGCACATTCTTTTTTTTACAACGGTGCCCGCATGTGAACAAATTAGGCCCCTGACTAGCCTGATAAGTTAGGCATTATTGCACATACCCTTGACGCCTAAATTATTGGGCTAGCTGGCTAGCCCCTGACTAGTGTGATATTATGCTCCCATTGTCCATGCAGTATAACCACAGAACCAGCCTAAATAAGATGGTTACTTTGCACAATTTCTTGAAAGCATGGACACAGTTTTTCATTGTTTTCTCAGAATGTAGATGAGATACTGAGCTGACTTATACACAGGTTGGTTTTTATCATCGGATAATGCCATTTTTAAGAGTTTTCCAATCCTGTGATCTCTCTTTAAAGCCCCAATACAACATTTTCAGTTATCCAAAATTTTACTTCACAAGTTGACAAGAAAAATTTGACAAAAAATGTTGGTAGCAATGGTAACACCTCATTATTTTTTTCCCATGTAAAATGGTACCTTTGTTAGAGAAATTACCAACTGACACTATGAGCAACTACCAATGAAAATTGGGCACAAACCATTGTTATTAACAATGGTGTGTGCTTAATTTCCATTGTTAGTTGTTCAAGGTGGTATTTTTTTAAAAGTTGTCTGCAGGCAATTTTTTTACCATTCACTCATACATAAAAACCATGCATGGATTTTTCAGGTTCTCTAAAGGCAGTTTATCAACATTAGTCTTTAATTATGTGATGCTGTTGTTCCTGTTTTTAAAAGTTTTCCAATCATGTAATTTGTCCATAAGGCAACTGGGTTTGTGAGTGGAGGGAACAAGGTCAGGATGAGGAGTGAGGACAGCATCCGACTACGAACCTACAACAAGATCCTGTATGATAGCATCGATCAGATGATGACGTCTAATATGATCAGTGATGAGCTGGAGCAACTGCAGCTTACTGTGCTGGGGGTAGGTGGTATAGTGACTCATAAGGCCCTGGCTTAGACTCAAGTCACACTTGAGTCTAAGCCAGGGCCTTGAGACTTGATCTTGGAAAGATTTGGGACTTGAATTGGAAGACCTACAGGGGCGGGATTCAAATCAAGACTTAGGCTGGGTTCACACGGGAAATCTCGTAATTACTCTATCGTGATAGAATGAACGACAAGAGCAGTCACACGCCAATCTATCATGATAGTATCACAATAGAAAACAATTTGATGATGAGAATTCTCGTCGTTCACCTATCATGATACTATCATGATAGATTTGGGTTCACACAGACCATATCTCGTAATCCTACTATAGTAATACTATGATAGAGTGGAATCTCGTAATTCGTGTGACCCCGGCCTTAGATTAACCACTTGCGACTCCGGAGGACATGTAAACACATTTTGGCAATGTAAAGTCATAGGGGCGGTTGACGAGTTAAAACGTCAGCTTTGCTGCTGCCTTTCACAGTTGACGTGTAAACACGTCCATTATCCACCATTCATTTGTACACACCATGTTTTGAACTTGAACTTGACGCTGTGGACGGCCTGTCAGTGTAGCAAATCTCACTCTGTGGCGGCTACCTCTGAGTGTTGCAAAGTATGATCTTTTGGTGAGAAGATTCATACAATGAATGTAGAAATTACTCTCAAGAGTCGGTATTTGTGACGCTTGACCAGGGGCCAATTTCATGGCACTGTTTAGCAAAACAATTTGTTTAGCACAGAATTTATTTGCTCTGTAAAATGGGTTACCAGCCAAAATTGTATGTCAAATTGTATTTTTAGGAACAGGAGCGAAATATCAGTAAATACACATCACATACAATTTTGGCTGGCAACCCAGTTTTGCAAATTAAAGCAAAGAAATTCTGTGCTAAGCAAATTTGTGTGATAAACAGCGCCATGAAATTGGCCCCTGGTCTTAACTTCTGGCCAATCACATTTGCCTTATTAAATAAAAATGTGTGGGGTTTTTTTGCCAAAAATAATCCCGGTGTCAACTGGTTTATTAAAGCTGAAAGCATCATCAATTTCATTACTAGGATGATTTTGTTATTGTTTAGTTTTGGATGTTCGGTTTCCAAATACACTACCCCTAACATGGCTGTCATGAAAAGAGTCTATAAGAAAACGAACACAGTCATCATTATATCTGAACTATTCCTTGACCTTCATTCATTTAGGTGCGAGTTGCAGGTGACATGAGTGCATGCCGTGTGTACTGGAGATCAACAGGGAGTGTGGCTGAAGATGACAGAATTGCAGAGATCCTGAGCAGATACAAAAGCGCCCTCAGGTATGGTTGAATCTATAATTTATAAGCGGGAATCCGTGTTTGTTTAAACAGTTTTTACTTGAAAGTGAACAAAATGCCACAAGGTTAACAAATGAAATTGAATGAGAAGTGTAAATATAGAACAGAGCGAAAGAAAATGTCAATGAATTTGGCTTTACATACTGTCTCTTCACAGGATTCTTTAGGCTTTGTGCAACTGATGTTTTGAGAAATCCTTGGTTTCAGTACCAAAAAAATATATTTCACAAAGAGACTGGAAACGAGTTTTCACATGCCTTAAAAAAGGCTTCAGTATTGTCTTTTGCAGAAATAGTACCAGGAAAATTTAGATGCTCAACTTTCTTTTGGATATTTCTTTGGTTTATTTTGTTTTTGGCAGGCAAGCCCTGATTTCCCACCGCGTACTTGGCAAAATCCCACCCATAGTCTTCCTGAAAGACAAGGTAAGCGCTAGCATTGCCGAGATAGAACGACTGCTCGCCATCGCGGACTTCGGTCCCGACGATGATGAAATGACATCAGACATCCACAACGAGCAAGAACAATTTGAAACTGACGAAAAAATAGAATTTGTGCAGAAAACTTCTAGGACTCGGCCCGAGACAGAGACCGCTTCCCCATCCCAACCGAGCTTGTTTGGTATTGACCACGAAGCCGTGAACCGCTTAATCAGCGCCAATAAGAACACCGAAACTGGCAGCGTTGGGTTTGGATTGGACGACAGCAAATTTGACAAAAGGTTTGAAGCGTTTATGAGAAAACGAAAGAAAGGAAACAGGTCGGAAACGAAGAAAGCGATACTTTACAGAGGGCAGCTTGATTTCTACAATTCAGGGAATGACTTTGTTAGTGATGAGATGGACAATAATGATTCGTATCTGGATGTTGAGGAGCGCGAGCATACCTCACTTTCTGATGAACCAACGGATAGATGAGAGCCATTTTATTAATATGTCCTGCAATGCAGTGTACATTAATCATTAGGCATAAAAAAAAATATGTTATGTTGGCGTAACGGGCCCCAAAAAATAGGGTAGGTAGGTCGGGATTGTTTTTTTTTTTTTTTTTCCTCCCAGCAACGAAAATGACATGAAAAAGTGGAAACCAAAATCAGACAAAAAGCTGTTGACTCAAATTTATCCGTTTTAAGCGATCAAAAATGACCGCAGATCCACATTTTTCCTTGATGGAAACATATAGATATTAATCATTAAATTTCTTCCCTTGAAAAAAAAAACAATATACAGGGTCGGCCGTATTTTTAGGGTCGGTCGGGTTACGCCAACATAACATATTTTTTTTTTATGCCTTAGGCTGAATACATAAAAACTAGCAATCGCTTTTTTTAGGCATTTTCTTATATTATTATACATAAAAACAAGCAAGTTCTAAAAGCAAAAACATCAGCTTATTTCGTCCAAGCAACTCCCAGATTGGCAGTTGCTTAAAAACATATACATAAAAACAAGCTTTTGCTTTTGCCATGAAGCATTTGCTTGCTTATCATACAAGATTTACCATTACCAACCCTTATCTACATTTAGAGAGTCAGAAGCAGAATTAATCGCAAAGAAACCCATCGTAAACTGTTTTGTTTCGACAAACTGGCTTGCATGGCGCAAACATTCTTGCTTGAAAATGGTGGGGTCCCCTCGCCAAGGACGTCCGAATGAGGATGAAACAAACTCGTGCATCTGTACAAAGCCGTTACATATTTACGCACGCCTCTTAATGAATACTAGCACTATTGTTCAGAACTTAAGAAATTGCTGTGGAAGCTATCGGTTAAATCATGAGGTTAAGTATATGTTTTCGCCTTTGCTAAGTGCTTCTCATAAGAAATTGCTAGTTTTTATGTATTCGGCCCAATGGCCTCACAAGTCCTTATATATTAAAACTCAAGTCTATTTGCCCGCCAGTTTGTGAAGCCAAAAACAGTGCAAGTTGGGCAGCAGTGGACAAGTGTTCTTGCGCAATGGCTTCACAAGTTATTGCGCTACTTTTTAACCTGCAGCAAAATAGCTCAAGACAAGCTGTGCTAGATATGTTCCACAATGCATCACGTGCAGGGCAGCATAGCGTTTGTGAAAAAACATATCCGCAGTACTTGAAAATCTTTTTTTGCTTTTTTTGCAAATTTCAGGGAAGAAATTTCACAGTAGCCATGGTTTCAATTTCTCCAAGACCCAGCCCCAATTATAATTTCCCCCCCAAGTGAAACAGCGTATTAACCACTTCAGGACAGGGAACTGCATATGCAGTTCTAAGTGTCTTGGGGGCAGTTATACATAATTGGCCCATGAATTAGACCAGGGCAGAGCTGGTCTTGTTGGCTTGGGATCAAGTCAGTTTTGTTTACTTGTGACTGGACTTGGGAAATAAGATTGATTTACGACTTGGAATAAAAACTAGTCATCAAGTCTCCAGCCCTAGAGACACGTGTATACTGCATAACCAAAACTGCTAGTGCAGTCTACCGCTCAAGGGGAAAAATTGAGTATGTTCTTCCCTACACGCCGGAAAGAATCACAGAAATTGATCTTTGATTATCGGGAGAACTGCCTAAAAAATGCAATTTTGCGAATGTCCATGATGCTAAAATTCTTTAAAGCTATCCAGTTGCTACATGTATATATCAGAAATTACACTCAATTTGTTTTAGTTTATCACTTTATTGTACATTCAAGCCCACTTGGGATTTAAGTGGGCAAAGGAATACTTAAGTGAAAACGTCACCCTTTGTGTGTTGCCAAAGTTACTGGGTCTACACTAAAACCAGTGAACTGTTTTACACTTCAGCAATGGCCATTTCAGATTACCAGGGATTGATTTAAAGACGAGTTCAATGAGTCCTAATTCACATACCAAGTTAAGAAGAGTGATGCGTCTTATTAGCGCTTTGTGAAATCGGGCCCCTGTGAACGTTTAGACCCAATTACCCCGGCAACTGACATCACACTTTAGTAGTCTATTTTTGTCAACTGCATTTTATCATATGATGGCAGTATTAAAAAGGTGTGCATGGATGCTCATTTTCAATCATTGTTCTCTTATAAAAAACTGTACAAGATCACAAGGCTAGTGACTCTCAAAAGGTTTCCCCAGACCAAATTGTTTTTACAAATGTACATTAGTTATTTACGATGACAAACACTATACTACTAATTTAATGCAGCACAAAACTAACATAAAATTACTAGACCTAAAGGTATTTGGTGTCATTTTGATGTTTACCCTACAACAACTCGTTAACATATCAGGTGATTACACAATGGGCCTTTAAATTCATACTGGTACATGAAACTGAAAGCCTCCAGAGGCCAATTTCATAAAACCTGTTATTAGCACCCGTTTTCTGATTAAGCAGCGCTCTCTCCATTTCAAAAAACTTGTTGACCTCGCAAACCAAACCGCATCCCAACCGGTTTTGCTGCTAACGCGATGTCATCTTGCTTGGCAAAACACGAAATGCATATTCCAACAGATACACAACTTTCAGCTGTTGTTGAAATATCCCAGTCGGCAACAGGCAAGGTTTTTCTGTGGTAGTGACAGTCATCCCAAAATGAATGCATTACCGATGATGGTATTTGAAATTCTTAACATTGACATAAGCAGACGACAGCGTTGTGCAATCTCATTGCATGCTTAGACCAACAAGCTTTATGAAATATGCTCTTGCTTGGGCAAATTTTCGTGCTATGCTTAATTCAAAACTTTTGGCTAAGCGTAACATGTTTTATGAAACTGGCCCCAGGGGCCAATTTCATGGCGTTGCTTAGCACAACAATTTGCTTAGCACAGGATTTGTTTGCTTTATTTTGCAAAAATGAATTGCCAGCCAAAATCGTAAGTGATGTGTATTGAAAGGTATTCTTCTACTCTTGCGAAGAACACAAGTTGGTGTATAATTTTGGCTTGTAATCCATTTTATAAAGCAAATAAATCCTGTGCTTAGCAAATTTTCGTGCTAAGCAACGCCATGAAATTGGCCCCTGATAACTTGGGTGAAGATCATGTCATGTGAAGGTTTACAACGGACTGCGACATCAGCAACCAATCAATGGGATGATTTAGGAGCGACTTTGTTGCCTGCTGTAGCCATTGGTATCAGTTCTTGCCTGTACTCCATTGGGAGGTACTTCTCAATCAGTGCATACAAAGACTGCTGGTCTTGAATTAATCCTTGCCTGCAAGAACAAGTGAGATATGTACAATAATCACAATCCCGTATGTTATCGTTACCCCTGATGAACCTTAACTCAAAAAGTTCCTCAGATTTAACAGAAACAGAATCCAACTACAGGACAAGTTATAATTAAATGTGTCAAATATAAAATGCCATCTATGACGCAAGTAGGCTTGGGCGATTCCACACTGGAGTCAAGTAGAATCGCGATTCCAGATTTTTTAGGAATTGATTCCCAGTAGGAACCGATTTTCTGTCATCTAAATTCAATTCCCAGTGATATCTTGCCGATTCCAGAAATTACCTAGCTATTTCGAAGCCAAAATACTTAACTTTTGCAAGAGTATTGAGCCTCTTATAATTTTCACATATTAAGAACGTTTGTGTGTGCACAGGCCGGCCTCATTTCATGGGCTTTTAGTTCCACTAATGGGTCGTTGTCTGCACAATATGTAGTATCGTTAATGTACACACACTTAAACACGCTCAGTGTATTCAACAATTTCCCGTAAAAAAAATTGAATTTATTCCAAATCACGATTCTTTTTTTGGAATCGACTCCAAATGTACTCGAGTCAAATGAAATTACTTAGTTAAAGATGTATTTAAAGGCCCTATGTATCATTCGAAAAATACAACTTTTTACAGATTTGTGGAATAAGAGTGTAACTGTAACATATCTAAAAAGGAAGAATGTTGGTAAACTAGCCTGAAGAAATTTTAGCTACTTCGATTCATCAATGCTTCAGAAAAACCTTGAAAATCTATATATGGATTTTGTGTACAAGTGAATGGTAAAAAAGTCCAATGCACAGGACCATTTTTAGAAAACCATTTCCAGCATGAAATACCATTTTGGACGGAAATAAATTAATGTGGTGTTTGTTACCATTGCTAACACTTTGAGTAAGGTTTTTCTTGTCAACTCATGAAAAACAAAATTGGGTCATTGCAAATGATACAATGGGCCTTTAAACACGCTCAGTGTATTCAAAATTTTCCCATGAAAAAATGGAATTGATTCCGAATGGAATCGTGATTCATTTCGGAATCAATTCCAAAAATTATTGAGTCACCCAAGTCAAATTTACACACCTTCTCATGAGCAATTCCACATCAGATTGTTCAATGGTGTGCCGATGTGCATGGTTGCTGTACACGACCAGATCATTGGATAATCGCTTGAAGAATGTCTCAGCTCTGAAAAAAAACAACTTAATGTTTGAATGAGCACTCACTAATACACAAAGCTTTACATTTTATACCAACTGGGACATTCCTTTGTTCTTGTGTAGTTAACAAAACTGTTCCACAATGTCACTTTTTTTCAAAATGCTAACAACTATTTTTCACCAAAATTAAAACAGTTCTCTTCTGAACTGTTACCTAACTCTAAACCTAACCCCCTCACCCTAACCCTATTTTTCAAGTTTAGACAACCCGACTGTGGACGTGTGCCAGTCCACACTCCTACAAACTGCTGACATCCTTTGTTCACCAGTTCACAGTAGGTACGTAATGCAAACACACAAGAAACTATGTGCGTTATTATACCTTCGCCATGGATATTTGTTATAAATCATAAGCCACTTTCCAACTGCACTGTGTAAACACCACAGACTTACAAAATGCGCTCAGAGATTGGCTACTATTTTTTATCTCGAGGGCATTCCCAGGACATTACGTTCCATTAAGTTTGTCATTATTAATTCTTATTAATTTGAAGGAAAACAATTTGTAGTAAATAAAAATGTTGCCAGAAATTTCGGTGTAAAGAGCATAGTATTGAAACAAAAGATTAATCGAATTTTGGGAAAAGTATGTAATTTATTTCTTTTCAGCATAACATGACTAAATTGATTAAATTACATCCAAATGATTCATGTGTGCGTTTGCTAAATGAAACAGCCGCTTAACTTAGGGGATTGTAACGTGATTAGCAGAGTGGAAATACCCTGAGCTCTTAGGATAGAGGGGAGTCTTGAAAAACACTGCGCTCTGGACGACTGTGGAAATGTTGACGACTTCCGACGGCCCCTTAAAGACTGCCAAAGCCTTACCCTTTTTCCACTGCAGCCACTGCCTCCTTGGATACCCGAGCCTTGGAGAAATGAGCCAAGATGCCCTTAGTCAGGCTGGTGGGTAGCAGGGTGTCCTTGCGGGGTGCTCTGGGGGACCTCCTCTTTTGGGGTGGGGGTGGTCTATGGACAACAGTGGGGCTCTGCTCCCTGGAAATGAAAAATAAGGCCACATATTGTTTTGTGTGTTTCAACACATCTTTATAGACCGTATTGAATATCCGCCATTTCATGGGGCACACTCGTTACTTAAACCAAATGTGCAACCATGCATGTCCTCAAGGAACAAAGAAATGGCGGCTATTCGATACGGTCTATAGACCCTTTGCACAGACAGCCATGACAGGGGGCAGGTTTTCACATTTAAATAATGTGACGATAAATCCACAAACATTATAAACATGTAAAGGATATAGACCATCAGGTGTTTCACAACATAGGCGCCACCAACAGTTTGACGTGGAAAGGCTACATTCGATGTGCGTCGACGCGTGTGTCATGGAGAAAAAAGTCGACACTAGCATTGCTAGACGTGTGATAAAGCATATTTATGTTGTCTATTCTCAAGAATTAAACTTTTTTCTTCGCAAACAGTGTTAACCATGTTTAAATAATCTAAGCTTCCCAAATAAATGTCAACCTCTATCTGGTATTCGTTTTCAAATCAAATCTAAATGTTTGTGTAATAAACAATACACCGATGTCGACCGCTCTGTCAGACAATGCCCTCTTTAACAGAAACGCTTGGTGGCACTATGTATTGTGAAACGCTCGAATTGATTGGTACCCTCAATTCATTTTGTGTAGAAGAAGTGACTCGTTATTGCCACAGTGCAAAAACCAATGTGCAAAAATGAGGATTATTCGCTTTTCTAGTGGGTCATATTCTTGTTCTTTGTATAAAAATAATGTACTAATTTTTGTGCACTTGTTCTACACAATGTCTTTTTTCTTGTGTATACTTATCCTTTAAATGAAAAAAATAGTCACAAGAAATTCAACAACAGACAATTCAACAATTAGAGGAATAATGTTAGTTTCCCCAGGGGCAGATTGCAATAAATCGACTTAGCCACTGGTCTAAGACCGGTCTTTTATAGCCGGCTATCCAACTTAACCAGTCTCAGCTTAGTCGCTGGTTTAGCCCATTGCAATAAACCAGTATTTAACTGAAGTACGGCTGCGCCAGCAGAAAAACATGCACATATTAACGGAAAGTGACGCAAACGGCTATCCTTGCGTGATTTCAAGCCAAACAAACGTCCCCACAAAGCCACTTGATGACGCGTGTGTGGTGCAGTTTTTGCAGAAAAATTGACCGCTAAAGTTATCAAATAGCACTAAAAAGGCTCTAGTGGGCACAATGTGCGTTTTTTCCCATCTTTTTTCATGCAAGATTTTAAGACTGGTCTAACTTTAAGACAACGATATTGCAAGCGGGCTATTATTATAGACCGGTCTTAGTGGACGCCGCGTTTAGCCGGCTAAGCCTATACACCAATCCGGTAATAAGGTCTCCTTCCCTGTACATTCGCCATAGCTGGGGGACTTCCACTGAATGAACTGTATGTTTTTGCTGTTGCTGAAGCTGCATTTTGTTTACTTGTTGCGCGTCTTTGTAGGGTTGTGTGTACGCGAAGGAGTCGCGTCGCGTGCACGCGCGGAGGGGGCGAGTTCGTGCATGTAATGGATGCTTGCTTTTCGTTCTAACAGCACCACAAAACGCACAGCCCATGCATTGGATGCCCCCCAGCTATGGCGGATATACAGGGAAGTAGTCTTTCGTTACCGGATTGGTCTATAGACTGGTCTTAGATCGCATATTGCAATCCGCCCCAGATCTAGCTTTAGGGTACAGTTGCTGCTTTGACAAAGGTTTTACTAACCTGTGGGTGGCCTGATGATTGGGAGCTGGTGTCTTTCTCAGGGCAGGAGTGGGTCGACCAGCACCAAGGGGGAGTCGTGGTGTTACTAGTGGTGAAAAACCACTCAGGCTGTTTGGCAAAACAGAAAAACACTACTGAACGAAATCCATTTTCGCTATTATGTATCATACCTTGTGTTCATTTCTCAATTCAATATGAAAGCTCATTATTATTAATCCTATTCAAATGTGGACAGATGTCCATGAGTTTGGGAAATCTGAATGCATTGAAAAGCAACCTGGCTCCACCGGGATTTGAACCGCGAACCTTCTGCTTAACGTGCAGACACCCTACCAATTGAGCTATGAAGCCAACTTGTGGTCTCGAATCACGGTAGTGCAGTTGTTCCTCCGCATGGCCCCACTAATTTCTGCAATATCGTACTGCACAGTGAGACATTAAACAGCCGTTTACACACACAATATTGATTGCTTTCTGTGAAGTAGAACATCCGGGAATGTTTGGTGGTCAACTGTCACGCTTGTACATGCGGGCGCCACTAGACGCACATGAACACGCATAAAAATACTCACCAGCGTACTTTCATTCGAAGATGCCGCACGCGCGCTTTAAATTACTTTTAAATTATTGACTCGCATTGAACAGCTCTACTTAGCCCCACGTGGATTTAGAAGAAGTGTACAGCGCACATAGACAGTTTTTGTCAAAGTTTCTAACAAAGTATTTTTTGGAAACAAAACTTATTAAGCATTGGAACACTGAAATGAACTCAAAGAGGGGTTTCAGGCAGAGTTTAATGAAAACATTAAGGACAATTAAATTCAGATTCTATTGAGAAGTCTGCAAATTTTTGTTTTCATGACAGTCATCTTGGTGGAGCCGTGACCCACTGGCCCCTAATGTAGAAACACCGCTGATACAAGGAGGATAAGTGTTTCAATTCTACTCACTAAATGGACAGGCTCAGTTTCACCTACCTACTCTGCGACCCAGCCACCGTCTGTTGAGTTTCACCATAACCTCCAAGGGACAACTCTGAATCCAGGGCATGATGGGATACAGCAGGGGGCACATCACCCTCACTCCCCGAGTCGCCCACTGTCGAATCAGGCACCCTCCTCATCTCACTGGGACTGCCTCCCCTCTGGCTAGGAAATAAAGCTCCCAAGTCTCTGCCTGTCCATGTAGAATCTGCTGCTTGCTTGCTGGTTGATCCTCTGGTGGAACTGGTTGGTCCTCTGGTGGAACTGGTTGGTCCTCTGGTGGAACTGGTTGGTCCTCTGGTGGAACTGGTTGGTCCTCTGGTGGAACTGGTTGGTCCTCTGGTGGAACTGGTTGGTCCTCTGGTGGAACTGGTTGGTCCTCTGGTGGAACTGGTTGGTCCTCTGGTGGAACTGGTTGGTCCTCTGGTGGAACTGGTTGATCCTCTGGTGGAACTGGTTGATCCTTTGGGTGGTGTGTGGGAAGGTGAGTGGGAGGGTGAGCGGGAGGGGGCGACAGTGGGGGACACGGCAGTATTGGTTGCAGTATCTGGATGCGTTTCCTGTACAGAGTAAATACAGTGAATCTTCACAATGACAAATGATGGGTAGTCCGATTGGATTAGTGGTCGTTTCCCTGCCTTTCACCTCTGGTGTCCCGGGTTCAATTCCGAGGCGAGTATGTGGATTGGGTTTGCAGTCGATCCCTACTCAGCCGCGTGGCTTTTCCCCCCAGGAGACTTCCCTGGGGATTTTCCTCCCACTTCTAAAACTGCAACTTCTTCTTCGTCATTTCAAATTGATAATAAAATATAGATAAAGCAAATACGGCATAGTTGATGGCATAAAGGGCCTTAGTCGCCAAAAATCCCTAAATTAACAACAACAAAGACAAATGATCACAAAAACTTACAATAATGAATATAAAAGCATGTTATTGCCTAGTAGTCGAATGCACAGAACTCAAGTTTCTATGACTGGCAATGGAACATGGGCGCAATAGACCGATCCAGTAAGCTCCGCCCATTTAGAAATTGCCTAGCAACATGCCACACATGTGAGGCACGTGCAGTAGAGTCGCGTGGCCGGCCGTGCGTCAGTGCCCGCGCCATGCGTCAGTGCCCGCGCCGTGCGTCGGCGTCCGCGCCCTGGTCATCGCGTAATGAAACACGCACATGCACACAGAAACTGCACGCTCGAAAGCAAAATGTGCACTTAAGTATCCGGTCGTGTGCGTGCACGTACAACACGGCAGCAATACGCGTAACGCGCGCGATCGAACAAAAACATCTCGACACACACATCTAGAACGCAGTGAATGCACAACATAGCAAAACGACAAGCTAATTTTGGTGAGTTTTTCCCGTTTACACAAAAACACATTTATGAAGGGATTAAAAGTAGGTTAGGATAGTCTTATACAATCCGTTTTAAACCGGCTAGGGTCCTCTGCACTGATAAAAATGATGTTTATGGTGTTTTTGCGTCACTCGTGCTGCATTTCGCCGTAGCTGAGACTGTGCACAACATTTTAAGGACTCAGGTAACCAAAATGGAGATCCACTTTTTAGTTACCTCAACCTGTGATTGGCTGTGACTGGTCAATTCCAAAATGGGCGGAACTTACTGGATCGGTCTATTCCTGGCCACAACAGATTGTGACACTTGTGCCCCTGAGCAAGGCAATTTACAGTATTTGCTTATAACAGGGGCAGAGACAACTTGGTTGCAAAGCCTTCCCACCCATTGCAAGTATTTCCAACAAATATGTGTGCAGTGGCCTGACCGTGATGTCGCCGTTTTTGTATCAGAAAATGGAACAAAATTTGGCTTCAAGTCTAAATCTACCTTGTTTCGGAAGTCTTTATCCCCATCAGCCTCATCATGAGCACCGGAGGTATCATCCACCCCTCCTAAGTCGTCTTCTTGGCTTGTATCTTCATCTGTAGAAGGCTCAAGATCAGCTTCTTCCTCCAATACAACGGGAGTACTTGTTTCCTCTACATCTCTTGCAGAATCTGAATTGTTTAAAGACAGATTACATGATTGCAAAACTTTAAAAAACAGGAACAATTGCAATAACTTAAGAATAATGTCGATAAACTGCCTTGTAGAAAGTTCAGCCACATAGATGCAGTAATACTTCAGAAAACCTGAAAAATCCATGCATGGTTTTTGTGTTGAATGAATGGAAAAACAAAATCATCTGCAGATTATTTTTTTAAAAACACCTTCAGTTGGCAATTTCTCCCACAAAGGTACCATTTTACACATAAAAAAATAATGTGGTGTTTGTTACCATATTAGTCGGGTTTTCATTGTCAACTTGTGAATTAAAATTTTGGGTCATGATCACTGCAAATGATGTATTGGGGCTTTAAAGAAGAGCTGGTGAGTTACATGTAATTCACACTTTGCTCGTTATGTGCATGAATCAAAGGAATTTAAAGGCCTGCTGTATCAATTGCAGTTGATTAGGCACCACAGCAAATATTAACTTGCTCAGCTACAAATTGATTGCTTTCCGGTGACGTCACGCCTTCCATCAACCATTTTGTTTGTTATTTTTCATGACGCACGTGGCTCGAGTGATAACCGGCAAAAACACCAAGAAAAGCGCATTGGTTGCACTTACCTCTGTTGCTTAACCATGCTTTATGTTGTATCGATAAAGATAAAAACGTATTTCTTCAGGCTATCAAGGAGAAGCACTTTCGTGTTTACAAGCTGAATGCATGCTCAATAATTTAAACGTATCGCAGCGCGCGCGTGCGGCATCTTCGAATGAACATACGCTGGTGAGTATTTTTGACGCGTGTTCATGTGCGTCTATTGGCGTGCGTCTATTGGCGCGCGCGTGTACGCGCGTGACCGTTGAACACCAAACATTCCCGGATGTTCTACGTCACGGAAAGCAATCAATTGGGACAACATCAAACGAAAAGTTGGGTTCTTGCTTCATAATTCAGCTGGTAGAGCATCTGCCTGGTGAGTGAGAGCCAATTTTTTGGGTTCACATTCCGTCAAGGACAATATATATTTTCTCTGCTGTTGCAAACTTTTAAAAATAAAAACCCATTATTACCTTAATCTAATCTAATCATTTATTGTTTAAAGTGCACAACATAAATATCTCTGCACACTTTACAAAAAAGTCATTATAAATACAATAAGACCACGAAACTCACTAACAACAAAAATAATCCCTAACTAGAGGTATGACGTTTGTTGTTACAAACGCCAGGTGATCGGGCTAAATGAACATTTTGTGATGAATTTCAGACGTTGTTATCACCTATGGAATGGCAAAAATGGAAGTTCAGCAGCCGATTTCACGAAACTTTACGCAATTGCGCAAGTCCACTTACGCCATTACTTGCGCAATAGCTTATGGCGTAAGTGGACTTGCGCAATTGCGTAAAGTTCCGTGAAATCGGCTGCTGTATACACTAATCCGGTAACTAATATCTCCTCCCTGCATATCCGCCATAGCTGGGGGTTGATAGCTTGCACCGTTTTGAGATATGAATTGTTGAAATAATAACCTTTGAAATCTTGTAATGTGACACCTGTGACGACATCATGACGTCACAATTTTGTGCACAAATTGTTGAACAATATGTTGAACATCAAGTTCTTAAATGTGGCGAAGGAATCATACCAATATCTGTTGTAGTTTTCAAGATACAGCATTTTAAAACATCTCAGCTCCAAATTTGCGTAATTTGACGTACATTACGTAACCACCGTCCATGTAATGACGTCACCAATGGTATAGTCAAAAGGTCCACATGTGTGAAAACATTTCGTTCCGTAGAACTATGGTCAAATTCCCTACCACTTTGGCTCTATTTGCATTCAAAGTGCTAAACAAGTGTACATTTTCGAACCTCTTCCGGTTTGGACCGGAAGTAGGCGTCACACAGGGGTCATGACATCGTATGATTTGTTCAGTTCATTTAGACTTATCATGTTGTGAAAGAATTGTTCAAGTATCTATTACGGTTCTTGAGATATGAATTTTAAAAATAATAACCTTTGAATTTGTGTAATTTGACACCTGTGACGATATCATGACGTCACAATGTTGTGCACAAATTGTTCAACAATTTGATAAACATCAAGTTCTTAAATGTGGCGAAAGAATCATGCAAATATCTGCTGTAGTTCTCAAGATACAGCATTTTAAAACAATTCAGCTCCAAATTTGCGTATTTTGACGCCACATTACGTAACCACCGTCCATGTGATGACGTCACAAATGGTATAGTCAAAAAGTCTACATGTGTGGAAACATTTCGTTCCGTAGAAATATGGTCAAATTCACTACCACTTTGAATCTATTTGCATTCAAAACGCTTACAAAATGCACATTTTCGAACAACTTCCGGTTTGGACCGGAAGTAGGCGTCACACAGGGGTCATGACATCGTATGATTTGTTCAGTTCATTTAGACTTATCATGTTGTGAAAGAATTGTTCAAGTATCTATTACGGTTCTTGAGATATGAATTTTGGAAATAATAACCTTTGAATTTTTGTAATTTGACACCTGATGACGTCATGATTACGTCACACTTGATGCCATCGTGATACTATACATTCTGGTGAAAGTCTGCCGTAGGGCCTATGTCTGTATCTAATTTACTAACGATTCAGCTTGGTTTGATAGGCATTGTTGCTGGTAAGTGTAAAAACTGAGATTCTCAGTTTCGTTGAACTTTGACCTCCAATTGACCCCAGAAGGAAGGGTCAGATGAAAATGCCCACACAAAGAAAGTTGTAGCACAGAATGTCATCTGTAAACCTGCCAAATACGAAGATCCTGGGTCACGTGGTTTTCAAGACGGAAGCATTTTAAAATATGCATATTTTGTTTTTTTGGGGGGTGTAATTTGATACTTGATGACGTCACGATGACGTCACGCTTGATGCCATCATAATATTATACACGCTGGTGAAAGTCTGCCATAGGACCTATGCCTGTACTTAGTTACTTAAAGATTCAGCTTGGTTTGATGGGCATTGTTGCTCAATAAGTGCAAAAATTGCGATTTTCGTTTTCGTTGAACTTTGACCTCAGATTGACCCCAGAAGGAAGGGTCAGATGAAAATGCCCACACGAAGAAAATCGTAGGCCATGATCTTATCTATAAGCCTGTCAAATACGAAAATCATGGGTCACGTGGTTTTCCAGACGGAAGCATTTTAAAACATGCATATTTTGGTCATTTTTGGGTTGTAATTTGATACCTAATGACGTCACAATGACGTCACCCTTGTATGCACATCTTCACATTGGGGTTGATGTTCCTACAAAGTTTCAAGTTGATAGCTTGAACCGTTTTGAAGAAAAGCTCTGGAAACGTTTGAGTGGAAAAAGAAAAAAAAAAATAAAAATAAAGAAATCGTACGAGAGTAATAGGTGATCGGGCTGTTGGCCCGATCACCTAAAAAGATAAGTTTTAAGCAAGGACTTAAATGACTCATAAGTGGAGGCATCTCGAATATTCACAGGAAGCCCATTCCATAATCTTGGAGCCACAACTGAAAATGCACGATTTGCATAGTATTTTGTTCTAGTTGACTTAACTGATGGAGGTTCAAGACAAATTGCACTGCTTTGCCTTGTTACTCTCTTTGGCACACGAAGGTTTAACAATTCAGTAAGATAAATTGGCGCGTTCATATTTTTGATTATTTTATAAGAAATGGCAAGAATTTTGAAACGAATCCTCTGCTCGACCGGCAGCCAGTGAAGGTCTCTAAGAATAGGGGTAATGCTCTCGTGAATGCCAGTCCTGGCAACTAGTCGAGCAGCGGAATTCTGAATGAGTTGCAACTTTCTAATTTCAGTTGACTGAAGGCCAAACAAAAGACTATTACAATAGTCTAAGCGGGAGCTAATAAAAGCGTGAACTAATTTTTCTGTAGCAGCCTTATCCAAAATATTGCGGACTTTCCTAATTTTCCAAAGGGCATGTGATGCCGATCGACAAACATTAGTTACATGAGCGTTCATACTGACAGTGGACTTCATTGACTTCTTCGGCAAGCGTGCCTGTTTCGCCATCTTGTTTTTTCTGTGACAGCCGCTCACGAACGCCAGCAGCAAAATCCTCCATGTTGATTGGCTGTCTCTTGCGGAGGTTAGACTGAGAGGGCTGTGATTGGGTCTCATTTTGGTTTCGAATGAAGGGTGAAAGAGTAACACCTTGGCCTCTGGAAAGAGATACAATGTTTGTTTTCAGGAAAGCTTGCCAAAATATACAAAAGCTAAAGACATTTATAGACCATTTCAAAATAGATGTCATAATAACCACTTGACCACATGGCTGGCCAGCGCTGAGTGTCTGAATTTAAAGCCCAATATATCATTTGTAGTTACCAAAAATTTTACTTCACGAGTTGACAAGAAAAAAAAGAAAAAAAACGACTGTAAGTCTCGATTTTTTTTTTCCGTGTAAAATGATAGCCATGGGAGAAATTGCCACTGAAGGTGGGTTTTCAAAAAAACATGCAGGGATTTTTCAGGTTTTCTATGTGGCCGAAATTTCTACAAGGCAGTTTTCTTGACGATAGGCTTTTAATTACGAGTGGAAATAATGCCGTTTTTAAAAGTTTACCAATCATGTACCCGGTACAAGCCCTATGTATCATTTGCAAGATAAAACTTTTTACAAATTCGTGGAATAAGAGTGTAACATATCTAAGGAAGAATGTTAGTAAACTAGCCTGAACAAATTTCAGCTACATAATTGCATCAATGCTTCAGAAAACCTTGAAAATCTATATGGATTTTGTGTACAAGTGAATAGTAAAAAAGTCCTGTGCACAGGACTTATTTAAAAACTACCTACGGTTGTCAATTTCCAAAATGAAATACCATTTTGGACAGAAATAAATTGCTATCAACACTTTGAGTAAGGTTTCTCTTGTCAACTCATGAAAAACAAAATTGGGTCATTGCAAATGATACAATGGGCCTATACAGTCAATTGATTGCTTTCGATGACGTAGAGCATCCGGGAATGTGTGGCATTCAAAAATGCCACACACGCGCGTTGCGATACGTTCAAAAAATTGAGCATGCAGTCAGCTTGTAAACACGAAAGTGCTTCTACTTGATCGCGATTTTTAGCCTTTAGAAAGAAATTTTTATCTTTATTGATACAACAGCCATAGCGCAACAACACAAAGCAAGGTTAAGCAACGGAGGTAAGTGCAACCAATTCACTTTTCTTGCTCTGTTTGCCAGTTATTACTCGAGCCACGTGGATCATGAAAAATGGTGGATGGAAGGCGTGACGTCACCGGAAAGCAATCAATACCACAAAACATTAGAAATGTAATCGATGTCAGAGCTTTCACTGGATATAATATGTAACACTACCAAGAGGTTCCTACTGCACGGCCAACATCGGTGCATCTGCTTATTGCATCAATACAAAATTTACAGCAAATATCGTCTTTTGGCAAACTCTTGGTGGCGACCGTAAATGAATTGCCCACACTGTCCAATAAGAAATCACAACAATTTTTCAACTTTGTTTGGAAGTATCATACCTGTTTTCTCTGCCTTGCACTGCCTCTTCAACATCAGGAAAATCAGCTTGATTTACGGCAGAAGACCTCCTCAGATGAATTGCTGGTGTTTCCACAGGAGCTGAAACATAATGCCATTCTTTCGTATTAAATTTGTCTTTTTTTTTTCCAATTCAACTTTTGCACATCTGGTTAGCATTGATTTTTTTTTAATAGGAGAAATATGTTTTGTTTCAGAACACAATGCGCGCACGCCTTCTAAATGTTTACTTTTAATGGAAATCTGTGCCCGCACACGTCACGGGCCCGCGCACGCGACTTTTTCCCACGTACGGACGTATTCTCCCCGTTTTCTAGTGTCAGCTATGGCCATTTTCCCCCAAATCACCTAGTTCGAGCGCCCTCACGCGTTCAGGAAAACGGGCTACTGAAGATGGATTTGCATATATATGTATATAAATGTGTATGACCACGCTTTTTACAAGGGCGCCCTCTTTTGAACTAAACAAGGCCTCTGACTACCGTGGTATTATGGTTTCGTATTCCATGTACCGGTAGTACAGCCAAGAAAAATAGGACGGTGGCTTTGCACAATTTTATTTTATTTTATTTTATTTACCACATCCAACAGCGGAGGAACCGTCAATTACAGGAATGGGAGCAAGTGTGGTTGAGTGCCTTGCTCAAGGGCACCGGTGCCACAACCCGTCACGGCCCGGAATCGAACCTACATTCTAGTACTAGCACAGGAACTTAAGTTCGACGCACTAGACCGCTCGGCCATAACACCCCAAGTACAGACACAGGTTTTATTGTTTTCTCAGAATGTAGACGAGGAACTGAGCTGACTTATAAACAGGTTGGTATTTATCATGCACATCTTCAATCACACATGGAGATAATGCCGTTTATAATAATAAATAATAATGACATATGATACGTGTATATAGCGCACACTATTCTGTGGGATACTCATGGCGCTTTACAACATCATTACCTTGGTCATTGGGCACAACTCCCTGGGGAGTTTGCAGCCTGACACAAGTGCTCAATGGCTGCAACCCTTGCAGGTACCCATTTACTTCTGGGTGGAGAGAGGCAACTTATGGCAAAGTGCCTTGCTCAAGGGCACACGCACCATGTTCACGGCCGGGAATTGAACCCACGACCGTGGAATTAGGCACACTCTTGAGTTCAATACACCAAACCGCTGGGCCATATAAGGTACTCCAGATATGAAACAGATTCAAGGATGTGTATAACAGTTTTACAATCCTCTAACATCCTTCAAAAGCTATTCCCAGACTCACCTGTTCCTACGAGACCTTGTATCAATGACCTCGGTGTTGGGTCAGGCCCCGGAGTGGCCAGGGTCTCAAGTCTTGTGACCCGCCTCCGAGCAGTGGAATGGGGTAACGTTCCTGGGGTCCTTGGCCTTGGGCGTGTCACCTCTGGAGTGCTTGGGCGTGGTCGCTTGGGAGGCGGTGGTTGTGGTTCAACTGTTGTGTTCTGAAGAATTCCTTGAATCTGTTTAAAACCAAAATGCTGAATGTTAAGTAAATGTGGCATTAAAGTTACCCAAAATTTAACTTTACGTGTTGACAAGAAAAAAAATGACTAAAAGTGTTGATAGCAAACGTAACAAACACCAAATGATTTTGTTTTCGTGTAAAATGGTACCTTTGTGGGAGAAAATTCCCAACTGAAGACCATGTTTTTAAAAAAGTTGTATGCAGACAACTTTTACTATTCATTCAACACAAAAACCATGCATGGATTTTTCAGGTTTTCTGAAGTATTATTGCATCTATGTGGCTGAAATTTCTACAAGGTAGTTTTCTCGACATACCGGCTTTTAAACAAGTGGAAATTACAGAGTTTTTAACAGTTTACCAATCATGTACTCTATCTTTAACACCCTGTTTACACTCGATCCCAAGGTCGGGATCAGCCCCGGATCACAAACTGAGTGTAAACGCTCTCGGGACCAAATTTGCCCCGGATCAGACCCAAAGATTTTGGTCTCGCGTTGGCAGAGGGCTCGATCCCGAGCTCAGGATTAGTTTGCGGTTAGATAAGTATTGGGGACGGCCTAAAATGTAACACAAGTGTCCGTCCCGGTTACGAGCGTATATTGGAAATTTGTACACAGGCTTTTTAGAAAGGCATGTTATCACACTATTTGTAACCCTTTTTGGGCCCAAGTTATCTCTTCAGAACAACTTAAACTTATTTTCTTATATTTTGAGACCAGACAAAGGTATTTTCTGGAAAATATGGTCAGTGTTGCCAAAATGCCCCCTTTACCGTGGAAAGACTCAAATACATGTACACAGCTGAATCTTATTTCAAGGAGAATCTCTGATCATGACTCCCTGGCAACTTTTCACACTAATATTAGAAGTATACCCAAAGCAAATTTGATGAGCTTTCTGTCTTATTAATTGGAAGCGTTACATTAAACGTCCACATTATTGGTATAACTGAAACATGGTTGCGAGCTAGATGAACTCTGATTCACTTATACTCTTTAGATAGAAACAAGTTAGGGGAAAAAAAGTGGGTTTGGCCCATCTTAAACTGTAGTACGTTTAAAACTGGCTAGGGGCTTGGACGCTAGTGGCCTGAGCCGCAAGGCAGAGAAAGTTTTAAAAAGTATTTTGAAGGAAACTGTTGAATGTTTGTCACTCCTAAATTCACTTCCGTTTAAAATATTAAAACTTGTTGGTGCTTATTGAGTGATATTAAGGAAAATTAGTGGTGACCAATAAAATGGAATTCTTTCCTTCTTTATCAATTAAATCTACACTATTGCTTGATAAGGCCAAACAAAATAAATGGTGTGTTTACGGTAACCCGACCTACCTGGAATTTTTGAGGCCAAATTGCCGACCTCAAACTAATTTTTATTGCCAATTTTCAAGTTGATAATTTTAAATGAGCACTATTTGCAATAATTTCCAACGAACATAACATTTTCTACACTTGTACATGAACATGTTTAATACTGCTAATAGTGAGTTTCAAACATAGCAAAACAACACGCAAATGCATGAACTGAAATGTAAAAAAAAATGAAAAAATAACATTATTTTCCTACCTACCTAGTACTGGATTTTTTTTAGGCCGTTACCGTAAACGCACCATTTATTTTGTTTGGCCTAAGTCATTTTTTTGGGTAAATTTATGAAAGAAATATCATTTTGTTATGAAATTGAAAACTGTACTTACCAGAGTTCGTGGGGTAAGGTCAGTGATGGAACGACGCCTTTTTGTCGACTTATCGTCTTCCTTCAATGCCGCGACTCGGCTTTCGGTGATTGACCTTCTAGCTCGCACCCTTGATGTCGAGCCAACGCTCTTGCTTGCCGATGACGTCAGCGTTTTGTTCATTCTTGGAGGAGTTGGTTTTTTAGTTGCCATGGCGATTAACAATTACCCTGTGACACAAGAAAAATGTGGTAAACAAAATGTGATAATTAACTACGAAATTTAGCTTATAAAACTGTAAAAATGATAGATGATGTCACTGGATATTGCAAAATGTCCATGTGTAATCATAAAGTATCTCCCCAAAATACTATAGCCATGGGAAGCAAACAGGAAATTGTCAATCTTCAATAGACCGATCCAGTAAGCTCCGCCCATTTTGGAATTGACCAATCACAGCCCCAGGTTGAGATCACCAAAAAGTGGATCTCCGTTTTGGGACCCGAGTCCTCAAAATGTTGTGCACAGAGATACGGCAAACTGTAGCACGAGTGACGCAAAAACACAATAAACATCATTTTTATCAGCGCCCATGACCCTAGGCTAGCCGGTTTTAAACGGATTGTTTAAGACTGGCCAAATCTACTTTTAATCCATTTATAAATACTTTTTTGTGTAAATCGGTAAAACTTAAAAAAATTAGCTTGTCGTTTTGCCACATTTTGCATTTACCTTCCTACACCGCGTTCTAGATGTACGTTGAGTTGTTTTTGTTCGATCGCACGTGTTATGCGTAAAGCTAGCGTGTTGTACATGCACGCACACGTACGACCAGATACTTGTCACAGTGCACATTTTGCTTTCAAGCGTGCAGTTTCTGTGTGCGTGTTCCATACGCGCTGACCAGGGCGCGGGACCGGCCAGAAAGCAGCAAATAAAAAGTTACGTTGCCACGCAACTCGACTGTTGCTAGGCAATTGCTAAATGGGCAGAGCTTACTGGATCGGTCTATATTTGGATGTGGAAGCAAAAAGGTTGGTGTAATCACTAGTTAGTAGTAGTACTGCACTGCTTTATGTAACTGGATAAATTAGTTTACAAAAGTCAAAAAATTGGTGGTTTATGGAGGATATCCTTGAAAATTTCAGAACATTGGCAATATGAGAAAAATATGACAAATGATATGGTATCAAAATCTCAACACCCATGGGAAAAATTAGAGGCTCAAAAATGTTATCTGGACACGCTCCTTTAATAATAATAATAGTCCTAAAAAATAATGAGATTTTTCCCTCCTAATTTTCCATTTTCATCACCAAACTATTAAACTAACAACGTGATTTATGGGCGAGGGCGGATCTGATCTTTTTCATCGGTTGCTATTCATGCAATTTGCACGCAAATCGCACGCCCGGTGAAAAAAAATGTATCTTTTCACCGGCTGACGTCACTCCGCCCTCACCCTACCCGGAGGTCGAGGGAAAATCCCGGGTGTCTGTACATGGTAATAAGCTTTTGCATACATTTGCACTATATATGGCTGGTCTTCACATAAATAAAAGGAGGTGCAGTTCAGGAATTCTCATATACTAAGCTACCCATACTACGCTAGGGACTTGGAAATCTGTGACATCATCAGCCGCGCAGTCGTGACACTTTATTGGTCAAATCCGTAACCGAAGTTTGCAAGCTTGATGGACCGCTGCGTGAGATTGCACTGTAAATCATGCTGCCTTTAGTTTCTGTCATTTACCATGCACCAGACTAACAGCCGATTTCACGAAACTTTACGCAATTGCGTAAGTCCACTTATGCCATAAGTTATTGCGTAACTTGCGCAATAAGTTAATAAGCGTTTCACGAAAGATGCACCACATTAGGATGTGGCGCAACTCGCCGACTAACTAAGTTACGCCATAAAATGTGGCGTAACTTGCGCAATGGTTTTTGGTGGCGTAAGTTGGGAAAATGTGTCGTAGGACAGTGGAAAATGGCGATAATGCAGCTAGCTACACGTGCTTATTTACCGCATCGTCAACGAACTGAACCCCAGCCTTCCGTTTGTAGAAAACGGCCTTTATCGGTGAAATCTGCGACTCGACGCATTATGACTCGCGACGGCAGCCATGATGACCGTGCAAAATTTGTGAAAAACAACGACGTATGTTTTATGTACGACTATTTTATCAAGCGCAAGCATCAAATAGTCGTTGATAAACTAGAAATTAGCCTCGTCCTAGAAGTTACAAGTGCTAAAGTGAAAAAATAAACGTTGCGCAGCTAAGAAGAATTTCGTGAAATCGATTTTAAGTAATTGCGCAGCTACGGCATAACTTTATGGCGTAAGTCTTGCGCCATAACCGTTTATGGCGCAAGTTACGCACTGTTTCGTGAAATCGGCTGCACTGGTCATCATAACATTTATGGACAGCTGTCCATGGCCATTCAGCTTCAAATTAACTGTTTACTGTAGAAGATAAGGCGGGATCCCGTTTCGAGGACAAGCAGCTATATTATACTGAAGGTTATGCACTTATCAATCGTTTCCCTGCCTCATTCCCCCCACCCCCGGGCTACCCCACCTGAGAGGTGGTGATTGTCACTTGCGTGACAAAATCCCCAACCCTGGGACAACATAAGGTGACAAATTCCCCACCCGCGGGTGCAAAACATGCGCGTCTTGTATAAAAATGCACAGAAAATGGGTCAAATGCCCCACCCTGGGGCATGAGAAACGTGACCAGACCCCACCTAGGGGTTGGGGCAGCGGGGGGGGGGGGGGGGGGGGGGGGGGGGGGGGGGGGATTTGAAACAATTGATAGGTGCATCGTTACATAATGCAGCGTTACATAATGTGAATACACATAAATCTTACTGCAGCGTTTGAGGCGGTTTTTAGGCTGACCATGTAAAGAAATATTACTGCAGCGTTTCAGGTTGATTTCGCGCTGACCAGTGTACTTTATACATAAATCTTACTGCAGCGTTTGAGGTGGTTTTCAGGCAGACCAATAGGCTTCACGCAGAAATATTACTGCAGCGTTTGAGGTGGTTTTCAGGCAGACCAGTGTACTTTATACATAAATATTACTGCAGCGTTTGAGGTGGTTTTCAGGCAGACCAGTGTACTTTATACAGAAATATTACTGCAGCGTTTGAGGTGGTTTTCAGGCAGACCAATAGGCTTCACGCAGAAATATTACTGCAGCGTTTGAGGTGGTTTTCAGGCAGACCAGTGTACTACTTTATACAGAAATATTACTGCACTGAGCGTTTGAGGTGGTTTTCAGGCAGACCATGTACCAGTGTACTTTATACATAAATATTACTGCAGCGTTTGAGGTGGTTTTCAGAGAGACCAATATACTTTATACAAAAATAAAATTACTGCAGCGTTTGAGGTGGATTTCGCGCTGACCAGTGTACTTTATACACAAAAATTACTGCAGCGTTTGAGGTGGTTTTCTGGGAGACCAATATGCTTCACGCAGAAATATTACTGCAGCGTTTGAGGTGGTTTTCAGGCAGACCAGTGTACTTTATACAGAAATATTACTGCAGCGTTTGAGGTGGTTTTCAGGCAGACCAGTGTACTTTATACAGAAATATTACTGCAGCGTTTGAGGTGGTTTTCAAGCTGACCAGTGTACTTTATTCAGAAATATTACTGCAGCGTTTGAGTTGGTTTTCAGGCAGACCAGTGTACTTTATACAGAAATATTACTGCAGCGTTTGAGGTGGTTTTCGCCCTGATCAGTGTACTTTATACAGAAATATTACTGCAGCGTTTGAGGTGGTTTTCAGGCAGACCAGTGTACTTTATTCAGAAATATTACTGCAGCGTTTGAGGTGGTTTTCAGGCAGACCAGTGTACTTTATTCAGAAATATTACTGCAGCGTTTGAGGTGGTTTTCAGGCAGACCAGTGTACTTTATACAGAAATATTACTGCAGCGTTTGAGGTGGTTTTCGCCCTGATCAGTGTACTTTATACAGAAATATTACTGCAGCGTTTGAGGTGGTTTTCAGGCAGACCAGTGTACATTATACAGAAAAATTACTGCAGCGTTTGAGGTGGTTTTCAGGCAGACCAATATGCTTCACGCAGAAATATTACTGCAGCGTTTGAGGTGGTTTTCAGGCAGACCAATATGCTTCACGCAGAAATATTACTGCAGCGTTTGAGGTGGTTTTCAGGCAGACCAGTGTACTTTATACAGAAATATTACTGCAGCGTTTGAGGTGGTTTTCAGGGAGACCAATATACTTTATACACACAAAAAATTACTGCAGCGTTTGAGGTGGATTTCGCACTGACCGGTGTACTTTATACAGAAATATTACTGCAGCGTTTGAGGTGGTTTTCAAGCTGACCAGTGTACTTTATACAGAAATATTACTGCAGCGTTTGAGGTGGTTTTCAGGGAGACCAATATACTTTATACAAAAATAAAATTACTGCAGCGTTTGAGGTGGATTTCGCGCTGACCAGTGTACTTTATACAGAAATATTACTGCAGCGTTTGAGGTGGTTTTCGCGCTGACCGGTGTACTTTATACAGAAATATTACTGCAGCGTTTGAGGTGGTTTTCAAGCTGACCAGTGTACTTTATACAGAAATATTACTGCAGCGTTTGAGGTGGTTTTCAGGGAGACCAATATACTTTATACAAAAATAAAATTACTGCAGCGTTTGAGGTGGATTTCGCGCTGACCAGTGTACTTTATACACAAAAATTACTGCAGCGTTTGAGGTGGTTTTCTGGGAGACCAATATGCTTCACGCAGAAATATTACTGCAGCGTTTGAGGTGGTTTTCAGGGAGACCAATAGGCTTCACGCAGAAATATTACTGCAGCGTTTGAGGTGGTTTTCAGGCAGACCAATATGCTTCACGCAGAAATATTACTGCAGCGTTTGAGGTGGTTTTCAGGGAGACCAATATGCTTCACGCAGAAATAATACTGCAGCGTTTGAGGTGGTTTTCAGGCAGACCAATATGCTTCACGCAGAAATATTACTGCAGCGTTTGAGGTGGTTTTCAGGGAGACCAATAGGCTTCACGCAGAAATATTACTGCAGCGTTTGAGGTGGTTTTCAGGCAGACCAGTGTACTTTATACAGAAATATTACTGCAGCGTTTGAGGTGGTTTTCAGGGAGACCAATATACTTTATACACACAAAAAATTACTGCAGCGTTTGAGGTGGATTTCGCACTGACCGGTGTACTTTATACAGAAATATTACTGCAGCGTTTGAGGTGGTTTTCAGGGAGACCAATATACTTTATACAAAAATAAAATTACTGCAGCGTTTGAGGTGGATTTCGCGCTGACCAGTGTACTTTATACAGAAATATTACTGCAGCGTTTGAGGTGGTTTTCGCGCTGACCGGTGTACTTTATACAGAAATATTACTGCAGCGTTTGAGGTGGTTTTCAAGCTGACCAGTGTACTTTATACAGAAATATTACTGCAGCGTTTGAGGTGGTTTTCAGGGAGACCAATATACTTTATACAAAAATAAAATTACTGCAGCGTTTGAGGTGGATTTCGCGCTGACCAGTGTACTTTATACACAAAAATTACTGCAGCGTTTGAGGTGGTTTTCTGGGAGACCAATATGCTTCACGCAGAAATATTACTGCAGCGTTTGAGGTGGTTTTCAGGGAGACCAATAGGCTTCACGCAGAAATATTACTGCAGCGTTTGAGGTGGTTTTCAGGCAGACCAATATGCTTCACGCAGAAATATTACTGCAGCGTTTGAGGTGGTTTTCAGGGAGACCAATATGCTTCACGCAGAAATAATACTGCAGCGTTTGAGGTGGTTTTCAGGCAGACCAATATGCTTCACGCAGAAATATTACTGCAGCGTTTGAGGTGGTTTTCAGGGAGACCAATAGGCTTCACGCAGAAATATTACTGCAGCGTTTGAGGTGGTTTTCAGGCAGACCAATATGCTTCACGCAGAAATACTAGTGCAGCGTTTGAGGTGGTTTTCAGGCAGACCAATAGGCTTCACGCAGAAATATTACTGCAGCGTTTGAGGTGGTTTTCAGGCAGACCAATATGCTTCACGCAGAAATATTACTGCAGCGTTTGAGGTGGTTTTCAGGCAGACCAATAGGCTTCACGCAGAAATATTACTGCAGCGTTTGAGGTGGTTTTCAGGCAGACCACCAGTGTACTTTATACAGAAATATTACTGCAGCGTTTGAGGTGGTTTTCAGGCAGACCAGTGTACTTTATACAGAAATATTACTGCAGCGTTTGAGGTGGTTTTCAGGCAGATCAGTGTACTTTATACATAAATATTACTTCAGCGTTTGAGGTGGTTTTAAAGCTGACCAGTGTACTTTATTCAGAAATATTACTGCAGCGTTTGAGGTGGTTTTCAGGCAGACCAGTGTACTTTATACAGAAATATTACTGCAGCGTTTGAGGTGGTTTTCGCCCTGATCAGTGTACTTTATACAGAAATATTACTGCAGCGTTTGAGGTGGTTTTCAGGCAGACCAGTGTACTTTATTCAGAAATATTACTGCAGCGTTTGAGGTGGTTTTCAGGCAGACCAGTGTACTTTATTCAGAAATATTACTGCAGCGTTTGAGGTGGTTTTCGCCCTGATCAGTGTACTTTATACAGAAATATTACTGCAGCGTTTGAGGTGGTTTTCAGGCAGACCAATATGCTTCACGCAGAAATATTACTGCAGCGTTTGAGGTGGTTTTCAGGCAGACCAATATGCTTCACGCAGAAATATTACTGCAGCGTTTGAGGTGGTTTTCAGGGAGACCAATAGGCTTCACGCAAAAATATTACTGCAGCGTTTGAGGTGGTTTTCAGGCAGACCAGTGTACTTTATACAGAAATATTACTGCCGCGTTTGAGGTGGTTTTCAGGGAGACCAATATACTTTATACACACAAAAAATTACTGCAGCGTTTGAGGTGGATTTCGCGCTGACCAGTGTACTTTATACAGAAATATTACTGCAGCGTTTGAGGTGGTTTTCGCGCTGACCGGTGTACTTTATACAGAAATATTACTGCAGCGTTTGAGGTGGTTTTCGCGCTGACCGGTGTACTTTATACAGAAATATTACTGCAGCGTTTGAGGTGGTTTTCGCGCTGACCGGTGTACTTTATACAGAAATATTACTGCAGCGTTTGAGGTGGTTTTCAAGCTGACCAGTGTACTTTATACAGAAATATTACTGCAGCGTTTGAGGTGGTTTTCAGGGAGACCAATATGCTTCACGCAGAAATATTACTGCAGCGTTTGAGGTGGTTTTCAGGGAGACCAATAGGCTTCACGCAGAAATATTACTGCAGCGTTTGAGGTGGTTTTCAGGCAGACCAATATGCTTCACGCAGAAATATTACTGCAGCGTTTGAGGTGGTTTTCAGGCAGACCAGTGTACTTTATTCAGAAATATTACTGCAGCGTTTGAGGTGGTTTTCAGGCAGACCACACTCAAAAAAATATTTCGTTGAGGAAACTTAAAAAAATAAAGGCAACTCTGTTGCCTTAATTCAGTTACGTCCTTTCAACTTAACGTATTTTTAAGTTAAAGCCATGTATATTTGTTTGTTAAGATTACTTGTTGTCAACAGTACTGAATATACTTAATTATTTCAAGTTAAGAGGTCATTTTTTATTTTAATTAGTAATTTCAACTTGTGAAAATGTAAGTTCTTTTTACTCAATCTAGTAAATATTTATTACTTATAGTTGTATTTTTTAAAACAACTCAAAAAAACAAATGGAATGCATTCACTCTCATATTCTATGTATTTCCAATGTCCAGTGTTTTTAAGTTATTGCAACTTAATATCTTGTTGTAAGTTTAACTTCATAGGTTTGTCAATTGGATTTTCTTGCCAATTAGGGGAACCGGACGACCAATGGCCCAAGAGTCATTTATGGGGAATCGATAATTACTCAAACAATGCTCCAAGAGAGCGTGCCCGTAATTGCTTTCGGCCCGGGGGTAACCAAAACTAAGCAACGTAACAGCCATGGTTATCACGTCGCAGAAACAAGACTTTGTACGTCCCCTACGCGCATGCGTAATTATGCACGGGTCTTCCGGTACCAGTGATTTTAAGTTATTGCAACTTAATAACTTTGAGTAAGTTTTATGCAGTCTGTTCAACTTAAACTGGTTTTGTTCTCGTAAGAAGTAATTTTACGTTGCGCAAAATATTAAAATGTCAGTACTTCCTACTTTACAAAAACTGTAAAAGAGACGACAATATGATTCCAGTAATTATTACTCAAATATAACTAATAAAGTTAACTTGACTTTTAATATTGTTACTTCTACTAATCCAACGTGTTGTTAACACAAGAAATAACAAGTTATATCCACTTGTTAACATTTCAAGTTGGTGTAACGCCACTATAAACGTAAATGCAACAATAACATAGTTTTGTGTAATATTTACTCATTTGTCTTGTTTAAAATTTACTTTAGGTCAGTCTCATTTTTTTGAGTGCAGTGTACTTTATTCAGAAATATTACTGCAGCGTTTGAGGTGGTTTTCAGGCAGACCAGTGTACTTTATACAGAAATATTACTGCAGCGTTTGAGGTGGTTTTCGCCCTGATCAGTGTACTTTATACAGAAATATTACTGCAGCGTTTGAGGTGGTTTTCAGGCAGACCAGTGTACATTATACAGAAAAATTACTGCAGCGTTTGAGGTGGTTTTCAGGCAGACCAATATGCTTCACGCAGAAATATTACTGCAGCGTTTGAGGTGGTTTTCAGGCAGACCAATATGCTTCACGCAGAAATATTACTGCAGCGTTTGAGGTGGTTTTCAGGCAGACCAGTGTACTTTATACAGAAATATTACTGCAGCGTTTGAGGTGGTTTTCAGGGAGACCAATATACTTTATACACACAAAAAATTACTGCAGCGTTTGAGGTGGATTTCGCACTGACCGGTGTACTTTATACAGAAATATTACTGCAGCGTTTGAGGTGGTTTTCAAGCTGACCAGTGTACTTTATACAGAAATATTACTGCAGCGTTTGAGGTGGTTTTCAGGGAGACCAATATACTTTATACAAAAATAAAATTACTGCAGCGTTTGAGGTGGATTTCGCGCTGACCAGTGTACTTTATACAGAAATATTACTGCAGCGTTTGAGGTGGTTTTCGCGCTGACCGGTGTACTTTATACAGAAATATTACTGCAGCGTTTGAGGTGGTTTTCAAGCTGACCAGTGTACTTTATACAGAAATATTACTGCAGCGTTTGAGGTGGTTTTCAGGGAGACCAATATACTTTATACAAAAATAAAATTACTGCAGCGTTTGAGGTGGATTTCGCGCTGACCAGTGTACTTTATACACAAAAATTACTGCAGCGTTTGAGGTGGTTTTCTGGGAGACCAATATGCTTCACGCAGAAATATTACTGCAGCGTTTGAGGTGGTTTTCAGGGAGACCAATAGGCTTCACGCAGAAATATTACTGCAGCGTTTGAGGTGGTTTTCAGGCAGACCAATATGCTTCACGCAGAAATATTACTGCAGCGTTTGAGGTGGTTTTCAGGGAGACCAATATGCTTCACGCAGAAATAATACTGCAGCGTTTGAGGTGGTTTTCAGGCAGACCAATATGCTTCACGCAGAAATATTACTGCAGCGTTTGAGGTGGTTTTCAGGGAGACCAATAGGCTTCACGCAGAAATATTACTGCAGCGTTTGAGGTGGTTTTCAGGCAGACCAGTGTACTTTATACAGAAATATTACTGCAGCGTTTGAGGTGGTTTTCAGGGAGACCAATATACTTTATACACACAAAAAATTACTGCAGCGTTTGAGGTGGATTTCGCACTGACCGGTGTACTTTATACAGAAATATTACTGCAGCGTTTGAGGTGGTTTTCAGGGAGACCAATATACTTTATACAAAAATAAAATTACTGCAGCGTTTGAGGTGGATTTCGCGCTGACCAGTGTACTTTATACAGAAATATTACTGCAGCGTTTGAGGTGGTTTTCGCGCTGACCGGTGTACTTTATACAGAAATATTACTGCAGCGTTTGAGGTGGTTTTCAAGCTGACCAGTGTACTTTATACAGAAATATTACTGCAGCGTTTGAGGTGGTTTTCAGGGAGACCAATATACTTTATACAAAAATAAAATTACTGCAGCGTTTGAGGTGGATTTCGCGCTGACCAGTGTACTTTATACACAAAAATTACTGCAGCGTTTGAGGTGGTTTTCTGGGAGACCAATATGCTTCACGCAGAAATATTACTGCAGCGTTTGAGGTGGTTTTCAGGGAGACCAATAGGCTTCACGCAGAAATATTACTGCAGCGTTTGAGGTGGTTTTCAGGCAGACCAATATGCTTCACGCAGAAATATTACTGCAGCGTTTGAGGTGGTTTTCAGGGAGACCAATATGCTTCACGCAGAAATAATACTGCAGCGTTTGAGGTGGTTTTCAGGCAGACCAATATGCTTCACGCAGAAATATTACTGCAGCGTTTGAGGTGGTTTTCAGGGAGACCAATAGGCTTCACGCAGAAATATTACTGCAGCGTTTGAGGTGGTTTTCAGGCAGACCAATATGCTTCACGCAGAAATACTAGTGCAGCGTTTGAGGTGGTTTTCAGGCAGACCAATAGGCTTCACGCAGAAATATTACTGCAGCGTTTGAGGTGGTTTTCAGGCAGACCAATATGCTTCACGCAGAAATATTACTGCAGCGTTTGAGGTGGTTTTCAGGCAGACCAATAGGCTTCACGCAGAAATATTACTGCAGCGTTTGAGGTGGTTTTCAGGCAGTCCACCAGTGTACTTTATACAGAAATATTACTGCAGCGTTTGAGGTGGTTTTCAGGCAGACCAGTGTACTTTATACAGAAATATTACTGCAGCGTTTGAGGTGGTTTTCAGGCAGATCAGTGTACTTTATACATAAATATTACTTCAGCGTTTGAGGTGGTTTTAAAGCTGACCAGTGTACTTTATTCAGAAATATTACTGCAGCGTTTGAGGTGGTTTTCAGGCAGACCAGTGTACTTTATACAGAAATATTACTGCAGCGTTTGAGGTGGTTTTCGCCCTGATCAGTGTACTTTATACAGAAATATTACTGCAGCGTTTGAGGTGGTTTTCAGGCAGACCAGTGTACTTTATTCAGAAATATTACTGCAGCGTTTGAGGTGGTTTTCAGGCAGACCAGTGTACTTTATTCAGAAATATTACTGCAGCGTTTGAGGTGGTTTTCGCCCTGATCAGTGTACTTTATACAGAAATATTACTGCAGCGTTTGAGGTGGTTTTCAGGCAGACCAATATGCTTCACGCAGAAATATTACTGCAGCGTTTGAGGTGGTTTTCAGGCAGACCAATATGCTTCACGCAGAAATATTACTGCAGCGTTTGAGGTGGTTTTCAGGGAGACCAATAGGCTTCACGCAAAAATATTACTGCAGCGTTTGAGGTGGTTTTCAGGCAGACCAGTGTACTTTATACAGAAATATTACTGCCGCGTTTGAGGTGGTTTTCAGGGAGACCAATATACTTTATACACACAAAAAATTACTGCAGCGTTTGAGGTGGATTTCGCGCTGACCAGTGTACTTTATACAGAAATATTACTGCAGCGTTTGAGGTGGTTTTCGCGCTGACCGGTGTACTTTATACAGAAATATTACTGCAGCGTTTGAGGTGGTTTTCGCGCTGACCGGTGTACTTTATACAGAAATATTACTGCAGCGTTTGAGGTGGTTTTCGCGCTGACCGGTGTACTTTATACAGAAATATTACTGCAGCGTTTGAGGTGGTTTTCAAGCTGACCAGTGTACTTTATACAGAAATATTACTGCAGCGTTTGAGGTGGTTTTCAGGGAGACCAATATGCTTCACGCAGAAATATTACTGCAGCGTTTGAGGTGGTTTTCAGGGAGACCAATAGGCTTCACGCAGAAATATTACTGCAGCGTTTGAGGTGGTTTTCAGGCAGACCAATATGCTTCACGCAGAAATATTACTGCAGCGTTTGAGGTGGTTTTCAGGCAGACCAGTGTACTTTATACAGAAATATTACTGCAGCGTTTGAGGTGGTTTTCAAGCTGACCAGTGTACTTTATTCAGAAATATTACTGCAGCGTTTGAGGTGGTTTTCAGGCAGACCAGTGTACTTTATACAGAAATGTTACTGCAGCGTTTGAGGTGGTTTTCAGGCAGACCAGTGTACTTTATACAGAAATGTTACTGCAGCGTTTGAGGTGGTTTTCAGGCAGACCAGTGTACTTTATACAGAAATATTACTGCAGCGTTTGAGGTGGTTTTCAAGCTGACCAGTGTACTTTATTCAGAAATATTACTGCAGCGTTTGAGGTGGTTTTCGCCCTGATCAGTGCACTTTATACAGAAATATTACTACAGCGTTTGAGGTGGTTTTCGCCCTGATCAGTGTACTTTATACATAAATATTACTGCAGCGTTTGAGGTGGTTTTCAAGCTGACCAGTGTACTTTATTCAGAAATATTACTGCAGCGTTTGAGGTGGTTTTCAGGCAGACCAGTGTACTTTATACAGAAATATTACTGCAGCGTTTGAGGTTGAATTCATGCAGACCAAGGTACTTTATTGGCCCAACGCAACAAAGACAGAGACCCACTAAGATACAATTGAAATTTATTCATTGGACTGCCACAACCAATTAGAGGGCTCATGGAATCATTCATAATGCCCTGGCATTAGAAGGCGCGGAGGTCGTTGTAATCACAGCCTCACATACACAAATCTGCCTTTGAAAGACTTGGTCAAGTCTAAATTGTGTCTTTTGCAGCGCCCTCGTGCGGCCCAATTAGTTTTTTCTTCGGATATTTCTTGAATTTTGCAAACATTACTGCAGCGTTTGAGATTTAACATCGACCTGTTGGAAGACGTTCGTCGCGGCCCGAGTCATTTTTGCAAACATTACTGCAGCGTTTGAGATTTAACATCGACGTGTTGGAAGACGTTCGTCGCGGCCCGAGTCATTTTTGCAAACATTACTGCAGCGTTTGAGATTTAACATCGACCTGTTGGAAGACGTTCGTCGCGGCCGGCGGCCCGAGTCATTTTTAGACGTAACTTTCTGTAGTTTTTGCTGTGAGTATTGTTCAAAATTGTTATGAATCGTTACTAAATCAATACTGTTGCCTTTTAATACAGTGTTGGGCGCAAGAGAAAGACTAATGTATCCGTTTTTAAAGCATAAATTGTGCCGAGCAGCATCGTAAAATGTTTGTCATGTTTGACAACGGTTGACAACAATGACATGAGGTTGCGTTGCTAATTTGCACGAATTAGCCAACTGTTGGATTGATATTGTTAAATGTACGTGAAGCAAATAATTCCTTGCAGTTATTAATGTTGATTGTTACTTTGGAATGATAAACAAGCCGTACATTTTGGCATGTTTAGCTCAAAACCGTAAATGTGTAAACTACGGAAACCTCGACATGCCATTTGGTTTTGCTTTTAATTGCATAATGTCATGTTGAACATCGAAATAATTTTCCATATTGTTACCAAACCTACTGTTGTACATGACGCATGTACAGTGTATGGTGAACCATGCATGCCATGTCATATTAATAGTAAGACTAAAGTGTTAATGGCAATTGTTTTATTAATTTTAGAAACTGTATTTCATTATTCTTTCATGATTATTAATCAGCATTTGCCCTGTGTTGCACATGCTAGGGAACTGCATTGAAATCTGTGTAATCGACATGTCATTTAGTAAAATAAGAATGATTGTAGCAATATTTTAGATTTACATTGTAAGTAAGAGTGTGCTAATTTTTCCTTGATTAGGTGTTACAGCCAATTTACAACACTGGATTGTGATGATTGACCCTAATCAGCTACGGTAGCCAGGTTGTGCCATTACTGGGGGTAAGAGCCTAGAACCTTGCCATCGTAATCTTGTACATGCATTTTATAGTGTTTTTCCACCCACTTGTTGTTTAAATATTTGTTGTATTTTGAAACTTTAACTTTCATAAAATACCCCAGTTATATACTGTATGATAAAGCAGTGATGCTTGTAATACTTCAGTTGAGTATTGTCATAGTCACGTACTAGATAACGAACAAGTGATACTTTCTCTGTTGTTATTTAGGATATTAAATCCATGTAAACATTGTATATTTTGCAGGATTTCTTACGGGACTTCTTACGGTCGCCTGCGAGGGCCAAGTCACTGATCTCAATAAAAAGGGCACAATTAAAGAACTTCACGATGGGTGTCGATGTCCTTCCTTTTATTCACTTGATGTCCAACCTCACCCGGGTCTTACACATTCATCAAATGAAATAAAAAGTTTGATTATCAGCCTCCTTCGTTATAAACATAATTTTTGAAAATATGCATTTTTGGACCCTTTATGCAATAATGTAATTCAACAGAAATTTCAAAGTAGAGAAACTAGGTCAAGTAGGATTAGGTGACAATCGGCCTTTTGCGTGTTTCCTGTGAATAGTGCCTGTTGTATTAATGTATTTCCTTAAAAATACAGACCAGACTAAATGTTTGTTGCTATGTGGTGCACGTGGCAGGTATGAAGTACATGTATTTCTGTTACTTTTGAATAAATGTCCGGTCAGTAGCTCAATGCATACAACTGTTTCCCCCCACCCCCCCCCCCCCCCCTCTTCATCCTTACTCTCTCCACCACCCCCCTTCCGAAATTACCATACCTAAGAGGTGGGATTGATACTTTTTAGAGACAGAAAACAGCATTACATACGTAACTTGGTTGATATACTGCCTTGCAGAAATTTTAGCCACATAGATCCAGTAATATTTTAGAAAAAACATTAACAATCCATGCACTGTTTTAGTGTTGAATGAAGGGTAAACAAAATAAGCAGATGATTTTTAAAAAAAAAACACCTTCGGTTGGCAATTTTTCCCACGAAGGTACCATTTTACATGGGAAAAAATAATGTGGCATTTGTAAATTCGTGAAGCAAAATTGTTGGTAACTGCAAATAATGTATTGGGGCTTTTAGTGAGAAACTTAACAAGTGCCTTTTCCAAAAGTTATGTTTATAATGAAGGAGGCTGATAATCAAACTTTTTATTTCATTTTATGAATGAATGAATGTGTATGTTTGTCTGAAAGTCTCATCATCGTCATCAAGTGCCCACATGGTCATCTGGGAGTCTGAATTTGGGGGTCGGAAAAGGGTCATTTTGATCTGACGTGGTTTTCAGACCCCCACAATTTCCCCAGCAGTGGCACTATAGTCCTGAAAACCATTCTAGTGGTGGAAAAGCTCCCAAATACCAAGAAAAACCACATTCCAACCAGAAAAAAAGTAAATGAACTCAGACCTAGGGACCTCCACTTTGAAAATTAGTCAGCGCCCCTACAGAAATTAGGATGTTTTGGGGTCCATGCACCTCTCCCTTAAATAATACAACTTATTAATTCAGACTGCATAATCTTGCAATCTGGGCAGGAGTCTACAAGCAGACACAATTTTAGCTCCCTATCACTATTAAAAAAGAAGTTACGGGGCTTCAAAGATGCTACGAACTGCATTGAGCAATTCACATTTGTCAAAAAGGGCCTGACACTCGAATTTCAAAAGGTTGTCCTGCAAAAACCGTTAAAGGTATTGAGCTAAAACTTGGGATTCCTTCGTATGGTAACCTAAAGTATTTTAGAAAAAAAGTTTCAGCAAAATCTGAGGTGTGTCATAATACGAGATATCTGGATATTGGCTGTTTTGACACGGAATGACCCAACCTTCGTCCATGTTTAGATGTAGATGTGTATATGCCCTTATTCAAGTTCCAGGAATCCATAAAGTGTTTTACCTTGCAAATGACATATTGGGCCTCCAGTTACTAGAGTTAGGGAAATCCCTCTACAGTCTCTTTATGGTTCTCTTTCGCGATAGCGTAACGTTACCCGTGTGACCCGGCCGGTACCCAGTAGTCTTGCCATAGATAAACCAGCTTTGTTCAAATGGGTTTATTATGTACTAAAACAGTACATATCCGGTTCACCAACCATATCCGACGCATTGTTCAGTACCTATACGTCGGGAGTAAGTGGATGAATTTTACCATTCTTCGCATTTTGTGTTTTTGTGTTTTGCCTTTGTCTAGAAGAGGACGGTCCCGATATAGTACAGCCATTGAAAATGGGTTGCCTATGTGCTAAAGGTCTAGGTAAGTGAATGAACTTTCGTTGGAATTATTCTGGGATTCAGACATTATGGAATGGCTATCTCGTATGATTCCAAGGTATAGAAGGCACGTACCAATATATTATTATTCACGCGTTAGACATGATTCAGTCGGGTCTGCTGAATCAGTTATTCTGCAAACGGCGGAATGGAAATTGAAGGTGCCATGCAGTTACGTATATATGCGTTATTAAATCTAAATCTCGCTCTGAAGACGAGGGTGGGACCGCAGAACCCTGGCGCCTTTCCAATCAGCAGTTTAGACATGATTCAGGGAGTCTGATTGGGTTCTATAACGCGTAAGGCTCTATTCCAAACGGGCAGAATAGACTCTAATAAAGTGTGACGGTAATCAGGCCGGCAACTGGGTCTAAACATTTGCTATATAGTGGCCATCCTCGGGACCGTAATAAGATGTCCACTATAAGGTGGCCCCTTTATCAATGTGGCCTTAATAGCAGGTTTGACTAATCTGCCAAGACCATTGGTAAAGCGGAAGGTTCGTAGACCCAGTCCCTTATTGGCAACACACAAAGGTTTTACCGTTTACGTTTTTGTGATTTTCGCTCTTCAACTGTGTGCGGTTTATTAACAGCTAGCTAGAGGTGAATGTTCAAGTTGGTGTCGAGGTCAAGTGTTTCTTTATATATAGCCGCCATAATATTGAAACGTATCAAGCCTGAGCTGGAACCCCGAATTCGTCACTTTCAAATGGAGGTGCAGTTTATTTAGAAAGCCCACATACTATGCCGTTGGTGCTACGTGGTGCACGCCATTGCCTAGCAACCAACGGTCTGGTAATTGCTTCACGGTATTGATTCTGTACTTCACACCTTAGTGCCGCGTGCGCCACATAGCAACACAAATTTAGTCTGGTCAGTGATCAAGTTGATACTAAGTGTATTGTTGATGTCCGCCAACGTGGCGCGGCCCCTAACGTGGCGGGCTTTACTTTTCGTTCTCTCTTGGCGCAATAAACAATCTGTTGCACTTGGTATTAAATGGAAATAAAGTTCTCAAGTACCTTCATAAATTCTAAAACTGAAATACGGAGAAGAATCATTCAGTTACTAGAAATTCACCGGAATGTGAAGGCATCGCCGTTTGCTTCAGGTTGTCATGACACCATACACGGAAGCCTGTAATAGGCATTTCACGTGAATAAAACCAGGCATAATGGCGTTGTGTACAGTGTCACAGTGTGTGCGTGCAAGTGGTCTTTGTGGGCCATCGTAGTAAGGCATCAAACCGTTTCAGCCAATCAGCGACGCGCTCCACGTTAGGGGACAGTCCGGGCGATTTCGGGGAAAAAAGGGTTCATCGTTTTGTCCTGATTGTTTGTGTTATTTTGTACTTGTTGATGAGTCAAAATATTAAAGTATTACTTTGTGCATGTTTGTATACGTTGCCGATCTATAAAATAAGCTATACATCTATCAGCTTCCTGGATCTTTTGGTCAGAGTATGATTTGCGTTTTGTTTTTGTTTGTTTGGTTTTTTAAGCCGTATATTAATTTACTTCCATAAAGTGTCATTTGGGGTTAATTCACACTGAACCTTTTGCGCACGCGAATGCGACGCGCATCGCTAGAAAAAACGGCGCAGAGGGAGTTTGGAGTAAAACGACGCACTGAAAACTACAGAATCCCCCAAAAGCTTTCCTCCTGAGTCGATTTTGTGGTTTTTAGTGCGTCATTTCACTCAATTCCTCCACATCGCTTTTTCTGAAAGCGACGCGCGTCGAAATTACGTGCGAAAAGGCTGTTTGAGTCCACTCTTAGCTCAGTTCACACTTCACGCAAATGCAAATGCAAACGCGAATCTGAGGAGAAATTTCGCGCAAGTAAACTTGTTCAATCTCTGCACATATTTCCTTTTTTTTTTAAAATATAGACCAAGGCAGAAATCAAGCTGAAGAGCTTGAAGAGGTTGCAGACCCTGACAGGAGCAACCATCCTAAAACTCATTGTGTAAGTGTTTCTCCTGTGTTCTTAAACCGTGGCGTAGGCCTAAACTGTGTCTGTCACAAAATAAGCCTTTTTCGTGAAACCTTTGCATAATGATGGCTATCGCCCCGAAATATTCACTTTTAAATGGAGGTGCGGTTCAGAAAGTCTGGCTGCTTTACGCCATTCCCTCCCACGGTGAACACGTATTGATTCTGTACATCACACCTGCCGCGTGCGCTTGGACACATTACATAGCAACAACATTTAGTCTGGTCATCTGGATACTAAGTGAAGTGTGCATGCAAAAGGAGGGCGTCAGTACATCAAGGGCTAATTAGAGAGCTCTTTTCAGTCCTACGCCCTTTTATATGGAATAGTTGCTTCTGAACCAGCAAGTCTTAATTGTGTCATTTTGTAAAATCTTGTATGCAGTTGCGTAATGTTGTATCTGTGTTTACAAACAACACTGTAGGCCTCCAATGGCGAAACGATCTGCCTGCCTAGCCCGGATCCGGAAGACGATGGTCAAGTGGATTTTAACGCCAGGTTGGTGTTAAAGAAGTCTGGCTCGGAAGAAACACACGACGAATACGTCCTTAGATGTGTGGAGGAGGGTGGCCTCGCTTACAATGCTGGCTTTCGGTGAGAACGAGGCTATTAAATTCCATACGCATCATTTGCAATGACCGACCGGAAACTTTACGAATTATCGAGTAAAAGTTTACTCAGAGTGATAACTAGCCTCAATGCTGCAAACTTGTGAAATCTTTCAAATGAAATTAAACGATGGCTGTCTTGTACGATGACTGGATGTTTCCCAGATGCTTCTTTAGAAACTTTTCACATGATTGCTGGTCTCCATTCTTGGTGAGGCAAAAGGGTCAATGGACTGGTTTGGATGTTTTCCAAACATGACGAAGGAGACACATTCGGTGGATTTGTGACGAGTGGCGTACGTTGTAGGCGTGAGTCATGGCTAAGACATGTTGTTCCCGGTTTTGTTCCTAGTCCGGTTTTAATGCATCTAGCTAACATGTTGAACAGGGTATGTTGAACCGTTCGGTGAGCCCATTTCCTTAGGGGTGATATACATGTAGGTGTGATTCAGCTGTTTCGATTCAGCTGTTTCGATACAGCGAACAGCAGTTCACTGTACAGCAGTTCACTGTCGAAGCTACATATATTCACTTCACTAAACCCGTGTTATGTCGTGAGAAAGAATTTGTACACACGCTACATGTAGTCTAACTGCGCATGCGCAGTAGCGTGCTTCCTGCTGTTGTCAGCTGACCAATTAGCGCGCAGCATTCTGAACACGTAAGTCCCGCATTTAGCCTTATATTATAGCGTCATCACCCACGCTATTCTTGCGTTTTGCTCTGATGAGTGCAAGTCAACAAACTTTCTATTCCACACTAGCTTACACCGTTTTGGGGGATTCTCGAATGTGTTCCTCAAAATTGAGACCCTGATTTTAATGCCTTCGTACATGAAACCCGTCGAACCGAAGTTAGCTTCTTGTGGCATTCTTCATATCAATGAGGTTAATTCTGTAGGTATAGACAGTAACAAGGAATTTATGAAGATATTTCGCTAGATTTTTCTAGATGTTGAGATAATGCGACTTGGCTTGCGTCGGGGGGAATGAATTATTAATATTTCTAGATGTTGCTAGATTGTAAAGTCAATAAAACCTGCTGTAATTAGGCTGCAAGTGCTTCAGAGAAAGGGGCACCTGCTCATATCATAACAAAGTACTAGGTTTTGGTTTTCCTTCCTCATCTGATTCAGATTACTTTGCTCTATTTAACAGGAACGGGGATGTATTAATTGAAGTAAACGGTGAGAACATCGAGGGCAGTGGCATTAAGCATGTGCTGAAGCTTCTCTACCACTACAAAAACCCCGAGGTGTTTCTGGTAAGCCACCAAGTACACGGGCTTTGTTTCATTTACTGCTGAAACTCTTTGGTCATTGGAAGTAGAGCCTGCGGTGCAACTTCAGAAGTCTCGATAATTTAGTAGTCGACTTTGGTTTAAAGTCATGGATCTGCGTATTTCGTTGCTCCAGAACAACAATGCTACTATACATGGGATATGACAAATGCTATATGGTTCTCATCAGGGGTCGATTTCACAAAGGTGTGCGATGCGTCGTAAGTACCAAAACCAGTTGGTTGTTAATTTTTATATCACCAAACTTTTGACATTAACAGTGTACCAAATCCATCGCGTCGGAAATTTTGGTGAAATCGACCCCACGATTCACATTAGGATACAAATTAGTAGAACAAAAGCAATTGCGTGGACTGGGGACCAGTCTAGACAAAGCAATGTTATTCATAAAGCAGGAGGACTAGACGCGTTGCTTCCACTGACCTATAACACTAGAGTGACATGCAACAGCGGACTGATATGGAAAAATTGAAGCCGCGCCGGCCATCTTAGTACTCCCAAGACAATACTTTTCCTAGACTGCTCCTCTGTTCATACGATCGCTTGCATCCCACTTAAAATTTCGTGAAGATAGTATAACCAGCTTAAGGTGTGCTCCTGTTAATCCCCTAAATGGACATGCTCCTTGCAGCCAGCACTCTCATACCAACAACACAAAGATATTTTGTAGACTGAAGCTTGTCAGTGTACCTGACGGGGAATCAGGTTGGCGTATATAGCGGTTCTCTCGTCTTCCACCACTGTGGCCCTGGTTCGAATTCCGTCTGGGTCAGTATGTGGATTGGGTCTCGGTTCCTGCTTGATTCCGTGGGTTTTCCCCCACACGTACGTTGATGTGTGGGTGACCTCTAAAACTGAGAACTTCGTGGCTACAGGGCAACGACTTAAGTCGGCTAATCTCAGCAAACAGATCCCTGTAGAGAATCATACGCAAGAAGAAGTGTACCTGACTGATACACTCTCGACTTGCTCTTCACTGCGAGGGCACCTGTGTATTGCACATCAAGCCGTTGAAGCATTAATCCTTGCAGAATATCATGACCACATTCTGAAGCCTGGGATGGCGGAATTGGTGTCATTGCACACAATGCACTGAAATTTTACCGCAACGTCCTGCACGACTGCTGAATTAGTACACTGTTAATGTCAACAGTTTGGTGAAATAAAAATTAACAACCAACTGGTTTGAACACAAATGAATTAAAGGATCAAACTGCTGCAGACAAAGGGGCAAACTAAACTTTGTTTTTATTTTAGAAAGAGGTGACCTTTTCTCTACTTCAAAATTTTCTTGACAGGTGAGGGCGCTGTTTATAGCTAATCATGGAGGGAACCCGCAGTTGAAAAACAAAGAAAAACATTACTTCAAACATTATTTCAAACAGTAACAGTACTCCACTGATCCATTTGACTCAGATAAACTTGTTAGGATTGTTACAAATGACATACTAAACAAACGTAGTGAACTGATACCGTTCATTATTAAGACGCTACTGAAAATGATACCAACTTTTGTACACAGATTTATGGAGATTTCCTCTGTTGTCCTGAGATGACATCACAGCTTTGCTCATGAATATGGAATTTATCATGTTAGCATAAAAATAGAAAAAAAATGCAATTACACCAAAACCCAACTATTAATTTCTCTGAAATTTGTTGCAATTTGTAAAACTTCCTAGACTATAGTTTTATGTAATAAAAACCCCATTTCTTGCATTCTTTAAATTTAGAAGAATAGACAAACCAAGGCGTTTAACATGAGAAATCCCTGTAGAGGTTGAAGGCTGGTCAGCAACATCATGAGGCGGAAGTGGGCCAGCTTCCATTCCTGTGGAAGATTGACTAGTGCTAGCTAATTTGTACTGCTTAAAAACAGCATAGTGCCAACCATCATTGGAGTCTCTTTTCCTTTTTTGTTCCACAAATCTCACAATTCTCTGAATGTACATAAATTGTGAATGGCTTATTAAACTGGGCGATCTTGCATTTCTACTTCATCAGCCGACTCAATGTACCTCTGAATCGTATCCCTACACCTACATGTATTATACTTGGTGTGAATAAGTGATTATATTTATAACCCAGGGACCGCCGAGGTGAATTAATTTGATTTGACAAAAGTGGACAAATGTCCGTGATCGAGTTTGGGAAATCTGGATTCAGTGGAAAGCAACTTGGCTCCACTGGGATTCGAACCGCGGACCTCCTGCTTAACGTGCAGACGCCCTACCAATTGAGCTATGAAGCCAATTGGTGGTCTTGAATCACGATAGTGCAGTTGTTCCTCACTGATTGGGATTGGCTATCACGTGAGCTTATAGCAAGCCCTACAATGAGATAACCACCCCTTCCAGAGATTATTTACTAAGATATGCGCCCCAAACTCCTGCCCGGCTTGCCCCAATTATTTAGTGTGAATAATTGATTATATAATCACGTATTATACTTGTTGGAGTACATGTGAATTATCTTCATTAAGGTTGCGGACAATGGCTTCAAATTCAGATGGCAGTGGGATTTTTTCAACTCCCATATTCACCACAAAACGAGCTTTCTGCATGGGCATACGTCATCTTACAATGGACAAAAGTCAACGTCACAGCAACCGACATGGTAACGACGCGAGAGAGTCATTGTTCATGCAAGGAAAGCCTCACTGTTTTGCCAATATGGCGGTTCCGTGCAAGTGGTAAACAATAGTTCCGGATGACCTCACCCAACTCTCCCCCCAACCCCACAACAACAAAAAAATACACAAAACAAAATTTAATAAATTCTCAGAATATTCCACCCTACATAAGGGCAAAAATATTGTTCGAGTCCTTAATAATGCTTCGTTAAAGGATGACGATATTTTAAACACCTTGCATTGTTGCGTTGCTAGTTCACCTATGGTGTGAACCCACCTCCCACCGCGGACGTCCCATTGTTCCTCGTTTGTTTGGACTTAGTTTTTTTGGCGACTGCTCTCATTTGTTTTGCACACGATTCTAAATCGCGGACGTCCTTGGCAATCGCGGACCCTATTGTTCCTATTGTTAAACGTCCCCCATTTGAATACAGAAATCCGCGCATTGTTGCTAGGTAGTTTTCATGGGAACATTGTAGTTTTACACAAAACAAATTTCGATTTGTTGTTCCACCAGGCTGTCAGACGCACCGATCCAGCACCAAAATACATCTGGGTGATCTTTAAGATTGTTGTACAAGGTAAGGTTTGTATAACATTTTGCGCCCAGTGCGCTACTATACATGACTTTGTTTGCTACGATACCATAACCAAGGTTATGGTATCGAAATTTCAGGGGGAAAACTGACATTGGTATATTAAACTTTCTCATTGTTTGACTTATACAGTTCAATTAACTTTTTGTTCTATTCTCACATGCACTTATATACTCTGTTTTGCAGTCAAAGTGCGGGTCACCCTTGAAAACGACGAGTACGTACTACCCCTGATCCCAGCCGACGAACCGTATTTTGAGTTTGATAGTGAATCCAACTCAAAATACGACATTTTCATGGACGGCGATCGTACGTTTTATCTTTCCGTCGACGAAGAACCTTTTTTTAATCCAAGCTACAACATTGAGAAATGTGAGTGGAATATCGAGCCTTTCATATCCGCAAATATTTGTGTGATATTAATGGTGAGTCCCTAGAAATGGGGATGCTGCACTGGAAATCCGTTTCAATTCCAGTAGAGTGAGCTGAGCAGGTTTAATTATGTATAGAATTGCGCACCTGTACCTCAACATAGCTGAAAATTTGTTCGCACTGCAACGAAATCTATCAGCATATTCAGTAGACACTTTTAGAGGTTAATGAGGAATCGTATACCTTCCAGAAAAAAAATTAACATTATTTTGGCCATTATGACAAAAATAATGTAATAAAATCCAACTAAAGCAGGAGAAGTTTACGAAAACATGGAGTCGTGATTCCTACGAGTGGAATCGAAATCGATTTTTTAAAAATGTTGCATTGCTCTTACATGTTGGGCCATTGCTGTCCATGTTTGTTTTCTTAAATTGTTGAATACAATATGTCCGTGCGTTTTGGGTGTAGCACCTCGAAAAATAAAAAGGTATTTTTGAATTGATTTTTTTTCCGTATAGAACATAGTCTTGGTCCAAAACTATTCTAGTCGATATTGGTTTGTGTACGCGTTCATGGCCATTCTCGGTAGTGCGCCCTCTTGCAGCACTGCAGACCAGCCCTTTGCTCGACTAGAATAGTCTTGGGAATCTCTCCCGGAAGGTTTAACTTTTTCTTTGTTTTTGCCTAGGCTTTCCTAGGGAACCAATCAGCGAGTGACCCAAATACAGCAGCACGTCGGAATGCAGCGCGCGACCCAAATACAGCGCGTCGGATGTAGCGAGTGACCCAAATACAGCGCGTGCACGCGTGCGCGTGCACGCGCTTCGAATGGTTTGAAAAATATAAGGCGGCTTACACGAATCATCGAACATGACCGTTTTATCGTTGCTAATATTTTCGGTGGCATAATTTTCTTGGCAAATATTTGCGAATATATTTACAAACATGTTTGCAAAGGCGTATGACATCGCAAAATACATTTGTTTATGAAGATAATTGCGACATAGCAAATATTTGCAAAGATATCTGTGGTATGCCATGTCCCTTGTGTACCATCATAAAACCCTGTGCAACTATTTACATAAAACGGTACCGCCTCCAATGCTGAACTTCCGGGAGAGATTCCCAAGACACCCTTTCACTAATAAATTCAAATTTTATGCACGCATGTGCATAACGGACGTGGTAGGCGGAAGTGAATTGAGTCGATTTTACGTACACGTGTTTATACGGCGAGTAACGCCTTTGGCCGTTTCAAACTCGTAAAACGCGGTGAATTTGTGTTTTTGACACAAAATAACAACTGGTAATATAGAGTTCAGATACAGATTCAACCTACTGAGTATCTGTATGGGGCTTACATGGGCGTCTAGGGGTGAATATTTTGAGATAACTGTCGAAAATCTGTGGTTACGGTATTGCGTGAAGCCGTGCGTGCATGGCGTCGCCAGTCATGGGTAGTGAGTCCCATGACTGGCAACGCCATGCACGCTAGGCTTCACGCAATACCGTAACCACATATTTTCGACAGTTATCTCAAAAATTCCACCCCCAGACGCCCGTATAACCTCAAAACATATATACAGTATATCTGCATCTGAGCTTTATATTATACCAGTTAGAAGCAAAATTTTCCTTGTTCTGCTGCCCAAAGAGTGATCCATTATGATTTCCAGTAGTTTATCAGTGAAGCCTTGGTTTCAAGAGAACTGCATTAAATAATAAAAAGAAATTAACACAAATTTCTGTCCCTCTCTTCTCTCAGTACTAGCAATGCTAGTGCACTTATGAGAATGGCTATTTAAACAAAACAAAAAATCTTCAGTTTTTCTCACAGCTAAATTTGGTTTTTAAAAAAATCAAATATGCACTTAGGCCTACTGATGTTTGATACTGAAGGACAAGGAAATGACTCATCAAGTATTGGTATAAGTGTAGATTTGATGGGAAACTCCATATTTGTGAATATGAAAAAATTGTAACATTTTGCAGAACATTTTTCGGTAAGAGTTGGGAAATTGATCAGATTTTCTTTAAAATGACTCATCTATAAGCATTGGAATAGGCAGATTCTCGTACGTAATTTTGTACACAAGTCAATGGGTTAACGGAGTTCTTGGCCGCTTCAAACTCGTAAAACGCGGTGAATTTCTGTTTTTGACACAAAATAATAACTGGTAATATAAAGCTCAGATACATATTCAACCTACTGTATATCTGTTTTGAGGTTATACAGGCGTATAGGGGTGGAATTGTTGAGATAACTGTCAAAAATATGTGGTTACGGTATTGCGTGAAGCCGTGCGTGCATGGCGTCGCCAGTCATGGGACTCACTAACCATGACTGGCGACGCCATGCACGCACGGCTTCACGCAATACCGTAACCACAGATTTTCGACAGTTATCTCAAAATATTCACCCCTAGACGCCCAAGTAAGCCCCATACAGATACTCAGTAGGTTGAATCTGTATCTGAACTCTATATTACCAGTTGTTATTTTGTGTCAAAAACACAAATTCACCGCGTTTTACGAGTTTGAAACGGCCAAAGGCGTTACTCGCCATATAAACACGTGTACGTAAAATCGACTCAATTTGCTTCCGCCTACCACGTCCGTTATGCACATGCGTGCATAAAATTTGAATTTATTAGTGAAAGGGTCTATTCTAGTCGAGCAAAGGGCTGGTCTGTTAGTGCTGCAAGAGGGCGCACTATCGGGAATGGCTAACGCCTACACAAACCAATATCGACTAGAATAGTTTTGGGCCAAGACTAGGGCATCCTGAGATATCAGGGAATTTCCACTCTGCAAAGCGACGTAACAATACCCTGAGGAAACACGCAAATCTGTGGAGTGAGCCAGCTGTTGTCTTGAGCCAATTCACGCCCGAGTCATTTTGATGTAATTTAATCAATTCGGTCATGTTATGCCGAAAAGAAACGATTTCTATACTTTCCAGAAATTGTATTGGGTTCCGTTCCTTATGACTGTCCCATTCCTACCAAACTTTCAAACGACGATCTTAATTTACTCCGCAGTTTTTCAAATTAATAACAGGGATGCATGCTGACGAATGTAATGGAACGGATTCCCCAGTATGCTTTAAATAGCAGCCAATCGGCGACGCGGACAACGGCCAGCATTACCGAGTACATGTATCACATGCATGCACGGTGTTTACAATCTGCGCGCGTTACATTTGAATGCCTGCAATCATGCTGCAATGCACTGCCAAGCGTCCTGATTGGTCCAGCAGAGGCGACAAGATTTCTGTCGCTAGTCCCACCGCGAAATGGGGCCTGTTTCAACAGGGCCACTGTACGCAGGAGTTAAGCCCGCCGCACACCTTTGCGATTTACCGGATAATCGGACCATCGGACCACTTACCGGAAAGGTGTGCGCTGAAACAATTCGGGCCAGTCTGACCGTACGCAATAGACCGGAGCAAATCAAACTTGTTTGATTTTTCCGGATCCGATGGTCCGGTGTCCGATGGGCCGGTAAATCGCAAAAGTGTGGGGCGGGCCTAAGGGAGTGCGTTAAAGGGGCACTGTTGCAAGAGGATGAGACTAGGGAGGGAGGAGGTCTTGAAAAATAATACGCTCTGTAGAGCTGTTGATATTACTTTGACGCCTCTAAGTTATATTTTGTTGTTTCGTTTTAGCCTCCTTTCACAAGTACTACTATAAAGGCAACACACAGCCCGAAAAAGGTGTGGTAGTTGTGTACTCCTTACAAGACGCCAAAGCGGGAAGCGGCTTCGATCCAGATGTGAAAAGCACTATTGCCGGTGCCTCCGACAACAAAGTAGAAGCGTTGGTAAGTAATAACGATATCAATCTAGGGCTGAGTTCTGGCCGTATGTTAATTCTTGGCAGCGCCCGAATGACGAAAACACGAGCCCGAGAACACTGCACTCGGAACAGGATCACACACTAGTGACTACGTCCAAATACTAAAAGTGATAGGCTTGTTTTTTTACTGAAATTATATATGCTTAAAAGCCTATCACTTTCAATAGAACCATTTTTTTTCCTATCAAAATCGTAGCTCAAAATGGAATCTTTGAGCAAGTCTTTTTACAGGAAATTGCAATTTTTTGTTAAAATCAAAATCTCTACACGTTATACATACCTCCCTGGCCGTAATACTCTCAAAACGGACGTACGTACACACCTTCGTTTTTAACCATTTAAAAATTCACATTTCCCCGAGCAGAACCTGCTATATATACTAGCATCATTTAGAACCAAAATTCACATATTATATATATATAATCCTAGAGTCCTGCCTCTGCGCTATGGCGCTCGCGTATAACAGAGTCAAGCGGGGGGGGGGGGGGGGGGGGGGGGGGGGGGGAGGGGGGAGGGGGGAGGAAACCTCAGGGTTTTTCATCTCCTCCTTCTAAAGTTATATCTCCTTCGTTATCTCGAGTTGAAGTTGTAAATAAAGTGAAGTTTAAAGACTACAGAAATACATGATTGGAAAACTTTTAAAAACAGGAACAAGAGCATTACATAACTAAAGAAAATCTTGATAAATAAATCTTGTAGAAATTCCAGCCCCATAGATGCAGAAAAAATTCAGGAAACCTCAGAAATCCATACGTGGTTTTTGTGTTGAATGAATGGTAAAAAAAAAGACGTCTGCAGACGTTTTGTTTTTGTAAAGCACCATTTTTTGAGAAATTGCCAACTGAAGGTGTTTTTTTTTTGTCTGCAGACAACTTTGTTACCATTCATTCACACACAAAAACCATGCATGGATTCTTCGTGTTTTCTGAAGAGTCTGAAATTTCTACAAGGCAGCTTATCAACATCATTCTTTAGTTATGTAATGGTGTTGTTCCTGTTTTAAAACGTTCTCCAATCATGATCTTTTCTTAACATCCCTTAACCATCTTGGCTAAAAATCCGCATAGACCGTTATCCTATAATCTTATTTTAAACAATGATTCTTATTCCAAGAATATGCCGAGCTACATGGTGGAAACGGGCCTCATCCCTACCACAGATCCAAGGTTTTGGTATGAAAAGAAAGTTGAAACTGAAGAATGTTTCATTGTAGAAGAATCCTCTTACGTGAGTCTTAAGAGTGTCAACGCGCCCCAAGGTAAGTTCTAATGTGGTATACTCTATAGAAGCTTATATAACGAAACTAGGTTAATCAGACTGTGTAAGTCTCGCGGGCAGTCGCGGCGGGTCAGACTTCTGGGTACCAGTCAGGGAATGGCAATGGGGTTTTAACGTTGTGACGATATTTTTTGATTTGTCACTTTACCGTACCACGTAAGTGACGTTTGTAAGCTCCCAAACGTCAATAAATGGAAAGGGCACCTTAAATTCTACCGATTCAATAAATAAAATGAAGAAAATGTTGTCCGAACTTGTCACAAACAAATAAAAATGTCTGACCTCCGGTTTGCAAGTATACCCTTTACGAATTGCAGGCTCAGACTTGGTGCATCTCAAAAATATTAACGTGGCTAAACAAATATCTGGTTTGAACGTCAACTTGGACGTTCACCTCTGTTGAGTGTAAATAAAACCACTAACAAATAAACTGCACACTGCCAAGACAGATCAAGTGATTTTGAAAACGACCATAATGTACCTGTTCGTACCAAAACACTGGCGCAAAAGTATACTCGCACCACTTACGGAATACCAACGATGTGCTGCGTGGTTTTTAAATTACGTCCAGGGTTACCTCTGCAGAGACGGAAATAAAAGGTCAGATTTATAATTTCATAAACTTATTGTTTATGCCTAAAGCGACGGTCCCAACCCACCGTACTTGCAAGTGCGTGCTGTCTACTTGCGAAAACGTGGAGATCCGTACGTGGTGAGTACCGCCTCAGTACGGATTTGGGAGCACGCAGACACGCCGCAGCACTTTTAGTGCACGAGGAACTTTCGCTGCGTTCGGGCTACGGATTCACCCCCAGTACGGGTGACGCGCGTGCCCTCTACAGCCAATAAGCGCACAACGCACTGACTCCGTGAGTCTTTTACATTTTTAAATTTTAAATTTAAATTTTTCCCACGGTCAGTTGCTCTACGGACGGCGCACTTAGCACGTGCGTGCTGCGTACTTGATAAGTGCGTGGTCCGTGCTTACTCGGCACTTCCCCAGTTCAACTGTCAAATGAGCACGCAGAACTCACGTGGACCGTGCCGAGTAAGCACGTGCTCCCCACTTACAACGCACGTTGTGTGCACTGATTTGAGGCAGCAGCAGCAGCTGGGACTTCTGGAAAACCTCGGAAGGTCCTGAGCATATTCTGCGCTCTGAGCATCTTTTTGATGGATACCGGCGCATTACAAATTTAAATTATTATTATTATTATTAATATTATTATATATACCCCCCTCCCCCCGACATGGGGCGGAAAAGTCACGTTCATCGCACTTGCACGCACTTACAACATGCGAGTGAGTAAGGACACCGTACGTGAGCAGCACGTGTAAGTACGGTCTCCGTACGATAACATGGCAATCGCACGGAGATCGTACGTTGTAAGCACGTTGTAAGCACGTACAACTCACTTACCACTTGCGCAACAGACGATGCACGCAAACGCTCACGGCCAGGCGTGGCGTGCGGGCCACGTACTTACACCTTGCGCAACCGTGCAGGTGACGTGCGTTGACGCACTCCCTCCCTGCTCTTGCCACTCCCTCCACACGTTTTCAGAAAAACGCGGCGGCCGTGGCCTCCCCAAAAAACGTACGGACTAAAACACGCACGGCGGGTTGTGACCGTCGCTTAAAGCGTCGGTCCCAACCCGCCGTACTTGCAAGTGCGTGCTGTCTTCTTGCAAAAACGTGGGCAAAATGTGGGGACCCGTACGTGGTGAGTACCGCCTCAGTACGGATTTGGGAGCACGCAGACACGCCGTAGCACTTTTAGTGCACGAGGAACTTTCGCTGCGTTCGGGCTACGGATTCACCCCCAGTACGGGTCTTTTAAATTTTTAAATTTTAAATTAAAATTTTTCCCACGGTCAGTTGCTCTCCACACGTTTTCAGAAAAAACGTGGCGGCCGTGGCCTCCCCAAAAAACGTACGGACTAAAAACACGCACGGTGGGTTGTGACCGACGCTTAAGTCACATTTGCTCTACGGCTAGGATACGGCGGCCGTAGCCCCCCGAAATCGAGAGATACCTGCGGCGGCCGCAGAGGATCTGCGGTGGCCTCAGGGTCGCCCTAGGGCGTATCCCTATCTTTTACAGGCCGTATAGGGGTCGCCGTGGGATTATAACTTTTTTCATTTCTAGGTTCGCCGTAGCAATTACACACGCCGTAGCCATGCCGTATAGTGCGGTTCCCCGGCGACCATACGTCGGGCGTACGGTGGCCTTGTGTTTGCCGTGCGGCTGCCATAGAGTCTTATGAATTACAATTGACTTTTGCGGACCCCCAAAAAATTGCGGCGGCCGCAGGAATTCCACGGGTGCCTTATGGCGGCCCTACGGTGCCCGTACGGTGGCATTGCGGTATGTGGCACACCCTGTGGGCAACGCAAGGCCCACGCACGGCTCCCGTACGCCCGCCGTGCGTGGAGCGGATATGGTCCCCTGCGGCCGCCTTGCGGGCGCCTTGCGGCTGGCTACCTAGATTGGTTCCCGATCCCTATATATTGGTTCGCTTATTGCGAAAATATAGGGATCGGTAAAGGGCAGCCATGACGGGCAGAATTCTGCCCGTCACGTGGTTATTATTATTTTTATTTTTTTAGTAAGTGCGCAGATTTTGCATCGACATTTGTAACTTGGCCGTGCGTGTCGAACATATCCAATTATGTAAATAAAGTATATTGCCTAAAGCAAAGGGCTTGGCCAATTTTTAAATATAAAAAACACAATGCGCACGCGCAAAGACGACCAATTACAGATCAAGATGAAGCGCCCTTTACCTGTCCTTATATTCTCCTGTGTGGAATATGTGGACGGGAACCAGTCTACTGGCTACCTAGTCCAGATTCTGGACTATAATTATTGCGATATTGGATCGTATGCGCTATCCAAATCATATCGATATTGCGCCCTCTATAGTCGGCCGCGCTACGATCCAATATCGCAATAATATAGTCCAGAATCTGGACTACTGGCTACCTTGCGTCTGCCTTGGTATTTGTCAAAAACCTACGGCCGCCGCAGGGACGCCCTAAGGCGACCGTGCGTCATCACTTCAAAGGCCGTACGGCAGCCGCAGGTTTTCTTTCTCCACAAATTCAAAATACGACGTGCGGCTACCCTAACATATGTGACTGCTACAGTATGTGACCGTGGGAATGCTGCGGCGGCCCTATAATTGCTATTGGCCGTATAAATTTGACCCCACGGCCGCCGCGGCAAATGTGACTTAGGCTATAATCAGCTTTTTGCACAGGTAATATTTTAAGAATTTTTGAAGTGGACCCTAAGTCGTTTGGTGAAACTGCTTATTTTGACGTGGAGCCAAAAAAAAAGGTCTCTGCGCGCGATTTAGCTCGTGTACGTACGAGGTCCCCGGAAGTCGATGAATCTCGCAGCGTATACCGAGGTCAACGTACACGGTCTATATTAGGCCTACTCATCTGTCTCGTTATGTGGTCAGCGTAGGGATCGCGACATTTCCACTGCAAATCTTAAGTCTTCATCAGGGGACTTAAATAAAAATAAAGCTTTGATGAATAATATGTATTCTCTATTCAAGTTAATTCCGAAATACTTTGCTTAAAATCGAACTTAATGGGTTTTATAGAGATCAAATCGTCTGGTCATTTTTCGATCTTGTAACCACAGTATGGCCCAATCTTAAAAGGCTGATAGTGTTTCTGTATAGTCATTGCACGCAAGATAATGTCTAAAATGTTATGTCAAATATCGTGTCATGGATATGCCAATCTTAAAAGGCTGATAGTGTTTCGGACCACTGATCTCCGTGCATTGGACAATCTTGTATTCTGTTGCTATAATTCGTATGCTAGAATATGCATGACTTGTCTTGTTTGTCCATGTTGACAGGTTGACCCGTGTGCATTGTTTTACATATGCATGAGCGTTGGAACAAGCAAATCAATCATAGCGTATTAAATAACGCCGTTCACGTAAAACATGCACGGCACGACAGAGGCTAATGGTGGACTTTTGAGACGCTTGGTGGCAGCAAACAAACCTAGGGCCAATTTTGTAAAGCTGTTTAGCAAAACAATTTGCTTAATCAAAAATTGTTTGCTTTATAAAAATTGGTGAAAGAGGAAGAATCCCCTTGACGAAAATCCAGCATTTAGGCTTTTTTCGATAGTCCAAACATCCCTCTTGCCGACGTGGATTTTTATTATTTTTTAATTGTCGGTTTTAAGTGGATCAATTGCAAGCAAAAGTGCGCGATTTCTGAAATGCTCATTAGGTATTCATGATATGCGCGTGACCCCGTGACGCAATCCTGAGAAAGAGAAGTCAACACGATTGTTAGCTCCATACGTTTACACGCAAAAAGCTTGGAAAACCGTCTCTGTTAGATGGTGTTTTTTGAAGAATTTTGTTGGTCCAAAAAGCCAGAGATATGCCCAGTAGCTGCGTGGTTGTATGTTTTACCAGACACTATGAAAAAAAAAGAGCAGAAGGATTTTCTTTTCTATTACCAAGAGAGAGAAAAATGAGTCGCTCATTCTAACTTGTACCGGCCGATGTTCAAACACGTGGGAACTACGGCCCGCAGGGAACCGTTCCATGCTGTACACAGACCGCTGTGAATGCCGTTCGTTCCGTGACAAAACCACCCGTCGCAATGCACCAGTATTTACCGTTTTTTTCACAAAACAGGTAATAGTAGATTGTTGTCATATTACATGAAGTGTTTTTCACGTTTGTATTCTGAATTACAAGGACAAAACAGGCATGATAAACATTTACTTCGTGTATTTTCCATTCAATACTGCACAGGCCGTTTTGTATGTTTCTCAGGATGACGTCAAAACCCTGTTGATAAACAAACCAAGTGACCTCGAGCGTTTCAGAATTTCGGGTGAAGAGGGTCGGAACTGCTTTACGTTTTAAGCAAAAGCCTGTCGATTTTTTTGTGAAAAACAAGTTGTGATGATGTTGTAGACACATTATACACCTCCATGATAAACAGAAAAACTTAAAAAATGTGGACGGGGGGATTCTAGCTGTTTAATAGTCAAAATTGCATGTCAATTTGTGTTTTTCACAAAAATATCTACTATTCTTGCTAACGGAACACAAGTTGGCATACAATTTTGACTGTCAACCCATTTTTATAAAGCAAACACATTTTTGATTAAACAATGTTTTTCTGCTAAACAGCTTTATGAAATTGGCCTAGTCCTTTTCCATTGTCTTTGTCATAGTTAAGCATCATGCGCACTATAAGCTCGGACGTCCATGTAAACAATGCAAAAGAATCGGTTTGTTTGCTGTCACCAGACGTTTCAAAATTCTCCCATTACAAAAACGTTGAAATAAATTTATAAATGAAACCTCACCTAAATTGTCAACATATATCTTTGTTTGCAGACACGTTTTTAACCATGGGTGGTGAAGTCCTACCTTCGGAAATTCGACCCGCAGTCCTATCAAGGACGCCAGTGGCCATAACCGTCGCCCCTTCGAATTAAAGGAACACACCGGCTCACTGTTTACATAATGTAGCAATCTAGCATCCTTGACAATAATATTTCGATGGTCGTTGTGAAAAGAAATTTTCAAAATGTCACGTAATTAACGAGAAATGTTTAAAATTAACAAAAGAGACAAATGTTGGGCTATACGCTTTACCAGCCGTCGCGATGTATTATGTATCATGTGTTTGTAAATAAAGGTGGCGGGTCGACACGTGTTTAACATCGAATCCTTGTTTTCCCCGACTCATCACAAGCTTGCATGATCCCTGAGGTCAGCGCTGACTCGAGGAAGCACACAGAACGCAACGTTTTGGTGTCTTTAGCGCCCTCAATAGGCCTTTGCTATTTTTGTCACTTCTTAAAACGTGCGTTTTGGGTGTGGCACCTCGAAAAATATATATATTTAAATTGATAACATTCTAGAAACATAAATGTTATTCGCTTTCAAATGAGACATCAACGATAAAATCGACCAACGTTTAGTTACTAGTGAACAATTACTGTCAATATTTCGAATTATTGGCGGATCCGCCAGTAATTCAAGTCTGACCTGCCCAAGTCTAACCTCCCGTGCTCGGTCTGCAACGTGCACCGCACAGTGCGCTCTCCGGACCGGTGGCCTGTTCAATCTGTTTTCTTTTGTTTCCTGTGTCAGAAAGTCTCGAGACATGAAGAAAAGAGATTTGACAGGCCACCAGTCCAGAGGGCGCGCTGCATGTGTAGAAAGGTGAAAACTGTTGATAAATAATTTCTTTTAAATTGTGCAAAAATAATGTCCCATTCTTAATAGGCGTTCATCCCCTGTAGTGTATTTTTAATGTCCTTTTAGTTTCCCATGTGTAAGCCCCATTAGATTGTGTATTACCCGTGTCTTTTGTAGTGTATCCCCTTAATAGTTTATTTCTGTAGAGGTCACTGGCCCTGTGACCACAAGCACATGGTCAGTGTGTAGACCAGCAGCATCAAGAGAAGACCTGTATTTTTATCTCTTCACAACCCTGTGCTATTCTGCTGTTTTTGTAAGTCTAATGTCTGCACATCCCTGGTGAGTTTTCTTGTGTTTTTCAACTTTACTTATAACATTAGTCTATAGTGGTTTCTTTAAAAGTGTTATTTTTACAGCTTATACTTTTGGGTTTTTTGTCAGAAGTTAGGTTGATATATATATACTTCTCTTTATTTTGAAATTGTTTGACTCTCGACTTTTTTCTTTGTTTTGTTCAAGACAAATTACACGTTTGATGCTGGATTTCACTGTTACCTCTGTAATCGTTTTTGGCTTATTTTTGCTAAACGTTTCAAATAATTTCCTTTTCTGTACTTTTAAAAACATGTGCTTTGGCATTCCCTTTGTCCTAGATTCATTGAAGGACACATGGCGTGTGCCTGTTGTTGTTGTTGTTGTATATTTTATGGCATCTTCGGCAACTAAGGCCCTTTATGCCATTAACTATACGGTTTTAGCTTTAACTATACTATATTATCAACTTGAGATGACGACGAAGGAGTTGCAGTTTTAGAAGTGGGAGGAAAACCCCCAGAGAAATGCCCCAGGGGAAAACCCACGCGGTCAAGTAGGGACTGCAAACCCAATCCACATACACGCCCCGGGTTCGAACCCGGGACCCCAGAGGTGAAAGGCGAGGAAAGAACCCGTACGCCAACCCGACCGCCCGCGTGTGCCTGGCTAAGGATTAGTGGTTTTATTACCTCATAAATATTCATAAGTTTCTAGGTCCCTTGTTTAGTTTATTGCACCCTCCCTGGCTCCAAAGTATAATGTATTTATCCATGTAATTAATTCTTTGCTCTTTTGGTTTTGTTTGTTTACAGGTTCCCTGATTTTGCCTCTAGGTTTATACTTCACACTGTGTTGGTTTTTATAGTTGGTTTTAGTTGGTATTTATAGTTGGTTATGGTTTCAAGTTCAAGTTTTAGTTGATTATTTGGTCTGTTTCATTTTGGTGTTCTTATTCATTAAACCTTTCTTTAAAAACAGTTCGCGACTTGGTCCTTAGGTCCCCGGTGTCATTTTTATCGAGTTTATTTTTGTAGTGATCCCCAGTTGTGTCATTTTTCACGGTTACACATGCACCGCATCACAGACCAAACACGGGAAGTCAGACGTGGGTAAGTCTATAGGCAAGGCCCAAAAACGGCTGCATAAAAACGGTGTTTTTCACAGGGTTGCCGATGTCTAAAATACAAAGTAAGATGTGTTGCCGTTAAAATAAAGTAAATGCTTTAAAAATTCGTTCGGAGAAAAAAAATCAGATTTGCTGAGAATCAACAGACTGTATATCTTTAAACCCAAATGCACACCGCCACATTTTTGTGTTTATGCCTACTTGAGAAAGTATAGGAACACGTTTTCTAAAAGCTACCATGGATTTGGCAATTACTTCACGTTTAATTTCGATAAATAACACCGAAAGCCATTTCCCTACTTCTGCTTATACTTTTCGCCATCTTGAACACTCACATGATTCTAACTGACTATAGAGATCGACCAGCCCCCAGGGCTTGTTTCCTCTAGTCAAACCACGCAGCGTTTGGGTGACATCTAGATTGACTATGGTTAACTAGTCGCCCGCCAGAACTTTCTCTTGGTATGCTTCTCAGTCGATTTTCCCCACAAATCATTGTAGAAACGATAACTTTTAAAATTAAACGACATGTGTTTAAATCTGTACTTGATGTAAAATTAGTGCCGTGCCGTTGACGCTATTAACTGTGTGTACTTCTTCTTATAACTGTGTGTTCGTGTATACTGTTTGAACTATAGTCTTATAAATCCAGAATTTTGTACTGAAAATAAAGTAAAAATACAAACAAAGCTCTCGTGCACCAATAGCCAAATTGCGCCGCCCACATCGGCACAAGAAGAAGTAGTTTCTAATATATTGTCTAAATTGTTTGAATTATGTTTGCTTGAATCTTCTAAGTTTGATAATTTACACTATGGGTTTGTTAATGGTATATGAGCACAGCCATGGCTGCTGCCTCTGTTCACGATGTCATCAAATATTGCAATAACCGTGGATCTTCTGTTTTTGCATGCTCAGTAGATGTCCAGTAGATTTGGTTGTCCAGTCTGCTGCACGCGTGTCATGTACGCTTGCCTTAATTGCCAATTTAAAACCCATGTATGTCATTTGCAGAGACGGAGCGTGTGTAATGATGCCCTTAGGCTAATTGTAAAATTAGGGCGAAAACCTGCTTTTTGATTTTGAGGGGGAAAAGATTTTCGGCCACATTTTCTACAGTACACGAGAACAAAGAGAAGTCCGCATACTGTATGGGGGGGGGGGGGAGGGGGGGGGGGGTGGGGTGTGGGTGGTGGGTGGTGGGAAGACTGTGTGTATATGTGGCTGAAATGCCTATCAACGTCACAAGTGAAAATAACGCTGTTTTCAACAATTTACCAATCTCGTACTCTTTAATCTGTCCTTGCCACGCAACTAAAATTTTGAAAAGCTGTTTATTTCCCAGCATGACCTCATTAAACGACACCATGGATCCATTCATTTTTACATTGGGTTTCGTCTGCACATGTATGTTAAAAAAACTGCACATTGGCAAGTCTGGTTTCCAGCAGGGTTGTAGTCGAGTCAATAACAAGTCTGTGGCAAGTCCAGTAACAAGAGGCCTTTTCCCACGGCACTTTAACCCTGAGATAACCCGGGTAACAGAAAAATTTAACCCCGAGATTACCCGGGTTAAGGGTTCGTTTCCCACGGCAAATCTCGGGGTTACGAATTACCCGGGTTATCTGGCCAAAAATGCCACTTAACCCGGGTAATTTCTAGCCCTGCTCGCGAGGTGGGTTAACCCACCAATCTCGGGGTTAACGGCGACCTTGAGACGATTCTCCGGGTTAACGTTTGTCGTGGGAAACGACGACAATAGCCTACCCGGGTAGGCTATTTAGCGAGTTAAATTCTTGCCGCAATAATTATTTGGTCAAAGGTTGCAAGTGCGCCCGCGCTTGAATGGCACTGTCAACATGGTCAAACTGGTACTCTTCTGAAGGCAGTGTACAACAAAATACGCGTGGGGCCAGTGACAAAGCACACATCGATAAATATTATTAAACATGCGAAATATTAACAGCAAAATTGCCAGCGATGTTTCTGTGTCGTCCGCCATGTTTGTGTGTGCGTGCGCAGCCTGATCGATCGATCGATTTTCCACACGCAATGGTTTCTGGGTATTTGTGCTGAATGGTGTACCCGGGTACGTACGTGCGCATGCAGAAATGCCGTGGGAAAAGGGTCGCTGTTGTACCCGTGTAAGAGACGACCCGGGTAAGTGCTTCTCCGGGTTAACGCTTGTCGTGTGAAAAGAAACTCCGGGTTAAATGTAACCCGGGTTATTTACTGCTACCCGGGTAGAAAAGCTACCCGGGTCGGAGGTGGGTAGTGGGAAAAGGCCTAAATAGGTCAGTCGGAATTTCCTCGTCCGTGTAACACCCAAAAACAGTAATAATCCTTATCCATTGGTAAAAGCATTTATCGATGTTAAAAAGAAATTATGAGGGTCCATCTTGCGTTTTTTTTTTCGGTTTTTGACGCTGCAACTACTTTGTTTTTATCGGATTAGCAATAAGTGCTTCGCCGCGCGGCTAGTGACAAGGCTCTCGAGTGTCATTGCGCAACGGATCGTACCATTATTTGTAGGGTATGCAGTTTGTAAACATTCAAGTACGCCGCCAATAAATGCATCATATACCCATTGAAACTGCATTTGGGTGTTTTAAAACCGTGTTGGGAGAGGAATAAATTCTTCCCGTTTGAAAATATGAATATTTGTTGCGTTTGTTCGTATTGTGTAATCCCTGCTAAAATCGGCCGCCCCCGTCCATATATTACGTGATCCGTCCTTTCGAATACGGCGCTAGACTGGTTCCCGCTCCACATCTAAAATAAAGTCAATCGGAACGGACGCGCCACTGAATGGGAAAGCCCATGAATTGTCTTTGCTTTATTTCCACAAACCGAAAAAGATCAGTAAATCGAAACATTCTGAACCTCAACATTTACAATTTATGAAACAATTTGGGACGTTTTGTGAGGTTAAAGTACCTGGATACAAGTCAACGGTAATACAAAATCACACATGGTTTTGGCTGGAAACAATTTTGAAAAGTAAATAAACTTTGTGCTGAGCACATTTCTGTACTTGACAGCTCAACGAAATGTGTACCTGGCGCTGTTTAGCACAAAAATTAGCTAAGCACAGATTGTATTAATGATTACTTTGTAAAATAAGGAACCAGCTAAATTTGTATTTCAAATTGTGCTTAAAAACAATATCAACATTTTAGTACACATGTAAATACATATCACAATATTTTGTCAGACAATCAACTTTTGCAATATAAAGCAGATAAATGATGTGCTTATCAATGTTTCGTGCCAATAGCGCAATGAAATTGGCCCCTGGAGTTTAGAAAGTTTTTCCTTTTACCCTTTATACACGTTCCACAAAAACACCACAACTACAATGGTTTTGGTATGTCACCGTTTGGCGCTGTAACCTGGCTGCTTTATTGCACGAACAACTCCATGTCTATCAAGTCAAACTAAGAATAAAAGGTCTCCTTTATCGACAAACAAAGACATGGATAATCAGCTTGTTATTGAAGCTAACGGGTATGTTTACCCGAACGCACACCCGTTGTTACGTTGGCTGCCAGATACGAAAAACCACAAACTTTTTTAGGAAAAATGGAAACGTACGCCTGACCTATGCGAACCAACTGCTTTCAGGCTAGCAAAAAAAACAAAAAAAAAAAACAACGGTGTCCCCTCCCCCAAGAGTAAAAAGTTTTGCAGTATGCAGCATTAGCGAACAAACGTGAAGTGAAGCACTGCGCGTCACTCGTGCTTATTTATACCACTCGTGACCACTGAACCGTTTCACTTTACATAACAAGGGTAAAGTAGATTCATTCTAATTCGCACTGGTGCTCAACCGAATAAATCAACATTTTTCAATACCTCATTGCACCATCACTGCTGTCCTCATATTTTGCATGAATGTCAGTCGTCATCAAAGTCTTCATATATTTAAAGCCACACAATTTTACTTCACGAGTAGACAGGAAAAGGAAAACTAAAAGTGTTAATAGCAACATAACAATCGCATGATTTTTTTTCAAGTAAATGTGGTAGCTTTGTGGAAGAAAACTTCTAACTGAAGGTGTTTTAAGTTTGGAAAACATTTTTTTTACCTTTCATCCATGTGGCTTAAATTTCTACAAGGATCTTTATCAACATATTGTGGGGAATGGAACATGTTCCAAATTATTTAACACTTTATTAAACAGCTTCAACCCGCAAAGCATTGTTATTACAACTCAGTGATTTCTTTAGAACTTATTGTACCTGCAGGTAATTGCACAACACATACAATGGAGAAATGAAACGATTGCTTAATACATACAATGAGGGAATGGAATGCCAAGAATGCAAGTCAAGATGTGTAAATAAGAAAAGAAATACAATTAATTACTTGTACTGTAACACTTATGTAATGCTGCTGTTCCTAATTTTAACAGTTTTCCAGTCAAGTAATGTCTTGAAGTTGCTGCTGGTGGGTATCACCTTCATGCCATTTAGGAACGACTTTCATATTCGTGGGTCCATCCACGGCCCTCCTATTGGGAATGAGTGGACATGGGCTGGCTGGCGGCTGCTCTCTTCCAAATGCCAAATACACCTCTTCGGAAAAATGATCTAGGAAAACAAAAAATTAACTAATTAAACGAAATTGTTGTCATTATTATCCACATCTACATTCTTCAAAATCGATGCTTAGAATACAGACGTTAAAACAATGTTCTAAGTGTAAAACAATTATTGTGGATCACTTGATGAATACCTGGTTGGCATTTGACGCTTGCTCATACGTTTTGGGTTCACGGTCGATGTCATCCTTTTTATCCTCAAGCCTCAAATGTACAGGTTGCTGGGACAATATCTGCTGCATCTGAAGTCTTCGCTCCTTGACAGTTTTGATCCAATCACTGTTCAGGTAAGTAAAATCTTAACTTCCTGACCCCTAATGCACCTTGGTGGTTGGTGCCTTGTCCCCATCACTGTCGAACTGAAAAATTAATAAAAAGTTAACATTAATAATAAATGGCACTGAGGGTTGAGAAGTTGATCAGAATGTTTTTCTTTTTTTGAAATGACTCATCAAGCATCGGTAAGTGCAAATTTGATGAAAATACCCACAATTTTGAGTGAGAAAACAAAAATGTTTGTGAGGAAACACTCGGTCTCATATGTTTTGTGCAAAAGGTCGGAAGACATGATGAACGGTATAAATACTGTACACGTTCGCCACTAATTCTTCCTAATAAAAGTAATAATGTCATGAACATAATGGCCCAGAAAGTGTAAAATTTGGTTAGGAAACACGATGAGAAAATATCAAGTTTTTCTTTGAAAACACTCAGGATTTTTTTGTCATGCTCCAGAGACTAAGTGCATTGAGTTTCAACTGGCGAACGTGCAAGGTAGTTTTTCCATGATCAACCACCAAATTCTCTCCGAATTTTTCGGCCGTGACCGGTCGAGCTGTCTTAATGGGACGAGCTGTCGCTGTCACTTGTTTACTGTATACCGTGTACACTGCGCTGGTGCCTGGAGTGTGTTTTTCAGTTGTGAATTTATGCCACTTAAATCACGAATTAGCAAACACGGACCGCTAGCAACATCCGAAAAGATAATCAATTTGCATAAAGCTAACAATACTATTTTTACCTCCATTACTTACTTTATTTTTACGAGTAATTTGTTGCTCATATACACAGCAATCTTTCGCGATCCATCGATGATGTTGCTGCTGGCCGGCGCCACGCGCGCCGTACGAAAAGGCATTTTAGTCTGGCTCTCTGACATGACGTTAAAATAGCCTTATATTTATATTTCACAGGCCTGGATCCCAGACTTAAGGGCCAATCATCAGAGTGGTCGATTTTATAGCAGGAAATGCACAAGAAAAATAAGTACATCAACGATTTAAATTTTAAAACTAGAAGAATTTATTCTACTGCAGCATAATGTTAAAATATTTTAAATGTTAAGCTACAATTCTGATGGTTGCGTAATGTATACATTGACAATGTGCTTCAATTTTCATATACCACGCACCCCACAAATAATGGTACGGTCTGTCGCGGAGTGACAATTGATTTTCTGTTTAATGGCGACGCACTCGTTGTGAATCCGGGAAAAACAAAGTAGTTTCAGCGTAAAAAAACGAAAAAAACGCAAGATGGACCCTCAGAATTTCTTTTTAACATCGATTTCTACTTTCAACAATAAATAAGGACTCAACTTGTTTAGGTCTGGTTAAGTTTAAAATTCCTACACGGACGACGAAATTCCGACTGACCTAAAAAAGCGAAGGATGAACACACAAAATGCCTTTGTTGGAATTCATTTTGATTAGCCTTTTGGTTACAGAGGCTGGTCATAGGCTACATGTTACTCAATGAGGGCCACATCATTTATTTTCTGTACCATATTTTGTTTTTGTTTCTGTTGTAATAAGGTGTCACACCAACATGTAAATTGTGGAATAAACAGTGAATATTTGATGGTTTTAGTAAAAAAACAAAGTAGTTAGTATAATGGGGTAGCCTATATGTGACCCTTTGCTTTAGAGTCAAATAAATTGGGAAGAGGACAGACAACTCTTGGATTGAGAGAAGTTTAATCTGTGAAAAATACAAGAAAGACAGTACGGAACGTCAGCTCTCGTCTTCGGTTACAAGCTGAATGAATTAATTAATTATCAATAATAGAAATAATAAAAAGAAAAATACGATTACAAATAAACGGAATCTATATATTTACAAATTGTTGAAGTATGACGCAATCCCATTTCTGATTTAGGTGTGGCGCCAAACTGGCTTAACGGCCGCCATCTTGGAATTTATTTAAAAAAAGTACTTACCTGAAACTCATTTCATGAAAAATCTACACGTATAATCTAGGATATATTCAGATTTTGCCCAAGATCACGAAATATTAGAAGGAAATTTAACGAGATTTTTAGTGGTGGCCATGACGAAAAACATTTTAGATGGCTTGACTAGTGAAAATGGACATTAAGAAAAATAGGAAAGATTCGTAAATGTAATGTAAATAAAACAGTCTATATTAATCACAATGTCTATATTTTCAAGTTGTATAAACGAAAGAAGAAAATATAAAGTAATTACCTGTGAAAAATACAAGAAAGACAGTACGGAACGTCAGCTCTCGTCTTCGGTTACAAGCTGAATGATCCGACAACGCGCTATCGTTCCGATGACGTAGTGAATTAACACGTGACTAATTTAAATAATAAAGACATTGCCTTAAATGGGAAAAAGGGGAGGGACTGGCGAATATCGAAGCCAGTCGATTACATTTTTTAAAGGGGGGTATTTTTTTACACTCGTGACATTCTCCCCTCTGTTAGAGAAAAATATCGTCCTCTACATTTTACGAAAATACACTGTTAATTACAACTATTTTCACTCATTTTAATAATAACTGCTTCGAAAATATTCTCTTGCAATTATTGTGAAAAAATATTTCAATGTACGAGACCCCTTTTTTTTTTTTTTTTTTTAAACACTAGTAATCATGCAAATTATTGTATTACTAACCGGCGCCGGGCTTAAAGAGCTTATTCTTTTAAATATAGAATTCTCAATTAATTATGACTACCTCGTGTTCAGTATGATTAATTATACAACTAATCAAGCTCGAATATAACATCTATAACATCTTATGTAAAGTTCACTTGGATGTTAATAAACTACGTATTAAATATTTTCAAATCGGCTTGTTTGACCGTTGAAAGTTAAAGATGTATACAATGTACATGGTATTGGTTTTTTGGCGTCTTTTTCAGAAATAGGATGTATAGGTTAAATTCATATACTAATACACTCAAAATACTATCTTTTAGTTACTAGAAATAAAACAAATTGTTTTCTTGCTGGTTACGCAACACTTTCAAACTATAAATACAGTGAGGAGGACTGTCGGGAGACAGAATGAACACCTGCTGGCAGACAGTCTATGAACGCGTAGGTGTTCTCGGCAATTGTCAGCCGACAGTCGGTGGAATTGGTATAGAAATTTGGCTTTTGTTTGAAAATTAAACGACATCGTTCAATTTCAATCAAAATTTTTACAACCTTAGCAATTGAAAACCTGCAGACATTAGGAAGGTTTCGCAGTGTACCGTATGGTTAGTGATCATGGCTATGTTTAGCCAATACCCTAAAATCTTTACACCGTCCTTTTTTCCTTGAAAAAGCGTTGATAATATAAAGTGCCGACGACAAAATTACATTAATTGAAAAACACCACAAATATGCACATACCGATGATATAAAATGCATTAAACGCTTTGCCTAACCATGTGCGACCGAAACCTTGCTTAACTTTAATTTTCGAACTGTTCGGACAAGAATCTGATCCCAGCTTTTTTTCTAGCTTCTGTCATCTTTGGACTCTTCCACCGCGCCCACAGCTTTCGACCTAATTTTAATTTGGAATCATACGAGCCTTCGGTAAGTACATCACAACTAGCTCTATGCTGCCTAGTCTGGCCCAAGTAATCATACGATAACCTGTCAGGGGGTTTTCGGACTCGTTTTGGTCTTTGCGGGAGTTGGTCCATCTTCCTTTCGCAAGGGTCTTTCCTGCACTCGTACCTCGCTTGCCAAGAACCCTTGCTGCATTGACTGGGTCTGAGCTGTATTGAGGAATATATATGAATATTGATTAGCCAGTGACAGTGATCGCAACTGACCAATCACGCGCAGCGCATGTTTCTCGGTCATCGCTTGCAGTGCTGATAGGCCCGATATACTAAAGCGCGACATTCAAAATGCATCATAGCTAGGACGCTGTTGCCAACAGCAAGAGCCAATCACGCGCCTCGCTCCGTTTAGTGGTAGCGTCCACTTTTACTACGGGGTGGGGTCCAATGTTTAAATAAACAGTCATATTGTAAAGGCGTTTTTTAATAGGCCTATCTTTATTCAGAGATTCTGCGTTTAGCTTTTAGCGAAATATAGTAAGTCTTCCTTCAGTTACGAACATTTATACTGCGTGCAAGATAAAATGATATACATGTACATAACAAGATCTCCCCCACACAAATTGTGGTAATTGCGGCTACGATGTCGCGAGATAAACAACACGCGAGATGATTGTTCGAAACGGCTCATTAAAAGGTCAAAAGATACAGGTCAAAAGATATCTTGTCTCTCATTGGTTGTACAGCCCTAGGCCTGTAATACAGCTCAGACCCAGTCGATGCAGCAAGGGTTCTTGGCAAGCGAGGTACGAGTGCAGGAAAGACCCTTGCGAAAGGAAGATGGAGTTGGTCTGGTTCTATGAATTCATCTGCTGATTTTGTTGTTTCCGGTGGCTCTGACGGAGAAATAGTAGCAGCGGCAGGTGACCTCGCGCTGGAAGAGTCTGGGGTAGCGTTCGTTGGTGTTGATCTGTCGACAGACGGAATTACTGAAGGTTCGTCTAAGGAAGGTTCCGCGTCCTTCAAACTTGGCGCTTGTTGTTGATCAGAAAAGACTGGCTGGTTATCTGACTTAGCCCGAAAAACGTCACGTCGAACTGGAATAAATGCCAGACAGTCTTCATCGGAGTCGTCAGTCACGGTCGGGGTATCCTCGTTTCGGTATAGTGCCTGGTCGCTCGTATCTTTGTCGACTTTATCATCTTCGGGAAGTGAGGCGGGTATAGTGATTTCGTCGGGATCATCTTCTTGAAGTACGTCTTCGCCGACAGGAAAGAACATACATGGGGTAAGTAAGTTTCGATGAAGAGTACGTTCCTTTCCTGTGTCGGGATTGACTACGACGTACACGGGAACGTCCGGGTGCTTTGACACAATGACGTTAGGCTGGGGTTCCCATCTATCGGCGAGTTTTTGCATTCCAATGAAGTGCTTCTTTTGTATGAGGACTCGATCTCCTTGACGAAGAGGAGCTTCTCGCGTACCTCTGTCGTAAAGCCTTTTTTGCTTGGCTTCAGCTTTTAAAGCAGACTCTTGGGCTGTTTTGTACGACGCTTGGAGCTTTCTTCTCAAATTATCGACGAAGTCGTCGTAACAGGGTTGTGTCTCGCTTTTGTCTGGTGTGAGGCCAAACATTAAGTCTACTGGTAGATTTGGGTGGCGACTAAACATCAGGAAGAATGGTGCGTATCCTGTAGAATCATGCCGCGTGCAGTTGTATGCGTGTGTCATGGTGCTCACGTGCTGTTTCCAGTCGTGTTTCTGTTCTTCGTTCAGTGTTCCCAGCATATTCATAAGAGTATGATTAAATCTCTCCGTTAGACCATTTCCTTGGGGGTGATAGGGCGTGGATCTACTCTTTTTCATACCACAAATCTTGCAAAGTTCATACCACAAAGTTCTTTGATGAGTAGTCCCTCAAGGTTTCGCCCTTGGTCGGAATGCAGTCTGACTGGAAAACCGTAGTGGATGATGAAATTTTGCCATAGAATTTTAGCGACAGTACGTGTGAGCTTTCTGGTCTCTTGTGGGATATGCCTGAGCATACTTGGTGAAGTGATCAGTATATAACCACGATCGAGTATGTTTTCGTAGCCACCCTTACAGCGCTCGAGTTTGAGGAAATCAATGCCAATAAGCTCCAGCGGCTCAGATGATCTAATACCGACGAGAGGTACTCTAGTGGTCGCCGTAGGTGTTTTACGCAGGCAGCATATCTCTTGCATCTGTCGCACCATTCCTTCACTTCGTCTGCCATCTTCGGCCAGAAGAAACGCTGTCTCACTATTTCCACAGTCCTTTCGTACCCAAGATGACCGAGGTCGTCGTGGAGGGCAGTCAGAACTGTGGCTCTGTGCTCCTTTGGTAGTGACAAGCTGGTAGCACGGTTCTCCCGATGGCGTCTTTCGGACTCGGTAGAGAACATCGTCTTTAAGCTTGAGTTTATCCCATTGACGGAGATAGAGCAGACACGTACGTTTTAGATTCCGACAACCTGTCGCTACTATACTTGGTTTCTTGTTTTGTTCAAGATACAAGATAGCTCGAGCTATGTCTGGATCCTCTCGCTGAGATACGCCGGGGTCTTGCTTTGACAGACTCGGCATCTCGGTATCGGCAGGATCTCTCGACTGAGGTATGGACAGTTGACACTGAGCCGCTGCATGGTCTCTCAAAGAAAAGTGGACTAGTAGCTGGTTGAGAAGAGCATATGGCGTGGACTGCTTCTGGAGAAATAGTGACGGCTTCTGTCTGGAATGCAAGTATAAGTAGGTTAGGATAGGATATAGTCTTATACAATCCGTTTTAAACCGGCTAGGGTCCTCTGCGCTGATAAAAATGATGTTTATTGTGTTTTTGCGTCACGTGCTGCATTTGCCGTAGCTCTGTGCACAACATTTTGAGGACTCAGGTAGGCCTAACCAAAATGGAGATCCACTTTTTGGTTACCTGAACCTGACCCAGTGCGCAAGCCGCGGTCAGGCCGTCAGCGGCCCGCCAGCGGCACCGCGAGTGGGCCGCTGGTGGCAGCCACCCGCGGACCGCGAGTACTAATGTCCGCCGGCGCACCGTCGGCCCGCCGTCGGCAGCCGATAAAGGCCCGCTGCGAGCCGCGGTCGGGCCGTTGGCGGCCCGCTAGTGGCACCGCGAGTGGGCCGCTAGTGGCAGCCACCCGCGTACCGCGAGTACTAATGCCCGCCGGTGGCCCGCCGTCGGCGGCCGATAGAGGCCCGCTGCAAGCCGCGGTCGGGCCGTTAGCGGCCCGCTAGTGGCACCGTGAGTGGGCCGCTGGTGGTAGCCACCCGCGGACCGCGAGAACAAATGTCCGCTCGCCCATCGGTGGCCCTCCATCGGCAGCCGATGGAGGCCCGCTGGTGGGTTACTGCTCTAGCGGTCCGCCGGTGGCAGATTTCTGGGGGTCCGCCGTAGGCATACCAATTGGGAAAAAGACGTCTTAATTAGGTCGTATACATTACTTATATTACTTATACGTATTCATACATTACTTTTACATTACTCAAACACTACTGATACACTATACTCATACACTACTCATATACTAATACACTATTTATACATTATCCTTATGCGCGACTTCTATTTATGCTCCACAAAAACCTGAACCCTGTAACACATGGTTGGCACACACCTATAACCGAATACCAAATTTAATTATAATCTCTCGTCACTTTGAGTTTGTTCATTCCCGACAATTGCCAATTTGCCTATTATCAAGTAACAACCCGTTTACAAAAATCAAAACAACTGCCAAAACTGAAGCAAATCCCTTTTTTTTACACGGTAAATATGTTCAGTTACATGAATCCCACAATGCATTGCATTTTTTTAATGTGGTCTGGTGGCGGTTTAGGAGCGGCAGGCCACTGGTGTTTTCACGATGACCCCCGCTAGTGGTCCGCTGGCGGTTTAGGAGTGACAGACCACTGCCGGTTTGCCGATGGCTACCCCTAGTGGTCCGCTGGTGGCTTATGAGAGGCAGGCCGTTTGTGGTTTTTGCGATGGCTACTGCTAGTGGTCCGCTGGCGGTTTAGGAGTGGCAGATCACTGGCGGTTTGCCACTGACTACCGCTACTGGTCCACTGGCGGTTTTAGAGTGGCATACCACTGGCGGTTTGCCTCTGGCTATCGTTGGTGGTCTAGTGGCGGTTTAGGAGCGGCAGGCCACTGTCGGTTTGCCGATGGCTACCCCTAGTGGTCCGCTGGTGGCTTAGGAGAGGCAGGCCGTTGGTGGTTTTGCGATGGCTACTGCTAGAAGTCCGCTGGCGGTTTAGGAGTGGCAGATCACTGGCGGTTTGCCACTGACTACCGCTACTGGTCCACTGGCGGCTTTAGAGTGGCATACCACTGGCGGTTTGCCTCTGGCTATCGTTGGTGGTCTAGTGGCGGTTTAGGAGCGGCAGGCCACTGGTGGTTTCACGATGATTCCCGCTAGTGGTCCGCTGGCAGTTTAGGAGGGGCAGACCACTGTCGGTTTGCCGATGGCTACCCCTAGTGGTCCGCTGGTGGCTTAGGAGAGGCAGGCCGTTGGTGGTTTTGCGATGGCTACTGCTAGTGGTCCGCTGGCTGTTTAGGAGTGGCAGATCACTGGCGGTTTGCCACTGACTACCGCTACTGGTCCACTGGCGGTTTTAGAGTGGCATACCACTGGCGGTTTGCCGATGGCTACCATTAGTGGTCCGGTGGCGGTTTAGGAGCGGCAGGCCACTGGTGGTTTCGCGATGGCTACCGTTAGTGGTCCGATGGCGGTTTCGGAGCGGCAGTCAACTGGTGGTTTCGCGATGGCTACCGCTGGTGGTCCACTGGCGGTTTTAGAGTGGCAGACCACTGGCGGTTTGCCGATGGCAACCGTTAGTGGTCCGTTGGCGGTTTAGGAGCGGCAGGCCACGGGTGGTTTTGCGATGGCTACCGCTAGTGGTCCGCTTGCGGTTTAGGAGCGGCAGATCACTGGCGGATTGCCGCTGGCTACCGCTAGTGGTCCACCAGCGGTTTAGGAGCGGCAGACCACTGATGGTTTGCCGCTGGATACCGCTAGTGGTCCGCTGGTGGCTCGGGAGCGGTAAAACGCTGTTTGCATGCCACTTGCAAGCCACCGTCGGACCGCCGGTGGTTTTTGGTCGGTGTGCCGATGCCGACCGGCCGCTTTCCAGCCGACGGTGGTCCGTCGGTGGCTTGCGCACTGGGGAGGCTGTGATTGGTCAATTTCAAAATGGGCGGAGCTTACTGGATCGGTCTATTGGTTGCTTTCCGGTGACGTCACCCCCTCCATCCACCATTTTGGTGGGCATTTTTCATGACCCACGTGGCTCGAGTAATAACCGGCAAAAAGAGCAAGAAAAGCGCATTGGTTACACTTACCTCTGTTGCTTGAACTTGCTTTATGTTGTTGCGCCATGGCTGTTGTATCGAGAAAGATAAAAACGCATTTCTTCAGGATATACACATCGCGATCAAGTAAAAGCACTTTCGTTTTTACAAGCCGAGTGCATGCTCAATAATTTGAACGTATCACAACGCCCGCGTGCGGCATCTTCGAATGAAAATACGCTTGTAAATATTTTTTACGCGTGTTCATGTGCGTCTATTGGCGCGCGCGTGTACGCGCGTGACTGTTGACCACCAGACATTCCCGGATGTTCTACGTCATCGAAAGCAATCAATAGACCGTATTCCTGAACGCGGGAGGGCGCTCGAACAAGGTGATTTGGGGGGAAATGTCCATAGACGACAGTAGAAAAGTGGGGGTACGTGCATACGTACGTAAGAAAAAGCCGCGTACGCGGAGCGCGCAGGCCCGTGGCGCGCGCAGGCCCGTGGCGCGCGCACAGATTTCCATTCAAAATAGACGTCTGGAAGGCGTGCGCGCGTAGCGCGTTTTGTGTAATTCGAACACAACGCGCAATGGGCGCGGATCACTTGACGGCGCCCTCACGCGTTCAGGAATACGGCCCATTAACGAAATGAGCGAATTATATATTAGATTGGTTCCCGATCCCTATAGTTTGGTTCGCTTATTGCGAAAATATAGGGATCGGTAAAGGGCAGCCATGACGGGCAGAATTCTGCCCGTCACGTGGTTATTATTATTTATTTATTTTTAGTAAGTGCGCAGATTTTGCATTGACATTTGTAACTTGGCCGTGCGTGTCGAAAATATCCAATTACATTGCCTAAAGCAAAGGGCTTGGCCAATTTTTAAATATAAAAAACACAATGCGCAAAGACGACCAATTACAGATCAAGATGAAGCGCCCTTTACCTGTCCTTATATTCTCCTGTGTGGAATATGTGGACGGGAACCAGTCTAATGATATATTTTCTTAGTTCAAACGCAAGAGGGCGCTAGTACAAAAACTCGTCGGTACTTTTGAGAATAACGACACCGTTTTTGACTGTTTTATAAAAAGTTGGACAAGGTACGGAGCTGACTTTTACTCAGGTTGGTTTTAATCAAGCATATCCATCTTCAATAACACAGGAAGATGTCACTATTTGTAACGGTTTACTAATCATGTGTCGTATCTGTCTTTTTTTATTTATTATTATATTGGCCTAGCCTATTTTACGGGCTGATGCAAAGTCAAGTTTATACCGTAGCAGACACACACCGGCCGCACGATCGAAGCTATAGATCATCGGCCTCGCAGAACTTGCAAACATGTGCGTGCACGTAGTATTCTTCCCGCCCACATCAGCGTCGTTCCTAAAATCACGCAGCCTAGGACCTAGCCCTACAAATAGGGCTGTAAATAGCTCGCTTTTCAAATCTGACTTAGTACAGTCGCAAATGACAGCCCTACTAGTACGAGGGTGTACGTAGAGGCAGTTTTTAACTGCTGAAATCCGAGAAAGTTCCACTACAAATATCAGACCAAAATATCAGACCAGAGCACTTTCACATACACCATTGCAATCCTGAGAGTCTAGTGTTTCATAAAATATCGGTAACGCTTACGGAATCGTCAATTTGGCCATCTACGATGTCTAGAAACATTGGACAAATTTCGGACAACGTTCTGAGCCGCATTCCCTGGGCGACGCCATCTTAGCCCGCGAACGCAACTACAGGTACATCTTCGGCTTGAAACCACAAAGGTTACCGACCGTTGGGCTCATCACAGCGGTATGCTGCCCGATTCTTTAAGAACAAAACTGCCTCTTTAGAAATTTCCGGCGGCGCAAAACGGCCATTAGATCTTTGAAAAAGGGAGGATCGTTTTTTCACAAGTTGGTTTCGGATATCCGTTTAGCATTTTTCTAAACGGATAGTTACATTTCGGTTGTTTAAACGTTTAAACGTTTACACGTCGCAGCTCTACATTGAACGAAGATTTTAAGGAAATTACCTCCTGGAATCGACACATAATGTAATTTTAAGATATACATGTACTTCCCCCGGCACTTTTGTCGCAAATGTTGCTTTTCTGTAGAAAAATCACGTTTTCTTCTTCAAAGATTGCCTTCAGTTAGTGCACAAGATAACCATTCACGCGCGCGCGCCCTCTGTTGTCGCGCTTACGCACAGACCGCTAGCCACGTCATTTTGTGCATTACTTTATGCAGTAATTTTATCATTTATTTATCTCAGAAATGCAACATTTGCGACGGAAGTGTCAGTGGGAAGTATATCTTAGAATTGAATAAGCTATCGATTCCAATATATAAATTCACCCAAATCCGTGTTCAATGTATATGAAAAAAAATCCATTTATTTTAATGTGAACTCTAAAAAGTAGGAAATTACTGAAATAAAACCTGGTGGAAGATCGATTATTTCCGATACATCAGCACATGTTGTGGGCTGCATTCCACTTACACGACCGTTGCCAACGTACGTCTGGTGACCGTTTTTTGTGCAGTAGTCTATCGAAAGCTGGGTACCAGCTGTTGGCTTACTTCCAGATATCTGAAATTTTTTTGTTTAATGAAATCATATTGTTACGCCCCAACTACGCCATCAGTCCCAACTTATTGTTGAGACTTCCTAACAATAAGTTGGGAACTGTCCCAACAATACTGTAGTTGGGCCAGCTCCAACTTATTGTTAGAAAGTCTTAACAATAAGTTGGGACTGATGGCGTAGTTGGGGCGTAACAATATGATTAAAAGGCCTATACTTTCAGAATGACGGTATTTTTCTCTCATCCCGTTCGCAGCATTGTGCATTCTTGTGTTCTCTTGAAGTATGCATTCTTGTGTAAATTCCCTTGTGACTTGTATTATCCTACTAGTGACAGACACAATGGAGGAGTCTATGGAAGTCCAAGTGCAGCCAGAAGAAGTGTTCAGGGAGGAGGTTGTCTGCGAAGTTCCTGGCTATCTGATTGAAGAATCCATTGAAACACAAGAATGCAGCAATGCAGAAATTTACAGTGCACAAACCCAATTTCCACATACTACAATAAGGGTCTTAAGTTCGGACACCGTGCAAGGCATGAACGGGTTACTTGAAGTAATTGATGCAGAAAGCGTCGAGGCCAGCAACTGTTTGTTAAAACTGTGCAACAATGATGCTAGCACCAGTACGGATGCGGACGACGCGACTATTGATGTTGTTGCGATAGACGATAATGGTACCAATTTGGACATGTTTGATGTTACGCTTTCTGAACGATTCGGCTATGTGTACAGCGCAGAACGAGCCGAGGAAGCGAAGAGAAGATACGAATTGCAGTCCAACACTCTGTTCACACCACTGGACAGTGTCAAGTTTAATTTTGGTTTGACAGGTAAGTGGCTTAGATAACTTTCTGTAGTCTACAATAGATTTGTGCAAATCATCACCGGAGTCGAATTGATAACATTTTAATATCTTGGCAACTTCGGGAAGTACCTTACCTTGCCTAGTATGCCAGTTGAAATCTCAGTTAGGAAAATGTTACTTTTTATATGATTTCATATTTGCAATGTAAAACTAGTGGCCTCGCATTCCGACTATAGCAGAGTCTTTTTCAAGGGCAAGGTGACTGGGACATGCAAAACAATGGCATTTTTTATAGCTGAGTTCGGGCGGTCTGTTCCTAACACGAATAACTTGTTCTTGTGCCCAAACGGGAACACGACCCGTGAACACTGCATCCGGAATAGGATCACAGACCACCTATTCTTCGAGAATAAGTTACCCGTTTCAGGAATAGTCTGCCCGAACGCGACTTAAAATATTTACTTGGAGGAAAACAAAGAGAAGCAGTCGGGCACAAAGATGGGTTGGAGTGGAAAGCCAATTAGGGGAACAAAGGGAAGGTCTGGGGCTGGAGGGTGAACAAAATGGGGATTAGGAGTACCAGAAAAGAGGGGAGTGACAAAAAAGGATGGTGGAAGGAGATTAGAAAAGGAGTGAAGTAGGGGTGGCATTGAAGGCAAAACACTGGTGTAATGTAGGAAAGAAATATGGGTATACAGAAAGAGAATAACTTTGAAACTTGCAGGCAGGAAAATGGCATATTTGACTATTTTGTTTCCATAGTGATGAGGTATTTTACTAAATATTGTGTTCATTTTTTGAGGATTGATTTATATTGCATTGGTTTTTGTCTTTGAACTTTGGGAATACATACATGTACATATTTTGCCATTTTATAATCTGCAGAGTTCAAATTCCAGTACCACCGCATAGGCTGGGAGGATTGTCCGAAAGGCCTATCTCCAATTGAGTATGATGGAGTGCCGTTCATTATGCTGGCCAAGAAAGTCCTCGGATGTAATCACACAAAGAGAAGGCCAAAAAGCTGCAAGAAGGACAAGGGAGGGGACAATGAAAAGGTTATTGTCAGAATGGATGTATGACTTGTGTTATAACGGAGTGTGTCCACTGCCAGATCACATTTTTGAGCCCCCCATTTTTCCCATTCTGAAATTTCGCGTTCTTAATTCATGTATTTTTAAGGATATCGTCAAACAACCACCAATGTTTTGTAAACTATCCGTTCCATAAAGCAACCTTTTTGCTTCCACATCTAAATTGGAGATTGCAAATTATCTGGTTTTCTTTGAATGGATAGTATTTTAGGGAGGTATTTTATATGATTGTTAGGTTAGAACGAAATCCATTTTGTGAATAATTCGAACAAGCTCCTTTGTAAGGCCTTCGGATGCATGTGGGCATTGGGCTGTGACGTAGTGGGCCTTGGGCTGTGACGTAGTGGGCTTAGGGGCGTGGGCCTCGATGTCACGATACTGCCCTGCGTTGCCGCCTTGCGATGCCTAAATTATATCTTTGAGGAATTGTGAGGGAGTATCACTGTGCCTTACACATGATGTAGCTCAGCTGGTTGAGCATCTGGCTAATGTATCAGAGGACTATATGATTTTTCTTCTTTTCCAACCTCGGAGGAATTTGGTGATGTTGGGTTCTGATTTTAAACCTTTGACTTCTCTTACAATAGACCGATCCAGTAAGCTCTGCCCATTTTGGAATTGACCAATCACAGCCCCAGGTTGAGGTAACCAAAAAGTGGATCTTCATTTTGGTTACCCGAGTCCTTAAAATTGTGCACAGAGATGTGCCAAACTGCAGCACGAGTGACGCAAAAACACAATAAACATCATATTTATCAGCGCCCAGGATCTACATGTAGGACCCTAGCCGGTTTTAAACAGAGACTGGCCAGACCTACTTTTTATCAACTCATAAATACCTTTTTGTGTAAATCGATAAAACTCACCAAAATTAGCTTGTCGTTTTGCCATGTTTTGTATTCACTTTCGTATGTGAACTGCTAGCTGTGCGTCTAGTTGTTTTTGTTCGATGGCGCGCGTAACGCTTCAAGCAAGCGTGTTGTACGTGCATGCACACAACCGGATACTAATTGTCACAGTGCACATTTTGCTTTCGGGAGCGTGCAGTTTCTGTGTGCCTGTGCGTGTTCCATAGCGCTGACCAGGGCGTTGGCGCGGTCGCGAGCCAGGCTCAAAAGTGTTTACGCGACTGCACACGTGCCTTGCACGTGTGCCTTGTTGCTAGGCAATTGCCAAATGGGCGGAGCTTACTGGATCGGTCTATTTCCAAAAGAAAATTGGTCACTGGTATACATTAATACCACATCTTATCTCTCACTCTTCTTCAATATTGCTTCTAACAGAACAAGCAAACACCAGAGAAGACCCCACAAGCTCAAGAATCAACAATGTGCAAGTGCCCTGCGACCATTACAATGCGTGAACTGCTCTCCTTCCACGAGTTCAAGGTATGGTATCAATGCATAGTTCCGACCTGTCAATCAACCGAACCCGCCGACCCATCACAACAGAGCTAACAGAGATCACCCACATAGGTCAAAGTGCAATATTTGTAACAACATCACGCGATGTTCTGCCCCATACAATTTGTACAGTGTTGTATGCGATGTTCCGGGTGAATTTTTGGTTTCAAGGCCGGTCGTTTCGTTGTTCAAAGGTACGAAAGCACGTATGTCATGATATGACATCCCTGTATTACTGGCCCTTTACTCTGTGTGTTCTAAGATAACTGTCGACCCTGAAACATGAATGCCTTTGAGTTTTCTCCAATGAATCTGTGCTTTCCGTTGAAAAGCCCATTGCTTTGTGCGTAGTGTGTCGCCATTTTGACGATAGCGTGTGAGCCATAGCAACAATATCCACGGGGGCGGGGCTAACTAGGCAAACTCGGAACTATGCATTGGAATGTTTTCAAATAAAATTCTTTATGACAGTACAATTGACTCCAATCTTTTTTGGAGGAAATGAGTGTACATGTGGTGGTAATTTTATAAAACCCCAATACATCATTTGCAGTGACCTAAAATTTTACTTCATGAGTTGACCAGAAAAACTGGACTGAATGTGTTGATAGCAAATTGCCAACTGAAGGTGCCTTTTTAAAAAGAAAATCATATGCAAACATTTGTTTAACATTTATTTAACACAAAACCCATGCATGGGTTTTTGAGCTTTTCTGAAGTATTACTGCATCTACTGTATGTGGCTGAAACCTCTCCTGGCAGTTTGTCAACATTATTCTTTAGTTATATGCTGTTCCTGGAATTCGAAAAAACAGTTTTATCTGCAAATGATATAATGTGGAAAGAAAATAACCACAGAGAAACTAAAGCCGTGTCCGCATTGGACTTGTTTTTTGGAAGGTTTTACCGAGACGATGGTAAAATGAAAAATTGCTAAATGTTACTGCTGTTCACATTTTGACTTTTTCGACACGGGAACATTTTACAAATACCGTGGAAGGGCATGCGCAGTGTCCCTTAGCAGTATGACCTTCACGGCCCGAGGTATGCTTCCAGAGCGCTTTAACCGACTCGATGTGTCGGCATTGGATTTATCGTCTCGGGAAAAGTTCCCTGGTCAATTTTCCTGGGCAGCAGTTGGCCAGGAAAGGTAACCGCTGGACTCGGAGAAAGTTACTGAGAGGAAAACATCCTAGGCTGTCGGCACTGGATTAAAAATGGGAAAAATACCCATCGTCTCGGTAAGTTTGACCAAAAAAGTCCAATGCGGACAGGCCTTAATTGCCATTGTGGCTGTCTTGGTGAAGTTGCCACCTGCTTAAAACATTTTGTTTTGTTTTTACAAAGTGTACACAAATTCACCTTTGTATTGTGACCACATGCCCAGTGTAGCCAATGATACATTGTCAACAATTTAGCATTCGACAACATGCATTTTAGTCTTGTCATATTAGGTTGACCAAGATTTGCGTACCAAGAAACGAATGGCCCGCATAAAACTTAGGACGGCTTTGAAACTTGGAGACGTCCAAGGCGAGAGAAGGATTTACATCGATCTGCCTGATGCAGCAAGTCATAACCATGAGGTTACTCAGGTATGGCTTTAATTAAAGAAAGATAAAACAAAAGGTTGCTTTATACTTCTTCAGGAAATCACCAGCATAACCAAGTTTGTTATGAAAGTGGCACATGAAAGTTTATTTTGCAAACCACATCCCTTCTGATCAATATTTGATTCTAAACTTGAATCCAACCGAAAGATTGAGGAGGCTTATTTCATCAGTCAGTAACGTCTAAGAACAGTGAACCATTTATTATTAATCAGGCCTATTAATTATTGCATTTAATCACTTTGTTCAAACAGGTCCACTTGGACTAGGGGCCAATTTCATGGAGCTGTTAATTAGCAGCCAATTTTGTGCTAACGGAGGCTCAGGCTATTTCATGGAGACCGTAACCTTTAATAAGCACTGGCAAACGTTTGCTAGCTTCAGAGGTAAATTTGCTAAACACTAGTGATGCAACAATGCCCGTTTCCAGGCACGCGCATGCTTAAGTACACCGCGGCCGTGAAATAGCCTTAAAGTTAGCAACAATTTTCTGCTACAGTAAGCACATGTTTTCAGCTAGCGCTTTAAGCAGCGCCAGGAAATTGGCCCCTCGATAGAATCACTGGAGTGGAACAGTCTTGAAAGCGATTCCAAAGTGATTGGTTGAGCAAAGCCTTGTTACCCACAAATTCAAATTTAATTTTACACTATTCTTCAAACTTCTGGTTTTTTTTAGGGGGTTGGGTTGGGGAACAGTATTTGGGCATGACGTGACTAAGTGATGTTCCTATTTTATTTCATTTGCAGAGTTCAACCGTTGCACCTCAAGCCATGGATGAGCAAGTTCAACAGAAACTGACTGAACTGATCAATAAGAAATCACTAGGAGTGGAGGAAATCCGGATGGAAATCCACAAGTTTGTCAAGAGTCAGATATTCAGTGGTCAGACCCCTCCATCAATCAGAAACAGACGCTACTACCCCAGTCGCTTCATGATCAGGTATTTGGTAATAATCCATTCAAAAATTATCAAACACAGATTACATGATTGGAAAACTTAAAAAAACAGGAACAACAACTTTACACAGCGCTGTAGTACTCGTACTCAGTACTCGTACTCGAGTACCATTTTGAGAGTACTCGTACTCTTACTCGAAAGTCGAAATACTTGTACTCGAAAATCGAAATACTCGCAGTCGAAATACTCGTACTCGAAAGTCGAAATACTCGTACTCGAAAGGTGAAGTACTCGTACTCGAAAGGCGAAATACTCGTACTCGAAAGGCGAAATACTCGTACTCGAAAGTCAAAATACTCGTACTCGAAAGGTGAAGTACTCGTACTCGAAAGGCGAAATACTCGTACTCGAAAGGCGAAATACTCGTACTCGAAAGGCGAAATACTCGTACTCGAAAGGCGAAATACTTGTACTCGAAAGGCGAAATACTCGTACTCGAAAGGCGAAATACTCGTACTCGAAAGGTGAAATACTCGTACTCGGTAGGCGAAGGACTCGGACTCGGCACTGTACTCAACTCTCCAAGTACTCGTTTCCTCGAATAACAGTACTCGTTAAAAAAAGTGTAGACAGCATGCAAACTGCCCCCGATTCGATTCTCTATGTGCGTCGAGCAGGCCCAATTGTGCCATATTTTTGAGGAATTTGCAGAGGTTGTCGTGAAAAAATGTCATCAAGAAACTAGTGCCTATTGTTCGAAATTTTAGGGTATAAATACCCTTGGAATGTTGGATTTGAAACAGACTGTTGGCGCAATTGAGCGACGAGTGATCAATTTTAGCGGGACGTGCCGCATGACCGTCATGGGGCCAGCGCAGCGCGCGTAGGGATGTAAGTACTCGTACTCTGATAAAAGTACTCGTAGTTGTACTCGGATAAAAGTACTCGACTACAACGCTGCTAAATACATGTGTGACAATGACTGATAAATTGTTTATTTTTGTCACAAGTAACTATCGGGTTGCATTTTCTGTTTATTGTGTCAGATCCCTCGTTCATAAGAACAACGCTCACAGAAAGCCCAGTGTTAAAGACTCCAAATTGGTAAGTCGTACACATGCCCATGTTTAGAATTGGGGGAGGGGTGGGATCATGTGTTGAGGGGTGGAGGCGTTAATTTGGCCGTAGAGGACTTGAAGGTATGGCACCCATAACGTCCAATATACTAATCCCAAATTAACCAATTTAAGACCGATCTGTGCACTTACTTCGTGTTGAGCAACTGAAGTGAACTAATGCACAATCACTCCAATAGACCGATCCAGTAAGCTCCGCCCATTTTGGAATTGACCAATCACAGCCTCAGGTTCAGGTAGCCATTTTCAGTAGATCGCCATTTTGGCTACCTGAGTCCTCAAAATTTTGTGCACAGAGCTACATGTACATGTACGGCGAAATGCAGCACGAGTGACGCAAAAACACCATAAACATAATTTTTATCAGCGCAGAGGACCCTAGCCGGTTTAAAACGGATTGTATAAGACTATCCAAACCTACTTTTAATCCCTTCATAAATGTGTTTTTGTGTAAACGGGAAAAACTCACCAAAATTAGCTTGTCGTTTTGCTATGTTGTGCATTCACTGCTTTCTAGATGTGTGTCGAGATGTTTTTGTTTGATCGCGCGCGTTACGCGTAATGCAGGCGTGTTGTACGGGCACGCACACGACCGGATACTTAAGTGCACATTTTGCTTTCGAGCGTGCAGTTTCTGTGTGCGTGTGCGTGTTTGAATACGCGCTGACCAGGGCGCGGACGCACGGCGCGGCCACGTGACTCTACTGCACACATGCCTCACATGTGTGGCATGTTGCTAGGCAATTTCTAAATGGGCGGAGCTTACTGGATCGGTCTATTGTTTCAGCCAATGACGATCAGTATTGCGAAACAGATGGTAAGCCGTTGCAGTAGTCTTGGTGGATGTCACAAATGGATGTACAAGGCGTTTAGTTCAGTTCTGGTTGATGTAATTCTGGAGTTTCCCGATTTTGTGCAGTTCAAAAGATATTGCATGCGATATGTTGCAAATGTACATGGCTGTCGAGAATGGCCCTAAAATTGTAGACGGACCAGCAAGACCTTTAAAAGTTGAACTTGAACTTGAACTTGTTGGCACGTATACATGCCCATGAATTAACATGGTTGACCAGATACCAGTACTTTTTTAACCTCCCCCTGGCAAAATGTTGCCTATACTGACCCCTTTCGAACACGTGCGAATATGCCATTTTGGGAGTCAAATAATGCTGAGTCATTGTGGAAGCAATGAGCGTGCGCGTTGTGTGTGTCTCTGGTGGGCGTAACGCGGTTTAGTTCACCAATGGGAGCCTCATCATAGCGCGTTACGCGCGCTATGGACACACACAACGCGCACGCACATTGCTTCCACAACAACGCGGCATTGTTTTACTCCCAAAATGACGTCATTGGCACGAGCTCAATACAAAGTAACATTTGCTGATAGGGCTTTTTTTTGTGACAGCCCTTAAAGGACGTATGAAATAGGATTTTTATTACATAAAACTATAGTACAGATATGTTTTACACATTTCAATCAATTTCAGAGAATTTAATAGTTGCGTTTTGGTGTAATTGCAAGTTTTCTATTTTTATGCTAATGAATTTCCATATTCATGAGCAAAGATGTGATGTCATCTCAGGACAACAGAGGAATTCTCCATAGAATTGTGTACAAAAGTTGATGTCATTTTCAGTGGCTTCTTGATATCATGAACTGTATCAGGTTACTGAATTTGTTTAGTATGTCATTTGCAACAATCGTGACAAGTTTGTTTGAGCCAAAAATTGATCAGTGGGGTACTGTTACTGTTTGAAATGTAATGTTTTTTCTTTGTTTTTCAACTGTGGGTTCCCTCCATGACTAGCTATAAACAGCGCCCTCATCTGTCATGAACATTTTGAAGTAGAGAAAAGGTCACTTCTTTCTAAAATAAAAACGAATTTGAGTTTGCCCCTTTGTTTGCAGCAGTTTGATCCTTTGATTTGTGTATAAAACCAGCTTGTTGTTAATTTTCGTGACAAATCCTTTAAGCTGTGGAATGAAAACCTTACTCAAAGTGTTGATAAGCAATGGTAACAAACGCTACATGAATTTATTTCCGTCCAAAATGGTATTTCATGTTTTAAAAAAGTCCCTGTACACGTGACTTTTTTACCATTCACTTGTACACAAAATCCATAAATAGATTTTCAAGGTTTTCTGAAGCATTGATGCATTTATGTAGCTAAAATTTCTTCAGGCTAGTTTACCAACATTCTTCCTTACACTCTTATTCCACGAATTTGTAAAAAGTTTTATCTTGCAAATGATACATAGGGCCTTTAACAAGAGCAAAAATCATTGATTTTCTGTTTGGGTATCCTTATTGATTTTATTTTGCTGTGCAGATGTTGAACCGAAATAGGCAGTTTAACCGGAGACGATGGCATAAACTACAAAGTGTGGTAAGCGGATGACTCAATTTTGCTGACATCAGCAGATAACTTGCTTCATATCTTAAAGGGGCTATGTCACGGTTTGCGCATGCGCCAAATCCTTTCATATTTTGACACACGTGCGGGCTCAGATGAATGTAGTGCAATTTCGTTACACAACGCCATTAGTGCGTGTGCTAAAGTTGTGTACATCGTGTACTTGGCACGTCCCGCATGGGCAGTGTGTTTGTTCATGAGTGTTTACAATTTGCAGAAATCAACTACATTGTGCATCGTGTGCGCGCATTTGTTCGATTTGGCATCGCGCGCGCGCGATTGCTCGATCAAAACAAAATCGTACAGCGGTGGCAGCCACTGTGTCTTTCCAAGGACAGAAGGTATGCTGTAAAATTGCTGTCGGGACCAAATAAGCATGTCAGTTTTGATGGAAAACAAGGTTAAGTAAATTGCTGTATTCAACCATGTCATTCATATCATTCGATGCCGTTTCTGTCATGTTTTGTCGAGTTTATTGATGGGTTGAAAAAACTCTTTTTAACAACGGCCGCACACACGGTGATGTCGATGTTTGGCGGCTTAAAAATACGGCAAACAGTGCGATTCCAAGTAAAAAGTAATGCATCAGGACATCCTGGACGTTGACAAGTACACCACTGCCAAAATTACTAAAGAATTATAAGGGATGGCAAAGATTGAATAGGATATGCAAAACCTGGCGACAAAACTTGAAAAAGTTCGCCACACTTTTTCAAGTTTTGCAGCGCATGCGCAAACCGTGACATAGCCCCTTTAATGCATTTAACAGGGTTGTCCATGTTGCAACATTTTCACATGTCCACCACAAGTCTTCACATGTCCACCACATGTCCACCACATGTCCACCACAAGTCCTTAGGTCTTAAAGTTGCACTGCCCGTGTTCGGGTAAAGGGTTTTAATAAATAATTCACACAAGCGAACGAATTTAGAAAGCTTACGTGTTGATCTCTGTAATGAAAAATATAAAAAACTTAAATTTTCGGGAATTGGAGATAAAAGCCCTTTTCTTGAAACGGGCTTCACATGTTGTACATGTGCGCGTACGCTCATATGTACATACGCGTACATGTACGTCATAACCCTGTCGAATAAAAGACACGGCCTGTCTTTTATTATTTCTTCTTTTTAATGACTGGCATTAATCCTCGACGGATTTTTACGTTCTTGGTACCAAATGAAAGCTGATAACTTTTTCTTAAAAAACAAATAGCAAAATCGGCCTAAAATCGGACAGTGCAACTTTAAATCATGAGCTATTTAAATGAACTCCAACAAAGGCATTCTTTCATGCGTGTTCATGCTTTGATTCTTGTTACTGGACTTGTGAAAGACTTGTAATTTTATCATTACCGGATTTGTGAAGGACTTGACAGCATATCTCCATGTTTGGTTGAGGATATGTATGATAAATACCAACCTTTGTTTAAGTCACTTTAGTACCTTATGTACAATGCTTTTAAGAAATTGTGCAAAGCAGCCGTCTTAGACCCAGTTCTCACTAGAGAAATTACTTCGTTCGACGATGATTTAACGATGATTCAACGAAGAGATTTCCTGATGTGAACACATGCCTCTTCATTCGACGATGATTAGAATCGCTTCATTCGATGAAGGAAATAGCTTCATTCGACGAAGAGATTGCTTCATTCGACGAATTTGTATTGTGAATGTCTCCCTTCATTCGACAAAGCGATTTGGCATGCCTGTTGCTCAAGCGCATTGTGCGTCGAGCGCCTAGCAAGAGTTGTTTTTGACGCGCCGCTGGAAAACCACACAGCGTGTCTAGACGCTTGAAGCTCAGCGCTTGATAGCGACGCACATGCACGACCTCACACGGCTTCATTCGATCTTCGTTAGCGGTCGCTCTTCGCTCGATCTTCGTTAAGTGATACATGAACGCACGCTTCATTAACTAACAATGATTAACTAATCTTTGTCAAATGAAGCGATTTCTCTCGTGAGAAAGGGGTCTTAGTCGGGCTGGTTCTCTATCTGGCTATACTGCACGAAAAACCAAACCATAATACCGTGGTACTCGGGAGTATAGTTTCATTCATACGAGGGCCCTGTATAAAAATTTGCAATGCAATTGTATAAATTTATCTTTATTTATCATTTTCTAATAAAAAGATTTATCTATTTTTACTAGTCACATGATTGTGTATCATTTTGCAGGCTGAGGAATGGATGGAAGCACAAGGCCCATCTGTATCTCCATTTGTGATGATGCGACTGGCACAAGGCTTTGTGCAGTGGGAAGGTAGATAACGATTCATCCTCCAACTTACAAAATCCTTAATGCACCTATTAATTGTTTTCCCCCTCCCCCCACCCCCAGGCTGCCCCTTCATGGAGCACTGCAAGCAGAGTGGCACATCCTACCTTTGAGCAAGGCACTTGCACACAATTGCTCCATCTTTCGGAAGGGCTGTAAAGCCCTTGTCTAGTGAGTTGTGTAATGCAGCACTCTTTCGTGAAGAGTACTAAGGGGATTCCCTGGTGTCTCTAGCTGTCGACTGCCAATTGCGCCATCTACCTACATGTATGTATCTCGATGTTTAGGTGGAGGACACTTAGCTTCATAAACCCCATTATATTGTTCAGCGCACCTATATAATGCATCTAACCATTGCTTCCCCCAACCCTCGCCCCCTGGGCTGCCCCACCTAAGAGGTGGGGATTGTCACTTTTCGCGTGACAAAATCCCCACCCCTGGGGCACAATTTAGGTGACAAAAATCCCCACCCCTGGGTGCAAAACATGTATTTCAACATGTATTTCAATGGGTCATAATCCCCACCCTGGGGCATAAAAAAAGTGACCAAACCCCCACCTAAGGGGTGGGGCAGTGCGGGGGGTGCATAGGTGCATAACTTGCCATAACTAGGTTTTTTATTTGGTGTGTAAACACAAAACAAAACCCAATCCACATGCTGACCAAGACAGGATTCAAAGGAAAGCCACAGAGGTGGTCTGCGAGTAAAGTACCGCTATGCCAACTTACATGTAATTCGTCACAGCATGCATACGGGTCTTTCCACAGTAAAAGGGGCATTTTGGCAACGCAGATCATATTTTCGAGGAAATACCTTTGTCTGGTCTCAAAATAAAAGAACTAAGTTTATGTTCTGAAGAGATAACTTAGGTCCAAAAAGGGTTACAAATAGTGTGACAACGTGCCTTTCTAAAAACCCTGTGTACAAATTTTCAATATATGCTCGTAACCTGGATGGCCTAAAATGTAACACAAGTGTCCGTCCGGGTTACGCGCGTTATATTGGAAATTTGCACGCAGGGTTTTTAGAAAGGCATGTTGTCAGACTATTTATAACCCTTTTTGGGCCTAAGTTATCTCTTTAAAACAACTTAAACTTATTTCTTTTATTTTGAGACCAAACACAAGTATTTCCTGGAAAATATGGTCTGTGTTGCCGAAATGCCCCCTTTAACGTGGAAAGACTCGCGTACAAGCAAGAAAGAACACCAAATTGATGTAAAACTATGCATGAATCTACCTTTGTGTCGATGTTTTCTGTTATTAGTGTTTAATAAGTTGTCTGCCATGATTTGCCATGCACAGGTCCAGCATACATGCAATCATTTGTAGAAAATGGAGATGTTATTGAGAAATTCAAAGCGGCTGCCCAATCCAGGTTCCCCGATGGCGAAGGTACATTTCAGTCAATTCTGCTTCAAAAACTTTTTGTTGGCATGCAACATTATCATAAAAACGTTTGATAAAAAAATTAAAAAATCAAACAAAAAATATATATATAAAATGACATTTTTTCGCCAACTTTCGACGTCATCATCAACGTTCCTCGTGGTAAGCATACATTGACCTTTGGACTGATTTGCTATTGGTTAAAGGCACAGGCTCGTCAGCAATGCGCGCACGCCAATTTCGTGCCACGAAATACGCAGCTCCATAGCAAAGGCATGGAGCTGCGTATTTCGTGCACGAATTTGGCGCGCGCGCATTGCTGACGAGCCTGTGCCTTTAAAATGAAATATAGAATTATTCACAGCAATGTGAGCATAGGTATTTCCTTAAAAACAGGAGCCAAAGTGGGACATTTTGATGCATTCGTAAAAATGGCCTTTTCAAGTTACCGAAATTGTTTAGAGAAATGTCTGTGCAATTTCTAAATAATTTAGAATATTTAAAATTATTTACAAACGGTTAGACATGTCTTGGTATCATAGTCTTGAAAATATTCAGAAAATTTTTTCACGACATAAGGGGGAACTCCAACGCATTTTTCAACTCTTGCGATTACATTTCAAGTCTTTTTGACCAGTTTCTTTCTGGAAAAGGTAGTTGCTGATTTTACCCAGCTGTAGAACCTGGACTTTATCGATTTAAATTACATTATGAGCAAAATTTGTTACATTTTGAGCGAAAGTTTTAAAATGTTACACTTGCATTTAGAAGATAGCACTAGTTTATTGAATCGTTCTCGTTATGTTTTGGGTAGTATCAACAGATAAAGGTGGTGTTCGATTCATGAGGTCATATATTCTTTATATGCCGAGGGTAATCGTTCTCTGCAGTCCGGTAATTGTAAAAAAAATCAACTCCAAAAGTGTCACGACGTAAGGGGACACTGTGTCCCATTTTCACGGAATGATCCACATATCTTTTTCCCTTAATCTTCACTATCAAAAGTCCAGAAAAAAATACTGATTTGACAGATAACATTATCTACTCTTTTCTTTACTTTTGCAGCATCACAAAAGAAAAGGGGAAGACCACGAACGCAACCCAGAACCAGCTCAGACGAGATACCTAAAATGTATCAACTTGGTCCGGCTCTCGATCTATCAGTACCAGGTTCCAAACTGTCGGGGAAATTGCTACGCCGTATCGTCAGTAAAGTCTGCAACCGGAAATGTACGTCATCACTTGGAATTATGGTCATTAATAAGCCAAGAATTGTCCTTGTTATAAGAAAAATGTTGTATTAACAGTGCTCCTTTTATCAGGATTAAACTGTATATATTGTGCTTAAAGGAAGGAACAACACTTGCAATGGGTTGCCTAACTCTGTACGCTTAATGTAAGTTGCCATCCTTTGCAGTTCGGCACTCGGACTTGAGAGGGCGCGAGTCAGGACACAACATTTTTACATACGTCACGGCGTATGGGAGTCGGGAAACAAGGCATCAATCTTGACGTCATCCATGCAATCGTTGCATGGTTGACGTCATCATCCCTTTCAAAGTTTCAAATGTGGCACAGCACATAGTTGCATTAGTTGCATTAGTTGCAGAGTTTATCATCAAAATTTATTGTGTTGCCGACGTTGAAAACAAGATTCACTGATTCTCGTGAAGGTTTATGCACCGGGCAATACATCGGTAATATTTTTAACTAAATTCGTTGATAACCTCAAACAAGTGTTGTCCCTTCCTTTAATAATTTGAATTGGCCTGAATCCTCTATAATTCCAAAAAATGAGGACGATTTAGGTTAGATTGAAGACTTTCTTTATGCAACCAGATAAACTCTAAGAGGACGTCAAAATCTTCAACTTTTTCATGGTCATACAGAAAGCACCGGTAGTATTTTTCAAGACCACCTCCCTATCCAAAAATGCCAGTAGTACTTACATGTACACCGTCAGTACCATAAAATGTCAACATTTTACATCGCATGTACACTGCCTTCGACACCCCCACCAAACCCCACCCCTTTACCCCACTTTGTATACTTATTTATTTATTTATTTATTTATTTATTAAAATCAACTTTGATTACTTTTTGTTTCCGTCATTATTTAATTCTAAAGATCTTGGTTGTTTCTATCCTAATTTTTGTTTCCTTATTTTCTTATTTCTTACTAGATTTTATTGGTTTTCTTTTTATGTTCTTCTATGAATATACATGTCTCATTTTTATCTTTTAATTTTTTATTATAGATAGTATCAGTGTTATATTTTGTTTTGAAACTCAGTTTTAGCATCCAGGGCCCTTAAGAAAAGCAGTTCTTTTTATAACTGAGAAGGCTACCCTGTTTAAATAAAACAGATAATAATACGGCCTATAAATTGGAGAAAAAAATCTTACAATCTCTCACTGTTACACGTATGTTTTTTTAAAATACATTTTTGACAATTCTTTTCCTTAATAACGTTTCCATCAATGGGTACTTCTGTATTTTTCGGCACTGTCTTTGGCTGTGCAAGAAATATCTTCAGCTAATGTTTGTATTCTTTTAATATCCTCAGATGAAAAGAACTACTGGATGGACCCAGCCAACAAGCCATCCTGGTGGCCTGAGGATGTGCTATTTCAGTCCCCTAATTGGGTGAAAGGTATGTGTGACACAAAACACAGTAATGAAGGGGGCCAGTAAATTACCACAACGTTTTCCAGTGGCATAAAATCTATCTATCAATGTGAATTTTCCAAATGTGGCACAGGAGTTGCTACATAACTTTTAAAAAGCACTATTTTGTGAAGAATGAAGGGATTACGCAGTGTCTCTGGCCGCCAGCTGCCAATGGCACCACCCGACCATGTATCTTGATGTTTAGGGGGAAGACATTTGTAAGCTTGATGCAATTCAGACTACGGGCTGTGAAACAAAGTTCCATATATAACCCATTATATTGTGCAGTGTGCAGCACTTATGAACATATTCATATGAAATAAGCACTTTATAAATGTAATTAATTGTCGTAAATTTTTACTAGTTTTTTTGTACATTTTTTCTGACAGATGGCTGTACCCGGCTAAAAACGACCCAGTTGTCGAGGATTTATGAAGCCTACAGATCGTTTAAAGCTTTGGCCAAAATGTCAATCATCACACAAGCAGACCCTGAAGTAGAGGCAGATAACATACAGACTTCAATTTCCTGACCACATCTCTGGCTTATCAAAGGCGCAAGCAGGAATATGATAAGATTACCTCTAAAATGACTGACGTGTGAGGGAAATATGTTTCAACAGTTGATTATTAGACAAACATACCGTTCAGTTTCTCTAAAAAAATATTTCTTAATCAGAACAGAAGTTTTGGAATCATGTAGTACGGAATTATTACGTCGGTCCAAACGATGTTAAGTAGAAGTGTAATTTTGCCCATTCACGACGCGGTATGCATTGTATACTAAGTGTGTTTCCCAAAAAGACGCTAATAACTCAAAGTGTGCTCGGGCAGGACTCGAACCCACGACCTCCTGCATACTAGGGCAAAATTACTTCCACAGTTCCACTTTAACATCATTTGGACCAACGCAATAATTTCTTACTTCATGTAAATTACAGTTACCCGCTGTGGGACCATCGAACCTGCCATTCGCCATTCGCCATTGGCATGCTCGGTGGACGAGTGGTTAAAATGTCTGCCTTGTATGCAGAAGGTCATGGGTTTGAATCCCGCCCGAGCACGCTATGAGTTTTTACCATGTTCTCGAGAAACACACTTAGTATATAGTGCATATCGCGCATGGGCAAAATTACACCTCCAATTAACAGTTTGGAATCCCTTTCAAGACTGTTCCGTTTCAGTCATTTCCTCCAAAGTTCAAAAGAGCTGTTTAATGTAAAAATGTACGCCAATATTGACTGCTTTTTATATCTCCTCAGCAGGGACACCATGCCCGACAAAAGAGCCACTCTGTCATTCAGGGATGTGATTGTTCTGGTTTTCCGCGGAGCTTTCTTTTGTCTTTTTAGTTTTTGACAAAGATTAATTGGTTCATCAAATCTGTGCTCTGCAGACTGCTTTATCCACCCATGGGTAACTAATAGGGAACCCATGGGGGACAACACCACCTTCAAAGAAAGACATCATCAATTCAAAATAATTTAATGCTGATGGAATTTTTTATTTCACAGAGTTTGTGAAATGAAACAAGGAATGGTAAAAGAAGCCGTACTACAATATTTGATATTGGGGTTAAATGTTACATGCGTATACAGGTACATTATTATCCGTATGACATCACATGTGCTGGGAATATACACCACTCACAATGAGTTAGGGAAATTGTTGGGTGTATGTGGATTTCTTTTAAGGGTATGCATACCTTGTCACAGGAATAGGTGAAAACGGTCATTTGAAGAAGAAAAAATTCGGAGAATGAATTACACCAATATCATGCCTAACGTATTGTGAGAAGTGACCATCTCCAAAGAAAGACACCGTCAATTTAAAATAATTTCATGTTCTTTTAATTTTGTTTTATTTCTGAGAATTTGTAGAAGCATTGGTCATGTTTTGATATTGGGGTGAAGTTACATGGAATTACCGTGGCCGAGTGGTTTGGGTCACTGACTCGCAATACTGTGGTGAAAACTTGGGGTTCGATACCTGGCGGGGTACCTGTGCCCTTGAGCATGGCTCTTAAACACACTTGCTCCATCCTATGGAAGGGATGTAAAGCTGTTTTGTAAAGCTCTTTTGTGAAGAGCAAGGGGATTCCCTGCAGCCGATTTCACGAAACATTGCGCAGCTTGCGCAACTTTTGACAAATGGCGCAAGCCCCATAGCTTGCGTGTTATCTTCGGAAGAATGTTGCGCAACTTACACAATAAAATGTTGCGCAAGTGGGCCTACGCAACTGCGCAAGTTTCGTGAAATCGGCTGCTGGTGTCTCTGGCCATTTCTAATTCATCGTCTTCTCCTCCTCATGGGTTTCCTAACGCTTGCGAGCGACAGTGCAATGGAAACTTTGAAGTAATCCTTGGTTTCAGTACCAGAAAGAATTAATAATAATAATAAAATACAAGTAAATATTCATTTGACATCAAATGTGCTGGGAATATAAATGCAGATACGTACTTGTGCATAACCCAGTTCACTAGTGCACTATTAGTGTCACAGAATATTTGGGCAATAGACTGCCGAAGTGATTACGTCACCTTTTGTTGGTTGCCTAGGCAATTGGATCTAAACTAAAAATCACTCAACCGTGTCCCAGTGCTTTTCCAATGGTACATTTCCCGACGGCCATGATAGTTTGGATCCAATTGCCATGGCAACGCACGTCACACTTCGGCTGTCTATTACCATATGTATATTACAATATGTACATGATTTTCCATAGGACCGAGGGGTTAGGGTTAAACCAAGAATACATGTAGGATGATATTACATATAGCAGTACATCTTTGGCATGTTAAATGTGACCGGCTCCAGCAAAACCCAACACTTGTGATGAAAATTAAAAATTTAAGTTTTGGTATCAGCTTAGTGTGCATACAAAAAGGTATCTTTTAAAACATGTTTGAGGAAATTCTGATAATTTTTGGCGAAGTTATGACCAATTAAAGTATGACAGATCAGAAAAAGTGAAATGGAGCTATTGGTCTTTAAAGTTTGACAAACTAGTTGATTATTTAATTTTTTGTCAATAATATGAGGAATTTTGAGACAGTTCATATGCAAACAACAAAACAAATCTTGAATGTATCCCGATGTTGATTCTCTGCCAAATTTTCAAGTTGGTCCCAGAGGCCATTTTTTTAAGGTTGTGGGCCCATATCACGTAATGGGAAATGCCGAGAAGCGTCGGGTTTTGCCGGAGTCGGTCACATTAATGTGCGTGGTCAGATTGTTTCGTGAATGTGGATTTTGATCTGGCATAATTGTGTATCACAGGAACTATTTAATTTGTTTGGTGAATGAACAAAGTTTTCATCTGCTATCTCACGATGTGGTCAGCGATAGGGACCACGGTGATTCGATTACAGTCTTCATCAGGCGATGGTTCAGTGGTGTTTTTAATCTGTCTGTAGGATCCACTCATGACACCAGACGGCTATTTAAGGACAACGCCAAACCAGGTGCAGATAGCAGTTAAAACGTCGCATTCCCTATCACCGACTACGTCAAGGGACAACAGATGAATAGCCTGTTTCATTATATATTAATTTCGTAAATGAAGGTGATGGAGGTTGGCTTCTTAAGAAAATTAACTTAACTGCCGTGTTTTGACTTATTTTAAATTTGCGCTTGTTTTTCTAAAATGTGAAAGTAGTTAAAACAAACTACTTTCACATTTTAGAAAAACAAGCGCAAATTTTGTTGGAAGCAAAACAAAAATCTTAAACAAAAATCGGCATTCATTGTTGATCCCATGATCTACAAATTTATGATCTAATACCACAAGTGACGTCACCCGACGTCATTTTAGCAATCCAGGAACAGTATTTAGGCACATGAACATACATGCCTGCAGCCGATTTCACGAAACTTTACGCAATTGCGCAAGTCCACTTACGCCATAAATTATTGCGCAAGTAATGGCGTAAGTGGACTTGCGCAATTGCGTAAAGTTTCGTGAAATCGGCTGCTGGATAGTTCGGGTCCGCGCAGCCATAACCGCCTTTGACCAGGGCAGGCCCTCCAGAGTAATGCTGTAACGAAGTCCGCAAGTTCGGTTCGGCAAAAGTTCGGTAATTTCTTCCCGAACATTTTATTTGTTCGGTTCGGGTTCGGCAAGTATTGTTGGCGGTGTGAGTTCCAGTTGAAAGTGATCACGCACGTGCAGCTAGCTTTCTTTATAATTTAGGGCCTATGTATTATCTTCAAACCCGCTCTTTTACACGATTCATTTGTCGTATTGAAATTGACCCGGGAAACTGAACGGAATCCGCGGCTGGAGCGCGGCGCAACTGTCGGAACTTGCGGTGTGCATGCACTTTGTGATTTGTACCACGTGCAAACCATCGTGAGATTGCGTAGGATGGTATTTTTTCCTTGCCTTTGCCTTTTTTTGGGTGTTTATTTTCTGACGATTGTTTGTTTTACCCGCAAGTATCGCTATGTTTCTGTAAGAGGGCTTATTGATTTGCCTCAAAATGCTTTTCGCAATGTCCGAAAAATTCTGTCCAAGAAAATTCTGTCCTGATACGCCATTTTCACAATGCAAATGTTGCTACGCCGCTAGAGGGCGTTTTCAATCAAACCGTTCCGATCAATCGACAGTTATTATCGGCACATCGTGCAAGTGCGTACTGGCTTTGGCACGTTGCGCGCGGCGAGGGAGCCAATACAATATTTGATCGGCACCGATCGAGATATCGATTGTGAAGTCATGTCGGTACGAAGTCGTGCATGTTGGTAAGGTACGGTATGCGCCAGCGCTGGGCTCAGTCAAAATGTCGGATCTGATTTGACACAAGAATTGCTTTGTACAGTGCATATGACGTTCGACAGTTAAACACGAAGCGCTTTTGCAAGCATAAGAAATAATTTCGAGTGGGTTTTTGACATTCGGGAAGCCAGCTGCCTTGCACATTTACAGTTAAAATACGTAAGATGTGAAATTTAAAGTGAAACACTCCCGAACAGCGCCGAACCGAGTGAAATGTTCGGTTCGGTTCGGAAGTGTCCAGTTCGGTAAAATCCCGTTCGGTTCGTATGTTCGGTTACAGCATAGCTCCAGAGTCACGGTGTCCACGTGGCTGTTTAAGTCGTACCCACTAACAAGGGGGCCGCCGCTGTCATTCTGAAAACAAAAAAATAAACAAGGAGTTTCATATTATCACATCTGAAGCAGATTTTTGGTGTCTGTGGTGCAAATAGACAGTACTTTGTGTTTCATGCATTGTCATATTGTTTAAACAAGACTGCCCTCTAACGGATGTATACCACCGTAAGATAAATAAGGTAAAGGCACATTTTTATTCATTTACCTTCGTCCCAGACTCGCATGTGGCGGATCCAGCCTCATTAAAATACAAAAATACAAAGGAAAAGCGGGGCTACAGCCCCCTGAAATCCATTGTATTCCTGTATTTTAATGAGTCTGGACCCGCCACTGTGTCCCCACCAAAATGTGCTGTTACAATGAATCACGGAACTCGCACGAGCAACAATCTTAAAGGCCATCTACACGAGCAACAATCTCAAACGCCCGTCTACACGAGCCAAAATTTTGTCTGACGATGTTGGCTTATGTGGACGACACTCCAACATCATCCAACAAGTTGAGCCATGTTGGAACCATATGTAGCTTTTGCCCAGGAGCTTGTTAGCCTTGTCCAAGGCCGTCTTCATGTTCTTTGCTGTACGAGATCAGAAAATATTGGGTCTATCTAGCGCATGCAAACTGCACACGGCATCAAAGCTAGCCTTGTCCAAGGGCTGTGAAATTGTGTGAATCCGTGAAGAATTTGCTTTATGCTATGCAGCGAAAGTGCGCCACCGCGCGGTGAATTGTAGCCAACTGCAAAATAGTCGGGTTACAAAAATATCTTGGTCTGAATCCTGACTTCACGCGCGAGATATGAATATTGATAAGCACTCGGGGTTTCGCATAAGTAATTGCGTCGGATTTCCAACGCAGTTATAAAGAAACACATAACATTATTCAATGTAAGCATTTTAAGTTTGGATAGACAGGTCTTCGGATTACAGTGTTTAATATGATTATACTTTTGTTTATCCTGGCAAGCTTTCAATGCTTTGTCCTTGTTTCCAGAGACCGTAATACCCATCCCTCATCCCTTTTCCTACATACATGTACGTGACATGTAATGCCTTTTCCCTACCGTGTCCCCTTGATCCTATCCTATTTCCCTAGAAGGTTCCCTCTCAAACTCATCCTTTGTGTATGTTACTTCTTTAATAATTGTATTTTGTTTATTGCTTTGTTTGTACTGTATTTGATGGCCGAATAAATAATAATAATAATAACAAATCGAGTACAAAAAGAACAAGGCTATGATTCAGCCTTGCGCGTAAAGTCAGGATTCAGACCAAGATATTTTGATAACCAGACTATTTTGCAGTTGGCTACAATTCACCGCGCGGTGGCGCACTTTCGCTGATAGCACACATTTCTTCACGGATTCACACAACTTCATAGCCCTTGGACAGGGCTACGGTAGACAGAAAAAAAGAAAAACATGAGCCCCCAAAAACGCTGTCGGGCCCCAACGAGTCATATAACTCGCCACGGCAGCCTTGACTGATAGTCTCTATCTTTGGTTGGGTACAAGGTTGTGTGATATTGTACGACGAGACCTAGACTGGTTCCCGTCCACATATTCCATCCTATATTTTCGCAATAAGCGAACCCATCTATAGGGATCGGGAACCAATCTAGACGAGACCATGTACCATATCCTACGCAGCTCAGTGGCCGGCAGTGAGTAGCTGATTCGATTGCCTTTTAACTTTTTGTTATTTTGTTCATAGAAATAGGCCTACTTGTTTATGGATTGAGGGGTTACATTGTTAGGAGTAACTATAGAATACAGGGCCCACGCGACAGCACCTTTTCAAAGTTGAATGGAGACGTCGTATACGTACGCACGCGTAGACGATGTGAGACGGCGATATGGGAGACGGGAGATGAGCGCCCTCTGGTGGTCGAAAGCACCAATGTGCCGTGAATTCGTTACCGGAATTGTTATCGGGCTTTATTATACTTTTATAAAAAATCTTCGAAGTACAAAATGTCCGAGAAGGGACACTCTGAAGACGGCTGTGAATGTTTTGAATTGGAGGGGAGTATCCGGTCGATAATTAAAAGAAAAGCGCCCTCTCTGGACACCGAAGTACTTTGAATAAAAACGTCACTGTTTCCTGTCTTTATTTACCTTTTTTAAAACATCCCTCTCGTGCCGCCATTTTTCTTGGCAAGAGAGTCTCTGGAGACGCGGAGACGCGGAGACGGGAGACGGCTGTGAATGTTTTGAATTGGAGGGGGGTATCCCGTCGGTAATTAAAAGAAAAGCGCCCTCTCTGGACACCGAAGTACTTTGAATAAAAACGTCACTGTTTCCTGTCTTTATTTACCTTTTTTAAAACATCCCTCTCGTGCCGCCATTTTTCTTGGCAAGAGGGTCTCTGGAGAGGCGGAGACGCGGAGACGGGAGACGGCTGTGAATGTTTTGAATTCGAGGGGGGTATCCCGTCGGTAATTAAAAGAAAAGCGCCCTCTCTGGACACCAAAATACTTTGAATAAAAACGTCACTGTTTCCGGTCTTTATTTACCTTTTTTTAAACATCCCTCTCGTGCCGCCATTTTTCTTGGCAAGAGGGTCTCTGGAGAGGCGGAGACGCGGAGACGGGAGACGGCTGTGAATGTTTTGAATTGGAGGGGGGTATCCCGTCGGTAATTAAAAGAAAAGCGCCCTCTCTGGACACCAAAGTACTTTGAATAAAAACGTCACTGTTTCCGGTCTTTATTTACCTTTTTTTAAACATCCCTCTCGTGCCGCCATTTTTCTTGGCAAGAGGGTCTCTGGAGAGGCGGAGACGCGGAGACGGGAGACGGCTGTGAATGTTTTGAATTGGAGGGGGGTATCCCGTCGGTAATTAAAAGAAAAGCGCCCTCTCTGGACACCGAAGTACTTTGAATAAAAACGTCACTGTTTCCGGTCTTTATTTACCTTTTTTTAAACATCCCTCTCGTGCCGCCATTTTTCTTGGCAAGAGGGTCTCTGGAGAGGCGGAGACGCGGAGACGGGAGACGGCTGTGAATGTTTTGAATTGGAGGGGGGTATCCCGTCGGTAATTAAAAGAAAAGCGCCCTCTCTGGACACCAAAATACTTTGAATAAAAACGTCACTGTTTCCGGTCTTTATTTACCTTTTTTTAAACATCCCTCTCGTGCCGCCATTTTTCTTGGCAAGAGGGTCTCTGGAGAGGCGGAGACGCGGAGACGGGAGACGGCTGTGAATGTTTTGAATTCGAGGGGGGTATCCGGTCGGTAATTAAAAGAAAAGCGCCCTCTCTGGACACCAAAATACTTTGAATAAAAACGTCACTGTTTCCGGTCTTTATTTACCTTTTTTAAAACATCCCTCTTGTGCCGCCATTGGGGGGGGGGGGGGGGGGGGATTAGTTCGTCGGTAATTAAAATAAAAGAAGTGCGCGACTCCGTCTCCGGCGACGGGATCGTTTCCGAGCGCGCCGCTTGAACAGTTCATTCCAAAGAGGGCGCAATATAGGCTTGAACAGTTCATTCTAAAGAGGGCGCAATATATGAATGTGTAAGTGCGTGACGTGTGTGACTCGATTATTCTGGGCAAGAGGGTATCTGGTGACGCGGAGACGCGGAGACGGGAGACGTCTGTGAATGTTTTGATTTCATTCTAGAGAGGGCGCAATATATGAATGTGCGTCAGTGCGTGACGGTGACTCCGTCTCCGGAGACGTTGAGATTGAAGTATAGTGGGCCCTGTATTCTATAGTTGTGCCCATTGTTACACTCGAAACACCGATATAAGTTCATGGACAGTGGGAAAAGGCAAGAAAAAATGTGGTTCCTTGTCCAGTTCTCTGACTTTTAGTAGTTTTACTTTTACTTGCACAGATATGACAGACTCAGTGCCACATAGACTGGTTCCCGTCCACATATTCCACACAGGAGAATAAACTAGTATCCTGGCGTCATGGGTTTTCGATCGGATAACGGGAACATTTCTCAGAAACCAAAACGACAGCAAATATCTTAAAACAATTTTACCCACGTTTAAACACTATCCTTGAAGTATATATTCCACAACAGACTAGCTAAGATAATCTCAGCTCTTTTTTTATCATTTTTCATTGGGATGTGGTCTTTTAGCAGTAGAGCTGAGAGAAGTTAAGAACATGAACCCGCCATCGCAAAACAAATGTCATTTTCTCACCGTGACACACTAATTCCCCCTAAAACTCACCCAAACCTTGCCAGGCATAACCACTACGCAGGTCCTTGAGGGAAATAACCAGCCACGATGATTATTTTGCCAACAATTATAGTGAAACAAACCGGTATGCTCACAGCCTAGCCGTTTTTGTCTTGTTCAAAAACAACCAAGTGTCTAGTCTGTGTACAAAGGAATACCAATGCGCATTGGTTACCAGACTTGACCTTCACGTCCAGACGTGAAGGTCAAGTCTGGTAACCAATGCGCATTGGTATTCCTTTGTACACAGACTAGGCAGATAGACTTTTTAAACACAACATGACAACGGTTAGGCTGTGAGCATACCGGTTTGTTTCGCTAGAATTGTTTGCAAAATAATCATCGTGGCTGGTTATTTCCCTCAAGGACCTGCGTAGTGGTTATGACTGGCAAGGTTTGGGTGAGTTTTAGGGGGAATTAGTGTGTCACGGTGAGAAAATGACACATTTGACTTTTTTTTTTTTTTGCGATGGCGGGTTCATGTTCATAACTTCTCTCAGCTCTACTGCTAAAAGACCACATCCCAATGAAAAATGATAAAAAAAGAGCTGAGATTATCTTAGCTAACAACAGACCATAAAGTTTCTGCTTTTTTTCTTTTCTCAAATTGCCCGACAGCGATAAGCTCTGCATGCGCCACGGTGATAGCAGTGTCACATGTTTTCGATCGTTCGTTTGATGGTCGATTTCTGTTGACGTATGGCGTGCCAAGTGTTTCAAATTGAGCAACACCTAAGTTCAGAAGCTGGCCTACTTTTCTGTCAGTAAATAAATGAACTTCTAACGGTTTTGTAAGCGGTATCGCAGAATACGCTGCGAAGTTTAGCAGTGCATGGTTGGAGCAGGCGCGCGCAAAGTGCGGTGTAAAACAAAGGTTCTGCGTTAGGATTCCTCCCAAGCGCGTTCAAAAAAGATATAAGAATTTGTTGGATTTGGCACGCCATTAACTTTCAACTGGCAAGGCAATCACGCAATCGATCCTGCACGAATGAAAGACGGGACCTTGAGTGATCTGAGGATGCTTTTGGTGGAATATTTGATTAAAGATCACGTCCGTATGATACACTTGATTAAAAGTCCAAAAGTGTGATAGTGATTTTAACCAAAAATACACATTTTGCAAAGTTTGAAAGATAACTCATGCCAGGTAATTTGATTTGCAGCAAGTTGAAGGCACAGACAAGCGACCGATTCACGGTTTGCAAAACCACCACAAATCACGGTGGATCTCGTACAGTCCGGCGGTAAATCAGTGTTAAATTTGCTGAAAACATATGACGGCACGATATTAAAGGACAGGTAAAGGGCGCTTCATCTTGATCTGTAATTGGTCGTCTTTGCGCGTGCGCATTGTGTTTTTATATTTAAAAATTGGCCAAGCCCTTTGCTTTAGGCAATGTACTTTATTTACATAGGCCTAATTGGATATGTTCGACACGCACGGCCAAGCTACAAATGTCAATGCAAAATCTGTGCACTTACTAAAATAAAAAAATAATAATAACCACGTGACGGGCAGAATTCTGCCCGTCATGGCTGCCCTTTACCGATCCCTATATTTTCGCAATAAGCGAACCAATCTACATAGGGATCGGGAACCAATCTAAGTGCCACAGTGTCAGTGACAGGCTATTATTAATAGAGGGCGCCCTAGGTCTACATATTTTAGGATGCGGGTTTGGTTGGGCATGGGAGTTTTCTTCTGTTTTGAAGTTTCGTTTAAAAACACCAATTATTGTATTGTATGTAAAACTGCCCTTTTTTTTCTGTTACGATGGTTTATAAAATAGGTAGGCTATGTCAGCAATGGTCAGTAGGCCTATGACGTGTGTGAACATTGCAATTCACGCTCACCATTTTACGTCGCAGTCTCGTTTTCGTTTTGATCGGTGTGGGAGTGTTGGGTTAACATGTTCCTCGAAATATCAGGTTTTTTTGGTACTGTTTGTCACCGGGTTATTTTACTTTGATGACATACATGTAGAACACATGGGCCTTCCTTACTTCCAGATAGGCCTAGCTGAAAGCATGGAGGAAGTTTTCCTCCATGCTGAAAGTATCGGCTTTATTTTAAAAATGAAAATTATGTTATTAAAGCCTCCTATACACCAGACAATGCGATCGTGTCAAAAAGGCGAAATGCTATATTGTGCGAGCTTGGTCGCGTGTCTGCGTGTTGGTCACTTTTAGGAGAAAAAATAATCACAATGAACGATGAAGTTCGGGCGATCTGTTCTTGACACGGGCCACAAACGACACAGGCCCAAACGGCACAAACGAACGAACGAACGAACACGCCTACGCGCGAATTTCACCGTTCATGCGTTCATTGTGATTATAGCGCCCTCTTTCTCCTAAAAGTGACCAACATGCGGAAACGTGACCAAGCTCGCACGATAGCGTTTCGCCATTTTGACACGACCGCGTTGTCTGTGGAGGTGAATTCGTCAATTGCAGAAAAATGAAGGTGTGTACGCCAGTTTTGAGAGTATTACGGCCAGAGCGAAACATGTACAGTATGTAAGAACGTGTAGAGATTTTGATTTAACCAAAATATTTCAATTTCCTGTAAAAAGACTTGGTTAAAGATTCCGTTTGGAGCCACGTTTTTGATAGGAACAAAAAATAGTTCTACTGAAAGTAGGCCGATACTCTCAGCTATCTGGAAGTAGGCCTACCTGTCATTAGATTTTGGACTGAATTTCTCGAAACTGATCTTTTCCAGCTGCACATTTTCTTCCGACATGTCTGACTTTTTTCCCTCACAAAAATCGTTGATATTTTTGCATAACGTTAGTGAAATATTTATGCGAATATTTTTCTTTTACTTATTTGTCTATCATCCTACCAAGTTTCATCCAAATTGACTGTTAAACACCCTCGTTAATTGGGCGGCCCGACTTTTGCAAAGATTAAAGAACAGTTAGAAGTGAAGGAAGAAATGACCGATTTTCTTGGGAAGTATTTATCTGTCAAGTTGCAAACCCCGTGCATAAATGATATTTTCTCATTGGTCAAACGCCAACAAAAGGCATCCCACGTAGCTGGCAGTTTGACACATAGTAGTTTCTTCTCAAGGCGTTCTTATAAATACACGCCTGCAGCTTAGAGCAAGTTTGGGCGACCGGGTGAAACCATGGTCGATCTAGATGTCACCTAAAAGCCGCGCACATTGTTTGACTTTAATAGCTATGGTACATCTTTTGTCTAAATTGGTGAATGTCTGTTTCTTCTTAAAATGCGTGCTACTCACTCTATTTTATCGTCCTGCTGGATTCCTTAGTCGTCCGTCAGACATGTATCTCCAGTCGTTTTTTAACATGGGTGCGTTGCTTTACGATATATAGGGTCCAAGCGACTTGGCAGGTACCGGCTTTCCATTAATTTCCAGGCAGCCCTCGCATGCCCAACAAACGCAACAGTTTTCACCCTCAAAATGGCTGCAAATACAATTGACGTGACATCTGAGGAACAAGTAGATATTGAGGTCTAAGCTGAGGTGTAATAACTTACCTTTTTGGAAAAAGTGAGATTTTGAGACCGTTCCTTCCATTACGAATTTTGAATTAGCAAAGTGCCCGGATGTACACAATGTAGTGCGCGCACCACAGCGTGTAGTTGATACAAACTCTAACCAGCCGGTCCGACAGAGTATATTTTCTGAGTAAGTATTACTGCATCTATGTACTTGTACTGTTACTTTAAATATTGTACTTTTTCTCTTTCAAATTACACAGCATTGGAAGTGACGGAATATAGCAGACATACCAACATTTATTAGCCAGGGAGAGCAGCTTTCCTATCCTGCAGGACTAAGGAAGAGAACATTGTTTTCATCATCACGTCGACTCAAAGATTGAGAATCTCGGGAAAAATGTGTGGATACATGTAGCTGTCTTCCCGACCCCAAACCTTTGGCCTGTACTGATGATAGTAACCATCTGGGCAGGTTACCTTCTATTCCGAGACCCACCTCCGTTCATCGTGCTTGCTACGAGTGCCTTGAATTCAAGACTAGCCAGCCTGGCGCAAGGGATTCTACACATGGGAAGCTCCTGCTTCAGTAAAGATCGCAGTAACCAACGATCACCCGCGTGCCGTCAGGGACAAAATCAAAATCGTCATCGCAATCAACGCCAAAATCAGCGCCCCAACCGCCATGGACGCAATCCACAGCCCGTACGCAGCGGATATCACGTGAGCGGAATGCAACATACTGTGTCACAGCAACATGCGGAGAGGCCGCTGCGTAACGTGCGAAACCCGCGCACAATCTCGGTCGGAATGTCCTCCAGTGATAATGACGATGATGACGACAGTACCAATACAGATATTTTCGTTCTGGATACACTGTCGATCATCAGACGCCTTGTTGACAAGTAAGCTCATGTGTTTTCAACTTTATTAGGAGCTGTAGCTGTAGTTGTAGTTGCGGATTCCCGTGGCGGAGTGGTTTGGGTCTTTGGCTCACGACACTGAGGTGACTGAAAACTTGGTGTTGCGGGTTTGATACCGGCCGTGGTACCTGTGCCCTTGAGCAAGGTACTCAACCACAATTGCTCTATCCTTCAGAAAGGATATAAAGCTGTTGGTCCAGTGTGTTGTGTAACACACTTAAGAGAACCGAGAGCACTCTTTTGTAAAGAGTAAAGTAATTTCTCAGTGTGTCTGGCCATCGGCTGCCAATGCACCACCCATACCCATATCTCGATGTTTAGGTGGAAATGTTAAGCCTCATAAAACCCATCTTAATGTGAAGCGCACATGAACATAATATGAAATGTGCGCTATATAAATGTAAAAATTGAAATTGAAATTAAATTGAAAATAAAAAAAGTATTAACAATAATTTTAGAACAAGAGTATACATGTAGTGACAACATGGGTCTATTTCACAAAGACTTGTGACGCATCGTAAGTGCTCAAATTCATCGCAACTCGCCAAACCCTTCGTAAGTTTACGATGGGTTTTATAGTTGCATTTTACAAAACCCCTACGCCGGGTACACGTCGCAACTTGTGGACAGAACTGCTACACAGCGCTATACAATCTTTGGGCAGAATCCTTCGCAAAGTTGCGATTATCTATTTGGTAGTCGTAACTTTGCGAAGGGTTCATCACTTGTTACGAAGCGTCGTAACAAATTTCTTTGTAAAATCTACCCCTGGCCACTCCAACATACATGTAAGGGTCTTCCATAGTGGTTCACATTTTCACGGCCAAACAAAGCGTACAAATTAGGGGGAGGGGGAGGGGGCTGGGGGCTGGGTTTGAAGACTGCATACAACTTCACATGATACATGTTAGTACTATTTCGGGGTAGGGAGGGGGTCTTGAAAAATACTACATACATGTACATGTATACTCTGTACAGTCGTAAAAATGTTGACAATTTTGGACGGCCCATATTATGCACAGTATGGTTTGCAGTCATTAGTCAATACGTGTAGTGTTTCTTACTCCATCTGATTTTTGTTGGTGTATAAGGCAGTCACCTTATCCTATTTACATGTAAGTTATCAGTACAGGAACAGACCTCATGATGTATCTCAATAACTTGTTACATTAAGCATTTTCTTTCTTTATTCTTTGGCAGCGATCCTGAACCGCCTTCTTCAATGTTGAGACTCCACGATATAGCTGAAACGGGTAAAGTATTAGCATAGTCTTAGAAAGTAATCTTACAAAAACCTGCTGCGACCTCCAACAGCATAGATTTTCTGTGATAGTTTCACGGAATATGTCTTAACATGATGTGGTATCTTACATTCAAGATACATACGTGGGTCTTTCCACAGTAAAGGGGGCATTTTGGCAACACGGACCATATTTTCGAGGAAATACCTTTGTCTGGTCTCAAAATAAAAGAAATAAGTTTCAGTTGTTCTGAAGAGATAGCTTAGGCCCAAAAAGGGTTACAAATAGTGTGACAACATGCCTTTTTGTGTACAAATTTCTAATGTACACTCGTAACAGGGACGACCTAAAATGTAACAAGTGTCCGTCCCGGTTACGAGCGTATATTGGAAATTTGTACACAGGGTTTTTAGAAAGGCATGTTGTCAAACTATTTGTAACCCTTTTTGGGCCTAAGCTATCTCTTCAGAACAACTGAAAATTATTTCTTTTATTTTGAGACCAGACAAAACGGTATTTTCTGGAAAATATAATCTGTGTTGCCAAAATGCCCCTTTACTGTGGAAAGACCCATAATGGGGATTGAACCAAGATCTGTTATTGTTAAAATGTACACAGCTTTAAAACGGGCCAATTTCATGTGCGTACATGTACGTAGCTGTTTTAAGCACAAACAAATTGGATTACATGTACAGTGTACCAGCCATAAATGTAAAGTCAGCTTATGTTCCCGGCAGCAATAGCAGATTTCGAGCAGTCAGTTGTAATACACACAACATTACTTCAACTGGTAACCTATTATTGCAAAGCAAATGTTTTGTCCTACACAAATTTCTGTGCTCAACAGATCAATAAAATTGACCCTAGTGCAATTACTCTGTCATAATCAAATCCATATTTTATTCTAATTACTTTTTGACTTAAACAAATTTAGATTACAGATTTAATTAGGGGTAAATTTCACAAAGCTGTTCAGCAGAAAAATTTGCTTACATGTAATTCAATACTTTTTGCTTCGTAAAAATGGGTTAGCAGGTTATAAGATTGTATGTCAACTTGTGTTCTTGGCAATCTTAGCAGAACACCAGTCGATTGTAGAAATTGGACGTTTAACCGTTTAACCGTTTTGCCAAACGTTTAAACAAAACCCAATTTTACAATAGTTTTCAGAGTCTGTTATTTGTAATGACTTCATGAATTTGAAATAAATTGATCTGGGGTCGTAATAACATTTTGACCAGATAAAGGTTCAACGACTATTCTAGGGCCTAGGGGTATTGTTTTCGTTGCACATGTATCTCCATGTACCGGTATCAACACCAGCAATAATCTTTACTATATTGTCGGCCAAACAGTTAACCGACACTTAAAAGAATTGCAAACCGGTTTCTGAATTAACCGTGAATTCCCATTCTTAATCCGTAAATTTTTCTGCTAAACAGCTTTATGAAATTGACCCCAGTTGTGTTAAATTCCATTCAGTTGTCATGTTTGGTTGCCTTGCATGTACATGCAGAGAGTGGCTGGCTACGGGTGGTGTTAGCAATGATACGTGTCATCCCAATGGAGGACTGCTTGGGGCCTGCTGTTATTACGCTCCTTATTGACGAGTGCCCGCTACCAACGGTAGTAAGTACAGTGTACTAAATACCAGAGCTATTCATCAGAAATGAATATGATAGCATTACAACTCTGACGTCACAAGTAGCAGTCCATCACAAGTCCTCACAAGCCTTCACAAGTCCTTATCATACTGACCACCTGTCATGGCTTGTTTTGCCATTTGCAACAAAAAACTACGCCATACCAAATTACAGTGCTTTAAGGAACCTTTAACATTTATTTTGATTAATTTTGATTAATTTTTATGTCAACTTAATTAAAATTTATCTTGTTTCTGAAGCGAATTCATGCTGCTGTTCTTGCTTGGTATACGTGTGTTTATACTTGATAATTCCATTTGAAATTTGAACGTTTGAGCATTTCATTATTTTTCTTGCTTTGCAACAGGAAACAATCCATGGCCTATACGCCACACTGCGAATCAGTAAATCTCTCTCACACGAGGCCAGAATCTACCCATCGAGACATCGTAACATCGCCACGGTCCTGGGATGTCTTGCTGAGAAGCTAGCTGGCCCTAAAAGCATCACCATGCTGACAAATGAAGTGTTGCAGTATCTCCTTGCAAACCTGGTGAGTTGAAAGTGTTTGGCCGTATTTTCTGACAGACCTATCAGCGTTTGCCCTTAACTTTTTTTCCCAACTGGCCAACAGGGCCAGTTGGCTTAAATCTTCCCTGGCCTGTCGGCATTTCAAGTGGCCCGCCTGGTTACTGTTAAAATTTCTGGTTCTTTTTACACACAGTCGACCTTTAAAGTTTGCAATAACCACATTTGAGTAAATAAATTAGGAAAATTTGGTAGTCATAAGGTTGCCATTAAAAGTTTGAAAATGTGTGGTACATTTAGAGCTTTCTGGTGAATTTTAGAGCTATTCTGGAGTCTTGAAAGGCTCTTTTGTTATAAATTTTCAAGGATGCATGTTTTTATGCAGTTCTAAGTGTGACTTGTACTCTTGGGGGCAGTTATACAGAATTAGCCCATAGTACTACCAGGGCAGAGCTAGTCTCTAACTTGTCAGCTTTTGGTTTTTGACCTGTGACTTGACTCTGGAGAAAATGACTTGTGACAGACTTGGGAAATAAGATTGATTTACGACTTGAAATAAAAACTAGTCATCAAGTCTCCAGCCCCAGAGATATACATAAAATGCAAGTGCAGTCTTTTGCTCCAGGGGAATAAATTGGAACCAGGCCGGCCAAGGACCGTATTGAAAGCGATATTATGGCTGTGGGAGTTTTTTACGAAAGAAACTGTAGTAGGACATGGGTCTGTTTTACTGCAACTAGACAGCCGGACCATTAGGGGAGGCTTTCCAGCTGGCCCAAGAGGATTTCAACTGTCATTTGGCCAACGGACCAGTGCTAATTCGAACGCTGCCTATAGACCATGTCAAGGACTCCTTCCACGTACATGTTTGCCATAACTGGGACGCAGCTTTTTCCATTACATGGACTGTGCATTTTGTGGTGGTGTTTAAATCGAACAGTGCGCATCCATGAGGCGTGCAACATACTCTTCGCACACACAAATTCACACAGCCTTTTTTTGCATAATTTTGTCGCACGTCGCTTTGAGACAAAGCAATGTGGAGGGAATTTTGAGCGAAACAATGACTGAAAATCACTGAATTATAAAAACACTTTCTATTCAAGCTAATTTTGAGTGGAACGAATTTGGGGGTAAACCACGGATTTAGCATTCTCTTCTTTTCTTCTGTACAACACATACACTGTCACTTCACCAGAGCAAGCAGCAACCTTTATATTCCTTTTACTCGCACTCTTTATTCTCTTAACACCCTTCGGTACCACGGTCCTCGTTTGTGGAACACCATAGATCCCAGCATTAGAACACTGCCTTCCGTGGGTCGATTCAAATCTGCGTACAAGAGATTCCTTTTATTTATTTTATTTATTTATTTATTTATTCACCACATCCAACAGCGGAAGGACCGCCAATTACAGGAATGGGATCAATTAACATAGATATTTGAATAACTATCAACTTCTAAGTTGAATTAGAAACGGCCAGAGACACCGGGAAATCCCTCCCCTTGCTCTTCACGAAAAAATGCTCTGGGATCTTTAAAGTGCGTTACCGAAACCTAACACACTGGACCAACGGCTTTACATCCCTTCCGAAGGACGGAACAAGTGTGATTAAGTGCCTTGCTCAAGAGCACAAGTGTCACGACCTGTCATGGCCCGGAATCGAACCCACATTCAAGTACATGTACTGGCACAGGAACTTGAGTTTGACGCACTAGACCGCTCGGCCATAATACGTAGCATAGCTTCCCATCCTGCCAATTTGCCTATTCTCTGACTTTCACGCATATACATGTAGGCATCGCTCCCGTTTCAGTCTTTCCTTGTACCGCTTACTATTATGCTGTAAGTTTTCTATCTCAATTTTTTTTACCGTTACTTCTTGTTATTCCTAGTCCATTATTTGTCCTCTTTTAGTCTCCCCATTCCCTACCCCTTTGTGTTATTATCATGTATGTCCTGTTCTATTATGTTTGTATATGTACTAGTCCTGTACTCTACAAGCTTCTGCTTACTAGAACAGCCCCTTATACTTCCGTTTTGGTATTAATAACTTTAATACTGTGTATTTCATTTTGATGGAAGTATGGAAATAAATGTGAATCTGAAACTGAAACTGAAGCCTGGACGGAAAGGGTGTTTTTATAATTCAGTGATTTCAGTGCATAATTTTACTCAAAATTCCCTCCATATCGCTTTTTCTCATACATGCGCGAAAAAGCTCAGTGCGAATCCACGCGCAAATTGTTCAAAGCGACGACATAATTTACCGGCTCAGCCTCATCATATAACGCATGTAGTTGAGGCACTGGCCGCGTCCCAGCTATGGTAGACATACAGGGAAGATGTCTTTAGTTACCAGAATGATCTATACAATTCCTGTGGCTTCAAGTCTGGGTCGTTCCACACAGTGTCCCCTGTTACAATTTGGAGACCTTTTTACCCTACATTTTTAGACTTGTGACTTTCATTAGACAGTAGTACCCAGAAGTACTGGCGCTTGAATGAGATTTTTTAAAACCTTCATTATTTCTAACAAAATATAGGAGCATCAGTCAACTAAATAGAATTTTGTGCAATGTGACATTCAGTGTTTTTCAACAGATTTCTTTAAACCAAATAAAAAAAAGTTAGAATCCTCCAAATTTGTCATCTTGTAGTGTTTTGTTCTTGTATTTGCTTTTTGTAGAATCTAAAGCTGAACCCTCAGGTCGTCCTGTTCTCTTTGGTGGCACTGGAGAAATTTGCACAGACTTGTGAGTATGACCTCATCCAAATTGACTCTCACTATGCCTCAGAAAGTTCAGGATCAAACTCTATTAAGCAGGGGTGTGACATTTCAGATTTTTAGCTCATTTCAGCTTTATTTTTTTAATGTGCCAAAAATTTAATTTCAGCTTTTGTTCTCCCGACATATTTCCGCTTTTCCCCCCATGCGTAAGCGTTGATTTTATTTGCCATTTTTTTTCTACAGTACAGTACTTGCCACTTGCTGACAGTACAAAATTCCATTCTCACAGCCCTAAAATGCACCAACTGGGGACATTAATTCATCGAGATGTCGGTGCAACTTAAGTGGGCCCCGGACCCCTGTACATGACCCCTGAAGTCTTTGGTCATGTACAGGTCTATAAGCCTTGTACATGTAGAAAACCGCATCTTCACTAAGGTTGTAATGAATATTCATAAATACCTTAGACAGTTTACGCATCCTCATTCGCTGAGAGCACGTCACGTGGCCAGTCTTAAACAGACGATAAAGACCGGCCAGTCTTAAACACTTTTTACCGCGGCCTGTGCCTACGCCCGCACCCTATTTGGTGTGTATGGAACACACACACACACACGCACACAGAAACTGCACGCTCCCAAAATCAAATTGTCTACTGTGACAAGTACCCAGTCGTGTACGTACACGTACAGCACGCCTGCATTAAGCGTAACGCGCGCATCGAACAAAAACAACTGGACACACAGCAGTTTAAACGAACGCGATACCATGCATGTACATGTAACTGAAAGTACATTGCAAAACATGGAAAACGACAAGATTATCAAAGAATTTTGGTGAGTTTTACCGATTTAGAGGGAGTCTACTTGTTTGGTAATTACCCTCCAAACAAATTTCTGAATGATTATCTTTAAGCTAACTTGTTATCAAGATGGTAATGGTAGTAATTATCCTGTGAAATTATTTCGTTCATGAGAAAAATTGCAAAACACTCATTCATGCACAAAAGCCGTATTTTGATTTTTCAGGTTTTTCTAAAGTATTACTGCTTCTATGTGGCTTAAATTTCTACAAGGCAGTTTTCTCGACCTTTGCTTTAAATTACCAGTGGAAATCATGCCGTTTTTAACACTTTACCAAATAAGTATACTACCTTTAAACAAAAAAGGCATTTATGAATGGGAATAAAAGTGGGTTTGGCCAGTCTTAAACAATACGTTTAAAACTAGCCCCTAGCCGTTTTTAAACGTATTGCTTAAGACTGGCCAAACCCACTTTTAATCCCTAATTAAACCATAGCAAATAAATGTACAGTTAAAAAAAGAAAACGTAAATCACACTCTGACTAAAAGATCAAGGAGGCTGATAGATGTAGCTTACTTTATCGGTTAGTAGCGTGAATGAACACCTCTTGTGGCAAGGCTGACTGCACAAGCCTCTGAAAGAGCCACTGAGGCAGAGTGCGCCACTCTCAAAAAACCTTTTGTTGGTATTTCTACCAGATTGAACCTGCATGGTACGAGCTGACCACTGTATTCGCCCATCTCCCAAATAGCCTGAGAAGTGCAGGAGCCCATATGGGCACTTCAGGCAGGGTGGCACACCCTGCCTCAGCAGCTCTCACAAAGGCTGGTGCAGTCAGCCTTGCCACAAGAGGTGGTCATGCACTTTTATGGGGAGTGGTCTAGTGGATTGCATATTCAAAACCCGAGTTAGTTCCAAAGGTAGTGGGTTTGAATCCCGGTCCTGCCAATCCCTAGTGCGTGTACCCTTGAGCAAGGTGCCCTGCCACACATTGCTTCTCTCCACCCAGAAGTATAAATCGGTACCTGAGAGGGTAGCGAATGTTGATGTGTTTGATAAGCCATTGAGCGCTCTATTGTCAGCCGGGGCTGTATACTCCCCAGGGAGATGGAGTGATTAAATGGAGCCCTATGATCAGGGGTAATGATAGTTGGGCATCTTGATTGGGTTTTCCCCGGATAAGTGCACAGTATAAGTCTATATTATTATTATAATTTTTTGACCAATAAAATGTTAAACCTCTCAGCCTCCTCGGTCTTTTAGTCATAGTATAATTTGAGTTTGTTTTTAAGCACATACATTATACAGAAACCTTTTTAGTGTTATTGTCCATTTGATTTTCTACTACTTTTTCTTTTAGCGGAGAATAAGATCACCATTTCTAACAGTGGAATACGGGATCACCTGCTTCCATTGGAGAAACATGCAAACAGTCAGGATTTTTTACTCAGACAAGTTGGCTTCTGTGCACAGTGGTGTCTGGATAACTTATGTAAGTCAAGCTGGACGTTTTGAGCCTCGCGTTCGTATTACCCTGCTTGAAAAGAGACTTTCCTCCCTCTCAGACATTTTTTCCTGCTTAAAAATAAAATCTCATTGTACTGTTTGCAATGACCCAGGATCTTACGTCATGAGTTGACGAGAAAAACTTGTTCAAAGTGTTGATAGCAATGGTAACAAACACCACATGAATTTATTTCTGGCCAAGATGGTACTTTTGTTAGGAATTAACAACTAAAGGCAGTTTTTAAAAAAAAGGTGTGTGCGCACACAATTGTTTACCATTCACTTAACACCAAGGGCCTTATAACACGTAAGGGCCTTATCGGGATTCGAACCCAAGACTTCTGACCCATTAGGCAGACGCTCTACCAGCTGAGCTATAAGGCACAGTTGGTATACTCCCTCAGGTTTAAAGGAAGGGACAACACTTGTTTGAAGTTATCGTCAAATTTAATCCAAAAATATTACCGATGTATTGCCCGGTGCATAAACCTTCATGAGAATCAGAGAATCTTGTTTTCAACGTCGGCAACCCAATTAATTTTGATGAAAGCTCTGCAACTAATGAAACTATGTGCTGCGCCATATTTGAAATTTTGAAAGGGATGATGACCTCAACCATGCAACGATTGCGTGGATGACGTCGAGATTGATGCCTTGTTTCCCGACTCCCATACACCGTGAAGTATGTAAAAATCTGTTGTGTCCTGACTCGCACCCTCTCAAGTCCGAGCGCCGAACTGCAAAAGATGGCGACTTACATGAAGCGTACAGATTTTAGGCAACCCTTTGCAAGTGTTGTCCTTCCCTTTAACACCAAATTCCCTGTGTCACACATAAAAACTGATTGTTGAATATCTGTTTCATGTTCACCAACTTACATGTACAGTCATAGTGGAGGGGCGGCCGTACACCCATGAGTTGGTGTCACTACAGGACTGTCATGCAATGCTGAATGACCGTGACGTCAGTGAATACCTCAAGATAACGCCTACAGGCTTGGAGGTAAGGCAATGGGCATCTGTTGCATGGCTAACTTGGTGTGTAAAGTCTTAGTGGAGGAGCAGCCAAACACCCATAAGTTGGTGTCACCACATGACAGACTTGGGGCGGACTCGGGGCGGACTCGGGGCAGACTCGGAGCGGACTCGGGGCAGACTCGGAGCGGACTCGGGGCAGACTCGGGGCAGACTCGGGGCAGACTCGGGGCAGACTCGGGGCAGACTCGGGGCAGACTCGGGGCAGACTCGGGGCAGACTCGGGGCAGACTCGGGGCAGACTCGGGGCAGACTCGGGGCAGACTCGGGGCAGACTCGGGGCAGACTCGGGGCAGACTCGGGGCAGACTTGGGGCAGACTTGGGGGCAGACTTGGGGCAGACTCGGGGCAGACTCGGGGCAGACTCGGGGCAGACTCGGGGCAGACTCGGGGCAGACTCGAAGCGGACTCGGGGCAGACTCGAAGCGGACTCGGGACTATAGGCTTGGGCGACTCCAGCATTTTTGGAGTTGATTCCAATTCCAAAATGAATCGCTATTCCATTTTTCAAAGGAAACATTAACTATTTTATATTTCACATGCAAACAACAACATGATTTTTGCACCGAGCGGCATCCAAACATCCATAAAATGATGCCAACCTGTTCCACACACATGTTCCTATATGTGGAAATTATCAGAGGCTGAATACTGTTGCAGAAGTCAAGTGTTTTGTCTGCGAAAATGCTTGGTAATTTCTGGAATCGGCAAGTTATCACAAGGAATCAAATTTTGTCTACTGGGAATCGATTCCTTAGAAATCTGGAAGTGCGATTCCCGAAGTGGAATCGATTCTATTAGATTCCTGCTCGGAATTGCCCAAGCCTACTCGGGGCGGACTTTGGACACACTCGGGACACACTTGGGACATGCTTGGGACACGCTTGGGACACGCTTGGGACACGCTTGGGACACGCTTGGGACACGCTTGGGACACGCTTGGGACACGCTTGGGACACACTTTGGACACACTTTGGACACACTTTGGACACACTTTGGACACACTTTGGACACACTTGGGACACACTTGGGACACACTTGGGACACACTTGAGATGGACTCGATTGTTTTGTAGCCCTGGTTACCTTGTGTTATAATGGGTTGACTCGTGTCAACCCATGTTATTATTCACAAAGGAACTATCTGATTATATTTCTCTCTAACAAAGTGTTTCTTTTTCTGTCTAATATCAAATTCCTGCAGGCACGCAGTGATGCTTCCTCTTTTGAGAGTGTGCGGTGTACATTTTGTGTAGATAGCGGGATGTGGTATTACGAGGTTCGCGTCATTACTGACGGTGTTATGCAGATTGGATGGGCCACCAAAAACAGTAAATTTCTTAATCAGGTAATGTCTATTCACCATTCATTTTCGTAGAAAATGTAGCGCGTTAAAACAGCACACACGCAGTACACATACAGCGCCCATTTCGGACCGCCCCAATGAGAATTGCAAATCGTTTGCAAACGATCTAAATAATTTCATCTTCATGGATTATTTTTTGGTAAAATTATATCCCGGGCGGAAACATTTCATTGGATAGTTGCTACCAGTTCAATCTTTACTTTGAGTAAGGTTCCCTGTCAAATCGTTTATTAACTTTTAGGGTCATTGCAAATGATACAGTAATCCTTCAACATGTGTTATCTTTACAGGCATAACATTTTGATTCATATTTTTCCGTTCTAGTTTGCTTCTTCACAGCCCATCTTTTGCAGATGAAACTTTTTTTTTACGAATTCTATGAACAACACCATAACATACATGTAACTAAAGAATAATGTTGATAAACTACCTTGTTGAAATTTCAGCAACATTGATGCAGTAATACTTCAGAAAAAGTTTTTTTTGCAGTCGCAATTTCTCTCACAAAGGTACCATTTTACACGAAAAAATTTAATCATTTCTATTTGTCCGACTGTTGAATGAAAACCCCATTTTTTATTTTTTTATTTTTTTTTTGGGTCATCTAGGAGGGTTATGGCATTGGGGATGATGAGTTTTCCTTTTCCTATGACGGATGCAGACAGCTACTGTGGTACAAAGCCAAGAGCAGACCGCACTATCATTCCATGTGGAAAGCAGGTAGGGACACTATAGGCGTGGTCCCATTGGACTTCTTTTACCGCGCCCTACCGGGAACTTTCCGTGACTCCCTGTAAACATTCCTTCCTGTAAATCTCCCGTGTGTTCCCACTTACCATATATTTTACACGACGCGAGCGGAAAATGTAGCTACTCGGCTGGCCATATGTGGTCAATTGAGGGCGTGGTTTACATAACCTTTGACAGGATGTTTGACATGCCATGCAATACACATATTGGCGCAAAATTATTAAATGTGTGCAAGTGCACGAAACCCAATCAAATTTCGAACAACTTCATTTAACTTGCCATTATATTTGCGAAGAAAAGAGCATGAAAAAACATGTGCATACGTACATACAGGGCCCGTACATAATAACCAGAATTTTTTCGCGCAATGTATGGTGGGATTGCACAATGCAGGAAGTGACGTCATCCATTTGGCATTTTACACAGCGGCAGCGGTAGTTATACAGGGCGGCGCTGTTCCCATTGGACTTTTCGAGGGCCCTGTAAAACTCCCGCGGTTGAGCGGAAAGTTTCCGTGGCCTCTCTCGCCCTGTACGTTTTACATCGTGATCGCAGTAACTTTACAGGGGCGCTAATTCTCCGTGCGTCCCCATTGGACTAAATTTTGTTACTCTCCCGCACAACCACGGGAGTTTAACCAAAAATAGTCCAATGGGAAGCCCACTTATGTCACTCTTCTGCCTGGCACAACCCCTCTCCCCATCTGTCCCCCATTTTGCAAATAATGTGATTTTTGTCTCATATCTTTAATCTGGTAAAATCTCGCACTCGATAAACCTGTGGTTTTGTAAAAAAAAAAAAAATCCGATTTAAGAAATTGGTATTTATATTTTAGATACTTTGAGGGCTTGTAATGCTTCATATATTTTAAACACGTGTTCTTTCTTTGATGGAAGTGTAATTCCTAAAAAAATTATTGTATTGCCATCCTCAATAAGCATAAACAAAACCTTGGTTTCAGACCACTCAATGACTATGTCCAAAACCGAGCTTTTTTGTTTAATACTGCACTTACTGAGAATGGCATTACAATAAGTTTTTTTTCAGGAATATGTGAAGCATTACAAGCCTTCGAAGTCTTTAAAATATGAATTTCTGAATCTGCCTTGTCATGGGTTCTGGGCCCAATTTCATGGAACCCGTTAGCACAACAATTTGTTTAACACAGAATTTCTTTGCTTTATTTTACAAAACTGGGTTGCCAGCCAAAATCGTATGTGGTGTGTATTTACTGATATTTTGCTCCTGTTCCTAAAAATACAATTTGACATACAATTTTGGCTGGTAACCCATTTTACAGAGCAAAGAAATTCTGTGCTAAACACATTTTAGTGCTAACAGGTTTCATGAAATTGGACCCAGATCTCGATGGTAACAATGTTCAATTTTATTACACAAGACATTTTGTATATTCCATCACGATTCTTTTTTTTTTCTGTCAGGAGACATTGTTGGCTTCCTGTTAGACATTGAGAACAGGGAGATACTCATCTCACTCAATGGCAACTTCCTACCTCCAGAAACGGACCTGTTTGATTCAGCTCAGTAAGTTATTTATCATGAAGAAATATGAATAAAGGGGTCAGAAAATTTCAGGTTTTTCTGTCATAGTTCATAGAGACCTTGTAAGCAGCAATTTCATGGCAGTAACTGAAAAGGCATGTTTTATAGTGAAGCAATGCGTGATGTCTGTTACCAGCTAAACAATTACGTGGCTCCAAACATAATCTTTAACCAAGTCTTTTTACAGGAAATTGCAATTTGTTGGTAAAATCAAAATCTCTACACGTTCTACATACTGCCCTGGCTGTAATACTCTAAAAACTGGCGTACACACGTCCTTCAAAAACCGATTCTTCCAAGAGAAATCGTTGCAGATGTTAAAGATTCCGTTTGGAGCCACGTTTTTGATAGGAAAACAAATAGTTATCCTGAAAGTATTGGCTTTTTAATCATATAATTTCAGTAAAAAACAAGCCTATACTTTCAGTATCTGGAAGTAGGGTCAAGCTTAGCTGAGGTTACCTCAGCCCTAACTTTATCATGAGGTTATTCGCATAGAGCTGAGGGAACTTGTCAACATGGACCCGACATCTCAAAAAATTGAAATCCAAAATGTGTCATTTTCTCCCTGTGACAAACTAATTCCCCCTGGGACTCACCGCATAACCACTACGCAGGTCCTTGAGGGAAATAACTAGCCACGATGAAGATTTAGCCTACAATTGCAGTGAAAAGTGACAGCCCACAAAAGTATTTGGGCCGAACACGACTCGTTTGTATACAAATAGTCTATCCATGTACAGTGTTTAAATATCAACGATGTGCACAGACTGATGTGCAGACTGATGTGCACACTTATCCGCACCCGCACCGCGTACGTCCGACCAACCGACTAAAGTTTGCTTACATTTTGCATTGTTTACTGTGTATGAAATCTGTGAAATAGCCGGATGCTTGGTAAACAGAAAGTGTGCTGTTAAGCGGTGCTGTGGAGTTATTTAGGCCCAGGCTTCGGGTGGAGACAATTTATACTTTTTAATTCTCTGCAAGTACATATATGCTTTAAAAAAATAAAACGTAAGATATATTTTGACTGAAAGATTGTGGAGGCCAAGAGATGTAATATATTCATACACAGTTAGTAATTTGTATGAACACCTCTTGTGGCAAGGCTGACTGCACCAGCCTCTGTAAGAGCCGCTGAGGCAGGGTGTGCCACTCTGCCTGAAGTGTCACCCTGAGCTCCTGCTCTTACAGGGTTGCATGGAGAGCACACAAATGAAGTGGTCAGCTCATCCCTTGCAGGCTTAATTTCTGAGAAACAGAAAGTCATATTGCATTACAGTGGAAATTACTTTGTTAAAACCAGTCCTCTTGAACCTGGACAAAAAGCACTGAAGCAGAACAGTCTTGAAAGCAATTCCAGTGACCATCCTGAGATCTCAAGGAATTTCCACTCTGCTAAGCGCTGCTCCAATCCCTGGGCCCTGGGGAAATACACGCAAATATGTGAAGTAAGGCGGCTGTTACACTTAGTGAAACAATTTCTATGCTTTACAAAAATTGGATTGGGTTTTTGTTCTTCATGACTATCCCTTCCTACCGAAATTTCCGGCGACGTTTTCATTTACTCCAAAGTAATAACAGGAATGCATGATGACAAACGTAAATTGATCGGATTCCCTGCATGCTTTAAATAGCAGCCAATTGCCGACACGGCCAGCACTACTGAGTATTACAATGTACTGTGTGAACTGACATGTACAATCTGCGTGCGTTTATTTGAACGCCTGCAATGTACTGCCAAGCATCCTGTTTGGCCTAGAGCGGCGACAATATTTCTGTCGCTGCTTCCACAGCGAAATGGGGCCATTTTCAACAGGGCCTCGGGATGCACGAGTAGGGGAATGCGTTAAATAGGCACTGTTGTGACTTGTTATCCACAAGTTTACTGTATTCAACAAAATTGTGTCCTGATCAAGAAAATTTTTTACTTTTGTCAAATGTAAGCATACTGTACATGCATGTTACATTTGACAAAAGCATCGGTGTGATGTATAAAAGGCTAAACAAAAAGACGTCATTTAAAAACAGACCCAATTTTGGTTTCCACCGTCAGGTCCGGGTTTTTCGCAGCTGCTAGCTTCATGTCTTTCCAGCAGTGTGAATTCAACTTTGGGATGAAGCCTTTTGCTTTTCCGCCTCGAGTGCCATTTAAAACTTTCAACGATTACGCAACGCTGGCGCCCGACGATAAAGTCATACTACCGAGGTTAGGCTTAAAGTTTGGTTTAAAAAGTCTAATTGTATCAAGTTTTATGTCATGCAAATTAAGCATCCTTGATAAAAGTTTAAAGACAAATGATTAAAAAACAGGATTGGAAAATTTTTTAAAACTGGAAACAACAGCATAACAGAACTAAAGAATAATGTTAATAAACTGCTTTGTAGAAATTTCAGCCACATAGATGCAGTAATACTTCAGAAAACCTGAAAAATCCATTAATTTTTTGTGTTGAATGAATGGTAAAAAAAATTGTCTGTCTGCAGACAACCTCTTTAAGAAAGCACCTGCAGTTGTTACACATGTACCATTGCTATCAAGTAAAATTTTTGGTAACTGCAAATGTTGTATTGATCACGTTCACAGACGCCATCTTCGCAGGAAAAAATGCCACGAATGAAGTACGCACATGAAGTACGCACATGCACACCCTGGAACATGTTCCAAACACGCATGCGTGTTGCTCAAAATTTGTTCAAAATATGGCGCAACCGATGCGCGTCACAAAAAAATACGCTCAAAATCATGATGCTCGTGGCAATTTGTAGGAAGTGACATCATTTGAACGTGATCAATTGGGGCTTTATTTCCTATAGAGTTGATCGTAATGTCATTTTTAATAAACGTTGTTTGATTTTACAAACAACTTGAATATGTGAGGCTTTACAAGCACTCCGTATTTAAAATGTATGCCTACATTTCTGGAATTGCCCCAATAGACAAAGACTTTAAAAACTGTAGTTTTTGATACCATACAATTTCAAGGCTTTACAAAATCAAGTCAATTCGCCCTTTCTCCCCATTACTCTGTGCAGACATAAAAAGATGGCCTTACTGAGACACATGAGTGTTGGTGAGAATGCCTGCAGTTTGTGTTTTGACAAGGAAGCGAATGCCACCTTTAAACCTTGCAATCATGGGTATGTATATTGAAAGTCCTTTTCGTTAAAGGGGCCCTGAAATGTCAATTGACAAATACACCACTGCCAAAATTACTAAAGAATTATAAAGGATGGCAAAGATTGAATAGGGTATGCAAAACCCAGCGACAAAATTTGAAAAAGTTAGCCAAACTTTTTCAAGTTTTGCTGCACATGAGCAAACCGTGACACAGCCCCTTTAATTCTTTTTGGTATTGAAACCAAGGATTCCCCAAAAGTGCCCGAGGCGCTGTAGCTCGTAAACCTGAAGAAACCTGTGAGGAGAAGACGAAGAAATGCTGAGTTTTAGAGGTGGGAGGAAAACCCTTACACAATATTGTATTGATTGCTTTCCGGTGATGTCACCCCTTCCATCCACCATTTTGGTGGGCATTTTTCATGACCCACGTGGCTCGAGTAATAACCTGCAAAAGAGCAGGAAAAGAGCATTGGTTGCACTTACCTCTGTTGCTTGACCTTGCTTTATGTTGTTGCACCATGGCTGTTGTATCGAGAAAGATAAAAATGCATTTCTTCAACTAAAAGTACTTTCGTTTTTACAAGCGCAAGCCGAGTGCATGCTCAATAATTTAAACGTATCGCGCGCAACGCCCGCGTGCGGCATCTTCGAATGAAAATACGCTGGTGAGTATTTTTTACGCGTGTTCATGTGCGTCTATTGGCGCGCGCGTGTACGCGCGTGACTGTTGCCCACCACACATTCCCGGATGTTCTACGTCATCGAAAGCAATCAATAGGAGGAAACCCGCGAAATCAAGCAGGGACTGAGAACCCAATCCACATACTGACCCGGACGGGATTTGAACCAGGGCCACAGAGGTGGAAGGCGAGGAAAGAACCACTACACCAACCTGATTCCCCATTTTGAAACACTCCTACTCATATCAAAGTACACATCATTGCCTGCACTTGCTTAAATGAGTCACCTTATTACTCTGGTATTCTTTCTGACCTTTCTTGGCAGTGGTGTTTGTATGGAATGTGCAATGCAGCTGGAGCAGTGTCACTTATGTCGTGGCCCCATCAGTGTTCGTGCCTTCGACCAGGAGAAGTCGTGATGTTACGACAATCATAGAGGGAACTGAGATCATGCCATACACATTAACATTAATTGTACAATAGGTACCATATGTGGTTAAAGGTCCAATATATATCATTTGCAAGATAAAACCCTTTTACAGATTCCTGGAATAAGGGCATAACATATCTAAAGAAGAATGTTGGTAAACTAGCCTTCAGAAATTTCAGCTACATAGATGCATCAATGCTTCAGAAAATCTTCAAAATTCATGCATGTTTTTTTTGTTAGGCTAATGGTGTAAAAAAGTGTGTGTGCACATACATTTAAAAAAAGAAATACCGTCAGTTGTTAATTTCTTGCAAAAAGTACAGTCTTGGACAGAAATAAACTCATGTCGTGTTTGTTGCTATAGACCGTATCTAATAGCCGCCATCTTGTGGGGCAGTTTCTGCGTTCCTTGAGAACATGCATGGTTGCACATATTGTGCTTCCATTGTTGAACGGTTTAAGTAACAAAAGGTGCCCCACGAAATGGCAGCTATTCGATACGGTCTATTGCTGTCAACACTTTGAGTAAGGTTTTTCGTTTCAACTCTTGAAGTAAAATTCTGCGTTGATGCAAATGATATAATGGAGCTTTAACACAGTCACATGTTTCTACTGAGGGAGGGTTGTAAGATGTTTGGTGTTGAGTGTTAGCCAAGGCAATTATGATGCGCCCAGGCTAGGCTTGGGCAAAATGTCCCTGGAGTTGATTAGGAAGTTTTTATGTTGTTTGATTTTGTCTAAAGACTATATCAGACAAGTCTGATGGTGTTTGTGTGTGTGATGCGCATTATGGCCTGTCCGTCTACACTGTCGGACAAAAATCTGACAGTGTGGACTGCAAGTCCAACAGTGGCGTACCTAGGATTTTTTTCACTGGGGGAAGGGGAGTGCACAGGGGGTCATTGCTTTTTAGTGGCTTTTGAACGGCCAGGCCAAAGTCGGTGGGGGGTTGGGGAGGGGTCTGCTGGGGGCGCGGGTTGTGCTGGGGGCGCGGGTTGTGCTGGGGGCGCTGGGTGACCAAATCCCGTTCCACCACAAAATAATTCCTTTTGAAATTGACATGCATGTATAATCAGGGCATACAGCACTCTCAGCAGACATCCAGTCACTTACAGCTACATGTAGGTATATTGTTTTCCTTGCATTATTCAGGGCAATACATGTATTGGGATTTTTTCGGTTGGGGGGTGGAGCACTGCAAATTTGTGGGGGAGAGGCACATGCTAAAACTTGTCTGCCAAAATATTGAACATGCACATTAATTCAGACAAAAGTCTGAAGTCTGTACAGACGACAGCCAATCAGTGGACAGTTTGATAACATGTGACCTTAATGAGTGGCCACATGATTGAACAAAATCATCAGACTTGTCTGTCAGACAAAAATCTGTTTTATAAGCCGCGACCAAATGCAACCGGGCGTGCTAGGGGCCTGAATGCATCATAATTGCCCGAGGTGAAGCGGGTGGGTGGGGGGGGGGGGGGGGGGGGTGGGTGGGTGGGTGGGTGGGTGGGTGGGTGGGTGGGTGGGTGGGTGGTGGAGACACATTGTAAACTTGTAAAGGGAGTAGGAACAACATAGGGCCAATCCCAGGTATTATAAAATATTTGTATAATTTGTAAATAATTAACTGAATGTTTATTTTCTTTGTGAGGAATGTATGTATACTTGAGGAAAGAAATTACCTCTTTTCCCTGACCATGGAATGCTTTTTTTTGTGAAAAGCATTTCAGGACTCAAGAGCTCAAACCTTTATTAGTGTAATTGGAGGGCACAATCTTCTCTTCATGCTAGTTCCCCAGTGCCTTAAAAGCATGTGCTCATATCACTGAAAAGAGGTAACTTATGCCTGTTTTTCCTAGCATCACGCAATGTCCACAGTTGATGCAAATGGCCAACCTTTTATTGCATAGCGCATATTCCACTTGAACATGTTCGCGTGCGCTTTACATTATATTGGGTTTTGATGAAGCTAAGTGTCTTCCACCTAAACATCGAGTAAGGCTGCATCCCAATTTGTGGCTTTGGCTGTGGCTGTGGCTGTTGCTATGCTGTTTATAAGGGCTTTCATTGTCCGCCCGTAGCAACGGCATAGCAATAGCCATAGCCACAGCCAAAGCCACAAATTCGGATCCAGCCATACATAGATAGGTGGCGCCATTGGCAGCTGACAGCCAGAGACACCAGGGAATCCCCTTACTCTTCACGAAAGAGTGCTCTGGGATCCTTTAAGTGCGTTACAAAACACACTGGACCAACGGTTTTACATCCCTTCAAAGGATGGGGAAATTGTGGTTAAGTGCCTTGCTCAAGGGCACAGGAACCATGTTCGATAGTCTTGAAAAATCTGGCTGGTTTTGTAGGTAAAGAAATCGGTACAAAGAAAGGCAAATTAATGTTGCAATGTAAGCACAGTATTTGGCATGTTGTTGAAGAGATTAATTAAGATAAGCTCAAGATCAAGAATTCTATTTCTGGAAATAAACACCTCAAAAAAAGTTCGGAAATGGAAGTTTGACTGACGATTTCTCTTGTTATCAAATCATTTTCCTTGGGTGGGTGGAAAGTGAAATGCATTGCTATTGTCATATAGTGTATTCCCCATTTGCTTGGAGGATGGCAATGTGTCAATACACTTTTTGACGAAACTTGAGTTTCCGAACTTTTTTTGAGGAGTTTATTACATCAGTGTTGGGATCAAATTTAATAATGATTATCTTTTTCCTTCTAATTAATTATGGATAATTTGGAAAAGACTGAAATGTAAATACGTTTGGTTTTCAGGAAAAGACATCGGGGTGATAATTTCAAATTGTGTTATTTTTTGTTTTCAGGGGTATGATTCAAAAGGGAAAGATTAATGCAAAACGGGCTTGGGTGATTTCAGCATTTTTAGATTTTGTTCCAAGCGAATTTTAGTCCATTTTCAAAACTAAAATTGGAACTAAATTTAGAAAAATATCTGGCAAACCTGACGCAAAACATTGCCAAATTCCAGGAATTTTGTAATTTCAGCATCCATTAACAAGTTAGAATCGTCGGGTACTTCTTGAAATTGCCAAGATAATGGGAATCAGTTCCTCAAAAAGAAGATGGAATTGTGATTCCGATTCCATAGAGGATTCGCCCAAGCCTAACTCAAAGTACAGTATAGGAACATTCAGTATTAGTTCTCCAGCTGTGAATGGAATGAGCTTAAAGGGCCACTAGAATTATCACTCCAATCTTTGTGCATGCATGAAGTTCTGGTAACTTGTTATAGACCCTTTGCATGGGCGGCCATGACAGGGAGCAGTCACATTGTCACCGTACATCATGCATGAGTAGGCACTTAGTCACATCATTTAAATATGAAAACCTGCCCCTGTAATGTCCGCCGATGCAAAGCTCTATTCCTGAGTAGAAGTGTGCTCAAAGTGATGCTTTTATCTTTAAAACGTAGCGTTTTTATCTTTAAATTGACCTGGCAACTGAAAGCAACTCAACTGATCAGTTGCCGTTGATGTGCGCGTAGCGCACTCATTGACAGCAACTGATCAATTGCGCAACTAGCAGCAACTGGGAGCTTCTAGCCAGGTCTACATTTCCAGTAGCTGATTTCACCAATCCTTACGCACTGCGTAAGCCTGCTTGCGCAACTTTTGATTGCATAAGCTGTGCAACATTCCTGTGATAATTACACACAAGCCTATGGGGCTTATGGCATTTTCAAAAATTGCGCAAGCTATGAAATTTTTCGGCTGCAGAGCGTGTACATCGACGCGGCAACTCGGGTAAAGTCTAGCATATATCATCCTTACAACTGGAAGCAACTCGACTGAAGATGAGTTGCTGTCAATGTGTGCCCATGTGATCAGACGCACTCGTTAAACTGACGGCAATTACATGTAGTTGCAAGTACCTATACATTGATGAAACTGACTGCAACTGGGTAAAACATGACCAACTTGCGCCAGTCGTTGCAAGTGTGCGTACATCGACTTTTAAGCAGCTGATCAGTTGCTCCCAGTTGACGCGAGTTGCTTTTATGGCCGATTTCACTAACGCTTAGCGGTGATCGCTAATGCCCAAATCCATCGCTAAACTCGGAATCCAACGCAACTTGGCGTACAATGGAAATGAAGTTAACGATCGTTTTTACGATGATCGCAATTTTTTACGTTAGCGAAATCAACCCCTAGTTGCCTCCAGTTGCAAGGTCGATGTAAGCTAGGCTTAACCCGTTGGCTGCCCAGCATAGTTTCACAGGGCGTTCCCGTTTTCTACGAGTATACTCATAGTGGCAGAATCCGGTACACCTGTTACTAGGAGTATACTCGTAATCGGCAGTCAACGTGTTAAACCGTATTATTTTGAATTTTTCAATGTAGTCTCCAACTGTCAAATACTGAGTTGTAGTTTCTTGGTATCTCAGTAACTACAACAAATGCATGCCTTGGTAATTTTTTAGATGGGCCCAGATAAAGTGCCAGATTCCACAATGCAGACATGTAAATAAATACATTCAAATATCCAAACTGTTCCGTTTAACCAAGAATAAATTTAATATATAAAAAACATTTGTACATTTTACAAAAGCAAAATTTAATTATAATGAATAGTTTGCACAAATAACACTTCTTTTATTGTTAGTACAAATAGATGTAGTACTGTATAACAAAGTAAAACCCTGTTATATAAAGCAAACATTACCATCTAGTTTCTAATTTCATGGGACTGTTTAAAGTTAGAACACATCATTGGTTATCTCAAAAATCAGAAATGTTCACAGATTTACACATAACTTACACAATATAAACATGACGGTTGTAAACTTCCCCTGAAATGGTTTTGTCTATTTTTGCTATAGTTTTGGAGAAATGAGTAAAACAATTATTTTTCGTCTCATAAGACGAAAATTCACTTCGCCCCAAGGGCCACCTTGCCCCAAAATACTTTGTGCACAGGCCATGGTTCAAGTGATCGTAAAGCCTTTTTTTACTGTTTTCTTAAAAGTTAGACGAAGTACGAGCTGGTTTTTGCTCAGGTTGGTTTTAATCATGTACATCTTTACCAATCATGTGTTCTGCCTTTAAGTGTTTTTAGCTCAAAATACTGTACATTTAACAAAATTGGCCTTTTATGGCATTCGTGTAACATTTGCGTAATAGCTGGTGCCCTAAATTCTTCACTTTCACATGGGGGTGCAGTTTATAAAGTCCAGCCATTGCTAGAACGACCAACAGTCTGGTTGCTTCGTCATTCTCTCCTATGGTGAACACCGTATTGATTCTGTACTTCACATCTGCTGCGTGCACCACCTAGCAACAAATAATTAGTCTGGTCAAGTGGATACAAAGTATGAACGTGAAAGGAAGCACGTCAGTACACCAGCTATTCGTGCCAAAGGCCGATTGGCATTGTACCAGTCAAAAGTAACACGATATTTTTAGCTGGTGACCTGTTTTGGTAAGCAGTATTTTCTGCTAAACAGCACCTTGAAATTAGGCCTTGGTTTCAGCAGTTAATAAATGTACTCACTATAAAGTGAATACTACAGTAAACTCATTATAGCGCTCTTCAGGGGACCGAAATAATTTGAGCTTTATATCCAGAGAGCGCTATAACCAATGCATACACAACGCAGGGAATAATGGCTGGGACTTGGAAAAAGGAGCTTTATATCGAGAAGAGTGTTATAACGAGAGTTTACTGTATAGAACTAAAATTAATACATCAGCTTTTGTTAGTTTTCAAGTTTACTGCTCTAAACAAAAATCACTGAAGAACTTTCCTGTGCATTTTCAGTCAATGTTTTAGCTGACTGTTTAATGTTTAGAGCCGTCACAATGAAAACTGACATTACACTTTGGTATTCTAGAACCAGCCCTATGTTTTGCCATTTCATTTGTTACGATAGTGTTGCCTTGTACAATACAATGTATTGAATTTTGCAAATCAGTCTCTCTTTTTTTTGTATTTTATAGTTGCTCCCTTACTAAAACTAGAATTCAGGGCCTTTCCATGAAAACAGAAGCCAAGTGTGACATTTTTGATGCATTGGTAAAAATGGCTTTTCAAAGTTAACCAAAGTTTTTTAAAGAAATTCCTGTGAAATTTCTAAATACATGTAGTGGAAAATATTTATAAAGCTGCACTTAAATTAAAATTACATTATGAGCAAAGTTTCAATGAATCTTTCAGTAAATGTTTCAAAATGTCACACTTGCATTGAGAAGATTGCTTTGGGTAATATTAACAGGTACATGTAGATTAAAGGTGGTGTATATTGGGCATCATCAAAGCAAATTAGACTAATAGTACTGGGTACTTATATTACCACACAAATGTGTTTTAAATTATATACCTTCTAACACACCCACCCTGCCCACCCCAAAAAACAACATCTCAGCTTGTTGCGGATAGGCGGGCAGGCACAGACAAAATGCATTACATGAACAAAATAAAACAAATATGAGGCGCAGCAGGGGTGGATCCGCGCCTGCACACATGAAATTGTATACAAAATAGAAACACTTGCACAAATTATAAAGATAAAAATAAATGTTTCAGTACTGTGTAATTAGCAAGCTAAACAAAGTCATTTCTTCAATTTCTGTCAACCCAGGTCCAACTACAACTACATAATTTGGACACTACACTTCATTTTACAGTGCTTTGATAGTTTGGTGGTAAAGCTACAAGGACCTACTATTTTACTCATTAAAATACAGGAATACATGTACAATGGATTTCAGGGGGTCGAACCTCCTGAATTCCATTGTATTACTGTATTTTAATGAGGCTGGGTCCGCCTCTGGATAGCCCAAAATAGGCCAGTAAAGTGGTATTTTGTTAAATGACTACTTATACCCCCTCCCCCCTACCCCACCCCAACATTTCTGCACAGTACCGGTAAGCACATAGTACGAATCTCCCATAACGGTGATCTGGTCCATACTTAGAAAACGAAGTACAGATAAAGACAAGACAACAAATGCACTACAGCTTGGTGCTTGCATACACCTTAACAGCATGCACTGTGTCAAATTCTTGCGCATCTTCTTTGAACGTCACGTCTTGCAAATTATCGCCACCCTCCACTACCATCTCAGATTTTGGATTTTCCTCCGTCGATGGCGTCTGGAAGTGCTGAGTAGGATACCCCTGACCGCTCTTCTTACTGAGGGGCACTTGGGTCTTTGCAGCGGGGCTTGAGTACCGCGTGGCCTTGCTGCGGAAGATTGGGATGCGATCTCGATACCAGCAAAGAAAGATTGACGCGAGGAGGCATGTGAGGAGCACAAGGCCAGGGATTAGGACAGATAGAATGATGATGGCTAGACTGCCTGGGCTGCCTTTATATGCTGCAAGATAAATATATAACTGGTTCAAAATGAGAAACGCAAATTATATACCAAGCAACAAGAAAAAATGCAAATTTTCAGTAATAAAAATTTGAACTTTATTTTTGTTGACATTGAAATATTCACATAAAAGCTTCATTTAATATGTATGACTGCATAAACTTCTGTGTGCCTATTCTCACGTCAGAATAACTGTTTTTTCAATCAAAAAGTGCCAAAAATATTTGCGTTTCTTTTGCTGCTTGGTATAGTTTGACCAAAAGATGTAAGTAAAGAGGCTAATTAGATGTATCCACGAGGAAGGTATAATGACGCACTTAAGAGTTTCTCCTGAAAATTTCGGAAAACTAATGAATGTATTGATACTTTTACATTATATTTCTTTTCAGTAAAGTATCATCTCGTATCACGAAGATCTTCCAGGCTCAAGCTCATCTAGTTTCTGCTGCACAAGCGAAGTTTTGCATCGTGCGCGTTCAGCTGTGCACGGAAGTTGGGCATGTATAATGACGCACCGTGCTCTAGGCTGAAAACTACGGTAGCCAAGACAAGCTACTTTCTTCATAGAAGCAATTTTGATTAAATAATAGTCTTCTGTCAATAAAACGTGCAATTTATGTGTAGTTTATAGCACTTGTAAAGTTTTATTTGCTGTTATATCAGACGACTTGATAGTATGAAATCAAACAGTTATAACTTTAAAACCATGTAGCTACATGTATGGTATAACCTAAACAATTACCAATGTGCAACTTTTATATATTTTCGTAGAATTTTTTTTATTATTTTACAAGTTCCACTGGTTCTCCTAAAATAAAATGTTTTAAATGACAATTTAGAATTAATAAAACAATAATACAAATTGTACATTAAACTTGCAACACGGCTCTTTGCATAACTTTACAATTAGGAGCTGCTTTTTGCACCACTTTACATAAGAAACAAGTGCCACTTGGGGACCTGTGCCACTCTATCTGAAGTACTCCCTATGGAGGCAGGTCAGTTAGGCATAGTGTTGACTAAGTCCATTTTACCCTTAAACCTTGGCACGCCTGTGACTTACTGTACTTGTGTTCAAACATTCAGGTTAAATACTAGACCCAATTTCTAATTTATTTGGGTGTTTTTTTAAGATGTTACGCTCTGGAAAAAAACAATGTCAATGAGGTGTGTGAACTAACGTTCTGCTGGTGGTTCTATGGTTGTTTCGGGAGAATCCATCACATCACAGCTGCTAGTACCAGTAATATTATAATCTTATTATTATTGCTAGCTGTTACATCCGTTATCAGGTTATATCCCCTGCAGCCTGCAAAACCATAAGTGCTTGTGGTGAAAGCAAACATGAGTGATGACAGCGCAGTCTGCTCAACATGCACAGCGCCCTCAAGAGTTGAATACTTTGCAAGTTCGTCGGCCAAAGCCACGTAATAAAAACGCACGTCAAACTCCCCCAAAACTGGGCCATCGATCAAAAAAAGCTCAAGGTTTATCATGGCCCAGGACGGATTATCTTTTCGTTCATTTGTCTCGGAGACGGAACTAGATGAAAAGCGAAAAAAAAGGCAAGAAGAGTGGGAGAAAGTTCGCACCGCCGATGAACCGTTGGGTACGGTATATAAGACTATGCTTTATTCCATGTATTTCCGACACATGCAGTTTAAGGGGAATCAGGTCAACTCGCCCCCAGCCGACTCGCCACTTACCGACTCACCCCCTGACCGACTCGCCCATTAATAGCTACGGTACATCACACCATAGGCATAGAGCAAGGAACAAGTTACCTTTTTTTCATTTCCTGGCATTTGCTACAAAGTACAGGCTAATATTGTTATTGTGTTGTTTTGTTTAATAATGATCTCAGTGTAGGCCTAGGCCTACTTGTTATTGTCTGAAGAATGCCGAATAAATAATGTTTTTTTTTCATATACATTGAACATGAATTTGGGTGCATTTATATATTAGAATCGATAGCTTATTCAATTCTAAGATATACTTCCCTCTGACACTTCCGTCGCAAATGTTGCATTTCTAAGATAAATAAACATAATTACTGCATGAAGTAATGCACAAAATGACGTGCGAGCGGTCTGTGCGTAAGCGCGACAACAGAGGGTGCTGCGCGCACGTGTGAATGGTTATTTTGTGCACTGACTGAAGGAAATTTTTGAAGAAGAAAACATGACTTTTCTACAGAAAAGCAACATTTGCGACAAAAGTGCAAGTGGGAAACTTGTATATCTTAAAATTACATTATGTGTTGATTCCAGAAGGTAATTTCCTTAAAATCTTTGTTCAATGTATACGAAAAAATACCTAAATAATAATAATAATAAAGTCCGCCCAGTCGAGTGCACTGGCGCGGGTTAAAAATTAGACCGGTTCCAGTATCCCAACTTGCCATGATTGAACCAACTTGACCATTGTGCCAATTCAACCATTTACCAACTCGACCAGTGTGCATTGAGTACACACAGCAATCGAAATGGTTCGAGTCGAGTTGGTAATGGTACATGTAAATGGCCACGGTCAATAGTCGCGGCGACCGAATGATAGGAATCTTTAGGTCTAAGAACCAGACAACAGCAGTGCGCCACCTAAAGTTCTATGCAGCCCTTAACCCTCCTCTCCCCCTTCCTACGCTTTGTAGAACCGTGAAAATGTTGACAAGGCCATGAGAATGAAAATGATAGATTTGCGTCCACCGCCCGCATGCTCTGAAAGCTACCGCCGAAAAATTTCATTATTTTCAAAAAATTTCATTATTTTTACAAAAAAGACTCTGCATCACGAATTTTCAAGTTTCAAATCATCAAACAATGGTAAAAGGTTATGATCACGCATTTTACTAGTAGACAAGGTCCCGTTCATCGACTAAAAATGTAGTCAGGATGCCCTGCGACACAGAGAAAAATGCATGCGAAATGCCGTTACGAAATAGCCGACTTCTGGGTACCAGTCGCTGCACACTATACAAAAAGATCGACTTGTTGGGCTGCTTTCGAGCGCTCGTCCCTGTAGACTGGTTCCCGTCCACATATTCCACACAGGAGAATATAAGGACAGGGTAAAGGGCGCTTCATCTTGATCTGTAATTGGTCGTCTTTGCGCGTGCGCATTGCGTTTTTTATATTTAAAAATTGGCCAAGCCCTTTGCTTTAGGCAATGTACTTTATTTACATAATTGGATATGTTCGACACGCACGGCCAAGTTACAAATGTCAATGCAAAATCTGCGCACTTACTAAAAAATAAAAAATAATAATAACCACGTGACGGGCAGAATTCTGCCCGTCATGGCTGCCCTTTACCGATCCCTATATTTTCGCAATAAGCGAACCAATCTATAGGGATCGGGAACCAATCTATCGTCCCTGGTGCTCCCACCAGCTAGCTCCCAGGCGCTGGTAACGCGTTACGTCACACACATGCAGTTTGTGCCTTTCGAACGCGCACCAGGGAACACTAGGGATCCCCTGGTGCCGCGCTCGAAAGTAGACTGGTTCCCGCTCCACATATTACAACGACTGAATATGAGGACCGGCTACTGTCGTGTTTAAAATAGCACTTTAAGCATTACGTCATGCATTTATTTTTAGGAGCACATAGGCCTAACCGTTAATTTTCAAAGCGCGCGCGCTGCGCGATATGGCATGAGTGTACAATAATTTGACAGGGGTTATTCTATATTTGACCAATACAAACTTAATATATTAACCTTAAAATATTAAATATGCCCATTTTAATCATGATGTAGGCTAGCATCAAAAAGAAAATTCTAGAAAATTCAAACCTTGTCTGCATCACCGAGTGAGCTCCATATTGTACATGAGTTTTAATCTGCTGTTGCAATCCCGTAACTAGACTATAGCCATGCAAACGGTTGTTTGTTTCTTCCTCCATGCCGTAACTATACCCATTGCGTAGTTTTAAATCCGTGGCTTCACCATAAATACACACGCAGCGGCACGCGTACGTACGTGCACGCGATGTCAATTCAAATTCTCGAAACAATGACGAATTGTACCCGACGATTAACGGTAACGTCCGGACGACCGGACGTGCATTCGGGTAACTTCGGGAACCTTCGGAAAAAGGAGGAATTCCTCCTGTTTCAAAATGGCGAAATTGACGGCTGCCGGACCTTAAATTCAGTCTAGTCAAATAATTTTTGGTCCGGGTACCAGACTAGCTCGAAAGCAGCCCTAGCCCTATTGAGCTCGTGCCAATGACGTAATTTGGGAGTAAACACGCTATGATGAGGCTCCCATTGGTGAACTAAACCGCGTTACGCCCACCAGAGACACACACAACGCGCACGCACATTGCTTCCACAATGACTCAGCATTATTTGACTCCCAAAATGGCATATTCGCACGTGTTCGAAAGGGGTCAATAGCGCATTGAAACTGTGGCTTGTGCACGTGCATGTGTACATGTACATGTACGTCGTGATTCTGTTGCTCGGACGCGCGCTCGACGATTTTGTCCAGGCGCTACATTTATTGAACGGGCGCATCTGGTATTTTTAATAAGTTTTCATATTGCAAAGAACAACCATTTTAGTAGTTTATTGTGTTACCTTCACAAACAAAATGGAACAGCCTGATCATTCATGTTAACGGGACTTTTTCTCTGATCTTGACTCTAAAATGATGTAGACTTTGGAGCATGTTTTATTAAAGTTTTATGACGTTTTCAATGAAAAACTCTTTCAGTAGTTTCTGGTGTTTCCTTCACAAGCAAAATAGATATGTATAAGCTATACTCCTAGAAGTACTATGAGAGGTTCGTTCCGCTATCGTCTCCACGAACTAGGGGTATGTATAAGCATGCAGTACACATGGTATTACGCATCACTAGCATTAATAACTACATACATATTGCAATTACATCGTTGAAGAAGCTAGTACGAGAAAATAATGAATAATGAATAATGAAAAAAAGCCTCATGTCATTTCAAAAATGCCCGGACGCAAATCTATAACTTTCATTCTCATGGCCCAACTTTGAATGGCCCCTTCAGGGCTTGCCCTTAATTTTTTCTGAGAGTAGCCCACTGGGCTGGGCTAGTAAATTGTGTTTTTTACTAGCCCGCAGAAATTTTTACTAGCCCATGAAATGTTTGAAAAAAAAAAAAAAACAAAGCATTAAAATATTGACTAGCACTGTCTACTGAGAAAGTTGATTTTTGTTCATCCCCCCCATGGCTAGAAATCACTGTCGCTGGTAGTGGAGTCGGGATGTTCTTCCTCCTCTTCTTCAGTCCTTCATTTTTAAAAAAGTCAGGAGAGCCCTAAATTGCTCTTCTGATATAATTGAGGAGAGCTAATAGCTCTCCTAATAGCTCTCCTAATAAAAAAAAAAGTTCCTTAAAATCTTTGAAAACACATTGTATATGGACTTTTGGGGAAAAATCAAATGTTTAGCCTGTTTGGGGCCGAGTCAGTCTGGGGCCGAGTTTGTACACAAGGCAATGGGGGCCGAGTTGGTCTGGGGCCGAGTTTGTACACAAGGCAATTGGGGCCGAGTCAGTCTGGGTACGAGTTTGTACACAAGGCAATTGGGGCCGAGTCAGTCTGGGGCCGAGTTTGTACACAAGGCAAAGGGGGCCGAGTTGGTCTGGGGCCGAGTTTGGGGCCGAGCCAGTCTGGGGCCGCAGTCGGATACCAGATGCATGTATGTCTATGCACGTATATTGCACACAAGCTGTGTTGGACACAATGCAGACCCAAGCTAGCTGTGGCCGTGGAAAAATGCAATGCGCAATCGTCGTTTGCATGCCGCAAAAGGTAAAGCTTTGAAGAGTTCGTTTTATTTTCAATAATCACATCTGGAAAACAAGGAACGTGCACATGTTTTAAGTAGCCCGCCGGGCAAGTTGAAAAGTGGATTTTACTTGCCCACAGCAGTTTTTACTAGACAATGTACGCCGGGCTAGCGTTAAGGTCGAGCCCTGCCCCTTACTCTATTTTGTTAATATCTGTTTTCATTCCTACTTGACAGAATGCCCAGAGGAGGAAGTAGACACAAGAACTCTTTATGACAAACTCCAAGAACAGAAGGACAAGCACCAAACGGATTATGAGGAACAGTTCAAATTCAGTAAGTTTGGAAATTAGCAGGTTGGGATGTGGGATAGAAATAACGTTGCTGTTTGGAGGGAACAAGGGGCGCACATCTTTTTTGGGGAGGGGTGGGAGGGGGGTTAGCTGACCAAGTGCGGCCCCATTTTCAGATAAGTCTGATCAGTCATTGGCATTTAAAAAGATCAGCTTTGTAATCTGCACAAAATAAAAAAGTATATACATGTACATGTACACGTGTATATACTTTCTTGAACACATGAACAATAAAAATGAATACAAAATGGTGTTTGGGCGAAGTGAATTTTCGTCTCATGAGACGAAAAATAATTGTTTTACTCATTTCTCCTAGAATATAGCACTTCAGACAAAACCATTTCAGGGGAAGTTTTCTACCATCATGTTTATATTGGGCGTGTTTGTTTTGGACGAATCCGCCGATCCCGAGATCTGCGCAGATGGTTCAGCTAGATTCAACTATGCAAAGCACTGAACCATCTGCGCAGATCGGGGTCGGCGGTTTCGTCCGAAACAAACACGCCCATAATGTTAGTTATGTGTAAATCTGTAAACATTTCTAATTTTCGAGATACCAATCATGTGTTCTACCTTTACGAATAATTTTGTAAAAGATGTAAATTAGTAAATGACTGAATCAGCCGTCATTTGCTTTCACAATTAGCCGTTTGCATTTAATTAAGTTAATACAGGATCCAATTTAAGTTGACTCCCTGGGTCAGTCAGGAATTGTATTTAACTGGCTTGATGATGTAACACTTGCTGAGCGATGTTCTTTATTAAAGGACATTTTGCAAGTAACTTGGGGGTCACCTTCCATTGGGCCCTGTATTCCATGTTATACCCCCGGTAATTGTTCTGGTTCTGCATTAAGATATTCTATTCCCATACAGAGAACATGGTGAGAGGTATTGACGAGGACGAAAGCAAGTTTCTGGACCAAGTTGCTGATCGACGGACAGAGATTGAGACACAGCGACTAAGAGAAGAAAAGGATCTGCTGAATGAGATGAAACAATACACAATATCCTTTTAAATGCCCTGTAGATGATCTGTTTTTGAGTGATTCTGCGAATAAAACCATTATAAATCAAAAGAAAGACATCAACAAACTCATCCGAAGATGAAAAAAAACATGAAAATCCATATGCGTTTTTCTGGTCTTGGCGGGGTGTTTCAAATATTCGTTCTCAGTTGATCGGGTACTATGTGGCTTGCGTCATGCACACTATGGCTTACAGCACGTGCGCGCGCGATCCATAAAAATGCATCGTGTTGGAACACGCACACGGAGTACACAGAGCCCATGCATTTTGGACCGCGTAGATGCGAACCAAAAATAAGTAAATCGTTTGCAAACGATCTAAATAATTTCATCTTTACGGATTATTTTCTGGTAAAATTATATCATTTTGAGCGGAAACCTTTCATCTTTACTTTCAGAACTTTACCCTGTAAACTCGTCGATTACTTTTTGGGTCATTGCAAATAATACACTAGTACCTGTACTTGTGTGTAGTGTGCATGTTTCATAAAATGTGTAGTTTTTCCGTCTGTACAGTGTTAATTCCTTAGTGAAATTCTACGAAAAGGTAATACCCCTTGATGAAACCAAACCAACATCAGCGAGCATGGTAAACCATACAGAGAGGCCAACAACTGCTAAGACTGGTAGTGCAGTATCGGGCAGGAAAACACAAGCCTCGCTCCTTGCTGGAGTCGTTAAAAGGAAAAGGTTAGTGTACTGCAGTCAATCGGGGCATTTCATCACAATACAGGTACCACCAAGAGTTTTACACGGAAAGGCTACATTCACTGCGCGTCATGGGAAAAAAGTCGACACAAGCATTGCATGCTAGACATGTGATTATTATGTTGTCTATTCTCGAGAAGAAAGCATAGATTGAACTTTTTCTTAGCAAACATTGTTAATTATTATTATTATTATTGTTATTTCTTTCTGGTATTCATACCAAGGATTCCTCAATAGTGCTCATTGCACTGTCACTCGTAAGCGTGAGGAAACCCATGAAGAATTAGAATTAAAAATGGCCAGAGACACCGGGGAATCCACTTGCTCTTCACGAAATAATGCTCTGGGATCTTTAGAGTGCGTTACCATTACCTAACACACTAATCCAACGGCTTTACATCCCTTCCGAAAAATGGAGCAAGTGTGGTTGAGTGCCTTGCCCAAGGGCACAGGTACCACAGCCGGATTCGAACCCGCAACCCCAAGTTTTCACCCATGATTGCGAGTCAATGACCCAAACCACTCGGCCACGGTACCCCACTTAAACCGTGTTTAAATAATCATGCTTTCTAAATAAACTTTAATCTCTAAATCGGGTATTTGTTTTCAAATCAAATATAAATTGTTTGTGTGATAAACGAATACACTGATGTCGACCGCACTGTCAACAAATACCCTTTCCGACAAGAATGCTCGGTGGCGCTATGTATTGTGACATGCCCCAATTTGTCAGTTTTTTTGACAAATTGAATATGGAATTCAATTTCATTACACATGTATCTCTAAATAAACTAAATAAAAGTTAATTGCAGGGGTGTAAGCGCAGCTTTTTAAAAAAAATATGTGGCGTTGCTTCCTTGGGGGAGGGGGCAGGGGGAAGGGGGAGGGGGCAGGGGCAGGGCCGGGAGAGGTGTAGAGAGTACGAATGTTTAAACTTTTGGGATTGTTTTTAAATTACACCATCATCGTGTAATGTCAAAAACAAATTAACAATCACAAGAACCAGTTTTGTTTTAAATATTTACAGGTTCCTGTTTCAACAAGGTACATGTAATCTGCAAAGTCCCAAGGATTTAAACAAGGTTCGACTGTATTTGATTTTTTACTTCACAGAAGTGACACAGAAGACACGAAAGAAAAGAAAATCAAAACAACTCCAAGTACAAATTCTGAATCAGATGTGCAGCAGGGGACAACGACTTCTAACAAATCAGACATTGAACCAGCAAGTCCCACGGCCAAAGCGGCGCTCAGTGACACAGTAGACCGCCCTCTAGAGAGTGAAAATGACAAGGCCCAAGTAATCGGTATCCTGCCAGGGCTAGGTTTCTATAGTAACAGCAGTGACTCAGACACGTCAACTAGCGACTCCGAAGTGGACTTAATTAATCTGGGCATCCAAAGGCCAAAAAAGAAGACTAATTCTCCACATAAATGAATGATGTTTTCTGGGTTGTAACAAGTAATCTTCCTCTGCTGGAGTCTCAAGTCAAGTCAAACTGCCTTCAAGTCTCAAGTCAAGTCGGGCAAGTCATGTAGTCACAACAGTAACTTCGTTCAAGCTAATTTCAAAATGAGTCTAAACGTTGAACTTGCAGTCGTGTAGGGTATTTTTGTTGTTCTGGCCAAGAATGCTCCATGTTTAAGCAAAGCTTAGTCTTACGTTTCTGTTATGCTGAAATACAATTCGGTCACCAAAATGACCCCAAAATAAATTGCATAAAAGTTGAATTTCATTTTTGGCAGACTCAAGTCAAAAAAGTCCGAGTCAAGTCATTACCAACAGTGATTCGAGTCCGATTCGTCTCGATTCCCGAGTCCGAGTCATTACAACACTGACTGTTCTTACATGTATACAGCATATTCCATTTCTACCGACATCATTGTGCTGTAGAATTATTCCTTTTACTGAGGCATAATTCCGTCCCTGCAGCCAGTTCATTGGACGTCTCGGCAGTGAAATAGTGCTTAAAGCTAGCACAGCCTTTCTGCTGTAGCAGTAGTGAAATATATTAAAGATACATTACAGGATTGGAAAATTGTTACAGATTGTGTTTTTTCCGTGTGTGATAAAAACCAACTTGTTTATAAGTCAGTTCAGCACCTCTGCATTCCGAAAAAAAACAAAAAGGAAACATGTCGATGCTTTCAAGAAATTGTGCAAAGCCTTTATCCTTTTCTGCACGGAAAACGGAGCCACAGTAGTCGGAAGGGCTAGTCAGGGTGCCCTTGTAAAAAATATGTGCACGCATTTCTTTAATTATTATTTTCTTTAAAAAAGATAATTTCGTGAAGAGTCATTGCATTGGACGGTGGGAACCACTTCTATGTTCCATTTCAGTAAGGTTTTTCCTTTCAAATAGTTCATTAAAATTTTGAAACATTTCAAATCCTGAATTTGTGTACTGTGCTTTTGCTGTGAAAACTGTGCATGTGATGTATAACATGTACACAGTATGCTTTAGGGTTAGGCAAAAAAAAAAGAACTATGTTTTAACGTAAGTCTCCTAAAAGGATGCGGTGACGTGGCTTTTTTTTTCGCTTGTGGATTCTAAGTAATAAAAGGCATGTTTTTAAAACGAAACATTCAACAGACGGTGCTTGTCTAAGTAAAAAAAACACTTTGATGTGCATGGTTAAAAGTTACGCGTGCGTTATCGCTAAACATAGTTTTTTTTTTGGCCTTAGGATTGGTTGCAGCAATATTTGCATCACTACTTATGAAACATGCCCAAAGCACTTGGCGTTTTTCAGTAGTTTTCATTCCAATAGACCTTTATCACGGTGCATCCATCTTTGTCTTGTTCCCATAGTACGTGTTGGGCAGCGCGTACAATTTTCCAGTGTTTTTTAGAGAATCACTGTCCATGCTGCGCGTTTTCTTGATCGCGCATGTCATTGTGATGCACACAATGAACATTTTCAACACGGGGCCAAACTATTTTTTTCTTCAAGTCTCGCGTTAGTTACATAGGGTAAAAGGGAAGATGGCCGCGCCGTGATAAGGGTCTATACTATCTGACATTAAAAAAAAAAAAATCAGACTTGAACCCATTTAGTGGTGAATTGTGGACAAACTGATTTTAGCCAAAATGACCTAATCACTTTAACTCGAAATTGTTTTAAGGTCTGTGACGTAATTAACTAAATGCCACTGTTTGTTTAAGTGTCCGGAAGTAGACAGTTCTCGAGCCGTTGTGAGCGTCACAACATTTCTAGTATCATTTCCTCAACAAAAGTAAAACCAAAACATGTTATCAGATGATTTTTATTTTGTGTCATGGCTAAATGCGAAAAATATAATTTAACTTTAATTTGACGATAAATGAAATACACTTGTAAAAGGGGGCATTTTGGCAACACAGTTGTTCTGAAGAGATAACATAGGCCCAAAATTTGTACCCCGTGTACAAATTTCCAGTATACGCTTGTATATTGGAAATGTTTACACAGGTTTTTTTTTTGGGGGAGCCTAAGTTATCTCTTCATATCAGAACAACTTAAACTTATTTTGAGACCGGAAAATAAGGCCTGTGTTGCCAAAATGCCCCCTTTACCACATGTACATATACATATATTCTTTGTTGCTTGATGTTTTCCAAGTAGAGGCCGTTGTAAAGCAAAGCACGCCACGGACATCCGGGAACTCTTATCTTGTTCCCAACTTTATTCACTTGAAAGTAAATAGGTCCCAAATCCGGGGCACAGACTCTGCCCGCTGATGAAAGCTATCAGTTGCTATGTACGCACAGTGAAAAACAATGTTTTTTTTACGTGGCTGACATCATCCCAACCTATAGCAAGAGAATCTGCAAAGGACCTCGTAATAAGGTCTGACCTTACGTTTTTGCAGTCATTGCTGATGACGAGCCTGTGCCTTTAAAGGGCCAGTGTATCGAGAGCAGTGACCAAGTATTGCACACAATAATACATGTACAGAAGTTATTCAACCCGAGTTGGTATCTTTTGAAGATGGTTTAAAAACGATAATGCACACTCAGTTTGTTCTACATGTAATGTGTACATGTACTCCGACATGGGAGCATTACAAATGTACATGAATTTCCAACAACCATCTGCATCTATCAAGCTTAAATTTCTTTGGATTAGTTTACTCTAAAGTTGCATATTAAGGCAGTTCTGACAATGAATTAAAACGTGTCTGCAAAGGATACATTGGGACTTTAACACACGACATATCTTTATCATAAAAAACAGTAAAGCTTTTATACAATTTGAGCAGAACTAGCTATGATTTGGAAAAACTGCAGTGGTTTCCGCACCCTATAGTTCGTCCGCTCCAACCACTGCTGAACTTGGCAGGGTTTTCTGCAAAGCACGCGCGACGTTACCCAAGACCAGGCCTGGATGACAGTTGCCATGATTGGCCGTCACCTGACACAGTAAACATGGCTGCGCCTACGGACATGTACAACACTCAGCACGTTATTTTGCCCACGTCGACTGCAGTATGGCTTTACACAGTAAGTACATGTAGTTGTTTCACGGACATCACTTCCTCATCCCTCAGGTGTAAATCAGATCAACTTCAGGTTGAAAAAAAACGGTCGAGATTTGTAAATAATAATCCATGTTGAGCAACGCAGTGTATGCATATATGCATGAACTAGGAGGCGCGGCGCATTACCCAACTGTGCAACAATCCTGACAACTTCAAAGCCGTGTGCTGATTGGCTTCGCAGAAAACCGTTCGAGCAGACGAACTTAGTGGGGCGCAGAAACCACTGCGAAAAGAGTGTAGGAAACATTTATCTGATCCTATTTCTTCCAACCAAAATTAACCATATTTAAGATTTTCATATCAAAAATGTAAACAAATTATATCCTTAATGAAATCAATCTTAAGTTGATATATTTTCATAAACAATTTGCTATGAATACAATGAATATTTACATGTAAGCTTTACTAATTACTGAAAGCACGTTTTTCACTGAAAATTGTTTAACACTTAAAGGCAGGGGCTCGTCAGCAATGCGCACGCCAAATTCGTGCCACGAAATATGCAGCTCCATGTAGCAAAGGCACGGAGCTGCATATTTCGTTGCACGAATTTGGCGCGCGCGCATTTCTGACGAGCCTGTGCCTTTAAATCTGGTGGTACCTACGCAAAGAATATACAGCAAGTAGCCATATTGGGTGAAGAATGACTTTTTGCATTCAAGTCCTTCATGCATTCCTATGGCAGGATTGTAATGAGTCGATTCAAGACGATTCGAGTCCCACTTTACAATAACTTGACTTAAGACTCAAATCTCAAATGACTCGAGTCTGCCAAAGCACTAAAGAAACCTTGACCAAAGCAACACGAATGCGAGTTCAGCGTTTAGACTCATTTTGAAATTAGCTTTAACAAATTTACTGTCATGACTACTTGACTTGACTTGGGACTCGAAAGCAATTTGACTTGACTTGAGACTCGAGTAGAGGGAGACTCGTTACAACCCTGTCCTATGGCAACAAAAACAGTTTATAAAAAAATGTCTTCCTCTGCCAGTTTTCAGAAAGAATGGCCGTGAAGAAACATACAGAAATTAATGTCAGTTTTTCCGGTGTTCATAAAACTTTCACAAACAAAGTAATTACTTGGCAGCCGCATGCTTGGAATGATATCAATTTAGAATATCTCAACTTCTATGAATTGTTTTTACAATGTATCAAAGTTATGTTACATACTATTGAACTATCTTCAGATATACTGTACAAAATTACACATGCATTCATTCTTTTCATGTGAATAATACTGCAATATTCTGGTATTATTTTACACATAGTTTCTAAAAATTAACAAATGCACCATTTAAAACTTAATTGTCCACATCACCATATTAAGGTAATTTTGTGACTTTGTGACTTTGAATTATTGCCTCATACCCCTTACTCACCTGACTTGGTGAGCGGGCATGCTGTTGCTCCAGGACAATGCACCTGTCCACACACAGCGTAGGTGGCAGAGGCTGAATCAGCCAACTGTGACTTTGAATTGTTGCCTCATGCCCCTTACTCACCCGATCTGGTGAGCGGGCATGCTGTTGCTCCAGGACAATGCCCCTGTCCACATACAGTGCAGGTGGCAGAGGCTGAAGCGGCCAACTCTGACTTTGAATTGTTGCCTCATGCCCCTTACTCACCCGACCTGGTGAGCGGGCGTGCTGTTGCTCCAGGACAATGCCCCTGTCCACACACAGCGCAGGTGGCAGTGGCTGAAGCAGCCAACTGTGCCTTTGAATTGTTGCCTCATGCCCCTTACTCACCTGACCTGGTGAGCGGGCATGCTGTTGCTCCAGGACAATGCCCCTGTCCACACACAGCGCAGGTGGCAGAGGCTGAAGCAGCTAACTGTGGCTTTGAATTGTTGCCTCAAGCCCCCTTACTCTACCTGTTTCCTAAACTCAAACCCCACCTGCGGGGTCACCATTTTGGGAACATATTTAAGTCATCCATGCTGTTGAGGAGTATTTGGAGGACCAGTAGGGGACACCAATGCTTGAACATCGGTGGACCAAGTGCATTGAAGTTAGGGGTGACTACATGTACATGTACGTGTACGTTTCAATGTAATGCAAGAACAATCTTTCTTCTTGTTTTCTACGTGAGGCTTACAACTTTTGAGTAAGTCTCATACCTAAAAAACAAAAGTAATTACCTTTCCCCACCCAAACAATAAAGATTGTCCCTATATCATAATTTCTCAGCATCTTATACATGTACGTATAGAATATATATATAAAAAAATTTTTTTGAGAAACAAATACACTTCATAATATATTTTCTCCCACATGATTCAGTATTATCCAGCTGCACATTTTTGCTGGCAGTAAATTTCATCTACGTATTCTTGCATGCAACTCCAATTTCAATACAAATATACATTAATTTCACCTTCAGTAAAGCCTTTTTTGGAATCGTTTGAAATTACAAAATTGCAATAATAAATAAATATACACCTAGATAATAAGTAACTAAACAGTAAAATTTGGGGTATTGTGGTTTTTACAAGTGTTCCGGGAATAGGGTTACCTTCAATAGACTGATCCAGTAAGCTCCGCCCATTTAGAAATTGCCTAGCAACATGCCACACATGTGAGGCACGTGTGCAGTAGAGTCGCGTGGCCTCGCCGGCCGTGCGTCAGCGCCCTGGTCAGCGCGTATTGAAACACGCACACAGAAACTGCACGCTCGAAAGCAAAATGTGCACTTAAGTATCTGGTCGTGTGCGTGCACGTACAACACGCCTGCATTACACGGAACGCGCGCGATTGAACAAAAACATCTCGACACACATCTAGAACGCAGTGAATGCACAACATAGCAAAACAACAAGCTAATTTTGGTGAGTTTTTCCCGTTTACACAAAAACACATTTATGAAGGGATTAAAAGTAGGTTTGGATAGTCTTATACAATCTGTTTTAAACCGGCTAGGGTCCTCTGCGCCGTAGCTCTGTGCACAAAATGTTGAGGACTCGGGTAACCAAAATGGTTACCTCAACCCGAGGCTGTGATTGGTCAATTCCAAAATGGGCAGAGCTTACTGGATCGGTCTATGGCAAAATATGATCTGTACTACCCCGGTACTAGGTACAGCACTGAATTGGCATACGTCTGCATTGTTCCTTTGTACAACAACACATGGTGCAGTGAAAATGGAAATTCCTACAATTTCCACAATTAATAAGCAAGGCTACATATTGAATGGGAATTTGACAAATCAATTAACTACCAATTATTCAAGATTCAGTAAACTCGCAGTCAAGGGGCGAATAAATGGATTCCCACATGTATCGCTGTGCACTGATTTACCTTTTTGAAGAGCAAGATTGAAACAAAAACGCTAGTAACAAGAGCTCCTGTGTCGTTAGCAGCAGCGGCCCTTTTTACTAGGTTGAACTCGGCGACGTCCGAGGGTGACGGTGTCGTTGGAATTATACGGCATGACCGATTCTGGGGGAAGCTGTTGACCTGAAAAATAAAAAAAGTGACGATTATTAACCAACCTAAGCTGGATGAACTTTTACAAACACTATACAAAATTTTGACTGTTTTCACCGACTTGATGTTTCATGTTCCATCGACAATGGTCATCTTTTTTAGTACCCGAAGAGAAAAAAAATGCACACAAATTAAATTTGGTAAATTGCAAACCGTATTTAGGAAAAGTCGGTTCTTTATAGACAAATCTTGACATTAACTAAGAGCACTGAGGCCTCATGCCGAGTCAGCCAAATTGGCCACCATGCTCTATCCACATTTGGAACAAAGTTGACTGTGGTCCCTTATTATGTAACATCAAGGTCATCAGATTGATAGTCGACTGGCCATGGCTAAAAATTGATAAATTTTCTCTTGCAAATGACAGCACACAATGCAGAGTCATTCACTTAGTCAAAAATAGGCATTTCATAATGAAGGATATGTGTTAAGGCCATAAACGGCTTATATTTTGGCAAATCTAGTTTGCCATTAAAACAGATTTAATCTGCCAAAAATCATGCTGCACCTGAGACGAGATGATTGCTTGATAATTCAAGAGATAAGAGGGTAGACATCACATTTATATGAAGCATCACTGATTTGATGCCATTTCACAAGTTGAAAGAAAAACCTGATTATTAGTACTGACAGCAATGGTAACAAACACCACATGATTTTTTTCCCCATGTAAAATGGTAGCTTGTGGGAGAAATTGCCAACTGAAGGTGCTTTTTGAAAAAAAAGTTGTTTGCAAACAACATTTTTACCATTCATTCATGCACAAGAACCATGCATATTTTTACTCTCAGATTTTCTGCAGTATTACTGCATCTATGTGGCCGAAATTTCTACAAGGCAGTTTTATCAACATTTTCCATTTAATATCAGAACAACTGAAACTTATTTCTTTTATTTTGAGACCAGACAAAGGTATTATCTCGAAAAGATGATCTGTGTTGCCAAAATGCCCACTTTACTGTGGAAAGCGTCAAAGTTGTGAGTCAAACTTGCCCTGTATTATTCTGGTTTGTTAACTTACTGATTTTGATAAAGAGTTCCCCAACATTGACTGCTGTTTTGGCACTTGTCTCTATAAAAACTGCCCCAATATCCTGTGCATAGTCCATGGCATTCCTTGTTTCCACTTCCCGGAGGTCCTCCATGTCATGCTTATTCCCAGCGATAGCTATGACAATATTTTCAGGACCGTGCTGTTGTAACTCTCGTATCCAGTCCCTGACTTTGGTATACGTTACCTAAACAACAAAAACAGTTTACTAGTTAAAGACAGATTATATGATTTAAAAACCTTTAAAAACAGGAACAACAGCTACACATAAACTACAGTGTACTGTACTAAAAGTGATGATTTGGGTAATTCCCAAAATTAGGGGTCCAAAAGTGTGACATGCTTTTTAAGATTTCATAGTGTTTTTAGTGATTGAAAGTGCTTTCCCAGTAAAAAATTTAAATTTTATGTTTGTGTGTAGATATGGCACCAAGGTTAATGCAAACTCATTCTACAGCCAATTTTCATTGGCGTAGGTAACTCGGGACATCAAACTCCTATTCAACACCATGGAACAAATTATAAGCCTTTATGGTCTTTTGTTTTGAATATTTTTCATGAATCAGAGAACAAAATATTCAAGAAAATGATGCTGCCCCCTATAATCACAGGCCACAGTCCATTACTGAGAATTTGTGATCACGAGTGGTGATTTTTGAAGCAGAGAGTGTCGTACGTAACTGGGACACTAAACATTTTGGACGCCTAATTTTGGGAATTACCCATTTACTGGTAGACCAGATATGAAACTGTCCAAATGTATGTACTAGTAGGGCTATCTTGAGTCAGGGGCCATTCAAAATAGTCAATGTTAACAAATTTTGATCTTTTTTTAGAAATTGTGGGTGGGTGGGTAAAAAGAAATAAAATCGAAAGTTGTCCTTTGACCTCAGTGAACCTTGTTTCGATACCGTTTATACCCAGCAGCACGATATGGGACAAAGGGACTGAAAGGAATTGCTTTGAAATTCCTTGAATGTTTGAGACACAATGGGGGAACAATAGAAGGGGGCGTACCCTCTGCCACATATCGTGCTGCATATGAATACCGTACCTCAACTCCTTCGTGCACCCCGCTATATGATTGCGTAAACAAATTGTCGAACACAACCGAACGCACTGGTACGATGGTTAGTGTTTACGGGCACAATCCACGGACGTGCACAATCGCACTGGCCATCCATAAGGTATTAAGTTGATGCAGCGTTTTTCGCGGAACCAGTTGCCTAACTGAAAGCGTTCTCACTTCGGTGTTATTGTGCATGTGCGATGTTGTGCGATGCCAGGATGATGTTTAATCAGTAGTTACCGTAGTGGTGATACTTCCAGGTACCATTTAACGTAGATGTAGAACGTTCGCTGTTCAATAACGTCAGTAAGCTGTGCAACAGATGCACGTATACGCCTAGTGCCGATAAGGTACATGTACTACAAAATGGGGTGGGTGGGTGGGTCATAACAATTTCAAGAAAAACAAAACAAAACAAAACATTGACTATTTCGAATTGCCCCTTAAAGGCACAGGCTCGTCAGCAAAGGCGTGAAGCTGCGTATTTCGTTGCACGAATTTGCCGCATGCGCATTGCTGACGAGCCTGTGCCTTTAAAGCCCGTTTTGGTAACCTCGTTTTCTAAGCCCAATTCATCTGTGCTAAATAGTACATGTATTTTCTGCCGCAAAATTGGTCCCAAATAACTGAGATGGAAGAATATATGTGACATTAAGATTGGCTGATACTGGTTTTAATCCTAATGCAGCCAAAAACATGCGTCTTTGCTCAATTTAAAATTGCACATTGTAAAACAAATCCTACAAAATCATTGCAGTAATCTAAGGCTGCGTTCGAGCGTCCCATTCTCGTTACTCCGGAGTAATGCGTGCGCATTGCACTCGGGTCACATTACACGAAATGGCAAGTCTGCAGTTCACATGCGCGAATGGCCATCAGTCTGTGGCTGTCTCTCGCCACGGCTGAACAAAAAATGCTGTTTTATTGCTAACAAGAATCTGAAGAAAATATAATCGTACAGTCGTAAGAACCTTTGCGGAATTATTGATGCCGTTCGCGCACGCAGGAGTATACTTGTGTTAAACACGAATACACGCTCGAATGCAGCCTATAGATGTCCATACAGTACATACTCTAATCTGAAACACATTTGATGCTCATTCGAGTCATATTATGAAAAATGTCATCGGAATTATTGCCACAACCAAAATATTTTGGGGATTGGGTCACAAATTGGAAGAGGATTTTCATCATGGACACTGTATAGACCACTTTGCACGGTGGCCATCTTAGGGGACAATTACATTGTCACCAAGTATCTAGCATGAGTAGGCACCTTGTGGATATATTGTCACATCGTTTAAATAAGAAAACCTGCCCCCTGTCATGGCCGCCGGTGCAAAGTTCTATTACCTGACTGGTGATGTCATATACAACAACAGCTGCTGCTGCACCTCTGTAGTACATAGGAGCTAGACCACGATACTGAAAGAAATGAAAAATGTTAAATATTTAACATACAGTAATTTATCCAACACCTCGGGGTAATTACATGTAGTTCTCACTATTTCACATAAAACCAAGAATGAATAATACTACTACCGGTATTTGGGTCTTTCCACAGTAATGGGGTACATTTGAAAAATAAGTCAATAATTAATTTCAGATGTCTTTAGTTTATCCCAAAATTAAAGAAACTTCCTTGTACTGTTCTCAGGAGATAACTTTTGCCCAAAATTAAAGAAACTTCCTTGTACTGTTCTCAGGAGATAACTTTTGCCCAAAAAGGTAAGAAATTGCTGCCACAACATGCATTTTTGAAAAGCTTGTGTACAAATTTTCCTATTACGTATGTAACGTGGACAGACAATTTTGTGACATTTTTTTCTGTCTTTGTTACATACACTGTACGTAATAGGACAATTTGTGCACAGGGTTTTCAGAAATGTATGTTGTAGGACTATTTTTGCAAAAGTTATTTCCTCAGTTTAGCTGGATAATTTAAAGATAAAATTAGGACATTTGAAGTGAACTGGGACCTAAGATCTTGTATGTCACAGAAATGTACCCCATTACTGTGGACAGACCCATTTAGTGCTAAGTTTCACACACAACAAGCAGAATGTTAGGAGTCAAACGTTTCGATCCGTGGATCTTCAGAAGTGACTGACAGAACTTGTTCTTTATCAGTCACTGATGAAGATTCAAAATACATAGGTGGGGTCACAATTCTGTGTGTGTTACATGTTAGTGTTAGTGTTAACAGATCTGTTCTCTTAATCGGAATTGTGACCTCAGAACAAACATTGTGTTAACAGGATATGTTCATGTTAGTGTTGAAAGACATGCACAGAACCTCAAATTGCAGTGAGTGTTATGTGTTAGTGTTTAGTGTAACAGATCTGTTAACATATCTGTTAAGTCAGCTTCTAGGGAAATCATGTTAGTGTTAGTGTAACAGATCTGTTAACAGGTCTGTTGACTCGGTGTCTTGGGAAATGTCAAGGCGGTAGGGTTCTGGACGACTTTCAACATTAACACTAACATAGAATTGTGACCTCCGGTTCGTGATAAAAACTGAACCCACAACCCCAAGTTTTCACCTACATGTATGATTGCGAGTCAATGACCCAAACCATGCACTTGGCCACATTCAATTACAGGTCAAGATTAAAGGACGTGTGAAATAGGGTTTTTATTAAATATAATAATAGTAGAGGGTGTGTTTTATACATTTCTGTCAATGTCAGAAAATTTGATTGTTCCGTTTTGGTGTAATTGCAAGTTTTCTATTTTTATGCTAATGAAATTTCCAATACAGTATATTCATGAGCAAATCCATGATGTCATCTCAGGACAACAGAGGAAATCTCCATTGAATTGTGTACAAAGGTTTTTGTCATTTTCAGTGACTTCTTGGTGTTATGATCTGTAACAGTTTACTGAGTTTGTTTAGTATGTCATTTGCAACAATCCCAACAAGTTTGTTTGGGTCAGAAAAAGATCAGTGGGCTACTGTTACTGTTTGAAATGTAATGTTGTTTCTTTGTTTTTCAACTGTGGGTTCCCTCTATGACTAGCAATAAACAGCGCCCTCATCTGTCAAGAAAATGTTGAGGTACAGACAGGTACAGATCTAGAAATGGTCACTTCTTTCTGAAATGAAAACAAATTTGAGTTTGCCCCTTTGTCTGCAACACTTTGATCTTCTGATTCGTGTATAAAAACAAATGGTTGATAATTTTCACTTCACTAAACCTTCAATACAATGTACCATGTAACACACACACCATTGTGACCTCAATGATTGTACCATGCACATACCTTCTCCTGGCCTGCAGTGTCCCAGATTTGAAACTTGAAAGATTTTTCCCCTGTTGTAATTGTTTTGGACATGAATGAGGCACTGTTAAAGAAACACACACAAACAAAGGGAGCTTGTTCAGATTTGTCCAGACAATGGATGTCGTTTTAACCTAACAATCACTATAAAATACCTCCCCAAAATACATTCCACAGGAAGAAAACAGGAAATCTCTAATTTGGATGTGGAAGCAAAAAGGTTGGTGTAATCACCGCACTGCTTTATGGAACTGGATAAATTAGTTAACAAAGCATCGGTGTTTTTTTGACAATATCCTCAAAAAAATACGTATCAAGAATGCAAAATTTCAGAATGGTAATAAGAAAAGTACAATAAATGATATGGTAGCAAAATCTAAACACCCATGGGAAAATGGGGGGTGGGGGAGAATGTAATCTGGACACGTTCCTTTAAAGGGCCGCTGAAATGCTCAATAACTTTATGCACAGTTTTTGCTACATGAAGGATTACTTGTGTAGAAAGATAATACTAGTACTGTTCATTTTAATGCCCCATGAATAAAAACTTTAAAAATTTCTTCACATAAACTCAATGCTGTTTGGGCATGTCACTTTAGGAACACACAGCAGAAAAGCAAAGAAAAACATAATACTTGAAACTGGAATTGTGAAAAAATGCTGCAGTTTCCAACAAGCAACATGTAAAACAAGTGGTTTGCAACAAGCAACATGTAAAACAAAACTAAACCATCATGGACCGACGCTATTTTTACAAGACCAAAACTACAAGGAACGTTGATTTACTGTTCGTTAGTTTAAAAATGCACTGGACCACTGGTCTAGTACGGTAGAGAAAGCACTAGACCGAGGCTTAAATTACTGGCCTCGGTCCACCGGTCCAGTGGGTATTTCGAGCCCTGATGGGTTACAAAAGTTTCAGCAAGTTGGAGAACCTTTTGGAAACTTTTGTGCACAGTTGAATGAGATTTTCCTGTGTTTTCCTAATGTGACATCACCACTTTGCTCATGCATATGTAAATTTTCATTAGCATAAAAATAAAAAACCTTGATTTTAACCCCCCAAACAACTTTCAAGTAGGGTTTTTATGATTGTAAATTAATGGACTAGTTCCATAGCACAGATTTCATTAATAAAAACACCATTTCAGGGGCCCTTTAAGTCCAGTGATGATGAAAGCACAAGTCATTTACAAGTCTAGTTACGCAGGCAACAATCCATTTGAATGACTTTAAATAAGACCAAGGAACTTGTGGTAGCAACTTTAACATATCTGTCCTTGAAAATAATGTATCACAGACTTTGAAAAAGTTCCTTATTACAGTCCAGAACCAAAAGCGGCCGAGTTTCTCTCTCTCATAGGGTTGTTACCCTCTTAACTCCGTCAACGGTCCAAAATTATTGTCAAGAGCTAAGTTAGAGCTGCCTAACTATGGATAGTTCCGACCTGTCAATCAAGCCGAACCCGCCGACCAATCACAACAGAGCTAGCAGACAGTGCCCACATAGGTCAAAGTGCATTGCATCACAAACAATCACGAGATTTTCTGCCCATATACAGTTTGTACAGTGTTGTATGCAGTGACCGGGTGAATTTTGGTTTCAATGTCGGGCAATTCGCTGTTCAAAGGTAGGAAAGCGCATTTTTATGAATATATGGCATACCTGCATTACATGTACTAGCCCTTTGCTCAGTGTGTGCTACGGTAACTGTCGACCCTAAAACATAAATACCTTTGAGTTTTCTCCAATGAATCTGTGCTTTCCATGCCGAGTCCCGTTGCTTTGTACGTTGTGTCGCCATTTTTTTGCGATTGCTTGTGAGCACATAGCAACAGTATCAGGGGCGGGGTTAACTGAGTAATCTCGGAACTATGCATTGCTGGGGCAGTCCTAATGGTATTTTTTCGTATACAAACAAAGATTTGAAGGAAATTACCTCCTGGAATCAACGGATAATCTAATTTTAAGATATATACTTCCCACTTGCACTTTTGTCGTAAATGTTGCTTTTCTGTGGAAAAATCAAATTTTCTCCTTCAAAAATTGCCTTCCGTTAGTGCACAAGATAACTATTCACGCACGCGCGCAGCACCCTCTGTTGTCGCGCTTACGCACAGACCACTCACCACGTAATTTTATGCATTACTTTATGCAGTAATCATTTATTTATCTCAGAAATTATGCAACATTTGCAATAGAAGTGCAAGTGGGAAGTATATCTTATAATTGGATGATCTGTTGATTCCAGGAGGTAATTTCATTCAAATCTTTGTTCATTGTATACGGGAAAAATACCGTCCTAACTTATTATTGGAGAAGCCAGTTGAGGGCATAACGCTATTAACAGGGTAACCAAAGTTACCCCCATTCAACCTACCCTATTGTTGGTGGAATAGTCTCCTGGTAGGAATCGCAAACAAATCGTTGCACAATGCTGGATTTCCCAACACCGGAATCCTAAAAAAGGGGAAGCAAATATGCGTTCATATCTATAGAGTAGACAGTGGTGTATTCAACCGGGAGGGGAATTACCAGTAATCGAAACCGTGATGGCAATTAACCAGTGCAATGTCGGAAAGATTATTATGCACGGACACCCCATGTGCTAAACCTATGGGACAACTAACAAAAAAAATGTTTTTCCTTCACGACACTTTTCCCTCCTAATTTTGCATTTTTATAATCAAACTAACATTTTTTGATTTATATGTTACGACTAGGAAAATCTTGGGTGTCCGTGCATGGTAATGAACCCCTTAAACTGCTAAGAAGTTTAAGGGGTTTAAGTTTAAGAAGAAGTTCTTCTTACTCTAGAGTAAGTTTGACTGGTTAACTGTCATCCAGACATGTGCGCTGATGTTCAAATGTAAACGCACATTTCCCTGTTTTGAATATTTTCGGCAGTAAGTTAGCACATTGCTGCTAAAATTTCCACCAAATAATCACTCCGGTATCCACTGCGTAAAACAACTTACTTACCCTTTTATTAACCATGACTTATTCTCCTTGGTTTAAGTTACTTAAACCAAGGAGAATAAGTGGTGATTAAAGAATTACCATGGCTTCAGAGTTTGTGTACAAATGAGAGTGACTGAACATTTTGGCAAGATTTTACATCGGTATAAATACCGTACACCCTCGCCACTAATTCTTCCCAATATGACATGATAATGCCTCAGAAAGGGTAAATTTGGTTAGGAAACATGATTTTAGAAAATATCAAGTTTAAAAAAAAAACACTAGGATTTTTATGTCATGCTCCTCACTTTAGTGCATGGAGTCTCAACTGGCGAGGGTGTATGGTAGTTTTTCATTTACATCAATTAGCTGGCAGAGTTCGACATCAATTCCACTTCTTTGACAACGGTCCACGCTACTTCAAATGTATGACAACGCGTTTCTCTATTCGTTATGCACAGGAGCAACACAAAGGGAACATTTTCTGTTGAGTTTTTCTGTTACAAACATCACAAAATAAGGCGGTACTGTATCTGTATCTGTCAAGGTAGTGTATCGCTATGAGAGTAGGTATGAGTAAACCATTGCAAGTCATTATAGTCCTTATTTTTTAATATCTTCTTCTAAAAGAATAATAGTAAAATACACTGTGCGCAAACACAATGGATGTAAAACGTGAGATACATGTAGGGTCTTTCCACAGTAATGGGGTACATGTATTTGAAAAATAAGTCAATAATTCCTTTCAGATGTCTTTTATAGTTTATCTCAAAATTAAAGAAATTTCCTTGTACTGTGTTCTCAGGAGATAACTTTTACCCAAAAAGGTAAGAAATTGCTGCCACAACATACATTTTTGAAAAGCTTGTGTACAAATTTTCCTATTACGTATGTAACGTGGACAGACCATTTTGTGACATTTTTTTCTGTCTTTGTTACATGTTACGTATACGTAATAGGAAAATTTGTGCACGGGGTTTTCACAAATGTATGTTGTAGGACTACTTTTCTTACTCCCTGGTGCAAAAGTTATTTCCTCAGTTTAGCTGCATAAATTGAAGATACAATTAAGACATTTGAAGTGAACTGGGACCTAAGATCTTGAATGTCACAGAAATGTAACCCCATGTGGAAAGACCCATGTACAGTCCAGCGCCCGCAATGTGACGTCACAACTCTGCCAGCGAATACCTGTCATGCCTGTAGTAATATTTCCTTATTTGAGATTCTAAGGGGAAACTGTGATTTTACCGAAGACTTAGGGCCTAGTTAGTAATTTTTTAGCATTAAATTTAAAAAAGTTGACAAATTTCTAAATTCTAATTCTATTTCTAGGAAAACTTTTTGAATTTTTTTCACACCAGCGCAGCTTTACATGTTATAGGCCTACATGTTATAGGGGTTTTATGATTATAAGTGCAGATATTAAAGTAAAATTTTCAAACAAGTTTATTTTTGAAGAAAATTTTGGTAAGATTTTATTTTGACTTCAATAGTCAATACTAGTACAATAGACCTTAATATGCGTAGCGGCCATGATATAGGGCAGGCTTTCATATTTAAATGATGTGACAATAGATCCACAATGTGCCTACTCGTGCATGACGCACTGTGACAATGTGACTGCCCTCTATCATGGCCGCTACGCATAAGGTCTATCATGTCTATAGGGCCTACCTGTGACGGTATAAAAAAAAGTTTAGCACTTCGACCCGGCCCGGCCGTGTATTAAAGCTTTTAATTACTCACCCCCAGCAGGCAAAGTTTAACTTCTCGCATCGCCATCTCTCGTTCTCTGCTGCTATAAATACTACTAGGCTACCTCACACCCATTTTAATCGTCAAATTATTTAAACAAACGACAGATCTCACTAAAATAAAAACCGTAAACTTCGCGATCGGAAGCCCTGACTTTCATTATTCGATAACCGAACATGACAAATTTCCGTTCATCAGCAGCGAGGTGCCAAATTGCCTAAAAATAGTGAACAACATGCTTGGTCTTGTCTCCACAGACGGCATAACATTTCCCTGGATTTTTTTTGTGATGAGGACGGGGAGCAGACTATTCCAAATTGTACATAATAAAACGTATATTTCATGCGTAAACCCCACCGTTATTGTTTCAATTAAATTAGGTATTACGCAGACTAATCCTTTTTATCAACCACATCTTGGTATTTCAAACTGATTAAAGTAATCGATGACTGGGGCAAAGGCACAAATTTGCCCAAAAAAACGACCAGATTAATTTTGACACCATCTACACGTTTTATATAATTAACAACGAGGCAAATGAATCATGTGCGCTAACTTTGGGGTACCGCCCCCCGCGCCGAGTGACATGTGTCAATGATTAAAAACCGGTTTTATTACTGTTTTATCAAAAGCATTAGGATGACACTGCAAACACTTGTTGATTTTGAAAAGTAATCGACATCATCTGCATGCAGTCCCTCCATTCTCAGCTAAAAGACAGATTGCATGAGTGAAAAAATAATGTTGATAAATATTGTGAAATTTCAGCCACATTATATAAACTCCTCAAAAAAAGTTCGGAAAGTCAAGTTTGACTGACGATTTATCTCTTGTTGCAAAATAATTTCCCTTGAATTTTATATCATTGGAAAGCCCTGTTATTCCCCTTTACGATGATGTGTCATTTGTTATGATTAAGCAATTGGGGGATGTGCAGCACAGCTGAATACGGGGGCGGATGTAAAGTGAAATGTCACAAAATGCATTGCTATAGACTGCCGAAGTGAATACGTCACCTTTTGTTTGTTGCCTAGGCAATTGGATCTAAATTAAAAATCACTCAACCGTGTCTCAGTGCTTTTCCAATGGTACTTTTCCCGACGGCCATGATAGTTTAGATCCAATTGCCATGGCAACGCACGTCACACTTCGGCTGTCTATTATCAAAAAGTGCATTGACACATTCCCATCCTCCAAGCAAAAGGGGAATGCACTGCATGACAATAGCAGTGAATTTTGTGACATTTCACTTTCCACCCACCCCTGTATTCCGCTATACTGCATATCCCCCAATTGATTAATCATAACAAATGACACATCACTGTAAAGAGAATAACAGGGCTTTCCAATGATACCAAATTCAAGGGAAATGATTTAGTAACAAGAGAGAAATCGTCAGTCAAACTGGACTTTCCGAACTTTTTTTGAGGAGTTTAGATGCATTAAAGGCCCAATGTATTATTTGCAATGACCCAATTTTGTTTTTCATGAGTTGACAAGAAAAACCTTACTCAAAGTGTTGATAGCAATGATAACAAACACCACATCAATATAGTATTTCATGATGAAAATTGACAACTGAAGGTGGTTTTCTAAAAAAGTCCCGTGCTTACCATTCACTTGTACACAAAATCATATATAGATTTTCAAGGTTTTCTGAAGCATTGATGCATCTAAGTAGCTAAAATTTCTTCAGGCTAGTTTACCAACATTCTTTCTTAGAAATGTTACTTTTATTCCACGAATCTGTAAAACGATTTATCTTGCAAATGATACATAGGGCCTTTAATACTTCAGCAAACGTGAAAAATGCATGGTTTTTGTGTGTGAATAAATGTTTTAAAAATATGTTTTGCAAACCATTGAAAAAAATCCAACCTTCAGTTGGCAATTTCTCCCACAAAGGTACCATTTTACACGGGGAAAAAATCATATGTTTTTGTTAACATTGCTATCAATCACTTTTAGTCAAGTTTTTTCTTGTCAACTCGTCAAGTAAAATTTTGGGTAACCTAAAAATGTATTGGGTTTTAAAAGTAGTAAAGAATTTAGCATTAGAACAACTACAACAATGATACAATTAATGCAAAGCAATTCCAGTCTTTCTTAGAACATTTTATTTCCAAAATGTTAGCAAATTCACCAGAAAATGAACTGTAATTATAGATACATGTACATACACTTCTCTTCTTTGCACAGACAGTACCTTCAAGTTAATAATTTTTTTATATACATGAGCAAGTTCTAAAAGCAAAACTTCAAACAAATAATTACACTTGTGGTTTCAATGGTTTGAATTAAAGGAGCATGTTCAGATTGATAAAAATCATATAAAATACCTCCCTAAAATACTATCCATGAAAAGAAAACAGGAAATTTGTAATCTCCAATTTGGATGTGGAAGCAAAAAGGGTTGTGTAATTACTAATTACTGCACTGTTTTATGAAACGGGATAAATTAGTTTACAAAACATTGGTGGTTTTTGATGATATCCTTGAAATATACGGATTGAGAGCACGAAATGTCACGAATGGTAATGAAAAAAATATGACAACTAGGTTTTTTTTCCGTTCACATTGAACACGGATTTTGGTAAATTTATATATTGGAATCGATAGCTTATTCAATTCTTTTGTCGTATATGTTGCTTTTCTGTAAAAAATCACAATTTTTCCATTCAGTTAGTGCACGCGAACTATATCTTACAATTGAATAAGCCATCGATTCCAATACATGTCTATAAATTTACCAAAATCCGTGTTCAATGTGAACGAAAAAAATACCGACAATTGATATGGTCTATCAAAATCTCAACACCCATGTAAAAAATGGGTGGGTCAAAAATGTAATCTGGACACGCTCCTTCAATTTTCCTGCCAGCATTTTTTCCATGAGCTCTTTGGTGCCATTTAGTTCACCACTCTTTACAAACCCTTTGCACCGGCGGCCATGACAGGGGGCAGGTTTTCACATTTAAATGATGTGACAATAGATCCACAAAGTGCCCACTTTGCATCCTCAGCACCAGCCATATGGAACTCACTTCCGCAACACATCAGACTTACTCCTACGGAAAATCAATTCAAAAGTGAACTCAAAACCCACCTTTTTAAGTAATTAATTAACTAAAGGCTTTTCTTTGTGAAGCGCTTCGAGACATCTGTGGGAAGCGCTATATAAATGCAGTTTATTATTATTATTACTCGTGCATGAAGCACGGTGACCTTGGACTGCCCCCTGTCAAGGCCGCCCGTTCAAAGGGTCTAGTCTATAGGCTACAATTTTTCTTTATCTTGATCCTAAACCACAGAAAGAGATCTTGGAAAGAAAATATTGATACCAATCACTTTTTTTTACTGTTTTAAAAAGTGTATTTTTTTACTAAATGTGCCAAAATATGATCACTTTTTAGCAGATTTATGAGGGTAGCACAAATGGTTCCTGCTAACACTGCAAGTCTTCCAAACTGGTTTAGCTCACTTCAAACATACTACATGTACTTAAATGCATATGTATGGATCAGAGCTAAACACATTTAACACCAATTCAAATCAATTGGTAGTTTAAAGGCCCTATAGATGATCTGTTTTTGAGCGATTCTGGGAACAAAACCTATATAAATCAAAAGAAGGATATAAAAAACACATCTGATGATATTTTAGCTCTGTCAAATGTATCACGTTTTCAAAAAACATGAAAAATCCATGTGTGTTTTGCCGCTCTTGACGAGGAGTTTCAAAATGACCTATTCTACATTTGTCTTTGTTCTCAGTCGGTCTCATACATGTATTCACTCTGTGGCTTGCTTTATACTGGTTGTGTGCGCGACCAGTCTAGTGCACATGCACAGCCTAACTGCCTACGGAAAGTGTGCAAAGCTGAATCGTGCAGCCTGTACACGGCGCCAATTTAGGACCACCCAGATTAGGAACCAACTAAGTAAATCGTTTGCAAACATTTCATTGGATAGTTGCTACCAATTCAGTCTTTACTTTGAGGAAGGTTTCCTTGTCAACTCGTTCATTAACGTTTTGGGTCATTGCAAATGATACGAATTGCACACCGTTACATCACCAACATCACTTCGAGTATTTCTATGGGCATCACCATTAAATGCTTTTTGGTGATGCGTTTATCAATGCCTATAGCTGTTGTCTTGACTGTTTCTACAACCAGTATTTAGTGTGCTCATTAGAAACACGCTCTCCGACAACCTGAACCACTCTAAAAATAAATTACAGATTTTCAAGGCATGAGTTAAACAACCGGTACCTATTTTTTCAAACATCTCATCAGTATGTGGTAGACCGAACCAAATGGCCGCAATTTCGTGGGGAAGTTTCTTTGTTCCTTGAGGACATGCATGGTTGCACATATTGTGCTTCCATTGTTGAACAGTTTAAGTAACAAAAGGTGCTCCAGGAAATGGCGGCAATTCGATACGGTCTATAGACCCCAATCCACAATAAAGCTTAAGCTGAAATCTGTTGAACCATGTGCAAGCTCAATTTATCATACACTACTCACAACAATAGGGATATTGTGGGGTGTACGTATACATTTTTATTGAGGGTATGCATTGTGCTTGAATGATTTTGTATATGGTTAGACAATTGTATCTGAATGACAGACACACCTTGTCACAGGAATAGGTGAAAACAGTCATTTGAAAACAAAATCCAAAATCCAAAATTGACAACATACATTGTACTACATGTAATATCCCCAACTTATTGTGAGAGTAGTATATGTGTCTGTTTTCAATACTGGAGAGACCTTTTCCTCCAGGATTATATCTCTGTACAATGTCATTCATCTTCTCTCAAAACAAAAGAAATATCTTAAGATGGATCTAAGGAGATAACTTCATCTAGCAACTGAAACAAATAGTGCCACAACATACCTTCCTGAAAGCCCTGTGTGCAAATTTCCAATATACCGTATATAACAAGGACACCAAAAAATGTCACAAAGTATGTGTCCTATGTTACATACGTTATATAGGAAATTTGTACACAGAGTTTTCAGAAAGGTATGTTGTTGTACTATTTGTTGTTTAAGTTATCTTCTTAGATCTGTTTTATGATATTTCTTTTGTTTTGAGAGAAGATAACTGGCATTGCATAGAGTTATGATCCTGGTGAAAAAGTCTCTCCAGTATTGAAAACAGACTTATATGTGACCCGTTGTAATAAAATGAGTTGGATGTCGCACGTATAGAAATCAATGGCATATCCCAGATCATTAAAATACAAAAACACAACGGAAATTCCAGGTAGTACATGTACCTGAAAATGTATCTGGGTACCGCCAGGATTTTTTCATTGTTTTCGTAATTTTGTGAGCCTGGATGCGCCACTAATTTGTAGTTATGGTAAAAAAACTCAGCCCAGCATATGAAACATCCAACTCATTTCTCTATAACGAATCATAGCTGTGCTACATCTGATTAACTTTCAGAGTGGGTTCTATATGCAAATTAATTATGTCAAAGGTCACGTTAGTTTGGGCTTCTCCTGCTTTTCCCTCTGGGCTAGTAATTGTTTTTCTTCCTCCACCAGTTCGTCCCACCGCGCCTGCTCCTGGGCGATGCGCTTTTCCCTCCGGGCAAAGTACGCTGGATAATAGGCCTTTTCCACAGGGTTCCAGTAATTTAGAACCTGCAAAGAAATAAAACGGGAAAATTCTAATTCAGCTCATGAGCATTTATTACATCTCGATTAGACTTTTGCAACAGTTTACTGGCTGGTCTTCCTCAACAAACATTAAATCGTCTTCAGCGTGTACAAAATGCTGCAGCACGCCTCCTAACGCACAGCAAATCATCTGATCACATTAGTCCTATCCTACAGAAGCTACATTGGCTACCAATCAAAGAAAGAATCCATTACAAAATAATCCTCCTTACTTTCAAGGCCCTACACGGTTTAGCTCCTAAAAATATCCAGGGTTTACTGATACGTCGAACCACAAGACCAGGTTTAAGGTCAACTAGCGCTTCCCCACTCTTTGTGCCATGTACCAGACTGTCCTCTTATGGAGACAGAGGTTTTCAGAGTATTGCTCCAAGGTTATGGAATTCTCTTCCTCAGTCTCTCAGAGAAATAGATAATATCACTGTCTTTCCGCAACAACTAAAGACACACATGTTCACAAATGCATTTACAAAGAATTGAGAATTTAAACCATTGTTCAACTAGACCAGCGCCTTTAAATGTTTTTACAGATCAAGTGCGCTTTATAAATGCTGTATTATTGTATTATTAAAACCACATTTTGGTGCATGTATACCGTGCAACAAAAGAAACAGAAAAGTTTTCGCCACTTTTTGATTGAAAAAAAGTAGTCAATCTGAGAGTGGGAATTTTCAGCACACAGAAGCTTTATGCAGTCATGCATAATAAAGCTGTTGTGTAAATAATTATATGTCAACTTAATCACAAAAGAATTTTTAAAAATTTGATTAAACTGAAAATTTGCTTTTCTTTTAGGGTCTCCGATTGGTAATACATTGTACATCATTGATTGTACCCACTGGTTGATTCAAAGAATTAAAAGAAAAACATTTTAACATTTCTTCATTAAGATTTTATCCCAAGACCATTGACATACTTGGCAGATGCTCTACCAGCTAAGAAATGACATCTACTGGTTTTGTCCTTACAAGGTGTGTCTGTCATGCAGATACATTTGTCTAATCATACACAAAATCATTCAAGAAGAATGCACAATAAAATATCCCTAACTTATTGCAAGTAGTGTATGATGGAGAAAAGCAATTTATGGCAATGTGCCTTGCCTAAAGCCACATAAGCCATGGCATGGTCTGGATTCGAACCAAAAACCTGTAGAATGTTACAGGTTTTTTAATGAGAGACACCAGACTGCATGGCCACAGTGCTCTGATTGAATGTAGTACATGTACACGTATGTATAACGCTTCTCTGTTAAAGGCCCAATATATCATCTGCAAGATCAAACTATTTGTTATGGATTAACATAACAGATTATTTGTTAAGGGCATAACAAATCTAAAGAAGAAAGTTGGTAAACTACTAGTCTGGAGAAATTTCAACTACATAGATTCATCAATGCTACAAAAATCCTTTAAAATCCATGCAGTTTTTGAGTTAAAAGTGAATGGTAAAAAAAACAATGTGTGTGGGCACACATTTTTAAAAACTGCCTTCAGTCGTTAATTTCTTACAAAAAGTACCATCCTGGAGAGAAATAAATTCATGTTTTGTTTGTTACCGTTGCTATCAGCACTTTAAGTGAGTTTCTTCTTGTCAACTCATGAAGTAAATTTTGGTTCACTGCAAATGATATTATGGGCCTTTACTCTAGAAGTTGGGGGATGGGGTTAGGGTGGGGTTGGGGTGGGGCAAGGCAGGGTTGGGGGCGGGGCATTTGTGAAATTACCCATTCAGGAGATGGGATGTCTCTCTCATAGCGTGTACCTCCTGGAGAATCAATGACTGCAAGATAAGGAGAAATCAAGAAGAACAAGAAAACGTTTGGGTCTTAATGCCAACTTTTTCACACATTAACCAAAACTGGCTAAGGGCCTGGATACATTACAATTATTCACATCTTTTTATCTTAAATTCTTTTTAATATTATACTGTCGGTCGGTGCCACGTCACATCCGGCTGGAGTGAAAACAACGGTGTGCCCATGGTGAAAAGTAAAGGAACAAAGCCGGTGTATACGCAACACGTACACGTATCCAAGCATGAACGAATTTGTTTTCACTCCAGTCAGGGTGCTATGCCCGTATACAAAGGCATATGACACCAGGTCACAAAAGTGCCAGGATGTGCTACAGACAGAATTCTTTTCAGTATTATTTCATTTGCATAAAGTATTGAGGTTTTACCCTAAACGTGGCCATGTTTGTCTTTCTTTTGGCTGCTGCACTCCACAATCAGCAGCTATAAAACACACTCACTACTACCGGTGGTTTTGGATGAAAAGTGGTTTTTCAATCAATTGTCCCGTGTTTTGCACACGTTCTTACATATATATGGCTGGGGATGTTGTCTCTTCCAAAATTCCTCCTCTCCCTCTGACACTAGTCTTGCTGCTTTTTTCATGTCTTTCTCATCCTTGTGCTCGTCAAACCTCGCCCTCAAAAGCGTCACTTCATAACGAAAAGCCGGCCTTAACAAGAAAAATAGGACAAAGAATGCATTGCATATATGTCTGGCATATGACCATGTCTGTTGTAAAATGCACCACCATCCATGGCATCATGCACAATTGTCATAATATTCAATCACGAATGTAGTTCCGGTTGGCATTGAATCTGTGGTTATTTTAATTCCAACATAGCGACACCTATTGTGTTATAAGTATACATGTAGATACTAAAACCCAGAAAGATTACCATGCACAGACACCCACTGCGACCATATAAAAAAAACACCTATTGACAACTCTTAAAAGTTCTAAGTTTTCCTTAGTAAATTCATTCTACCTTTCCCCCCAAAAAACCCAATAGACCGTATCGAATAGCCGCCATTTCGTGGAGGACATGCATGGTTGCACATATTGTGCTTCCATTGTTGAACGGGGGGTGGGGGGGGGGGGGGAGGGGTTAGAACAAAATCCATTTTTTTGAAAAATCTGGCCACGCTCCTTTAAGTTTAATCAGTAACATTAAAACAAAATTGGCAAGAAAAAAATATTATAATTTTAAATGAAAAAACGTGCACATTTTTCAGCCACTGCAATAACTTTTGTACATGAGTCATGAGGCTGAATTTGTCCAACTTGTAACTAGTTGTAAATTCTTTCCACACGTGTTTTTAGATTAGTCCGAAAACTGGGCATACGCTAAAACGTCACCTGTTAGTTATCCATGACTCTAAATGCCTTGCAGATTTTTTGTACAATCGAAGAACCCGCTGCGCGTGCGTTAGTGAACTTGACATCTTTTTGCAAAGACGAAATCTGATAAATTCAAATTAGCAAACTCTCGCTCAGCAAGTCGAAAAAACATGAAAAACAAGCCCAAAGCAGCGCCCTCTTTCGACAGGCACCCAAACAAATCAGGCTATTTGGCCGGCTGTCATGTCATGTCTAGTGCGAAATTGGGCGGATGGTACGTGTTGGGCCACGGCTGGGTGTCTCCGCGCGCGCGCGATGCGCGAGTGTGTCAGCAGTTGCAAACCTCCTGAGAAGACGGAGGGTGCCCTCGAACATAGAGGAAGCATCGAAACAGTTAACAGTGCTTGAGCATATTGAGATTCGTGTTTAAATGTCATTCGTAGATTTTTTAACTAAATGCGTGCAACCACGTTGAAACACACTACCCTTAACTGAGCACAGCACTTGTTCGTGTCGTGCGCACGTACCACAGGAAGAACATGCTGCCATAGCATTTACGGGCCAGATGGGTGAGCCGCGTGCTGCACTTCGATTAGACCATGGTGTAACCATGGTGAGGCAGTCGGCTCCAGTCAAAATCGGCAACATCCCACAGCTGTTGTTGTCGTTGTTGTATATTTTATGGCATCTTCGGCAACTAAGGCCCTTTATGCCATCAACTATACGGTTTTAGCTTTAACTATACTATATTAGTAACTTAATTGAGACGACGACGAAGGAGTTGCAGTTTTAGAAGTGGGAGGAAAACCCCCAGAGAAATGCCCCAGGGGAAAACCCACGCGGTCAAGTAGGGACTGCAAACCCAATCCACATACACGCCCCGGATTCGAACCCGGGACCCCAGAGGTGAAAGGCGAGGAAAGAACCCGTACGCCAACCCGACCGCCCTCCCACAGCTGCTTGGGAAGACATATACCATACCACCCAGACTCATGCCGCAAATAAGGAGATATTATTTTGATGCCTTTATGGTTTCTGCTGATGGCGGCCGGGTAATCGAGAAGGCCGGGTGCCCACAGGAAAAAGGTCCTGGCCCGTCCGTAGCGCCGGACGGACGGGCATAATAATGCTACAGCCATCATGTTTGGCACCTGCTCCAATTTTGGCCCGCAACCGTTTTTAAAATCGGATGCGACATTAACATGATTTCTGCGACATTGTAAACTTTTGTTAAAGGAAATCAATTTGGCGTAGTAGCAGTTTTCCCCCCCACCTTCCACCTTTGTGGCCCTATATAGTAGTACAAATCCCGTCCGGGTCAGTATATGTGAATTGGGTTTTCAATCCTGCATGCTTGATTCCCCCTATATGCGTGTAGGGATTTTCCTATACCAGCTCTAAAATTTAGCATTTCGTCGTCTACTGGTTTTTTTTTTTAGGCTTACGAACTATACACAGTGCCACGGGCACTTTTGAGGAATCATTGGTTTCAGTACCAGAAAGAAAGCTGGTTCTGCTTGAATCACGGAGAAGGTTACATCAGATTCTGATTTCGATCAGGCTTTATAGGAAGACATTCTCTGAGGCCAATTTTTGAGAGCTTTTTTTTTTTAGGTTAAATTAATGTGTGGCGAATAGGCCTATCATAGTGGGTGCTATCCGTTATTGCAACTGTTGGCTGAACAAGACCTTTTCTCTGGGGTATGTGATGCTTTGTTTTCTTGTACTTTATTTGTTTTCCTTCGGCACCTCAAATGCCCCGCACTGACGTGGATAGAAGCATATGTCTCTATATAAATTATTTCCTTCTTTAAAGCATGTCATGCAACACATGCATGTATTTGCCATTTAGAGCGGACCGTGAGCTCTGTACATGTCTACCTAATCGATCATGTAAAGCGTCACATAATTTGAAGGATTGGAGAGAAGGGTGAAAATGGAGTGATTTTGAACAGTCATCCGTCTCCAACGGTTGCAGCGACACTAGCATATTCACTATGGAAGGACGCCCCAGCTCGGGACAGTAAGCACCCGACTGCGAGGACTATATGGACTTTGCATGATCATCTCGCCAGATGGCCACGGAGCGGTGTATGACTTCAATGTATAAAGAACATTGATTATCACTGTATCAATATACCTTATGGAATCAACAAAAGGTATCTGAAGATCTCATTATTTCAGCACTGCATTATTCTCATGGCTGAGGTGATGGGAACGCTGCAGGGCGTCGGTGGAATTAGACTAAGTCGGACAGCAGCTATGCCTCGATCATCCTGTTGTCGTCGTCCTCGTCGACGATATATAACCTAGCCGAGCGGTCTGGTGTATACGCAATTGGACGGCGTCTTATCAAAGCTTGCTAGCGTCACAGTTGGCGTCCCACAGGGCTCGATCCTAGGACCTTTACTTTTTACTGTTTTTATTAACTCTCTCCCGAACATCATACAAATCCCTGGCTCCAAAGTAAATATGTATGCAGATGATACCGTTATGCTGTTTAGCGGAACGTCTTCTATGATCGTCCAAGAAATGGAGACAGGCCTGGATCACGTGAACAAGTGGTTACAAGAGCACAAATTAACCTTGAATGTGAGCAAAACAAAATTCATGATATTTGGAACTAGATATCGGTTGTCTCGACTAGAAGAAATAACTATCTCACTGAAAGGCGAGATGATTGAACGCGTAAAGGCTTATAAGTATCTTGGTGTCATGCTTGATGAAAACCTGTCCTGGTCTGATCACATCGACTACATAGCTAAGAAAATCTCCAATAAAATAGGATTTTTAAGACGTTCCGCTAAACCGTGCATCCCTGCCGCCACATTCAGAGTTCTAAGTAATGCCATGGTCTTGCCTTTATTCGATTATTGTAGCGTTGTTTGGTCTGGCTGTCCAAGTACAAAACGTGACAAACTCACTAAGCTGCATAACCGCCTCGCGAGAATGATTCTCGATGCTAGTCCAAGAACGCACATTGCAGAACTACACGAGGCGTTATCATGGATTGCCCTTCCTCAACGCTGGCACAATCATAGAATGTGTGAAGTTTACAAATGCGTTAATAGACTAAATCCCAAGTATCTCTGGTCTCGTTTCGAGGTTCCCACTCACCAAATTGGCACCAGGTCACTTTCTAACGGCTCACTGAGCATATCAATTCTTCCTAAGACAAACGCAGGTAAACGAACTTTTCAATATATGGGGACCTCGGGATGGAATAAATTAACAACTTCACACAGGCAGGCCAAGACATTATCCAAGTTTAAATTGTTTTAAGTTTGCCACGCAGCACCTCTATTTATTGATTGTGTTCATTCGTTTATTTTTTAACGTGTACATGCATAGTAATGTGTTTTTTATTTTTCTTTCGGTTTTATTTAATATAGTTCTTCTAACACCTTACTTTAACTGCATTTTAAATTGTACTGGTTGTTTTTTATTTTTTATTTATATATATATATATATATATATATAATTTTTTATTTTATTTATTTTTTATTTTATTTTATTTTTTTTAGAGACCCTGGGATTGAACGAATTAACTTCTCTCATACACAGACCGAGATACTTTCTAAGTTCAAGTGGTTATTTATTTTTCTTTTTCTTTTATGTTATACTGTCGTATGTTCTGTTAACCGTTCTTTGGATTATTTTACTCTGATTCCCGGTTTCATCTTTCCCCCTTTTAGACTTTCGTTGTATACTTGGTTGTTTCTATCCTAATTAATATGTTTTTATTTCTTACTAGATTTTATTGGTTTCTTTTTATGTTATTCTAGGAATGTACATGTCTCATTTTTATCTTTTAACTTTTTATTATTGATAATATCAGTGTTATATTTTGTTTTAATATTCAATTTTAGCATCCAGGGCCCTTAAGAAAAGCAGTTCTTTTTATAACTGAGAAGGCTACCCTGGTTAAATAAAACAGATAATAATACAGTATTCAAGCCATGTTTAGGTATGACTTCAAATTCAGGCCACGCCATGGCGTGTGTGCCCAATTGGGCAAGTTGTATACTTTCCCAGTTGTACGTATTCCTATCCATGATATGCAACGCCAAGAAAAAGATTCAGGTATTTGTTTCCCAACTGAGGACTCAGTGGAAAAGGTCTACTCCGATAAGAGTTATCTCTGTTTATGTCATACAATGAGCTTTATGAACCCTTTAAGAGGCGTCTTAGGATATGCTTGTGAAACGAACCCCAATATACAAGCTCATAGGGACATCCGTGGAGGGGGAGGGATCAGATTGTCGGCCGCTAGTGGTTCTTTCCTCGCCTTCCACATCTGTGACCCTGGTTTAAATTAAATCCCGTCCAGGGGCCAATTTCATAAAGCATGTTAGCAGAAATTTTTGCTTAATCAAAAATTTGTTTGCTTTATAAAAATGGGTCAATAATCGAAATTGCATGTCAACTTGTGTTTTTCACAAGAATATCTGCTATTCTTGCTAAAAACACAAGTTGAAGTACAATTTTGTTTATTAACCCATTTTTATAAAGCACACAATTTTTTCTGCTAACATGCTTTATGAAATTGGCCCCAGGTCAGTAGGGTTCTCAGTCCCTGCTTGATTCCGTGGGTTTCCCGGTGTGTGGGGTTTGCTCCCACTTCTAAAACGGAGCATTTCTCCCTCGCACAGTCATGCCCGTGCCGAAGAACCTCCTATCTGGCTACACTACCGGCTAATGTCAGCAACGTAGGCCTACTCGATTCTTTTACGAGATCCGAAAGACACTCACTGGTCTAGTGGCAACACATCTGTATATGTACGTCTGCATGCATAGTGAGCCAGATACATCAAGTTCAAATCGCGGTAGGCCTATGAGTTTATGACATGACGATTTTTTTCCTTATTTTATTTCCTTGGTGATGGGGCACCATATCCAAAATAATAACGCGTTTGTCCCGCATTACAGTATCTGTACGTAGTCCTGTAACATGGTAAGTGTATATCCCGGAAAATGAAATAAATGTTAAATACTAAATACTCGGTACACCCCGCCGCGCGGTAACACGTGCAAACTCGGCGGGCGGATCATTCCTCCTCCTCCGGCCGAGTGCACTGTGTCTTCTTCACATCCCGTCACCGTGCAGATAGCACTAATTTCAGTAGATGGAACACGGTGGGCAGAGCTACGGATAGCCATTACACACATGTAATAATACGTATATACTAGCCGGTTGCTAACCGGCTGTCATTTCCATCCAACCATTGCTTGTCCGATCCCGGGTTGCGTATGATATGCAGTTTAGTATCCTACTGTCGTCATGATGACCTAGTTGAAGTGAGCCGCCGATTCGGCCGAATGAGCGGCCCGCTCATTCAGCCGCCGATCCAGCCGCCGATTCAGCCGCACATTCGAAAATGATGTAAAATTAGAATACATACACCACAGGATGTTTGTCATCCGGGACCAAAGTCTAAAACATTTCCTCATTTTCCTACATGTCTTAACAGACTCTTCCTCAACTTAAAAAACTTATCATTGATTTTGATCCAGGACACACCTAATTTTGCTTTCGGCTTCAGCCACTCATTAATTAGTACATAATTAACGTTTTAAAGGGACCCTTCCCAAAGTGGCTGAAAATTCAAAACGCACGTCTTCAGAACAATTTGTTCCTTTCATTTTGTACAAATGTACAACTTTTCAGGCATTTTCTAATACACTCTACTGTCGGGCACACTTAATTTTGGTTTCAGCCTCAGCCGCAAATTATGTAGTACCCAATTAACGAGTTAAAGGGACCCTTCTCCAAGTAGCGAAAAAGTAAAGATTTTTACCCAAATTTTCGAACACACGTCTTTAAAACAATTTGTTCCTTTCATTTTGTACAAATTTACAACTTTTCAGGCATTTTCTAATAGATTCTACTCCCGGGCACACTTAATTTTGGTTTCAGCTTCAGCCGCAAATTATTTACTACCTAATTAAGGAGTTAAAGGGACCCTTCTCCAAGTTGCTAAAAAGTGAAGAATTTCGAACACACGTCTTTAAAACAATTTGTTCCTTTCATTTTCTACAAATTTACAACTTTTCCGGCATTTTCTAATAGATTCTACTCTCGGGCACACTTAATTTTGGTTTCAGCCTCAGCCGCAAATTATTTACTACCTAATTAATGAGTTAAAGGGACCCTTCTCCAAGTAGCGAAAAAGTGAAGAATTTCGAACACACGTCTTTAAAACAATTTGTTCCTTTCATTTTGTACAAAATTACAACTTTTTATGCATTTTCTAATAGATTCTACTCCCGGGCACACTTAATTTTGGTTTCAGCTTCAGCCGCAAATTATTTACTACCTAATTAAGGAGTTAAAGGGACCCTTCTCCAAGTTGCTAAAAAGTGAAGAATTTCGAACACACGTCTTTAAAACAATTTGTTCCTTTCATTTTCTACAAATTTAAAACTTTTTATGCATTTTCTAATAGATTCTACTCCCGGGCACACTTAATTTTGGTTTCAGCCTCAGCCGCAAATTATTTACTACCTAATTAATGAGTTAAAGGGACCCTTCTCTAAGTAGCGAAAAAGTGAAGAATTTCGAACACACGTCTTTAAAACAATTTGTTCCTTTCATTTTGTACAAAATTACAACTTTTTATGCATTTTCTAATAGATTCTACTCCCGGGCACACTTAATTTTGGTTTCAGCTTCAGCCGCAAATTATTTACTACCTAATTAAGGAGTTAAAGGGACCATTCTCCAAGTTGCTAAAAAGTGAAGAATTTCGAACACACGTCTTTAAAACAATTTGTTCCTTTCATTTTCTACAAATTTAAAACTTTTTATGCATTTTCTAATAGATTCTACTCCCGGGCACACTTAATTTTGGTTTCAGCCTCAGCCGCAAATTATTTACTACCTAATTAATGAGTTAAAGGGACCCTTCTCTAAGTAGCGAAAAAGTGAAGAATTTCGAACACACGTCTTTAAAACAATTTGTTCCTTTCATTTTGTACAAAATTACAACTTTGTAGGCATTTTCTAATAGATTTTACTCTCGGGCACACTTAATTTTGGTTTCAGCTTCAGCCGCAAATTATTTACTACCTAATTAAGGAGTTAAAGGGACCCTTCTCTAAGTAGCGAAAAAGTGAAGAATTTCGAACACGCGTCTTTAAAACAATTTGTTCCTTTCATTTTCTACAAATTTACAACTTGTTATGCATTTTCTAATAGATTCTACTCCTGGGCTAACTTAATTGTGGTTTCAGCTTCAGCCGCAAATTATTTACTACCTAATTAAGGAGTTAAAGGGACCCTTCTCCAAGTTGCTAAAAAGTGAAGAATTTCGAACACACATCTTTAAAACAATTTGTTCCTTTCATTTTCTACAAATTTAAAACTTTTTATGCATTTTCTAATAGATTCTACTCCCGGGCACACTTAATTTTGGTTTCAGCTTCAGCCGCAAATTATTTACTACCTAATTAAGGAGTTAAAGGGACCCTTCTGCAAGTTGCTAAAAAGTGAAGAATTTCGAACACACGTCTTTAAAACAATTTGTTCCTTTCATTTTGTACAAATTTACAACTTTTTATGCATTTTCTAATAGATTCTACTCCCGGGCACACTTAATTTTGGTTTCAGCTTCAGCCGCAAATTATTTACTACCTAATTAATGAGTTAAAGGGACCCTTCTCCAAGTAGCGAAAAGGTGAAGAATTTCGAACACACGTCTTTAAAACGATTTGTTCCTTTCATTTTGTACAAATTTACAACTTTTCCGGCATTTTCTAATAGATTCTACTCTCGGGCACACTTAATTTTGGTTTCAGCCTCAGCCGCAAATTATTTACTACCTAATTAATGAGTTAAAGGGACCCTTCTCTAAGTAGCGAAAAAGTGAAGAATTTCGAACACGCGTCTTTAAAACAATTTGTTCCTTTCATTTTCTACAAATTTACAACTTTTCCGGCATTTTCTAATAGATTCTACTCTCGGGCACAGTTAATTTTGGTTTCAGCTTCAGCCGCAAATTATTTACTACCTAATTAAGGAGTTAAAGGGACCCTTCTCCAAGTTGCTAAAAAGGGAAGAATTTCGAACACACGTCTTTAAAACAATTTGTTCCTTCATTTTCTACAAATTTACAACTTTTTATGCATTTTCTAATAGATTCTACTCCCGGGCACACTTAATTTTGGTTTCAGCTTCAGCCGCAAAATATTTACTACCTAATTAATGAGTTAAAGGGACCCTTCTCCAAGTAGCGAAAAAGTGAAGAATTTCGAACACACGTCTTTAAAACAATTTGTTCCTTTCATTTTGTACAAATTTACTACTTTTTATGCATTTTCTAATAGATTCTACTCCCGGGCACACTTAATTTTGGTTTCAGCTTCAGCCGCAAATTATTTACCACCTAATTAAGGAGTTAAAGGGACCCTTCTCCAAGTTGCTAAAAAGTGAAGAATTTCGAACACACGTCTTTAAAACAATTTGTTCCTTTTATTTTCTACAAATTTACAACTTTTTATGCATTTTCTAATAGATTCTACTCCCGGGCACACTTAATTTTGGTTTCAGCTTCAGCCGCAAATTATTTACTACCTAATTAAGGAGTTAAAGGGACCCTTCTCCAAGTTGCTAAAAAGGGAAGAATTTCGAACACACGTCTTTAAAACAATTTGTTCCTTCATTTTCTACAAATTTACAACTTTTTATGCATTTTCTAATAGATTCTACTCCCGGGCACACTTAATTTTGGTTTCAGCTTCAGCCGCAAATTATTTACTACCTAATTAATGAGTTAAAGGGACCCTTCTCCAAGTAGCGAAAAAGTGAAGAATTTCGAACACACGTCTTTAAAACAATTTGTTCCTTTCATTTTGTACAAATTTACAACTTGTTATGCATTTTCTAATAGATTCTACTGCTGGGCACACTTAATTTTGGTTTCAGCTTCAGCCGCAAATTATTTACTACCTAATTAAGGAGTTAAAGGGACCCTTCTCCAAGTTGCTAAAAAGTGAAGAATTTCGAACACACGTCTTTAAAACAATTTGTTCCTTTCATTTTGTACAAATTTACAACTTTTTATGCATTTTCTAATAGATTCTACTCCCGGGCACACTTAATTTTGGTTTCAGCTTCAGCCGCAAATTATTTACTACCTAATTAAGGAGTTAAAGGGACCCTTCTCCAAGTTGCTAAAAAGTGAAGAATTTCGAACACACGTCTTTAAAACAATTTGTTCCTTTCATTTTCTACAAATTTAAAACTTTTTATGCATTTTCTAATAGATTCTACTCCCGGGCACACTTAATTTTGGTTTCAGCCTCAGCCGCAAATTATTTACTACCTAATTAATGAGTTAAAGGGACCCTTCTCTAAGTAGCGAAAAAGTGAAGAATTTCGAACACACGTCTTTAAAACAATTTGTTCCTTTCATTTTGTACAAAATTACAACTTTGTAGGCATTTTCTAATAGATTTTACTCTCGGGCACACTTAATTTTGGTTTCAGCTTCAGCCGCAAATTATTTACTACCTAATTAAGGAGTTAAAGGGACCCTTCTCCAAGTTGCTAAAAAGTGAAGAATTTCGAACACACGTCTTTAAAACAATTTGTTCCTTTCATTTTCTACACATTTAAAACTTTTTATGCATTTTCTAATAGATTCTACTCCCGGGCACACTTAATTTTGGTTTCAGCTTCAGCCGCAAATTATTTACTACCTAATTAATGAGTTAAAGGGACCCTTCTCCAAGTAGCGAAAAGGTGAAGAATTTCGAACACACGTCTTTAAAACGATTTGTTCCTTTCATTTTGTACAAATTTACAACTTTTCCGGCATTTTCTAATAGATTCTACTCTCGGGCACACTTAATTTTGGTTTCAGCCTCAGCCGCAAATTATTTACTACCTAATTAATGAGTTAAAGGGACCCTTCTCTAAGTAGCGAAAAAGTGAAGAATTTCGAACACGCGTCTTTAAAACAATTTGTTCCTTTCATTTTCTACAAATTTACAACTTTTCCGGCATTTTCTAATAGATTCTACTCTCGGGCACAGTTAATTTTGGTTTCAGCCTCAGCCGCAAATTATTTACTACCTTATTAAGGAGTTAAAGGGACCCTTCTCCAAGTTGCTAAAAAGAGAAGAATTTCTACGACACGTCTTTAAAACGATTTGTTCCTTTCATTTTGTACAAATTTACAACTTTTTCGGCATTTTCTAATATATTCTACTCTCGGACACACTTAATTTTGGTTTCAGCCTCAGCCGCAAATTATTTACCACCTAATTAATGAGTTAAAGGACCTTTTCCAAGTAGCGAAAAAGTGAAGATTTTTACCCAAATTTTCGAACACACGTCTTTAAAACAATTTGTTCCTTTCATTTTGTACAAATTTACAACTTTGTATGCATTTTCTAATAGATTCTACTCCCGTTAAAGGCCCGGTCACACATAGACGACGCACGGGGAACGCACGGCCCACGCATTGAAAATTTGCAATTTTTGCCAGTGCGTTGTCGTTTGCTATGTGTGCGTCATTATGCGTTACTCGTTCGTCGAGCGCGTTGGACCAACGTTATGCATTCGACGTCATTCGCTGTGTGCGTCAGGATTTTTTGGGCATGCACAAAAATGTGCGCGGAGCTCGACGCATGAATGTACACGTCAAAAGGACGCCAGACACGCGCAGAGCGCGCTAGACCAACGCCAGACATACGCGGAGCGCACGCTGTGTATTCGTTGTAAGTTCGGCGGCTGAGGTCTAGCGAACGCCTAGTGCACACCTAGCGCACACCTAGCGTGCTTTAAACGCATGCCCAGCGAACATGCGGCGAATATGAGCGTGCTGAACGGGTCTCTAACGCCCCCAACGTTCTTCTTGCGTGTTCCTAGCGTATACCTGGCGTGTACGTAGCGTGTACGTAGCGTGTAGTCATAGGGTAAATAAGCAGGTCCCGCACCACCTCCTCATTACTTGTCCTCCGACCCCCATGGGTGATGACAGAGGTTCCCACTGATCGTGTCTAGAAGAACCACCTCAGAAGATGAAATACGATCTACGAGCCGACGCTTTTTATAGGCACAGTCACGTGACCGCTGCCGTTCGCGGGCTGTGCGTTGAGCGCGCGGTGCATGCGTTGGCCATTCGTCCCACACGCTAGCAACACGTGATGCATTCGTTGGGGTTTTTGACACGTGCGCTCTGTATACGGTCTGTATGCGCTTTGTATGCGCCCAGAATACGCGCAGCGCGTCAGCAACACGCTATGCATTCGGTATCAGTTCGGTAGCCTCTCCCAAATCCTGACAAAAGTTGGGCGCACAACGACGCACTGATCCTTTTTGCTGAATTTTCAGTGCGCGGGCCGTGCGTCGTCTATGTGTGACCGGGCCTTAACGCATAATGACGCACACCTAGCGAACGACAACGCACTGGCCAAAATTGCAAATTTTCAATGCGCGGGCCGTGCGTCCCCCGTGCGTCGTCTATGTGTGACCGGGCCATTACAAAAAAAACGCTATAGAACTCTATAAAAAATATTTTGATAGAATCTCTATAAACCATTCTATAGTTTTTCTTATAGAGTTTTTATAGAGATCCTCTATAGGTTTTTATAGAGATTATTTAGAAAAATGGGCCATAATTCTAAAAAAATTATATAGGATAACCGTATAGAATTCTATTGATTTCTTCAGAAAATTATCAGACAATTATATAGACTTTTATAGAATTTCCAATGTAACATTGGATAGAACTTCTATAGAAAATCAGATGGAATTATATAGAAAATTTGATGGAATTCTATAGAAAAAAATTTTCTCTATAGTCTATAGACAATCCAAAAAAGGTTCTATAGAGGAGTATCAAAGTTTGCTATAGAAGTTCTGTAGAATTATATAGATATAATGATTTTCTACATACAATCCTATTGAGTGATATACTATATAAAGCGTTCTGTATAATTCTATAGAACTTTTTTGTAAGGGGTATGCGCTCTGTATGCGCCCTGTATACGCGCAGCGCGGTAGCAACATGCTGTTGATTAGTTGTCAACTCGCTATAGCTTCTCCCAAATCCTGACAAAAGTTGGGCGCACAACGACGCACTGATCTTATTTTCCATTTTAAAATTAATTTTCAATGCGCGGGCCGTGCGTCGCGTATGTGTGACCGAGCCATAAACAGCTTTATGAAATTGGCCCCTGGACCTCTCCCACTGCGCATGAAAAGGCAACTTTCGACCAATGAAAAGGGGACAAATGTATCTGTCTGGCGCAACAGATATGCTATCAACCACGTGTTGGTGTGTTGTCGACCCACCGCCCATCCTCATCCCTTATCTGGCAGTTTCTTTGTTCCTTGATGATATGCATGGTTGTATGTACCCAGCTAACGAAATAACGTCCCCGAACGTTCTCCGAACCTTACATGTAGCTTAACGTTCACAGAACGTTAGGAATGAACGTTCGGGGAACGTAATTGTGTGGAGTTTTCTGGACGTCCTCGGCACGTTCGAAACGAACGTTACAAAAAGCCGTCTAGAGGACGTTGAGGGGACGTGTCAATTGTACTTACGACACCTTTATTATGACGCAATTGTGATGTAATCGGAATCAATGACGAAATCGGGGAAAACTTAATGAGACTATGGGTACTTTTTCCATTTTAAGTCCAATGTGGCGGCACTAATTTTCCCTAATATGACATATGATAAATTATGCCTCAGAAAGAGTAAATTTGTTTAGGAAACATGATTTTAGCTATGAAAATAAAATTCAAGTTTTCTCTTAGGTTGTTATGTTATGCTGCCTCCATGGACTCAGTGCATGGAATCTTAACTGGCGAAGGTGCAATGGAGTTGCTCAGTACAAAATTTAACAAAATTATGTCCGACAGAACACACCCTCTTCATCCATTTATTGTTGTGAACCGGTCTGGTAGAGTGAAACTTAAAGGAACACGTTGCCTTCAGATTTCACGAAATCTCACGTTTGAGGGTGTTCCTTATACTTATTAAGAGTTGTTCTTGCAATAAAACACATTTAATGGTTATAATTAGTGAATGGTAATTTAAAAAAACAAACACTGACCTCTGACCCCCACTACATGTCCCGCGAAATGTATACGTATTTCAAGCCGTCAATACGATCGTCCGGGTAGTGGGCAAAATGCAGCGACGAACAGGAGTTAGGCTGGCGCAGTAGCCAGTGGTCAGGTAAACCTATCAGATGAACGCAAGGTACCATACCATTCTCCGCCTCCCGAGACATGTGTGAAATGTAAACACACACGCACACACCCCGACTGGCTGTCAAAAAATGGATCGTCAAGAGAACACAGCAGACGCGTCAAAAAAGAAAAAACGAAAACCTCGCCAATCAGGGTAAGAATATTGTCATGGGACAAACCGATAGAAAGGACTTGGATGATTTATACCCAATGGTTATTGTAGACACGAATTTAAAAAACAGGCACATCACACGCAACGGAGGAATGACAAATAATTTCTTTCTCCAGGCTGGAAATAAGACTAATATAATTCTACTTTTTAAACATCTTTCAGATCGTGCTCATTATACTTCAAACGCTTGTAATAGCCCAAAAACGCCCAATAAAGCGCAACCCGAAGGCAACGTGTTCCTTTAAAGGCACAGGCTCGTCAGCAATGCGCGCCCGCCAAATGTGTGCCACGCAATACGCAGCTCCATAGCAAAGGCATGGAGCTGCGTGTTTCGAGCACGAATTTGGCGGGCGCGCATTGCTGACGAGCCTGTGCCTTTAATCTCAAAACAAATAGGTTTAGGTCCTCGTTTTTACCGTGGGCAATTAAGGTTTTTAACTCTAATTTTAGGAGATAATATTAAGACTAGTGGTTTGATATTTGTGGCCATAATGATTTCTCCTTGCCTTAATTGTCCCATTGTGAGGAACCATTTACTTGTCATTTGTGTGGTGTGTTTTTAGTGACTAGTGATGGGTGATTATATTATACAAATATTGACTGCAATGAGGGGCATGGTTAAGATTATAGGCCCAAGGTGATCTCGAAGCCATGACTATGCCCCGAGGCGGTAGCCGAGGGGCATAGTCATGGCTTCGAGATCACCGAGGGCCTATAATCTTAACCATGACCCGAATAAACAGCAGTCAATATTTGTTTTATATACCAAATGTGTAGATTTTTGTCATCTGGTTGGTTAAAAGTAACGAGACATCATATACAGTCATGACAGTGGTCCTTCGCGTTTCGATTTCGGAAGCTGGTCTACGGCGGAAAAGTTGTATATTTACAGCAAACATTGTAGCATAATCACCTGGCACTTTAGTAGCACATTTCACCTGACACAGTTTTCACTGTAGGCCACTTCTCTTACTTTCTTAAGGACTTCATCATCTACGACAGACGACAAAATGACGTCGAGATTCCGCCATTACCGTCCTGATGAATGTTTACGTGAAGCGCACAGCTGCATAGTTGGTGCACAGCTATAGCTATGCTAACACATGTAATGCGCGCGTCCGGAACCCGCTAAATGACTATGCCCAGCTGCATAGTTGGTGCACAGCTAGCTATATGCTAACACATGTAATGCGCGCGTCCGGAACCCGCTAAATGACTATGCCCACGGGCATAGTAAAGACTATTGACCAGTTGGCATACGCGCCAGGTCTAGCCGATTCAATGCCCTCACTTTTAACCAATCAGATGACTGGAATCTACGCATGAGGTATATAATGTATTTTATTGTATTGTTTTTGTTGTTTTAAAGATGTAAAATCCAAAAATCCAAAATCATGTTTCCTGAACAAATGTACATGCACGTTATGAAGCACTATCGTGCCATTTAGTCTACAGCACTAAGGGGCCCCATATGCATTTTCGGGTACAATCTTGGCAAATTTGAGGATATGTTAATTTCATATCAAGGAATTCAAATCCGGTTGTTGCCAATTTTTAAGAGGTCATCTTCAAGGTCAAAGGTCAATTTAAAGGTCATAAAGGGTCAAAACCATAAAATTGCACTTTGGCGGCCCCTCGTTGGTCAATTTCAACAATCGTGGCACCCATTCTAGGATTTACAGGATGCTAAGTTCATTTTTTATAGTCTCGAAGATTGTTAAGGTCATCTTCAAGGTCAAAAGTAAATTTAAAGGTCACAGAGGGTCAAAAATCACAAAATTGCACTCTGACGGCCCTTTCCCTAATCAATTTTAACAATCGTGGTGTCCATTCTATGATTTACAGGATGCTGAGTTCATTTATTGAAGTCTTTAAGATTGTTATGGTCATCTTCAAGGTCAAAAGTCAATTTAAAGGTCAATTTAAAGGCCATAACTAGGGTCAAAAATCTTAAAATTGCACTTTGGCGGCCCCTCGTTGGTCAATTTCAACAATCGTGGCGCCCATTGTATGATTTACAGGATGCCGAGTTCCTTTTTTATAGTCTCCAAGATTTTAAGGTCATCTTCAAGGTCAAAAGTCAATTTAAAGGTCACAGAGGGTCAACAATCATAACAAAAATGTACTTTGTCGGTCCCTGTTTGGTCAATTTCAACAATCATGTTGTCTGTACTACTATTTACAGGATGCTACGTTCATTTAACTAGGGCCAGGGTCAAGGCCACTTTAATAGGACCCCTGGCTCCCCATGGATCGGAGTGATGGAAATTGTATGTATTAATTTCAATCTCGGTTGATCCATTTAGATGTTAAGAACGTTTTTTGCAAGGTGTATGGTGATGTAGAGTTTATTTATGAAGATTCCAGGATGTTTATATGTCAGGGTCATGTGACTAAGGTCAGTGGTCAAGGTCAATTTAGACATCGGACTTACCTGGCCGAGGTCGATGGAAATCGTGTATTGCATTTTTTGGGCTTCACTGGCACAATTTGGGTAATTTTGGTGATTTCTTTCTTGGATTTTGAGAATGCCAAGTGAATATCCAAAGACAAGTCAGGGTCGTGTGAATAAGGTCAAGCTAGGTTATCTTAAATCGTACTGGGCTCCATTAGCAGAATGTTTGATGGGAGGGGAGAGGTTCTTTCAAGGTTTTAAGGATGCCAAGTTGATTTATTTTTTTATATATATTTAAGTCTTAAGATGAATAAATTTTGGCTTCACGTGATCAAGATTAATAATATACGTGGAACTTCGAAAACTAGTCTTCATAACTATGCCGGCTAACGCATATAAGGACAACTGTCTAGCAGAACTTGTAATGAGTTTTTCAATTAACTCGTAATGAAGATATTTAACATTAAAGCCCGCCAAAGTGTGCGACTGAGTACATCAAGATCCTGGAGAAAAACATCAAGCAGTCCGCAGAGAAACTCAGGGAGCATTTTAACATATCAGCAGGACAACGATTCAAAACACACTGCCAAGTCAGTCACGAAATGGTTCCGGGATAATGCTGCAGGCGTAGAGTGGCCAGGCCAAAGTCCGGACCTCAACTCAATCGAGATGGGGGAGAGCCTTTCAACCTCAAAGCCGGACCTGGAGACTTTAGCGGAATGGGCCAAATTCCACGCAGATACGTTGTGAGCCTGCCCAGTACAAGAAGGCATTTTCCATTGATTGTAAAAAGGACTTTGAACTGATCTAAGGAGGCTAGACATATTTTCTGCAAATCTGTCAATAAAATACCCCCGAAATTATGTACATGTATTTCTTGAAATGTCTCTTTGCAGTCATTCCTTCAGCTGCCTGTCACACTCTTGTAACTTAAGCCAAAAGACTCCCATTCCTCAAAATTTACACGATTCAAAATATGGTAAGGGTATGAATAATTCCAGGCTTGTTAGAGTTGTTTTTCTGTAATAAATTAGTGTTTTATAGACAAAACTTAATCTCTGGGAGGGGTGGTTATTTCTCTGTATGCCTTGCAGCTCACGTAATAGCCAATCCCAATCAGTGAGGAACAACTGTACTACCGTGATTCGAGACCACCAGTTGGCTTCATAGCTCAGTTGGTAGGGCGTCTGCACGTTAAGCAGAAGGAATGCGGTTCGAAACCCAGTGGAGCCAAGTTGCTTTTCACTGCATCAAGATTTCCCAAACTCATATGGATTTGTCCACATTGTATCGAATTCATTCACCCCGGCGGTCCCTGGGTAATAATCCCTAAAAGTAATCACTTAATCATACTAAAACAGCATGCTCCCTATAATAGAGACTGGAGTCACTTGTGCATGATTTGTGTACCAGAAAAATTCAGAACGGTATTTTGTTCGGGCTTATTAGGCTTTTATTTTGCCATAATATCATCTACTAGTCCAAATATTAAAAAAACAAAAGTGATAAGTGCAGTCGACGTTACTCAAACTGAACTTTAATAATCTGAAAATGTGGTCCTTTTAAATGTGCGATGACATACAAAACTGTTAAAAGGGTGTTAGGCCTATTTCTACTAGAAGCCCATTAATAAAACTGTCCTGGACAAATTTTGAAACTATGTAACGATTGAAAAAAACAAACATTATGAACCAGAAACGAACGTAAAAACCAAAGTGCTATTAAAATGAATGACAAAAGACGAAATCGCTTTTTCAATACAATGCCGATCCCCACACGAAACAAATTGAGTCCACGCAATTAGGGAGGGCTATGTGACGACGTCCGACTTATATAAGTCGGACGTCGTCACATAGCCCTCCTGCACGAAACATAGATGAGGCAACTCGGGAGAATTATAATTTTGTTCCTAGTAAAATATTCGTATTTGCCCCTCCAATTTGTTTCATTAGATTTACACTTATTCATGTTTAAAAGATCGTTTAAAGGAAAATTAATAACGTCTGAGTACGTGTTGAGTGTTCGTTCCGGTTTTTCTTGTAAACTCAGAAAAAATGGGGTCACTGAAAATGATACCCTCATCAGGTACTTATTCGCTTGAATTAAGCAAAGGGTACAACTACAAATTCGCCACGATATCAGCGAAATATAAACATATACTGTAGGCCTATAGCTACATTAAGACAGCTCGACTTGTACAACGCGTCCAAAACATCTCGTCTCTCCAGACAACTTTATTCCCATGTATGAAAACCACCCACCTCCCCCAAAGTAACCCCAGCTTTATCCTGTTTCCGTATAGACCGTGTCGAATAGCCGCCATTTCGTGGGACACCTTTTCCTTTTGTTACTTAAACCGTTTAACAATGGAAGCACGATATGTGCAAAGCGCAACCATGCATGTCCTCAAGGAACAAATTTACTGAAGAAACTGCCCCAAGAAGACAGTCGATGGTTGTCGCAATGTTGTTAAGTGTGGGAAACATTGAGCATCAAACGATATCAAAACCCGATCAATGTCAAACTCTAGGGCCTACATTAAACCTTGGAGGTAGGAAAAGAAAATTCCTACCTCCATGATTATACAAGCATAAACAAACCTGATATAGTGACACTGACAACTTCACAGACGCGATTTCATATATGGCGATACGGCACGGCCAAAATTAACACGTACCTATTGACTGCATAAACTGTTAGTAGAAGCTAGCCTTGTCTGTAGTGTGCGATACCATCACCTGATCACTTTGCGAATTGAACCCAAATTCGAACGCAGTGTGTACAGTTCTTAATACAGAAGGGTTCCTAGTTGGGCATCTTCGTGATTGGGTAATATTTCTTCGTGCGCTAAATTCCACGTCGCGTCGTCTGCATTTTTATTTCCAAAAAACCTCGAAAAAGCACCTTTTCGGGGTCAGCAAAATTAGGCAACAAGCGGATTTGGGTTTCCCACTAACCAAGGAGTAATCCATGAAAAAATCAAAGATTGTACCCGAAGTTGCACACAAATGACATTTTTACGCCATAAGGGTGTAGACTAATTAGGGAAAATAAGTGGCGAAGGTGTACGGCCATAGAGTTATATATAGAAAACTAGAGTGTGCACTGGCTATTGAAGTCACGTTTGTGGACTGTGCCGATGTGGGCGTCGCCATGTTTGCTTAACGCTATTAGTGCAAAGTGGGCAAAACCCTTTTGCCCACCGAGCACCCATAGCGTTAAGCCAAAATAGCGGCGTCCAAATCGGCACATCGTGTATTGGGAGTGCGCACTCTAGTTTTTTATATATACATGTAACTCTTTGTGTACGGCATAGCCTATATACCGCATGGAATCTCAACAGGCGAAAGTGTATGGTAGTTTCTCCCGAAACCGCAAGTCCAAGTTTTCACCCAAGTGAACGGGGCGGTCGGGTTGGCGTACGGGTTCTTTCCTCGCCTTTCACCTCTGGCGTCCCGGGTTCGAATCCGGGGCGTGTATGTGGATTGGGTTTGCAGTCCCTACTTGACCGCGTGGGTTTTCCCCTGGGGCATTTCTCTGGGGGTTTTCCTCCCACTTCTAAAACTGCAACTCCTTCTTCGTCATATCAAGTTGATAATATAGTATAGTTAAAGCTAAAACCGTATAGTTGATGGAATAAAGGGCCGAAGATGCCATAAAATAAACAACAGTCAGTAACCCGAACCACTTGCTAGGCTTTATAATAATTTTATGTCAACACGAGTATAGAGCTTCTGCACCAGCGCCCATGACAGTGGGCAGGTTTTCTTATTTAAATTATGTAACAATAGAACCACAAAGAACCTATTCATGCATGACTCATGGTAACAATGTGACTGCCCCCTGTAATGGCCGCTGTGCAAAGGGCTCTATTGGGCGCTTTCACATAACCTCAAAAGGTCACGTGTCACTATATATAGCTTAATTCTCCCCTAGATCGGGAGGGAACAATAGAGCCACGTGGGGAAACGCACGTGGCTGCTAGCAGAAAGGCACCCGACTCTAGACTATATTGTTCTCTTCCGATCTGGAAGACAAGCAATAACAGTGACCCGTGACCTTTTTACCCCATGTGAAAGCGCCCCATACAAACAACAAGTTACGATCGCACGAGTCCGTTACGAGTCTTTTGATTCTCGTACGATACTGGTACGTGTGGGTATTTTTAGCTTCCATACCAGAATTCAAAATCGGACTGAAGTTTTCTTTTTCATTGTGCTAATAGCTGTAGCCTAATGCACCTATCAAATGTTCCACACCCCCCCCCCCCCCCCCCCCCCACGCTGCCCCGAAACGAGCAATGACGTCATTGTTAGCTAATCAGACTAAGTGAAACCATACACTGTACGGCGCTACGGCGGTAATTTTGTATTTCTTTTTTTTTTTCGGTCGCGTTTTTCGTGCCCCAGGTTGGCATCCTGAGATCTCAGGGAATTTCTACTCTGCAAAGCGACGTGACAATACCCTGAGGAAATACACGCAAATCTGTGGAGCGAGCCGGCTGTTGTCTTGAGCCAACTCACGCCCGAGTAATTTTGATGTAATTTAATCAATTCGGTCATGTTATGCCGAAAAGAAACAATTTCTATACTTTCCAGAAATTCTATTGGGTTCCGTTCCTTATGACTGTACCATTCCTACCAAACTTTCAAACGACGAACCTTATTTACTCCGCAGTTTTCCAAATTAATAACAGGGATGCATGCTGATGAATGTAATGGAACGGATTCCCCAGTATGCTTTAAATAGCAGCCAATCGCCGACGCGGACAACGGCCAGCATTACCGAGTACATGTATCACATGCGTGCACGGTGTTTACAACTGCGCGCGTGACATTTGAATGCTTGCAATCGTGCTGCACAATGCACTGCAAGCGTCCTGATTGGTCCAGCCGAGGCGACAGGATTTCTGTCGCTAGTCCCACCGCCAAATGGGGCCTTTTTCAACAGGGCCATGTACGCAGGAGTTGGGGAGTGCGTTAAAGGGGCACTGTTGCAAGAGGATGCAGGTTGGGGACTTTGACCATTTAAATACAAATTTATGTGCATAAATAGCAAATCGCGCATTTTTTTGCACACGAGTCGGAATTTTTGTCACCTAAATTTTGCCCCAGGGGTGGGGATTTTGTCACGCAAAAAGTGACAATCCCCACCTCTTAGGTGGGGTGGCCCGGGGGGAGGGGGGGAGGGGGAGGGGGAGGGAGTGGTTGGAGAAACAATTGATAGGTGCATAATTTCTACTCACATTATTTCTAAACACAGGACGCAAAAGTAATTTGCATTTATAAGGCAAGACCCACGTGCAATACAGGCAACCAAAAGTCGTTTGCATGTGAAAACCCAGGACGGAAAGTCGTTTGCATGTGAAAGGCATTGCCCACGTGCAATGAAGGCAACCAAAAGTCGTTTGCATGTGAAAACCCAGGACGGAAAGTAATTTCCATTTGAAAGGCAAGACCCACGTGCAATACAGGCAACCAAAAGTCGTTTGCATGTGAAAACCCTGGACGGAAAGTCGTTTGCATTTGAAAGGCAAGACCCACGTACGATGCAGGTAACCAAAAGTCGTTTGCATGTGAAAACCCAGGACGAAAAGTGGTTTGCATGTCAAAGGCAAGACATAATGCATGTATTATTCGTGCAGGTAACTCACTGAAAGCTATCGTTGTTCTCTCTATTGAGAACCCCTGTACCTCAAATACCCCGGTTAAAAATGGCCCAGGCGCTGCGAGTACAGATTACCAGAGAGGAAAGGAATCTGATTTTAGCAGGTTATCTAATCCATATAGGCCTCATAGACCACGTCATCTTTTGTTGGTTGCCCAGGCAATTGGCTCTAAACTAAATATCACTGAACCGTGCTTCTGTGCTTTTGCAATGGTACTTTTTCCGACGGCCATGTTAGTTTACAGCCAATTGCCATGGCAAGCACGTCACACTTGGGCTGTCTATTGGGGCTTGGTGGTGATCCACGTGAGAAACCACTTAGACCCACAAGGTAACATTGCCCAGTTGTACCTCCATCGCAACAATTAATGGACAATTACGGAGAAGGGTACGGGATGCCATAAATCGAGATTTTGACAAAATGGAAAGGTATGACAAAATTGAAGGTATTTTTTTTCGTTTTGATTGGACAAAGTATTTAAGGAAATTACATTCTGGAATCGACAGATAATTCAATTCCAAGATATGCTTTCAAAAAATCCCCCCACTGGAAATTTAGTTTTGGTCTTGCCTTTCAAATGCAAACGACTTTCCGTCCTGGGTTTTCACATGCAAACGACTTTTGGTTACCTGCATCGTACGTGGGTCTTGCCTTTCATATGCAAACTACTTTCAATCAAACTTCACACCACCAGCGACAAAAGCCAGGCCCCCAGACTTGCTAACGCCAGGAACCAAATTACTAAGTATGAAACAAAGACCCCCTTGTCCTATAAGTCATTTGAAGCTCATAAAATGGCCTCAAATTTAATATATTGCTTTGTCAGGGAAAATGATGGTTTTGAAGAAAAACAAAATATTTTGATAAACAAAAAATATTTTGTGCGTTTTGCAAATCTACAAGATGACCTAAAATTGCTGTTTAGTCCAAAATTTGTGAATAATTTTCGCCAAAAAGGCCCTCAAATGTTCTCCAAATGTTCATACATGTTCTCCAAACGGATTTTGCACCAAAAAACCTCATCTAGGACCCAAAATTTCATTTGAATTCCTGGTCCAGTTTTATTTTTCGAACCGCTATAGCGTCGTCTGCTAGCGAGAAAAGACTGTCGTTTGCAAATAGTCAGGTCCTTTTGGACTGGAAACCAAATTATTTCTATGCCCGTTATCTCTACGAGACTCCGACCGGCGTGGTGTGGAGTCATCGGCATACATTGATCATTGTGGTACACCGACACTTATAGACAAGGATTTGACTGCGATCACTGAGATAGGACTTAAACCAGTTTATTACCGAAATCGACATGTTCAGCTTTTCTAGTTTTTCTAAAAGAATGTTATGGTCAACGCAGTCAAATGCCTCACTGAAATCTAGTAAAACTGTTCCGGTCATTCTCCCGTGATCTATAGCTTGAAGACACTCGTTTGTTAAATCGTTTGGTGTACTTTCGTGTACTTTCTTTTGAGTGCAAAGGCCAAAATCCTGATTGACAAACAGGAATTAAATTGTTTTCATCAAGGTACGAGTACATGTTTGAGTGTATCCATCTTTCTAGGATTTTAGAGATAATCGGCAAGATTGATGGGTAATTACATGAGTTGCACTTATCGCCTCCTTTATGATTAGGTGTAACTGAAGCATGTTTCCATGCCATGGGATACTGTTCATTTATTATCGAGAGGTTAAATATATGCGTTAAAGACTTAGTAATAAAAGGTGCAGCCATTTTAATCATATTAACGCTAATACCATCTGGGCCTGTCGCTTTCCCAACCGACAAAGATGCAATTTGCTTTTGAACAAACTAGGAGAGAACAATGTTCGTAATCTGGTGAAGAAACAAGGGAATGGTCGTGAGAATCATTGGCCTCATTTGAACTTGTGTGATTCTCAGCGGCCATACGTACACCAATAATTGTCGAAAATATTCATTGAAATTATTTGCGATGTCGGTAGGGTCATCAACATACATGTATTCTCCATTTGAGGAGATGATTGAACTCGGGACACATTTTTGTTTATTGGGAAGGACTTCTTTAAGTTTCTTTCACAAGAATGATGAGTTGTCTTTATTTTCTTCAATTGCCGAAGTGAAATATTCGCTTTTCTTTTTTTCTGACTTTGTTAGTAACAGCATTTCTGAACCTTTTGTACATATCCCAATTTTTCGATGAGCGCGACTTTTTAGCTACATTATGTGCATGATCTCGCTGGCGCATTAGTTGGAGCAATTCTCCATCAAGCCATGGTATAGTGCCGCTTCGAGCACGCTTGGACTTGATTGGAGCATTTAAAATCGAGTGCCAGATAAACCACGCTTCGTCAACATGTTGACAGTTAACAACATACTCCCATGGAGCATTGCCAACGACACTGCGGGCATGCGTGCCTGTTTATTAACCCTTTGCGGACATGTTTTATCTTGCCGAAAGTTAGTTTAACAACCAACACATGGTATTTAGGCAAGCTTCAGTGCAAGGCCGAGGCTAGAGCTGTCGGCTGGCTTTAAGGGGTTGACAGGAGTAATTTTTTATTAAATAGACTTATGTCCATATTTAAATGTTCATATTTAAATATTTGTTATTCAGATTCATTGTTATACCGTATTTGTGTTTTTTGAAAATATAATTTGACCATAAAGCCACGAAATAAATTTAATAAATTTGGAATCTGACGTATACGAGTCACACCATGAACATTGGGCTTAATCACTCAATTTTTCTTTCCATTTTTTGTTACAGTGGCGGAAGCTAATTTGCATATTTGTCAGCAAATTCGCATACTTTGCATATATGTCAGCTAATTTACATATTTGTCTAAACACCTACTTGAGAAAGATGTTTATCGTGTTCTCTGGCCATGACCATAAAAACGTATTTTTCATAAAATGTACATCACTGTATATACTTATAGTATACCTACACAGTTGTATTGTTAAGACGGTTTTCCAAATGGTGGCCGCTAATTTGCATATCTGTGTTCACATTATTAATTCATAAACATGTTTATCGTGTACTGTGACCACAGTACACCTAAATATAAAGTTACATTAAAAAGTAGCATTGTTTCTAATAGCGGCAGGGAATTTGCATATTATGCAAATTGACACTTTCCACTAAATATATTTTCGTAAAATTTGAGTATGGTGTTCAGGAGACTTTACTGAAATGCATAGAACTTTAAACAATCTGTTGCAATTAGTGGTGGGTGTAGCCATAATTTGACTGGACTATACATTTTGGGGGCTAAAAGGTGAGTACAAATCAGCATAATCAACACGACAGCAAAGAGTTGATGTGCATGCGAGTACACCCGGTGGTCATCAGAGGTCAAGTGGCAAACACAGAAAGGGCGACGCGCGACGGAAGAATGGCAGATATGGAATTCCATAATACTTGGAGAAGTGTCCCTTTAACTCCTTAATTAGGTAGTAAATAATTTGCGGCTGAAGCTGAAACCAAAATTAAGTGTGCCCGGGAGTAGAATCTATTACAAAATGCATAACAAGTTGTAAATTTGTACAAAATGAAAGGAACAAATTGTTTTAAAGACGTGTGTTCGAAATTCTTCCCTTTTTGGCTACTTAGAGAAGGGTCCCTTTAACTCATTAATTAGGTAGTAAATAATTTGCGGCTGAGGTTGAAACCAAAATTAAGTGTGCCCGAGAGTAGAATCTATTAGAAAATGCCGGAAAAGTTGTAAATTTGTAGAAAATGAAAGGAACAAATTGTTTTAAATACGTGTGTTCGAAATTCTTCACTTTTTAGCAACTTGGAGAAGGGTCCCTTTAACTCCTTAATTAGGTAGTAAATAATTTGCGGCTGAAGCTGAAACCAAAATTAAGTGTGCCCAGGAGTAGAATCTATTAGAAAATGCATAACAAGTTGTAAATTTGTACAAAATGAAAGGAACAAATTGTTTTAAAGACGTGTGTTCGAAATTCTTCACCTTTTCGCTACTTGGAGAAGGGTCCCTTTAACTCATTAATTAGGTAGTAAATAATTTGCGGCTGAAGCTGAAACCAAAATTAAGTGTGCCCGGGAGTAGAATCTATTAGAAAATGCATAAAAAGTTTTAAATTTGTAGAAAATGAAAGGAACAAATTGTTTTAAAGACGTGTGTTCGAAATTCTTCACTTTTTAGCAACTTGGAGAAGGATCCCTTTAACTCCTTAATTAGGTAGTAAATAATTTGCGGCTGAAGCTGAAACCAAAATTAAGTGTGCCCGGGAGTAGAATCTATTAGAAAATGCATAAAAAGTTGTAATTTTGTACAAAATGAAAGGAACAAATTGTTTTAAAGACGTGTGTTCGAAATTCTTCACTTTTTCGCTACTTAGAGAAGGGTCCCTTTAACTCATTAATTAGGTAGTAAATAATTTGCGGCTGAGGCTGAAACCAAAATTAAGTGTGCCCGAGAGTAGAATCTATTAGAAAATGCGGGAAAAGTTGTAAATTTGTAGAAAATGAAAGGAACAAATTGTTTTAAAGACGTGTGTTCGAAATTCTTCACTTTTTAGCAACTTGGAGAAGGGTCCCTTTAACTCCTTAATTAGGTAGTAAATAATTTGCGGCTGAGTCTGAAACCAAAATTAAGTGTGCCCGAGAGTAGAATCTATTAGAAAATGCCGGAAAAGTTGTAAATTTGTAGAAAATGAAAGGAACAAATTGTTTTAAAGACGTGTGTTCGAAATTCTTCACTTTTTAGCAACTTGGAGAAGGGTCCCTTTAACTCCTTAATTAGGTAGTAAATAATTTGCGGCTGAGTCTGAAACCAAAATTAAGTGTGCCCGAGAGTAGAATCTATTAGAAAATGCCGGAAAAGTTGTAAATTTGTAGAAAATGAAAGGAACAAATTGTTTTAAAGACGTGTGTTCGAAATTCTTCACTTTTTAGCAACTTGGAGAAGGGTCCCTTTAACTCATTAATTAGGTAGTAAATAATTTGCGGCTGAGGCTGAAACCAAAATTAAGTGTGCCCGAGAGTAGAATCTATTAGAAAATGCCGGAAAAGTTGTAAATTTGTAGAAAATGAAAGGAACAAATTGTTTTAAAGACGTGTGTTCGAAATTCTTCACCTTTTCGCTACTTGGAGAAGGGTCCCTTTAACTCATTAATTAGGTAGTAAATAATTTGCGGCTGAGGCTGAAACCAAAATTAAGTGTGCCCGAGAGTAGAATCTATTAGAAAATGCCGGAAAAGTTGTAAATTTGTACAAAATGAAAGGAACAAATCGTTTTAAAGACGTGTGTTCGAAATTCTTCACCTTTTCGCTACTTGGAGAAGGGTCCCTTTAACTCATTAATTAGGTAGTAAATAATTTGCGGCTGAAGCGGAAACCAAAATTAAGTGTGCCCGGGAGTAGAATCTATTAGAAAATGCATAAAAAGTTTTAAATTTGTAGAAAATGAAAGGAACAAATTGTTTTAAAGACGTGTGTTCGAAATTCTTCACTTTTTAGCAACTTGGAGAAGGGTCCCTTTAACTCCTTAATTAGGTAGTAAATAATTTGCGGCTGAAGCTGAAACCAAAATTAAGTGTGCCCGAGAGTAGAATCTATTAGAAAATGCCGGAAAAGTTGTAAATTTGTAGAAAATGAAAGGAACAAATTGTTTTAAATACGTGTGTTCGAAATTCTTCACTTTTTAGCAACTTGGAGAAGGGTCCCTTTAACTCATTAATTAGGTAGTAAATAATTTGCGGCTGAGGCTGAAACCAAAATTAAGTGTGCCCGGGAGTAGAATCTATTAGAAAATGCATAAAAAGTTTTAAATTTGTAGAAAATGAAAGGAACAAATTGTTTTAAAGACGTGTGTTCGAAATTATTCACTTTTTAGCAACTTGGAGAAGGGTCCCTTTAACTCATTAATTAGGTAGTAAATAATTTGCGGCTGAGGCTGAAACCAAAATTAAGTGTGCCCGAGAGTAGAATCTATTAGAAAATGCCGGAAAAGTTGTAAATTTGTAGAAAATGAAAGGAACAAATTGTTTTAAAGACGTGTGTTCGAAATTCTTCACCTTTTCGCTACTTGGAGAAGGGTCCCTTTAACTCATTAATTAGGTAGTAAATAATTTGCGGCTGAGGCTGAAACCAAAATTAAGTGTGCCCGAGAGTAGAATCTATTAGAAAATGCCGGAAAAGTTGTAAATTTGTAGAAAATGAAAGGAACAAATTGTTTTAAATACGTGTGTTCGAAATTCTTCACTTTTTAGCAACTTGGAGAAGGGTCCCTTTAACTCATTAATTAGGTAGTAAATAATTTGCGGCTGAGGCTGAAACCAAAATTAAGTGTGCCCGGGAGTAGAATCTATTAGAAAATGCATAAAAAGTTTTAAATTTGTAGAAAATGAAAGGAACAAATTGTTTTAAAGACGTGTGTTCGAAATTATTCACTTTTTAGCAACTTGGAGAAGGGTCCCTTTAACTCATTAATTAGGTAGTAAATAATTTGCGGCTGAGGCTGAAACCAAAATTAAGTGTGCCCGAGAGTAGAATCTATTAGAAAATGCCGGAAAAGTTGTAAATTTGTAGAAAATGAAAGGAACAAATTGTTTTAAAGACGTGTGTTCGAAATTCTTCACCTTTTCGCTACTTGGAGAAGGGTCCCTTTAACTCATTAATTAGGTAGTAAATAATTTGCGGCTGAGGCTGAAACCAAAATTAAGTGTGCCCGAGAGTAGAATCTATTAGAAAATGCCGTAAAAGTTGTAAATTTGTACAAAATGAAAGGAACAAATCGTTTTAAAGACGTGTGTTCGAAATTCTTCACCTTTTCGCTACTTGGAGAAGGGTCCCTTTAACTCATTAATTAGGTAGTAAATAATTTGCGGCTGAAGCTGAAACCAAAATTAAGTGTGCCCGGGAGTAGAATCTATTAGAAAATGCATAAAAAGTTTTAAATTTGTAGAAAATGAAAGGAACAAATTGTTTTAAAGACGTGTGTTCGAAATTCTTCACTTTTTAGCAACTTGGAGAAGGGTCCCTTTAACTCCTTAATTAGGTAGTAAATAATTTGCGGCTGAAGCTGAAACCAAAATTAAGTGTGCCCGAGAGTAAAATCTATTAGAAAATGCCTACAATGTTGTAATTTTGTACAAAATGAAAGGAACAAATTGTTTTAAAGACGTGTGTTCGAAATTCTTCACTTTTTCGCTACTTAGAGAAGGGTCCCTTTAACTCATTAATTAGGTAGTAAATAATTTGCGGCTGAGGCTGAAACCAAAATTAAGTGTGCCCGGGAGTAGAATCTATTAGAAAATGCATAAAAAGTTTTAAATTTGTAGAAAATGAAAGGAACAAATTGTTTTAAAGACGTGTGTTCGAAATTCTTCACTTTTTAGCAACTTGGAGAAGGGTCCCTTTAACTCCTTAATTAGGTAGTAAATAATTTGCGGCTGAAGCTGAAACCAAAATTAAGTGTGCCCGGGAGTAGAATCTATTAGAAAATGCATAAAAAGTTGTAATTTTGTACAAAATGAAAGGAACAAATTGTTTTAAAGACGTGTGTTCGAAATTCTTCACTTTTTCGCTACTTAGAGAAGGGTCCCTTTAACTCATTAATTAGGTAGTAAATAATTTGCGGCTGAGGCTGAAACCAAAATTAAGTGTGCCCGGGAGTAGAATCTATTAGAAAATGCATAAAAAGTTTTAAATTTGTAGAAAATGAAAGGAACAAATTGTTTTAAAGACGTGTGTTCGAAATTCTTCACTTTTTAGCAACTTGGAGAAGGGTCCCTTTAACTCCTTAATTAGGTAGTAAATAATTTGCGGCTGAAGCTGAAACCAAAATTAAGTGTGCCCGGGAGTAGAATCTATTAGAAAATGCATAAAAAGTTGTAATTTTGTACAAAATGAAAGGAACAAATTGTTTTAAAGACGTGTGTTCGAAATTCTTCACTTTTTCGCTACTTAGAGAAGGGTCCCTTTAACTCATTAATTAGGTAGTAAATAATTTGCGGCTGAGGCTGAAACCAAAATTAAGTGTGCCCGGGAGTAGAATCTATTAGAAAATGCATAAAAAGTTTTAAATTTGTAGAAAATGAAAGAAACAAATTGTTTTAAAGACGTGTGTTCGAAATTCTTCACTTTTTAGCAACTTGGAGAAGGGTCCCTTTAACTCCTTAATTAGGTAGTAAATAATTTGCGGCTGAAGCTGAAACCAAAATTAAGTGTGCCCGAGAGTAAAATCTATTAGAAAATGCCTACAAAGTTGTAATTTTGTACAAAATGAAAGGAACAAATTGTTTTAAAGACGTGTGTTCGAAATTCTTCACTTTTTCGCTACTTAGAGAAGGGTCCCTTTAACTCATTAATTAGGTAGTAAATAATTTGCGGCTGAGGCTGAAACCAAAATTAAGTGTGCCCGGGAGTAGAATCTATTAGAAAATGCATAAAAAGTTTTAAATTTGTAGAAAATGAAAGGAACAAATTGTTTTAAAGACGTGTGTTCGAAATTATTCACTTTTTAGCAACTTGGAGAAGGGTCCATTTAACTCCTTAATTAGGTAGTAAATAATTTGCGGCTGAAGCTGAAACCAAAATTAAGTGTGCCCGGGAGTAGAATCTATTAGAAAATGCATAAAAAGTTGTAATTTTGTACAAAATGAAAGGAACAAATTGTTTTAAAGACGTGTGTTCGAAATTCTTCACTTTTTCGCTACTTAGAGAAGGGTCCCTTTAACTCATTAATTAGGTAGTAAATAATTTGCGGCTGAGGCTGAAACCAAAATTAAGTGTGCCCGGGAGTAGAATCTATTAGAAAATGCATAAAAAGTTTTAAATTTGTAGAAAATGAAAGGAACAAATTGTTTTAAAGACGTGTGTTCGAAATTCTTCACTTTTTAGCAACTTGGAGAAGGGTCCCTTTAACTCCTTAATTAGGTAGTAAATAATTTGCGGCTGAAGCTGAAACCAAAATTAAGTGTGCCCGGGAGTAGAATCTATTAGAAAATGCATAAAAAGTTGTAATTTTGTACAAAATGAAAGGAACAAATTGTTTTAAAGACGTGTGTTCGAAATTCTTCACTTTTTCGCTACTTAGAGAAGGGTCCCTTTAACTCATTAATTAGGTAGTAAATAATTTGCGGCTGAGGCTGAAACCAAAATTAAGTGTGCCCGGGAGTAGAATCTATTAGAAAATGCATAAAAAGTTTTAAATTTGTAGAAAATGAAAGGAACAAATTGTTTTAAAGACGTGTGTTCGAAATTCTTCACTTTTTAGCAACTTGGAGAAGGGTCCCTTTAACTCCTTAATTAGGTAGTAAATAATTTGCGGCTGAAGCTGAAACCAAAATTAAGTGTGCCCGGGAGTAGAATCTATTAGAAAATGCATAAAAAGTTGTAATTTTGTACAAAATGAAAGGAACAAATTGTTTTAAAGACGTGTGTTCGAAATTCTTCACTTTTTCGCTACTTAGAGAAGGGTCCCTTTAACTCATTAATTAGGTAGTAAATAATTTGCGGCTGAGGCTGAAACCAAAATTAAGTGTGCCCGAGAGTAGAATCTATTAGAAAATGCCGGAAAAGTTGTAAATTTGTAGAAAATGAAAGGAACAAATTGTTTTAAAGACGTGTGTTCGAAATTCTTCACTTTTTAGCAACTTGGAGAAGGGTCCCTTTAACTCCTTAATTAGGTAGTAAATAATTTGCGGCTGAAGCTGAAACCAAAATTAAGTGTGCCCGGGAGTAGAATCTATTAGAAAATGCCTGAAAAGTTGTAAATTTGTACAAAATGAAAGGAACAAATTGTTTTAAAGACGTGTGTTCGAAAATTTGGGTAAAAATCTTTACTTTTTCGCTACTTGGAGAAGGGTCCCTTTAACTCGTTAATTGGGTACTACATAATTTGCGGCTGAGGCTGAAACCAAAATTAAGTGTGCCCGACAGTAGAGTGTATTAGAAAATGCCTGAAAAGTTGTACATTTGTACAAAATGAAAGGAACAAATTGTTCTGAAGACGTGCGTTTTGAATTTTCAGCCACTTTGGGAAGGATCCCTTTAAAACGTTAATTATGTACTAATTAATGAGTGGCTGAAGCCGAAAGCAAAATTAGGTGTGTCCTGGATCAAAATCAATGATAAGTTTTTTAAGTTGAGGAAGAGTCTGTTAAGACATGTAGGAAAATGAGGAAATTTTTTAGACTTTAGTCCCGGATGACAAACATCCTGTGGTGTATGTATTCTAATTTTACATCATTTTCGAATGTGCGGCTGAATCGGCGGCTGGATCGGCGGCTGAATGAGCGGGCCGCTCATTCGGCCGAATCGGCGGCTCACTTCAACTAGGTGTCATGATGTACATGTATGTAGGAGCGTTATCGGTTTTCTTCAATACAATGGCTACCTGAATGTCACGAATGCATGAAGAAGTCATCACATCTCTGTAATCTGCAAAGCAGGTGCCGCGCCGTGCACAACGCAAAACGTCAAGACACGGTAATATTTTTATACATGTAAGCTCGCTCAGATCAGCTCTCAAAATTTGCTTAGCACAGGATTTATTTGGGCACAACTATAGAATACAGGGCCCACTATACTTCAATCTCAACGTCTCCGGAGACGGAGTCACCGTCACGCACTGACGCACATTCATATATTGCGCCCTCTCTAGAATGAAATCAAAACATTCACAGACGTCTCCCGTCTCCGCGTCTCCGCGTCACCAGATACCCTCTTGCCCAGAATAATCGAGTCACACACGTCACGCACTTACACATTCATATATTGCGCCCTCTTTAGAATGAACTGTTCAAGCCTATATTGCGCCCTCTTTGGAATGAACTGTTCAAGCGGCGCGCTCGGAAACAATCCCGTCGCCGGAGACGGAGTCGCGCACTTCTTTTATTTTAATTACCGACGAACTAATCCCCCAACTCCCCCCCCCCCCCCCCCCCCCCCCCCCCCCCAATGGCGGCACGAGAGGGATGTTTTAAAAAAGGTAAATAAAGACCGGAAACAGTGACGTTTTTATTCAAAGTACTTAGTTCGGTGTCCAGAGAGGGCGCTTTTCTTTTAATTACCGACGGGATACTCCCACAGTGGATACCCCCCTCAAATTCAAAACATTCACAGCCGTCTCCCGTCTCCGCGTCTCCGCCTCTCCAGAGACCCTCTTGCCCAGAAAAATGGCGGCACGAGAGGGATGTTTTTAAAAAGGTAAATAAAGACAGGAAACAGTGACGTTTTTATTCAAAGTACTTTGGTGTCCAGAGAGGGCGCTTTTCTTTTAATTACCGACGGGATACCCCCCTCGAATTCAAAACATTCACAGCCGTCTCCCGTCTCCGCGTCTCCGCCTCTCCAGAGACCCTCTTGCCAAGAAAAATGGCTGCACGAGAGGGATGTTTTAAAAAAGGTAAATAAAGACCGGAAACAGTGACGTTTTTATTCAAAGTATTTTGGTGTCCAGAGAGGGCGCTTTTCTTTTAATTACCGTCGGGATACCCCCCTCGAATTCAAAACATTCACAGCCGTCTCCCGTCTCCGCGTCTCCGCGTCTCCAGAGACCCTCTTGCCAAGAAAAATGGCGGCACGAGAGGGATGTTTTTAAAAAGGTAAATAAAGACCGGAAACAGTGACGTTTTTATTCAAAGTATTTTGGTGTCCAGAGAGGGCGCTTTTCTTTTAATTACCGACGGGATACCCCCCTCGAATTCAAAACATTCACAGCCGTCTCCCGTCTCCGCGTCTCCGCCTCTCCAGAGACCCTCTTGCCAAGAAAAATGGCTGCACGAGAGGGATGTTTTAAAAAAGGTAAATAAAGACCGGAAACAGTGACGTTTTTATTCAAAGTATTTTGGTGTCCAGAGAGGGCGCTTTTCTTTTAATTACCGTCGGGATACCCCCCTCGAATTCAAAACATTCACAGCCGTCTCCCGTCTCCGCGTCTCCGCGTCTCCAGAGACCCTCTTGCCAAGAAAAATGGCGGCACGAGAGGGATGTTTTTAAAAAGGTAAATAAAGACCGGAAACAGTGACGTTTTTATTCAAAGTATTTTGGTGTCCAGAGAGGGCGCTTTTCTTTTAATTACCGTCGGGATACCCCCCTCGAATTCAAAACATTCACAGCCGTCTCCCGTCTCCGCGTCTCCGCGTCTCCAGAGACCCTCTTGCCAAGAAAAATGGCGGCACGAGAGGGATGTTTTAAAAAAGGTAAATAAAGACCGGAAACAGTGACGTTTTTATTCAAAGTATTTTGGTGTCCAGAGAGGGCGCTTTTCTTTTAATTACCGTCGGGATACCCCCCTCGAATTCAAAACATTCACAGCCGTCTCCCGTCTCCGCGTCTCCAGAGACACTCTTGCCCAGAGAAATGGCGGCACGAGAGGGATGTTTTAAAAAAGGTAAATAAAGACAGGAAACAGTGACGTTTTTATTCAAAGTATTTTGGTGTCCAGAGAGGGCGCTTTTCTTTTAATTACCGTCGGGATACCCCCCTCGAATTCAAAACATTCACAGCCGTCTCCCGTCTCCGCGTCTCCGCGTCTCCAGAGACCCTCTTGCCAAGAAAAATGGCGGCACGAGAGGGATGTTTTAAAAAAGGTAAATAAAGACCGGAAACAGTGACGTTTTTATTCAAAGTATTTTGGTGTCCAGAGAGGGCGCTTTTCTTTTAATTACCGTCGGGATACCCCCCTCGAATTCAAAACGTTCACAGCCGTCTCCCGTCTCCGCGTCTCCAGAGACCCTCTTGCCAAGAAAAATGGCGGCACGAGAGGGATGTTTTAAAAAAGGTAAATAAAGACAGGAAACAGTGACGTTTTTATTCAAAGTACTTCGGTGTCCAGAGAGGGCGCTTTTCTTTTAATTACCGACAGGATACCCCCCTCCAATTTAAAACATTCACAGCCGTCTCCTGTCTCCGCGTCTCCGCGTCTCCAGAGACCCTCTTGCCAAGAAAAATGGCGGCACGAGAGGGATGTTTTAAAAAAGGTAAATAAAGACCGGAAACAGTGACGTTTTTATTCAAAGTATTTTGGTGTCCAGAGAGGGCGCTTTTCTTTTAATTACCGTCGGGATACCCCCCTCGAATTCAAAACATTCACAGCCGTCTCCCGTCTCCGCGTCTCCAGAGACACTCTTGCCCAGAGAAATGGCGGCACGAGAGGGATGTTTTAAAAAAGGTAAATAAAGACAGGAAACAGTGACGTTTTTATTCAAAGTATTTTGGTGTCCAGAGAGGGCGCTTTTCTTTTAATTACCGTCGGGATACCCCCCTCGAATTCAAAACATTCACAGCCGTCTCCCGTCTCCGCGTCTCCGCGTCTCCAGAGACCCTCTTGCCAAGAAAAATGGCGGCACGAGAGGGATGTTTTAAAAAAGGTAAATAAAGACCGGAAACAGTGACGTTTTTATTCAAAGTATTTTGGTGTCCAGAGAGGGCGCTTTTCTTTTAATTACCGTCGGGATACCCCCCTCGAATTCAAAACGTTCACAGCCGTCTCCCGTCTCCGCGTCTCCAGAGACCCTCTTGCCAAGAAAAATGGCGGCACGAGAGGGATGTTTTAAAAAAGGTAAATAAAGACAGGAAACAGTGACGTTTTTATTCAAAGTACTTCGGTGTCCAGAGAGGGCGCTTTTCTTTTAATTACCGACAGGATACCCCCCTCCAATTTAAAACATTCACAGCCGTCTCCTGTCTCCGCGTCTCCGCGTCTCCAGAGATCCTCTTGCCAAGAAAAATGGCGGCACGAGAGGGATGTTTTAAAAAAGGTAAATAAAGACCGGAAACAGTGACGTTTTTATTCAAAGTATTTTGGTGTCCAGAGAGGGCGCTTTTCTTTTAATTACCGTCGGGATACCCCCCTCGAATTCAAAACATTCACAGCCGTCTCCCGTCTCCGCGTCTCCAGAGACACTCTTGCCCAGAGAAATGGCGGCACGAGAGGGATGTTTTAAAAAAGGTAAATAAAGACAGGAAACAGTGACGTTTTTATTCAAAGTATTTTGGTGTCCAGAGAGGGCGCTTTTCTTTTAATTACCGTCGGGATACCCCCCTCGAATTCAAAACATTCACAGCCGTCTCCCGTCTCCGCGTCTCCGCGTCTCCAGAGACCCTCTTGCCAAGAAAAATGGCGGCACGAGAGGGATGTTTTAAAAAAGGTAAATAAAGACCGGAAACAGTGACGTTTTTATTCAAAGTATTTTGGTGTCCAGAGAGGGCGCTTTTCTTCTAATTACCGTCGGGATACCCCCCTCGAATTCAAAACGTTCACAGCCGTCTCCCGTCTCCGCGTCTCCAGAGACCCTCTTGCCAAGAAAAATGGCGGCACGAGAGGGATGTTTTAAAAAAGGTAAATAAAGACAGGAAACAGTGACGTTTTTATTCAAAGTACTTCGGTGTCCAGAGAGGGCGCTTTTCTTTTAATTACCGACAGGATACCCCCCTCCAATTTAAAACATTCACAGCCGTCTCCTGTCTCCGCGTCTCCGCGTCTCCAGAGATCCTCTTGCCAAGAAAAATGGCGGCACGAGAGGGATGTTTTAAAAAAGGTAAATAAAGACCGGAAACAGTGACGTTTTTATTCAAAGTATTTTGGTGTCCAGAGAGGGCGCTTTTCTTTTAATTACCGTCGGGATACCCCCCTCGAATTCAAAACATTCACAGCCGTCTCCCGTCTCCGCGTCTCCAGAGACACTCTTGCCCAGAGAAATGGCGGCACGAGAGGGATGTTTTAAAAAAGGTAAATAAAGACAGGAAACAGTGACGTTTTTATTCAAAGTATTTTGGTGTCCAGAGAGGGCGCTTTTCTTTTAATTACCGTCGGGATACCCCCCTCGAATTCAAAACATTCACAGCCGTCTCCCGTCTCCGCGTCTCCGCGTCTCCAGAGACCCTCTTGCCAAGAAAAATGGCGGCACGAGAGGGATGTTTTAAAAAAGGTAAATAAAGACCGGAAACAGTGACGTTTTTATTCAAAGTATTTTGGTGTCCAGAGAGGGCGCTTTTCTTTTAATTACCGTCGGGATACCCCCCTCGAATTCAAAACGTTCACAGCCGTCTCCCGTCTCCGCGTCTCCAGAGACCCTCTTGCCAAGAAAAATGGCGGCACGAGAGGGATGTTTTAAAAAAGGTAAATAAAGACAGGAAACAGTGACGTTTTTATTCAAAGTACTTCGGTGTCCAGAGAGGGCGCTTTTCTTTTAATTATCGACAGGATACGCCCCTCCAATTCAAAACATTCACAGCCGTCTTCAGAGTGTCCCTTCTCGGACACTTTGTACTTCGGAGATTTTTTATAAATAAAAGTAGAATAAAGCCCGATCCGGTAACGAATTCACGGCACATTGGTGCTTTCGACCACCAGAGGGCGCTTATCTCCCGTATCGCCGTCTCTGCTACCGGTAGATGTTCGATCACATCGTCTACGACGTCTCCATGACTTTGAAAAGGTGCTGTCGCGTGGGCCCTGTATTCTATAGTTACTCCTTTATTTGCTTTATAAAATGGATTACAGGCCAAAATTATACGCCAACTTGTGTTCTTCGCAAGAGTAGGAGAATACCTTTCAATACAGTATCACTTACGATTTTGGCTGGTAATCCATTTTTGCAAAATAAAGAAAACAAATCCTGTGCTAAGCAAATTGTTGTGCTTAGCACTAGCAGCGCCATGACATTGGCCACTGGTTATGACTGTGTCACTCGCGATCGCGTCACAGAGTCTCACAGCCGGTTCAGCCTCTCACTCGACTCTCATCACGTCACCTCATCGATCAGCCCTCTCTGTGTAAAAATGTAACTGCATGATTGTGTTGTTGCTGTGTCATTTTGTATGTTTTATCTCCTGCTCTAGACTTAGGTAGCACCGCGCCAGTATCACAACCGGAGGAAGGGAAACTTAATATCAGTCATTTGTCAGTGAGGACTCAAACTCCCAAAATGGAGAAATTCTCTCCTTCTGGCGAATTCTCCTTATCGGGTGACTTTTTTCCCCTCGATGCAGAGAATTTCATCCGATCGGGAGAATGATATTCTTCGGAAACCATTTGCGCACGTGTCCGCTCATTTGCGCATGCATAGAATTGGCTAAAATGGAATTGGGCGAAGCGAGGTAAGTTTTGCAAAAAACCAATGAAAATCTATGTAAATTTGGATTTTTGCCGACAATTTGGCACCAAAGTATTAAAAGACAATCGTTTCTGGTGTAGTTTGTGGTCTGTGCCTAAGGATGGAACAGTTTTCATGATGATTACTGCAGATTTTATGCCTGGATTTCTCCTATGGTGGCATCCTTGTATATATTGTAAAGCATCTGCATCACTGGGGTCACATGACAAGGCAAATTTTAAGGCCATATAGGTCATTCTATAAATTTGGGGTCCAATTTTTCTGTCCCCTGTTACGTCTGACATCTTGTAAAATGTTGTATTTTGTAAATTCAGGACATATTCTTTAAATGCTTTCTATAGCAAAGAGTGATTAGATAAAGTACATGTACAATTCATAAAAATATGTTTTGAAGGCATTTTTAATAATACTTGTACGGCAAATAGCAGTATGTCAGGTGTAACAGGGACAGAAATGTCACACGTTGGACCCCAAATTTATAGAATGACCCATATGTTCTGATACACAGTAGAGGCGCACGTAAAAAAACGGGGACATCCCGAATTCGAGGACTGTCCCCTTTTATGGGGACAACTGACATGGAACTGTCCTGCCTTTCCAAGACTGTCGGGTTTTGGGGGACAGTGGTGACGCAATCTGATTATATGCAGCATGCCAAACCGAATTGAAACACTAACAAAAAAACACAAAAGGCTTTGACGCGCAGGGTTGAAAGTGATGCGTGCTAACGATATATATATATTTTTTTGTGTTTTTAAGAAAAAAAACAGCTTTGATGCGCCGGGTTGAAAGTGACGCGCGCTAACGCTAAACAGAGTTCTTTTTTTTTTAACCTTACTTAGAGTTGACAAAAATTCTGTTGATAGCAATTGACATGGTAACAAACACCACATGATTTTTTTCCTGTTTAAAGAAAACCTTTGTTTGAGAAATTGCAAACTGAAGGTGCTTTTTTTTTTTTAATGTTTACATTTTTTTTACCATTTATCCAACACAAACACCACGCATGGATTTTTAAGTATTAAGGCATGTTCCCATTGGACTTTCTTTTCCGCTGCCTCGCGGGAAGTTACCGCGACCTTCGGTAACATTCCTTCGTGTAATCTTCCCATGCGTTCCCATTTGCAATTGTTTTCAGTGCCCATGCGGAAAGCTACCGCGACCTTGCAGTAAACTTTTGCCGTGCACGCCCATAGTTTACTGCAGGGTCGTGTTCATTTTACAGGGCGAAACTGTTCCCATTGGACTTTTCGATGGCCCTGTAAAACCGCGGCTGAGCGGAAAGTTTCCTAATGCTAATTCTCCGTGCGTCCCCATTGGACTAAATTTTTACCAAAATTAGTCCAATGGGAACACCACTTTACTGCATCTGTGTGGCTGAAATTTCTACAAAGCAGTTGATCAACATTATTTTTTTAGTTATGTAAGGGCGGTTCCTGGAATTCGTAAAAATTGTTTCATCTGCAAATGATGTATGTTATAAAGGGACTTTAAAGGCCCATTGTATCCAGTCATGCTATTTAGCGTCAACAAGCATCAATGCACACAGTTAGCGTCAACAAAGCGTCAACAAGCTGTAGATAAATTTGAGTTAGGGTTAGGTTTACAATGTAGGGTAGGGTTAAGGGTTAGGGTTACATGTACAATGTAGGTTAACTTTCCCACTAAGGGCTGCTTAAAAATGCAATGAAACTAGGACGACTACTAAAGGCACCGTTTTGACTCCTCTATAGAAAAATGCGGTCCCGCACAATCAAAATGGCGGCCGACATGGTTGCATGAACGACAGTCATGTTCGTGCTTTGTCACTCAATATTTCATACTTAAAAAGCATTTGCAGTAAAAATAGTACGCGAGTCTTTCCACGGTAAAGGGGGCATTTTGGCAACACAGACCATATCTTGAAAATACCTTTGTCTGGTCTCAAAATAAAACAAATAAGTTTCAGTTGTTCTGAAGAGATAACTTAGGCCCAAAAAGGGTTACAAATAGTGTGACAACATGCCTTTCTAAAAACCCTGTGTACAAATTTCCAATATACGCTCGTAACCGGGACAGCCTAAAATGTAACACAAGTCTCCGTCCCGGTTACGAGCATATATTGGAAATTTGTACACAGGGTTTTTAGAAAGGCATGTTGTCACACTATTTGTAACCCTTTTTGGGCCTAAAGCCGTGTCCGCATTGGACTTGGTTTTTTGGGAGGTTTTACCAATAAGTATTGTCAATACATTATTTTCGCATGAAAATGCTTGAATTATTTGTTGACGCTTTGTTGACGCTAAATAGCATGACACTACATCATCTACTCTGGGGTAATGACACAAAATTTTACTTCACGAGTTGACAAGAAAACCCGACTAAAAGTGTTGATAGCAAGGGTAACAAACACCACGCGATTCTTTTCCCGTGTAAAATGGTACCTTTATTAGAGAAATTGCCAACTGAAGGTGCTTTTTAAAAATATTGTCTGCAGACAATTTGTTTACCATTCATTTAACCATGCATGAATTGTTATGGTTTTCTGAAGTATTACTGCATGTCACTGAAATTTCTACAAGGCAGTTTATCAACATTATTCTTTAGTTATGTGATGCTGTTGTTCCTGTTTTTAAAAGTTTTCCAATCATGTAATTTGTCTTTAATTTTTCCTAAATTGTGTTCCAAATCCCACCACTGGAATTTCACAGCCCACAAAGGCCATGGCTTCATTGCCCCAGGTCTTGGCTTTGGTGGCTTTTGCAGTGCAAACAATTAAAAGCACCCTTCACAAATTCACAATGCACACAGGTGCACCTCAAGTAATGAAATTCTAGGCCTTGAAATCCAGATTGAGAAAACTGATATATTTGTATTGTTGTATTGTGTCAACTGCAAGAAAAAGGTGCATTCTTTTGGATGTATAAGTACATGTATGTACAAATTTAACGAACGCAATAGTTAGTATGGTGCCTAATCACCATTGAAATGAAACAACCATTGCATAGATGAGAGAAAAATCATACCTAATTTTGTGTTTGTTACTTTGCTCAGTTGCGCATCTACATGTATGCAGAAGAAAAACAACCGGAGGAGCAAGTGTGCCTCATACTATAGCTCAGCTGAGCTGGTAGAGCATCTGTCCGGTGTGTCAGAGGTCTTGGGGAAACCTGAGGGAGTATACCACTGTGCCTCATAGCTCAGCTGGTAGAGCATCTGTCCGGTGTGTCAGAGGTCTTGGGGAAAACCTGAGGGAGTATACCACTGTGCCTTAAATAGGCTGGTAGAGCATCTGCCTGGTGTGTCAGAAGTCTTGGGGGAAATAAGGGAGTATAACACTGTGACTTATAGCTAAGCTGGTAGAGCATCTGCCTGATGTGTCAGAGGTTTTGGGGGAACCTGAGGGAGTATAACACTGTGCCTTATAGCTAAGCTGGTAGAGCATCTGCCCAAAGAGTCTCTGGCTCGAATCCTGACGCAGCCTACATAATTGTTCTAGCTCTTATCCCATGTTTGTGTAAATTTAAACATTCCTAAAATATCCTGCTTTGATGCTATGAAATATAGAAAATCATGTTTTTAAAATTCAAAGCTCCTACCTGACGCCTGAAACCAAATATCCTTTCCTAGTGGAAATACGGTACATTTTATAAAAATAATACTTGGTCACATTATGAGACAGCAGCTGAGTAAACATTTTTTATTGAATAAAAATAAAGTAAACCATGTTTAAAGACAAATTACATGATTGGAAAACCTTTAAAAATGGGAACAGCATTACATAACTAAAGAATAACTTGTAGAAAGTTCAGGTACATACATGGTAGATGCAGTAAAATTTCAGAAAACATTAAAAATCCATGAGAAAAAAAAAGCACCTTCAGTTAGCAATTTCTCCCACAAAAGTACAGAACCATTTTACAATGGAAAAATTATTACCATTGCTAAGCTATCAGTCGTGGTTTTTGGTCAGGTTTTTCTTGTCAACTCGTGAAGTAAAATTTTGGGTGAAATTACAAATGATGTATTGGGCTAGTACTAACATTTTGGCCAATGTACCGGTACATGTATATTGCTTGGGGTTTGGAAATGCTATCTTTCAAGCATTAATTGAAATTGTAATGTTAAAAAGGAACCCTGCTACAGTAGTTAATTGAGCAACAGTAGTGGTCACTGGTGCTGATTCTGCATGCGCTACCGTTCGAAATTAAATTGCGCTGTTTTCCCTCAAATTTAATTACATCGGCAGAAAGTGGTCCTTGACACATGCTTGCATATTCGCCCAGTTGTAGGCACACACTTTCTTCCACCATAAGCCTTCCCCTCTGGCTGAGTCATCGTATAAAGGATAAAAAGCAAAGACACCGCGAGCAGTATTTGCATCATTGTCTGCATGAGCGGTTGCATGAAGTGATGTATACAGTCACTAGGGCATGCATGTGGATTATTAGTATGCGCAGCACGGTTCTGCATGCACTTTGCTTAATCACTGATTGTGTGTAATACCGCATTGCGTAAGGTGCGTCCTGTTTAAGACTACATGATGTATAGATTATAGTGTTGAAAATGCGCAGTTGTCACTTTGGTTTTGGACGATATAAGACAAAAGGACGACTCTGCTCAGATGTTCTTTGTTTCTCATTTTTCTCAAGGTAAGGTTTGAAATTATAAGCATCTGAACTGAATTGGCAGCAGCAATATTCTTGAAGGGATCGGACATGCATGTACTGTAGGGCGTGTTTCTATTCAACATGATTACCATTTTGGAAATACTTCATCAGTACCGTTATCTGTCCAGTAGAAACGGCCTTAAAGGAGTGTGTCGGATCACATTTTTTGACTCTCATTTTTCCCATGGGTGTTGAGATTTTGATATCATATTTGTCATATTTTTCTCATTACCATTCTAAAATTTGACGCTCGTATTCCGTTTACTTTTAAGGATATTGTGTAAACTAATTTATCTGACAATTACATAAACCAGTGCAGTGATTACACCAACCTTTTTGCTTCCACATCCAAATTGGAGGTTGCAAATTTCCTGTTTTCTTTCCATGGTACACGTAGGCCCTACATTATTTTATATGATTGTTACGTGGAAAAATTTGAACAAGCTCCTTCAAATGGTTATATTTAATTGTTGACGCACACAATGGCAAATAAAAACCTGCTTATTAGAAGGCTTTTGCCGATGCATGCAGTGATATTAAACGCTTTTTTTAGTAGGGCGCTTCATTTTCATCTAAGAAAAGGCATTGCCTAACGAATTGCCAAAAAGCTTTTAATGCGAATGCCCGCTATAGAAACATTCTCATAAATACATCACCCATTGTTTTAAAAAAATTTTTTATACAGACAATCCTTAATGTTTTAGTACTGTTTACTGACTAGGTAAACACGGGATAAACACTGGAAGGACTCTGAGCATAATTTTGGTGTAAACATTTTCTTCTTCAGAATTTCACATTCATATCATTTGAACAATTTGTCTGAGTATGTTTGATCATTGGAAAATATCCAATGTCTGATAATATTTTAATGCTCTGTGGAAATAACAACGTAATGCTCTGTATGTTCAATTTATTTTTGATTTTGAAATTTGACATGTTTTAATTTAGCCCCATGTCATTTTACAGAGTATTTGTTTGGGAGACTACCGGTAGGATGATTACATGATGATGTAACTTAAACGCTCCTTCAAGATGACACATTTTGCTGTAATTTTTGGACAGATTTGGAGTTTCAGGGACCAAATTTTATTTCCATAAACTTGCCGCTATCATGATATATTGTGCACTACCTGCTATTTAAAATGTAGCTTGTAGATTTATTATGTCGCAGTTCATTTTTACAGATTGCTGTTTTCATCACTACAAGCATGCATGTGTACATTATGTTTTGGACCATAATGCTAATGACATGTGTTTACATGCACATTTTAACATTTGTATGCAGAGTTTCACCCAACAGCCATAAATTGTTTTTCTAATTCGAGATTTGACACGTTTTTGGCATACATTTGTATGCTATAAACAGTCGCTCGTGGTGTGTACTCGGCACAAGCGAACTGTACAGTACACAAGGCATAAATTATTTGTGTTACATGTACATGTATTATACAATGTACATGTACATGTCTGATAAATTGCTTACTGGTGTGTGTGGATGGGGTGCGGGTGGGGGGAGCATGGGGAAGGGGGCATGAGGTTGAGAGGGGAGGAAAAAGCCTTTGCTTTGTACTCGTACATATACAATGTACATGTAGCAGACTTTGAATTGTGGAAGTGGTCACTTCTGGGGCATATTCTAAAAAATATGATAAAACATGTTTGGTTTTTTTTGTCACCGAGTTTTAATATTAAATAAGACTTTGCCTGAGCCAGTCAGCATCCAAGTGATTATATTTTTTGCAAATACTTTTTTTTCATTTATTTTCACAGACTCTTCAAGTTTTATTTTCTGCACATGTGTTGATGCAGGAATTACCAGTCTGTGCCTCTTAGGCACTCGGAAATTTGAGGTTTTGATGAAGAAGTGAGGTGTTGATAGAGATTACCATCATGAGTCGCACTCCCATTGGTGGATCACCAAAACATGCTATGGATTCCCCCTCGCGTCACTCGCGCAGTAGCAAGCAAGACGCATCCAGCATGGGTAGTCTGGGATCCTCGAGAGAATCCTCCAGGGGCAGGGCCAATGGCAGCCCCACTCCCCTCCACCCGGGCATCCACCCGAACCAGCTCGAAGACAAGGAAGAGTTGCGATTACGCGAGCTGGAGGAGGCACGAGCCAGGGCTGCGCAGATGGAGAAAACCATGCGCTGGTGGTCAGACTGCACCGCCAACTGGCGCGAGAAGTGGGGAAAAGTACGCGCCGAGAGGAACAAAGCGCGAGAAGAGGTGCGGCAACTCAGGATGAAGCTGGAGGCCGTCGCGAAGGAGTCGACGGCTCTCAAACGGGAAAAACAGGAAATCGTGTCCGACAACGAGAGACTGAGAAGGGCTTTGGAACATGAACATGCTAGGACTGCTTTGCACATTCAGAGCCCTCTTAGCGATGAACATCCGAATGACCTCCCAGAAAGAGACATGACCACTCAGGGACAAATGTTGGCTGCTGGAGACTGTCAAGAGATTGACTTCATCCAGTGTGTTATGGAGAAAGGCGCGAACAACCATGCATTCTCAGGTTTTGAATCCCAAAACACTAGGCAATTATCAAACAATCTTACTACACCAAACTACCAGGATCACGAAAGCTCCACCCATAAGCCAGCTACAGAGAATGGACCTATTCCTTCATCATGTTCATTAATAGGGAAGCATGTTAAGACCGTGGACCAAGCAACTCAGTCGGACGATCCTTCTGTAATGCAGAGCCCCAGCCGTAAAGCCAAAGAATTGCCTTCACCATCAAACGAAGTGGTAAACCAAAGGATGATAATGCTGGAGTTGAGGATGGAAGAAGCAACGAAGACTATTCAGGTGGAGCGAGAGTAAGTGGCAATAATATTAATTCATAAATACCTCAGACAGTTTATCCCTATTGTGGGGTACCGTTGGCCGAGTGGTTAGGGCCATTGACTCGCAATCATGGGTGAAAACTTGGGGTTGCGGGTTCGAATCCGGCTGCGGTACCTGTGCCCTTGGGCAAGGCACTCAATCACACTTGCTCCATCCTTCGGAAGGGATGAAAAGCCGTTGGTCCAGTGTGTTAGGTAATGGTAACGCACTCTAAAGATCCCAGAGCATTCTTTCGTAAAGAGGAAGGCGATATTCCCCGGTGTCTCTGGTCATTTCTAATTCGAATTCTTCATGGGTTTCCTCACGCTTGCGAGTGACAGTGCAATGAGCACTATTGAGGAATCCTTGGTATGAATACCAGAAATAAATAATAATAATAATAATATTGGCTGAGAGCATGTCGCGTGGCCAGTCCTAAATGGACAACAATTGCCCGGGCCAGTCTTAAACACTTTTAGCCTGGCCCACAGCTGCGCCCTACTCAGTTTCAGTGCTACGGAACATGCGCACGCACACAAAAAACGCACATGCCCGAAAGCAAATTTGATGCAGTGTAGTTTACCTAGCCGTGTGCAACTCTGCCTAAGGCAGTCCCTGAGAATTTGCATTTCTAGAGCTGTTTTTGAGACATGCAGCTCCAGAGGTAAGATCATCTTACACAGGTTTAATCGGGTTGAAACCCAACAAAATCAGTTTCTGGGAGCTATAACTACATAGTCTGTGGAATTCTTTCAGAAACGGAAAATTTTATGTTTTATGGCAGTGGGAATCACTTTGTTTTTAAAAACAGGTCCAGTTGGATCTGGACAAAATCAGTGAAGCAGAAATGTTGTATTTTTTTGCTGGAATACTTTTCCCAAATTTGGTTGTTTCATTTCAATGGTGATCAGGCACCATACCAGAAGTTGCATTCATTACTTTGCCCAGTTGCACTACCATGCAAAACCGAGAGAAAAATTGGGTCCATAGGGAAAACCTGAGGGAGTATACCAACTGTGCCTTATATATCAGCTGGTAGAGCATCTGCCCGGTGAGTCGGAGGTCTCTGGTTTGAATCCTGATAAAGCCCTTACAATTTTTTCTCTCATCCCAAGTTTGGTTGTTTTCCCAAAACAGTAATTGTAATTTGAATCCTGTAAGATTTTGAAAATGTGTGATAAATCACATGTTTGCAATTAAGCATGAAAATAGGCATGCTCGTTGGTTAAAGATAGTATACATGATTGGTAAACTGTGGGGAGGCGGCAAAAAAGAGGAAAGGAGAGGGGGGAGCGGGGTGATTGAAGATACCGGTAGGCATGATTAAAACCAACCTGAGCAAAAACCAGCTCCGTACTTCGTCTTACTTTTGAGAAAACAGTCAAAAAAATGTTTGCAGTCATTTCGCCCCTGAACCATTTCGCCCTGAACCACGGCCTGTGCACAAAGTGGTTTTGGGGCAAAGTGGTTTTGGGGCGAAGTGGTTTTGGGGCGAAGTGGCATTTGGGCGATGTAGTGTTTGGATGAAGTGATTTGGGGCGAAATGGCACTCGGGTGAAGTGGTTTGGGGCGAAATGGCACTTACATACATATAGGCGAAATAGTTTTGGGGCGAATTGAATTTTCGTCTCATGAGACGAAAACTAATTGTTTTACTAATTTCTCAAAGACAATAGCACTTCAGACAAAACCATTTCAGGGGAAGTTTTCTACGGTCATCATGTTTATATTGTGAAAGTTAGGCGTAAATCTGTGAACATTTCTGATTTTCGAGATTACCAATGATGTATACTGCCTTTAAGACGTCTGCATAGTACCGGTATGCAGAAGGTTGTGGTTTAAGTCCCACCTGAGCACGCTATGAGTTCTTAGCAAGTTCACAGAAACACACTTTACATGTAAAAGTATTTAACATTTCTTGATGGTAGTAAGGTATTGAGAACTGTTCACAAGACGTTCCAAGGGCAACTACGTGTGTAGTTATGTTGGAGTTGTTGAAGAGAGCCCTAGGCCTGTAACATCTGAGGCAGTTGTACTAAGCCTCTACCGTTGCCCCAAGGCTTGGCCTTTTTCTATCATGTCCATAAAAAAGGGAAAATGTATCTTATTTTATTACCTTACCTGTTCATAGCGAGAAAGAAGTGTTAAGTCAGCAGATTGACAGGTTACAGAAGGAACTGAGCGTGCTCCGTAATCAGCATGACGAAGTCCGTGATGCCAAGCAGCAGATAGTCAAGGAGGTAAGGCTCTTTGATGATACTGCATGATTTTTGCATGATTCTGTGAATTTTTTGTCTCAAAGAAATCGTATTGTATGTTTTGAAATCAAAAGATTATTGCGTTGGGCAGACGCCTGTTTTGTATGCAAAAGGGTTATAGATTTAAGTCCAACCCAAGCACACTGAGTTTGTAGCATGTTTTTTTGGAAAAGCACTTTGTATTACTAGGACTGTACATGTACTACCTTGCGTCTTTGCAAATTACATCCATTTAAAGACATTACCTCATTGGGAAACTGTTAAAAATGGCGTTAACTCCATGTGTAATTAAGTACCCCATCTACACTTTTAGAAAACAATGAAAATCTGTGTCTGTACTTTTAAGAAATTGTGCGAAGCTGCTGTCCTATTTATTAGGCTGGTTCCATGGCTACACTACACAGGCAACTGAGCTACCGGTATAATACCACGGTAGTCAGGAGACTAGTTTGTTTCAAATGAGGGTGCCCTTGAAGGGAAAAAATGTGTGCACACACACACGTTTATATACATTGATCTTTGTTTTCTCATAAGATCTCATCTTGGGCTGAATAATTGTATTGGACAGTTGGAACCACTTTTATCTTCCATTTAAGTAAGGTTTTTCTGGTCAAATTGCCGATTAGCCCAAACACTCCAAAATCAATACAATTTTACAGACATCCTAGGGAGTTAGGTTAAACATTTTAGGACATTTCAAATCCTGTACACAGGCTTTAACTTTGTGTGTTTTGTATCAGGGATTGAAATCTCATTTTATTCTTTTTAGCTCAACCTGATGAGAGCAGAGCATCAGCGGGAGTTGGTGCGCGTGACCTCTGACCTGGACGATGAACTCAACTGCAGATCCAACATGGACATGCGCATTGCTGACATGCGCAAAGAGGTACGCTTGCAGTTTGCAGAACATTCAATAGCACTCTGTTTAAAAAGAGAGGAAACTTTTAATATATTGTCAACTTCTTTTCTTTTATTGTGCAATTGATTTTTTAGCCAGCTGCTTAATAAAAATGATAGGGCATTATTTAGCAGCAAATTTGAAGCATTAGGGAAAATCCCTTTAACTTGTTGGGGAGGGGCCAAAAAAAGGAAAAGGAGGGCGGGGGATGGGTGAAGGGTGGACTTGTATTGTGACTAGTATATCATCCACATACATGGTATTTTATGGTGAAAAGGCACAGTACTGTACATATATATTGCATTTAGGCTATCAAAGGAAGAAAAAGGGTATACACCAATCCGGTAATTAATAAGGTCTTCTTCCCTGTACATCCGCCATAGCTGGGGGGCTTCCACTGAATGAACTGTATGTTTTTGTTGTTGCTGAAGCTGCATTTGTTTACTTCGAACAAGTTGCGCGTCTTTGTAGGGTTGTGTGTGCGCGAATGCGGTCGCGTCGCGTGTACGCAAAGGCGGGCGCGTCACGTATACGGGAAGGAGGCTCGTTCGTGCATGTAATGGATGAGCGCTTTTCGTTCTAACAGCAACACAAAACGCACAGCCCATGCACTGGACGCCCCCCAGCTATGGCGGATATGCAGGGAGGAGATCTTAGTTACCGGATTGGTGTATACTGTATGAGTCATATTGGAATGTGTAAAACGGGCGACTAAATTTCCATGAAAGTCAATGTACGGTACATGTGGAAACCCCCCCCCCCCCCCCCCCCCTCCCCCCGAGAGATTCTTACCAAGTTTAAAACAGTGGCAGATCTATCCTCATTAACATACAGGAATACAATGGATTTCTGGGGGCTGTACATGTAGCCCTGATTTTCCTTTGTATTCCTGTAGTTTTTACCCGCAAGCGGTTAGAGTTCTATCTAAGCTGTAATTGTATGCAACTAATTGTTTTATTGGCAAGGTCGGTAATTTTAGGAGTTGTTGCCTACAACTGAAATTTGTTTACTTGTATCATTATTGATTACATATATTGTTGATTTTTAGTATTGTGACTGTATTGGTGGTGGTTGTATTGGTAGTATTTTGTGTGTAAGCTGACGCAAGGAAAATTCCTATGTTCGTTTTCATGTGAACAAATGGCAATAAACTCTGAAATGAAATGAAATATCATCCTTGTACATGAAAACATGTAAGAAGGGACTTTTTCACAGTTAAGTGTGGAATTCGTGTATTACTTTTAGGGTATCAAAAGCAAAAGTGAATATGAGTAAGTACATGTATGCTCATTTAGGGAAGGAAAATCAGCGGTTGTTGCTTGTTTAGGGTGCTGTTTGGCGCGCGAAGAATATCCCCATTTGTGCTTTTCATAAGTCCTTGTATGCGTATGATATACAAGTGAAAATAGATGGCTCCCCCTCCACCCCAACGGCCCCTCCCCCACCCCACCCCTACTCCACCCCCACCCCTACCCCTACCCCACCGCTACCCCCACCCCAGGCCTTTGATGAGGTACATTGCCACTGCTCTTTTCTAACAACTGATTTTCTAAATTGTATTTTCACAGCTTGAACGTCTCCAAGCAGAAAACGCAATGGAATGGGGCAAGCGGGAACGTCTAGAAACAGAGAAACTGTCCTTAGAGCGAGACAACAAGAAACTAAAGGCTGAGATTACTGACTTGAAGGAACACCTTGCCAAAAAGAACAAGCAGGTTGCTGCAGAGCTGCAGATGAATGTCAAGTCACTGGAGGAAGGATTGATGGAGAAAAACAAGGTGAAGTGCATTTTATTCTTTGTCTTGGTCTCAGACTGCTTGGTCTTGGTCTCGGACTGCCTGGTCTTGACTAAAACTCTATTTTTCATCTTGTTTGTTGCACAGGAGTTGAGTGAGTTGAAGCACAACCAAAGCAAACTTAAGAAGCTACTACAGGAGAAGAACGGTGAGTTAGACCACACCCTGAGACGGGCAGAGCAACATGAAGCAGAGGTAAAGAAACTCAGAGGACGAGTGGATGAACTCAAACGGGAACTGGCCAAGGCGGAAGATGAGGTAAACATCTGTTAAAGGCATATTACATGATTGGAAACAACAGCATTACATAAAGAATAATGTTAATAAACTGCCTTGTGCAAATTTCAGCCACATCGATGCAGTAATATCCATGCATGGTTTTTGTGCATGAATGAATGGTAAAGAAATTGTCAACTTTAGAAAATTTCGTGACCTGAATAAATTTATCTGCTAGCATATTCTTCATCCAATTTGGAATGGATGACCCAAGTGTGGATTTATGTGAAAATGAATGCTTCGAACTTGGGCACTCTAAAAAAAAAGTCTGCAAGCTCTACTTTTGGTAGATGGCGTTTCGCTATCGCTAGCGAGGTCTGTATGTACACAGTAGGCCTACGTACGTCGGCTGCTGTGCGTGTTGCATACCTTTTGCTGCATGTAGTTTACGATCTTCAAAGATTGAATTTTTACATTTCGATTGCTTATTTTTGATTATATACCCCACTTCATCAATTGGAATGCAAGATTTTATTTAGAGATACGCGTTTTGGGCCGTCTGAGTTTACAAAAACCTGCGTAAACAAAATAATCCAAGAATTTCGCTCGCGACGTGAGTTGAAGAGATAGGGTCTTGTGCCCGGAAATAACGGTGGTCTCGCGCGGTCTCGTACGTTCGCGAGGTCAACTTACAAAGTCTATATCCCTCACAAAGGTACTATTTTACTCAGGAAAACATCATGTGGTGTTTGTTACCATTGCTTGTCAAGTAAAATTTTGGGCAACTGCAAATTATGTATTGGGCTTTTACAGGCCATATATTATCATTCCAAATTCAAATGGTCGCATTTAAAGGCAGAGGCTCGTCAGCAATGCACGCGCGCCAAATTCGTGCCATGAAATACGAAGCTCCATAGCAAAGGCATGGAGCTGCGTATTTCAAGGCACGAATGTGGCGTGCGCACATTGCTGACGAGCTTCTGCCTTTAAGCATTTGAAAAAAATGATTTTAAAGGAAGGTGATTCAGCTTGCATCAGGGGGACAAATGTATGAGGGATTGTTTTGCCCTTAGGCATAAAAAAAAAAAATGTTATGTTGGCGTAACGGGCCCCCAAAAATAGGGTAGGTAGGTAGGGTTTTTTTCTCTTTTTTTTTTTCTCCCAGCAACGAAAATGACATGAAAAAGTGGAAACCAAAATCAGACAAAATGCTGGCCGTTTCATCTGATTCCACATCTTTGTATGGACCCGCTTATTCCTTTGACGATTGTATTTTCAGCACCGTGTACCCCACCTTGACATCGTCGGCGCAGCTCTGGGCGATTAACCTTAGCTGTTGACTCAAATTTATATGTTTTAAGCGATCAAAAATGACCGCAGATCCACATTTTCCCTTGATGGAAACACTGTACACTTCGAAACCGGGTGCCATGTTGATGCAAATGTGAAAAACACGGGGCCGGGGTCACAAAATAGTTTACAATTTTTAGAATGTATATATATCAGTTTTTATTGTGTAAAATGCTGAAAAAATAATTAAAATAATTTATATTGTAACAAACTATTTTTTAAACACAAAATAAATAGCCAAATATTTTAAATATTGTATGTAGCTGTCTGCGCCGTGCAACAGTCTAGGACGAGGCTACCATATTTTTCATGTAGAGCTAGCTCCTTCGGTTCAGCGAGTGTGAGGCTGCTCTCTGAGTGGGAGTCGGGGACGCGACTATACATGTACAATGTATACTTGGTGCATCTATCTCCGTATCGATATCACACCTGTACATGTACATACGTACATGTACATTGTTGTAGAGCCTGCGCAATCTTCTGCTGCATGTTCGATCGTTGGTGCAACAATGTGCACTCCAAAGTTCCACGCGCGCCAGCGTCAGACAAGTCAATACAACAATGAGAAACGGTCAGAAATGGTTTCAAACGTATTTATAACTCATTTATATAGATTTTAATCATTAAATTTCTTCCCTTGAAAAAAATAAAAATATCCAGGGTCGGCCGTATTTTTAGGGTCGGTCGGGTTACGCCAACATAACATTTTTTTATTTTATGCCTTACGTTGGATATTAAAGGGCAATTTTTTAATATTATGTTGAAGGTAAACACAATTATTTCTTTTGGTTACTTATGGTTCAGGTGGATCAGCAGACTAATGCAGTAAGGAAAATCCAACGCAACTTGGAAGAAAACCAGCAATCCAATGAGAACATGTCGGTACAAGTGGAGCACTTACAGGCAAGGTAAGGCTGTGTGAATGCAACTAGGCCTAAAACCAGAGTCCCAAGAAGCAAAGGATCAACATGCATAAGGGTCATTCTATAAATTTGGGGTCCACTTTTTCTGTCCCCGTTACATCTGACATCTTGTAAAATGTTGTATTTTGTAAATTCAGGACATAATCTTTAAATGCCTTCTATTTCAAAGAGTGATTACATAAAATACAATTCATAAAAATATGTGACCGACTCTGGCAAAACCCGACGCTTTTCGGCATTTCCCATTATGTGATATGGGCCCACAACCTTAAAAAATGGCCTCTGGGACCAACTTGAAAATTTGGCAGAATCAACATCGGGATACATTCAAGATTTGTTTTGTTGTTTGAACTGTCTAAAAATTCCTCATATTATTTACAAAAAAATAAATAATCAACTAGTTTGTCAAACTTTAAAGACCATTTTACTCTTCTGATCTGTCATACTATGATACTTTAATTGGTCATAACTTCGCCAAAAATTTTCAGAATTTCCTCAAACATGTTTTAAAAGATACCTTTTTGTATGCACACTAAGCTGATACCAAAACTTAAATTTTGAATTTTCATCACAAGTGTTGGGTTTTGCTGGAGCCGGTCACATATGGTTTGAAGGCATTTTTAATGATACTTGTATGGCAAATAGCAGTATGTCAGGTGTAACGGGGACAGAAAAATGTCACACGTTGGACCCCAAATTTATAGAATGACCCATAAAGGAATGCCTCTGTTGGAGTTCATTTGAATAGCTTGTGACTTGAATTAGGACCCAGGGACTTGTGGTGGACTTGTGGAGGCTTGTGAGGACTTGTGATGGACTCGACTACAAGCCTGCTCTAAAACCTTGTTTACATTATTAGGGAAATCGCTTCGCTCAACAAAGATTAGTTTAAAGCACAGGCTCGTCAGCAGTGCGCGTGCCAAATTCGTGCCACGAAATACGCAGCTCCGTGTAGCAAAGGCATAGAGCTGCGTATTTATTTCGTGGCACGAATTTGGCGCGCGCATTGCTGACGAGCCTGTGCCTTTAATGTAACACCCAAACTACACAAATATTGGGTTTGTTACTTTGCTCAGTTGTGCTCCCATGCAACACTGAGAGAAAAATTGGGTTCGTAGTGAAAACCTAAGGGAGTATACCACTGTGCCTTATAGCTTAGCTGGTAGAGCATCTGCCCGGTGAGTCAGAGGTCTTGGGTTCGAATCTCGATGAGGCCCATATAATTTTTCTCTCCTCCCAAGTTTGATTGTTCTATTTCAATGGTGATTAGGCACCATACCATATATTGCGTTAGTTACTGAAGTGTGCATTATATTCACAACTTGCTTAAAGCCCCAGTACATCATTTGCAGTTGCCCAAAATTTTGCTTCACGAGTTGACAAGAAAAATCCGACTAAAAGTGTTAATAGCAATGGTAACAAACACCACATGATTTTTGTTTTCGTGTAAAATGGTACTTTTTTAAAGAAATTTCCAACTGAAGGTGCTTTTTTTTGTAAAAGTTGCCTGCATATAACTTTTTTACCATTCATTCATACACAAAAAAGGCAGTTTTCTCGATATAGGCTTTTAATTACGAGTGGAAATAATGCCGTTTTAACAGTTTACCAATCATGTACTAAGGCATGCTAAATCCTAAAGGCATTGCTAAATCCTAAAATTAATGGTCCATCCTGCTTTATGTCCACTTGAAAAAAATCCCACGGGAAAAATGAAAACTTATTGTTGGCTGCAAAGTATACATGTAACTTTTTAAACCTTTATTTTTTTCTTGTACAGATTGAGGAGTATGCCTCTTGCCACCTCCTCACTAGCCAAGAAGCGTGCAGCCAGTTTCAGCTTCAGTTCAGGCAACCTCAGTCTACAGGATTGCAGGGATGAAGTCTCATCAGATATCGACATTTAGCCATAGTCCAGGCATGGTAACTGAATTTCATCAATTTGAACAACAGTGAGAAATAAGGACCAGTTCGAGCATCGCCTAATGTGTAGCAATTACATACTTTCATCATAAAACCAAACTTGGAATGAGAAAAAAATCATAAAGGCCTATTCGGGGTTCGAACCCGAGACTTCTGACTCACCGGGCAGATGCCGTACCAACTGAACGATAAGGCACAGTGGTATACTCCCTTTACATGCACCGTAAAATGTTGACATTTCACGGTAGTGACAAATGTTGATAAGTAGTATTTCAGGGGAAGGGAGGGGGTCTTGAACAATACTTCGCTCTGTAGAACTGAAAATGTTGGATGGTCCCTAAATACCTTTAGAAATGTATCAGGTGCTGTGCACACACTCTTTATCAAATTGTATTGATATACATGTATACAACATTTATACCAATGTAATGTGCTTGAAAATAGAACCCAGTGTACTGTCTAGTAGGTGTAAATTGTATATCTGTAAAATTTTGAATATTCTGTGGGAGTTTGTCATCAAGTATATTCCTTAAAACCAAAATGTGTCCTTTTTTGCAACGATGCAACAGTGTGTTCAAGTTCATATACATGAATTTTGCCTCAAACATTTACTTTTCCTGTGATTATCAAATAATTATTAGGCTGCATTCGAGTGCTGTACATGTATCCTGAACTACTGAAAGTACAAGGTGCAAACGATTTGTGCGAGTATACTTCTGCTCAGACCGGGAGTAATAACACGTAGCCCTGTGTCACAACTAGATCCAAAATGGTGACGTGAACGTTGCGAAGATTTTTGTTGAAACCGTTTCAGTCTAATGGCTTGCCAGTTTTGTCGACACAGAGTTCATCTTGGAGTAATGAATATTACGATCTCGAATGCAGCCTTAATATTCTTTTGAATAAAACATTCCAAATCTACCTCATTTAATTTTTTGAAAAAGTAGTTTTTCGGTGGAGAGTTCTTATAAATTGTGTACATTTCCAGAAAATTTGGGTGTGATAAAATGTATTTTTCCCACCTACAGCAAATAATTGCATGCCAAAATCCAAGGTGGTTTATAAATTATTAGTCCCGCTTTACTTTCTTGCCCATTTTAAAAAAAGTTGAAACACGTTGCCTTTTTTTTTATTGCCATGCAAAGTGTAATCGTACCAATTCAAGCTTGACTATAGTACAACTAAACATTCTCAAACAACAAATGTTGCCCATGATTCTAGTTGAACTACAGTCGACACTTTGCAGTACGCTTTACAGAAAAGAAATACCGTACTTAATTAATTTTGAATGTGTGATTCGAAATAACATAACTAAGTTAATGGCATTGCCATTTATACATCAGGATGAGATCATAGTGCTTTTGTGTGTATACAAATTATAGCATGTATTTGTCACTGTTAATGTATTCTTGTTTAACAACTCAGAAGTTTCTGTAAACTAGTTGAATATACATGTAGGTGCTAGCTAGTGGTTATATGGTAGTCTAGGGTTACCTGTGTCATTTTTCATACCTGCAAAGTCGGGGGGTACCGGTAAGAAAATTTGCAGACATTCACTAGGGGGTAGGTCTTGTCATTTTTAGACTTCTTTTAAGTCTGAGATCGCGTATACTCCAACAATTATGGGAAGTACCCTATGCATAACTGGTACATTATACACGACAGCACCTACCCCCCTAAAACTAGTGGATGTCTGCAAATTTTCTTACTGGTACCCCCCCTGGCAAAATGGATAGTATTCCTGTTCACCGTTTTTACCATTAAAGTCAATTATGACCAAAATATTTAGTCATAACCTTTTCACATGAAGTATGAAAATCTTCCGAAGGCATATTTAACCTTACACTTTTTAAGGTAGCAAATGAACCTTGTTATTAAATAATAAAACTACTTATAACAAGGTAATCTGCAATGTCTAAAGGATCTCTTATTCGCTGGCAGAGTTGTGACGTGCCGTTGCTATGGTCACTGGTTCACGCTGACGTTTTACTTCCATTGTGTTTGCGTACAGTGTATTTTACATGTATTTTAGAAGAAAATATTTTGAAAATTATGGACAATAATGAATCACTGTGTACCTTATGTCACAGCAATACGTTGTCCTGTCTTATATTTTTGGATGGTTGTAACAGAAAATCGGACGGAAAATGATTCCCTTGTGGCTCTTGTGTAAAATGAATGGACATACCCTTTGCCATACAAGTAGTGTAAACTGTTGTCCAAAGCAGTGAACGCGACCTGGGCGGAAGTTGACGTCACATTCTGCCAGCGAATTAACCCCAACTCCCTAGGGTGTATGTAAAATCATGTTGGTTTTGGAGGACAATGTTTGCATTGCTCCTGACAGATTGCTCCTCAGTTTTTATAAGGCTCATATTTCCTGTCTTTTTGCAACTTTGGAAGAATAGACATGATTACTACTGGTACCTTGAACTTTAGAACTGTAACTGTCTTTTTCAGTGATGCCAAGATTTAGGCGTAGTTTGTACAATTGTTTCAGCCAATGACGATCAGTATTGTGACATAATTCTAGAATGCATAGCTTTAAATAGGGCTTGGGTGTAAGTTATAAAATTTTGTGTCCAAAATGGGTGACCCGTGGCAAATTACTCTTTTTCAAATTGCAATGTTGGCATCTCTGCCTTCATCTTATAATTCCACTCAAGACGTTTTCCCCATCTTGACCAAAATCTTTTGACACACACAGTACTGACGAAATTTTGATCGACAGTTGTTTGATAAACGAGTGCTTTAAACCTTTTGTATTCAAGTACATGTATTTATTTATATTTTTTATATTTAACTTTGTACATTTGTGCGTTAATGTATTGGCAGCATGTGGTATATTATTTTGCTGAACATATTCATTGTTATGGGCCATCCAAAGTTGTCAACATTTTCACGGGTTAAGGGAGAGGGGAGTCGATCGAGGGCCGCGTACAACTTTACATGCAATATAAAATTGACATTTCAAGGTACTGAAGAAAAAAAATGTTAAGTAGTATTTCGGGGGGAGGGAGTGGTCTTGAAAAATACTACGCTCTGTAGAATTGTAAAAATGTTGACAACTTTGGAGAGCCCCGTGTCAGAGTTAGCTTTGGGATGGTAGTTCCCATCATACTTGTTTCACATGAATAGCATCTAGTGTACTGAGTGACGTACTTGATCAGACAAAATTTTTGTTGCTATGTGGTGCACACGGCAGGTGTGAAGTTCAAAATCAATCAGTGTTCACTGTACGAGAGAATGACAAAGCAACCAGACTGTTGGTTGTAACAAAAAACGGCATAGTACATGTATGTGCCTTTCTAAACTGCACATCCAGTTGAAAGTGAATAATTCGGGGGTGCCAGCCAATATGCAAATGTTACACGCAGAAGGCTAATAGACTGCCGAAGTGAATACGTCATCTTTTGTTCATTGCCCAGGCAATGGCTCTGCACTAAAAATCACTGAACCGTGTCCCTGTGCTTTTGCAATGGTACTAACACACTGGACCAGCTGCTTTACATCCCTTCCGAAGGATGGAGCAAGTGTCGTTGAGTGCCTTGCTCAAGGTACCGCAGCCGGGGGTAGGTTCAAACCCGCAACCCCAAACTCTATGATTGCGAGTCAATGACCCAAACCACTCGGCCACGGTACCCCACTAAGCTGCATCAATTGTTTTGAATATGTACATTGGAATTACAATGCACACTAATCATTGTATTAAATGTGTACCATATTCATCCCGCATTAAAGAGATGTACATGTATTTAAATTTGGTAGAGCACATGAACTTTCTACTATGCATGTGACAGGATTAATTAATAAGTCAATGCTATGTAATGTACATGTATGTACCAAGCTTGAGCATTTTCCATTGGAAATGTATCAGATTCGTGCTCTACTGTACAGTATCATTAATGCGCATATCTTCAAAAGCCTCACTTTATTTATAATCATCATTCATAAATACCTTAGACAGTTCACGCATCCCTATTGGTTAAGAGCACGTCACGTGGCTAGTTTTAAACGGACGATAAAGACCGGCCAGCCAGTTTTAAACACTTTCTTGCCTGCGTTTGTGCCCGTGCCCTAGTCAGCGCATGCACACAGAAACTGCACTTCTTGAAAGCAAAATGTGCAAAGTACCCCATCGTGTGCATGCGCGTACAACACGCCTACATTAGGCCTACGCGTAATGTGCGCAATGGAACACAAGCAACTCGACACATACAAAAATACACATCATGGCAAAAACGGCAAGCAAATTTGGTGATTTACACAAAAAGATATTTATGAATGGGAATAAAAGGGGGTTTGGCCAGTCTTGAACAATACGTTTAAAACCAGCTAGGGGCCTGGATGAGTGATAGTGGCCCTTGCCTTGCGGCTCGGGCTATTATCACTCGTCCAGGCCCCTATCCGGGTTTAAACGTATTGTTCAAGAGTGGCCAAACCCACTTTTATTCCCTAATTAAAAATACCAGACTCGTGTACAAACACACACACAAAAATCGTTCATGTACAATAACATGTATAATATTCATGTTTTCATTTGGCATCAAATGCAATATTCGAACCAGCATAGACAATGTCCGCTCCGACGTCACAGCAAACCGAAACAAACTAAACATTATGCGCACGCATAATTTTTTACATAAATTTGGTTCAGAAATGAATTATGTGACCTTTGGCATCATCAAACCAAATTTATGCAAAGCAGAATGTGTGCACATAACAAATTTTAGATGTAAACAAAGAGCACATCCATAAGTTAGCTTTTACCATGGCAACAATAACTTACAATACTATTTAAGAATTCCAATTAATGTTTTCTTTTAATTTCTAAAATTCCGCATACACAATTTGTCACTTTACCAAGAAATGTATTCATGCATGAAACAAATATGTATATTTATGCCAATAAAAATAAATTTTTGGAGAAAAATTTCATTTGAACAAAATTTTGGGAAATCTACTGCAAATTTGTACATGTAGTCGATTCACAATCAGTGAAGAAAACTGAATACTGGTAAACTGAGCAGCGGCATCGCCAGTAGGGTTGTAGTCGAGCCCATCACAAGTCCCTGGGTCTTAATTCAAGTCACAAGCTATTCAAATGAACTCTAACAAAGGTGTTCATCCTTTGCTGTTTGTGAGTGAAAGGCTTGTGATGTACTCCACTACAACCCTGATCGCCAGACTGTCAAAGTTAGGTGGTTTGCAAAAGGGTGGCAAATTTTTAATGAAGCATACTAATTTCCCCAAAACACCTACTGTTTGCAAATGACTTAAATTGAATCGGACTTTTGCCAAAATGAAATTGAGCTTTTAAGCTTTTTTTTGTCATTTTGAGGACTAAATTGTATTTCAGCACTAAGCTTTGTACAACATGAAGCATTCTTGGGCAGAAGAAAAATACCCTACACGATTGCAAGTTTCAGCGTTTGTACTCATTTTGAAATTACATGTACATGTAACTTGAACAAATTTACTGTCGTAAATACGTGACTTGACCTGAACTTGACCAACATGCCTGACTTGACTTGACCTGACATTGGCATTGGTGTCAAATGACTCGACTTAAAGGAACACACCTTCTTTGTTGGGCTATTTTGGGCTCGAAATAGACCAATACATTATTCTGAAGCGCATTCGAGAGTAAATTAGATATATCCTGAAAAGACGCCGTCAAATTTAGCCGTTTTTGAGCACTTTTGAAAAATCCAAGGTCACGTGACTTTTTGGAACCAAATTCTGGTTCCGAAAAGTCACGTGGTCTTGTGAGTTAGTTGTATTTCCAGCCGTATAAAAGTTTGTTACTGCAGAACTGCACCAAATTCAACTCTGATTTCCCCCCAATATTTATAAGTAATTCACAAAAGAGAGACTATTTATACAGGTATTAAACAAAGTTAAACAGAAGTATGAAAATTTGAACATGTTTGCTTCGAGAGTCCGGAGAACGGGAGCGAGCGCGTGCTACGGCAGGTGAGGCTACCGTGGAGTGTAGAAATTTGCCCCGCGCAGTACACGGCAAATAGCGGTGCACACACACACGAAAGGGCGTGTTGCTTCGGTGCACGTACGTTCGTGAATAAAAAAAAAATGATGCCAACTCCTCAAAAGAAAACGGAAATTCCTATTCGGTCGTCCGGGCTGTCCAGTGAAATCGTGAGCAGAAAATTTGAGATATCCTGAGCAGGAGAAGAGCGAATCGTTTGTGACAAAGTCGGGAGGCTCTCGCGTAGTTGCAACGGCTGGTAAAGCATATAACCCGTCTTTTGACCGTTTTTTTGGTTAAATTTGCACTTCTTTAGTAAATTATGGGATATTTTGATGAAATGTTTTCGCAACGACCATCAAAAAAGTATCGTCAATGCTGCTACATCACTAAATCATGTAAACAGTAGGCAGGTGTGTACCTTTAACTTGGGATTTGAAGGCAATTTGACTTGACTGTTGACTTGAGACTTGACTTGGGACTCTAGCAGAAGGAGACTCGTTACAACCCTGGGGAGCACAACACTGTGGCTTTTGGGGTGGGTGTCCCCACTTACATGTACCCCACCCTTTCAATTATGTCCAACCGTTAAAAATGACACTGTTGGGTCCAAGTTTATACTCGGGCTGCGGTAGTTTCACAAAGCAACCACCCATGAAATCTAATAACCAGCTGTATCACGTATACACAACACGATCAACAGCTACATAGAAATTGTTTTTATCTTGCAGTTCGTGACAGCCAATAGGTCCAACTTCACAGTCAGCACAAATTAAATATTTGATGTTCTGCACCGTATTTGTGAAGCCAACGTTCTCGAACGTGTACATTCCTTCTATCAGCCAGAAGTCATGTAGTGTTTCCCCGTCAGTGGGTGCCTGGTTGGCTGACTTGACTTTCATGTGTGGCAGAAAAAACTGGAAAAATTAAAATTCAAGACAAGTTGAGACAGTATAAATTTTTAAAATCGTTTAAAAAAATGCATATCGTCAGAAATTATGCTTTATTTCCAGTATCTATTTAAAAGGTTTGAGTTGAACAATGTTGTGATATTTTAGAGGATGTTTTTCAAGATGCGCTATTTCAGAAACGGCAGGAATGTGTTGTGAAACTCAACAGTTTTACCAGGGCAGTCCGTGTACATGGACTTGCAGTGCAGCACACTCAATCCTAGTCAGTCAGCTTTCCTTTCATACAGTGGATTGTTGTCATTTTGCCCGGAAATTAGAATCACACCCAAATATTTCCTCCTAGTTGTGTCCTGCAGTGGTTTCAGATGTCCATGATTGGAAAATGATTGAAAGAAAATACTTACAACACCGTTTTTGAAGCAAAATTGTTTCCCCAAATGCAAACTGACCGACAGATTTCCTCGTTGACGTGTTAATAATTCTGCAGTTGAGAACCAGCCGGAACCTAGCACGAAATTCGGGCCGGAATTTCGGTTGGCCGGATTTTGTACATATTGTTATTTTTACAGCTTCCGGAAATGCTCGAAAGGTCGATGGAAAGTTAGGCACAATTCTACGCACAGATGCCGCGCTTTTCAAAGGATTTTGTAAAATCGTAAAAAGGAAAAATTCGAAGTTTTCCCATGACCAAATCTTTCGGGGCGCTTATAAAATAAACTTGAGGATATTCTTTACCGATTAGAAGAAAACAATTGTGGAATGTTTCCTTTTTACGATTTTACAAAATTGTGCGTAGAATTGTGCCTAACTTTCCATCGACCTTTCGAGCATTTCCGGAAGCCGTAAAAATAACAATATGTACAAAATCCGGCCAGCCGAAATTCCGGCCCGAATTTCGTGCTAGGTTCCGGCTGGTTCTCAACTCCAGAATTATTAACACGTCAACGAGGAAATCTGTCGGTCAGTTTGCATTTGGGAGAACAATTTTGCTTCAAAAACGGTGTTGTAAGTATTTCTTTCCAATCATTTTCCAATCATGGACATCTGAAACCACTGCAGGACACAACTAGGAGGAAATATTTGGGTGTGATTCTAATTTCCGGGCAAAATGGCAACAATCCACTGTATGAAAGGGGTACCTTCTGTCCCTACGGGATACCCGTAGGGACATAATCATTCTGTCTAACTCAATCCAACCAGCGCCGTGCCGATACGGTGCGTGTTGCATAGCGCATACCGAGCTGCAAGCGCGGTACTCGGACTCTACCGATACGAAGGGAATCCCCGATGATTTCTCACATTTGCAACATTTCTGTTTCGGGACATGTTTGTCAGTATGTTTGATATGTGTCAAAGATAAATTGGTGGGAGGTCGATTCTTGAACTCTTTTTGGTTTTCGTGAAAATGAGTAAAAAAGTTGCCGAGTTGGCGTCTGCCTCATAGGTTTATGCACATTTGGCCGGCCAATTTTGTCATCCAATTCCATAATGCATTGAGAACGTCGATAATTTTTCTGAGTTGTCCCATACATGTAGGTATATAGTGCAGGATGTCCGACTTGTAAATTCTTTTCCCCAAGAGTGAAGACGTACGAAATTCTTTCCAGGAAAAACATGGGATCTCTGTGTCCATGCATAGTAATCTTTCCGCCGACATTTACATTACAGTTTTATATCAACCACCAAAAAGTGAAATTCTGATAGGAAATCGTGATTTTTAGCATGTAAAAATTTGGTAGGGCATCTGCACGTTAGGCAGAAGGTCCGCGTTTCGAATCCCAGTGGAGCCAAGTTGCTTTTTACTGCATCCAGATTTCCCAAACTCATGGACATTTGTCCACATTTGTATAGAAATTATTCACCCCGGCGGTCCCTGGGATATAATCCCTAAAAATAATTTATCATTCAGACTGTGTAAAAATCTAAAAGTAGGTGCATAATTAATTAGGGATTTTTTTTAATATACATTGAACACGGATTTCGGTGAATTTATATATTGGAATCGATAGCTTATTCAATTCTAAGATATACTTCCCACTGACACTTCCGTCGCAAATGTTGCATTTCTGAGATAAATAAATGATAAAATTACTCAGTAAACTGCATGAAGTAATGCACAAAATGACATGGCATGCGGTCTGTGTGTAAGCGCAACAACAACAACAACAACAACAGAGGGCGCTGCGTGAATGGTTATCTTGTGCACTAACTGAAGGCAATTTTTGAAGAAGAAAACGTGATTTTTCTACAGAAAAGCAACATTTGCGACAAAAGTGCAAGTGGGAAGTATATCTCTGTTTAATGTATACGAAAAAAATACCTTAATTAGGCCTACTCATCAATTCTTTCTCTAGGTCTGGGCCCTACCTCCTTTTGTGTGACGTTGGCAAGTCCAGGTCGCAACACAACGCTTTGGCACCGTGCACACGCTAAATTCTTGAGGTTAGTATTTTTCTCATCTATCAGTTCCTTGAATTTTGAATCTCCGTGTGCTGGATTTTTGTCAACATGCTCCTCTGACATTCTGGCTGTTGTTTCCTGCTTCTGGTCGGGTGTATCTGCTGTAGATTCAGGTGTATTCTCGTCATTTTGTTCAGCGCTTTGTACATCTACGATATCCTCGTTTGTCGCCATTTCTCTCCAAAAACAAGCGCTAGAAATAGTACTAGGACGCCCCCTACTGGTACGCGGATTGAGCATTTTCCGTTTCTTATTATTAAAGGTATAATACATGATTGGTAAACTGTTAAAAATTAAGTTTTATTCGTTTGTATTTCAAAGTATTAGCTTTAAGTGCTTTATTTCCCCCTTAGTTAAGATCCACCACATGCACCCAGCTTACGCTTTTGTTATACTTTGGGCGTTCTAACACAATCCACGTGTTCACAACCGTTAAAGTCTATATAGGCCTGATCATGAAGCCTTCTTCAGGTCCGGTATCCCCGATGGCCGCCCATCATACTCATGCATATGGCTGTGTGTTTTTTTTTTATGGCGTGTAGGGTTCCAAGTTTAGGGTTCCGTCGAACTCTCAGAGACGGAAATAAAAGGTCAGCTTAAAAATGTTGTGAACTTTTTGCTCAATTAACCTTTCGCACAGGTAATAAACGGGATTTAAAGATTTGTTTTACGGTGGACCCCGAATCGGAAGGTTAAACTGCTAATTTTGACGTGGTGTGAAAATGGTACCGAAAAAAAAACACCGGTCGCTGCAAGTACAGTGTTAATACTCATACCCGAGGTCCCCGGAAGTCGACGAGTCTCTAGGGCTGCGTTCGGGCGTGCAGTTCTCGTTACTCGGGAGTAATGCGTGCGCATTGCTCTCGGGTCACATCACGCGAACGGCAAGTCCGCAGTCCGCATGCGCGAATGGTAATCAGTGAAGATGGACGTCTCTTGCCATCACTGCACAAAAAATGCCGTTTCATTGCTCACAAGAAACTGAGGAAATACAGGCCGTAAGTCGTGAGAACCTTTGATGCCGTCTAAAACAAACCTTAGTGATTTATTGTTTCAGTTATTGAGTTGACACGTTGAGCAAATTCACCAAAAATCCCACCCATATTCCACCATCTTCGTACAAATCACATGACACTTGACAGGAGTACGAGCACACTCCCCATTTGTTGGGGAGTAGTGAGAGCATACTCTCACTGACCCGAGTGTCGTTATTCTTGCCGTTCACGCGCACAGGAGTATAACTCGTGTTAACACGAGTACACGCCCGAACGCAGCCTAGGAGTCCAGCACGCTCTCGAGGTCAACTTACACGGTCTGTTGCGTCAATGTTCACGGCCTATCCGGATCCCCTATGCTGTATTATTTATGTATATTCATGCAATAACAAATATATAAATGTTTAGTTCTGAGACAAAATCACGTGCGTAACCGATAGTCTTGATTTGCCTTGAATTTATTATTCCCACTCGTGATCAGAAGCTCATGTTGAAGAGAAAAAAACGCCCTGTAGAAATTTCAGCACAAATACTTTAGAAAACTTGAAAAATCCATTCATGGCTTTTGTGTTGATTTGAAAGGTAACTATAAAAGTCTTTTGCAAAAGACTTCTTTAGAAAACCGTCTTACAAAACCGAGATAACTGTTGAAATATTTACGGGATGACCGTTAAAATTAGGTTCAACAAACTTGGCCATCCCAGCCCAGTCTGTGGCCAAGCTCGCATGAAGCCATATCCCAGTCCGAAGCCATCCCAGCCCAGCCGAAAGCCATCCCAGCCCAGCCGGAAGCCCTCCCAGCCCAGCCCCAGGCTCTCCCAGCCCAGCCCCAAGCCTTCCCCGGTCTAACTTAAAACCCTCCCTGAAGCCCAGCTCGAAACCTCGAAGCCCACCCAGGCCGAAGCCCTCCCGGCCCAGCCCGAAGCCCTCCCGGCCCAGCCCGAAGCCCTCCCGGCCCAGCCCGAAGCCCTCCCGGCCCAGCCCGAAGGCCTCCCGGCCCAGTCCGGAGCCCTCCCGGCCCAGTCCGGAGCCCTCCCGGCCCAGCCCGGAGCCCTCCCGGCCCAGCCCGGAGCCCTCCCGGCCCAGCCCGGAGCCCTCCCGGCCCAGCCCGGAGCCCTCCCGGCCCAGCCCGGAGCCCTCCCGGCCCAGCCCGAAGGGATGATCCCCTACCTGCAGAGTTAGGACCACGGTGGGAGAAGTGGATGGCAGACCTCCCCAACATTACAGCCATTCGGATTCCACGCTGCATCAAGCCAAGTCATTTCGGAGAGCTATAGAGATTAAGTCGACGCAGATTCATCACTTATCAGATGCTAGCACGTCGGGTTATGGCCAGTGCTCCTATCTCCGGATCCAAGATCAACAAGACAAAGTACACTGTGTACTACTCATGGGCAAGTCTCGAGTTGCTCCGACGAAGATCACGACAATTCCCCGTCTCGAGTTGACAGCTGCTGTCGTATCAGTGAAGATAAGCAAACTTCTGAAGAAGGAGCTCTGCTTATCAAATGTGAAGGAAGTCTTCTGGTCCGATTCTCAGGTAGTCTTGGGATACATCAATAACGAGGCACGACGCTTCCATACGTTTGTGGCCAACCGCGTGCAAACTATCAGAGAGAGCACAGATCCTGACCAGTGGTTCTACGTCGAGTCTGAATCAAATCCTGCTGATTACGCTTCGAGAGGCCTTTCAGCATCGGCCCTTTGTGAATCTACCTGGTACACGGGTCCTGATTTTCTGTGGAGGCCTGACTTCGAGTGCCCCTCGAAAATGACACCCAAACTGTATCTGGAGGATCCAGAAGTGAAGAAGGTGACAGTCTTAAGCACAGCAGTAAGAGAGACAAGAGATTTAAGTATCTCATCACGGTTTTTCAAATTCTCCAGCTGGTCTTTGCTTGTTAGAGCTGTTGCCAGACTCCAGAGAAGAGCTAGAGGAAACACCGATGGTTGTATGACCAGTGTTGAAGAGCGACGAGGTGCAACCACATTCCTGGTTAAGTTATTCCAGGAAAAGGAATTCAAAGGGACTAGACACCGCCGAAAGATTTGGATCCCTTCTTCGATGACCTTGGGGTTCTGCGCGTAGGAGGCCGCCTACGAAATTCATCACTCCCGTTCTCCGTGAAGCACCCAGTAATTCTGCCCAAGGACAGCCACTTATCCAGACTTATGGCAGCTCACTACCACCAGAAAGTTCATCATCAAGGTCGTGGCATTACCCTGAACGAAATAAGAGCAAATGGGTTTTGGGTCATCAGTGGTGGGAGGTTGGTAGCCGAAATCATTGTAAATGCGTGATCTGCAGAAGGAACCGGCGACCTTGTCAAGAACAGAAGATGACAGATCTTCCTGCGGATCGTGTCGAGTCGTCCCCGCCATTCTCGTATTGTGGCATGGATTGTTTTGGCCCCTTCACCACCAAGCAAGGTCGAAGAGAGTACAAAAGATACGGTCTTCTTTTCACTTGCTTAAGTTCCAGGGCGGTTCATGTGGAGATGATAGATGATCTCTCCACCGACGCATTCATCAATGGGCTGCGATGCTTCATTGCCATCAGAGGAAAGGTTCGTCAAATTAGGTCGGACCAAGGCAGTAATTTTGTCGGAGCCAAAAACGAACCAGAGACGGTCCTGAAGGAGCTAGACACAGGTAGAGTAGCAACCTACTTGGCAGAGCAAGACTGTGACTTCCTGATGAATGCTCCCTGTTCCAGCCACGTTGGAGGCGTATGGGAACGTCAGATCAGGACGATAAGAAGTGTCCTCAATGGAGTAGCTGCGCTTTGTCCAGGACGATTAGATGACTCGTCGCTCCGTACTTTGTTTTATGAAGCCATGTCCATAGTCAATAGCCGTCCTCTATCAGTTGACACTATCAACGATCCATCAAGTTCGGAACCTCTGACTCCCAATCACATACTCACCATGAAGGCCAGCGTCCCACTGCCACCTCCTGGTAAATTTGTACCCCAAGATATGTATCTTCGCAAGAGGTGGAGACGGGTACAGTACCTCACTGAACAATGGGGCAGGTGGCGTAAAGAATACCTTCAGAATCTGAATCGCAGACAGCGCTGGACAACACCGAGAAGAAATATCATGGTGGGAGACATCGTCCTCTTAATAGAGCCAGACGTTGCTCGGAACAGCTAGTGGCCAAGGGGCGTCGTAGTTGAAATTACAACTGATAAGGACAAACTCGTGAGGAAGGTCAAGGTCCAAGTTGGCACAAAGAAGCTGGATTTACAAGGAAAGCGTAAGGACAGACTTACCATACTGAAACGCCCGGTACAGAAGTTGGTAGTCCTTCTGGAAAGCACCCGACCTGCTTCCCCGTAAACCATACCTCCGAGACAAGTCTGACCACTCAATTTACAGCCTTTGTTTGTTTTTTTGTCTTTTTCAGTCTATATATACTTGTTACAGCAGTTGAAACGGTATGATTTATTTGTAACTGCTAGAGTGTAAATATGTTTTGATCATAAATCATTTGAGTAATTGATGGGAGTGTAAATGACAGGTTAAGACGCGTTTCGTTAGATACGCGCGGCGTGCGTAGCGCGAAAGCGAAACGCGCATATTAGGGCGCATTGCGCGTTCTTTTGTTTTGCTTGCTCTCAGTTTATTTATTTATTTATTAACCAAATCCAACAGCGATCAAGTCGCCAATTAGACTGGTTCCCTTGTCCACATATTTACTTCCCCTCCGTCGTATATGAGGACAGGTACACGCCGCCATGTTTGGCATAAATATCCAGGAATAGGCCGTATTCCTGAACGTGGAGGGCGCTGTCAAGTGGTCCGCGCCTGGTCCGCGCCCATCGTGCGTTATGTTCGAACACAAAACGCGCTACGCGCACACGCCTTCCAAACGTTTATTTTGAATGGAAATCTGTGCGCGCGACACAGGTCTGCGCGCTCCGCGTACGCGACTTTTCCCCACGTACGTATGCACGTACACACCCCCCCCCCCCCCCTTTTCTACTGTCGTCTATGGATATTTTCCCCCAAATCACCTTGTTCGAGCGCCCTCACGCGTTCAGGAATACGGTCTATTCCTGGATGTTTATGCAAATTAAAAGGACTGTGTCACGGTTTGCGCAAGCGCCAAGCAGGCGCCCAGAATACAGCGTGTTGCGCGCCTTCGTTCGATTTGGCATCGCGCGCTACGCAATCAATGTCTGCGAAAATTACAGCGGCGGCAGAAGCGGTATTTTTGCATCGACAGCAGAAGATATGCCTGTAAAATTGCTGTCAGAACCAAATAAACATACTGGTTTCGGTGGGAATCAAGGTTGAACAAATAGCTCTCTATCCAACCATGTCATTCATATCATTCGATGGGGTTTCTGTCATGTTTTGTCGAGTTTTTTATGCGATGAAAAACTTTTTTTGAACAACGGCCGCAATGTTTGGCGGCTTAAAAATACGGCAAACAGCGCCATTTCAAGTAAAAAGTAATGTATCAGTACAAACCTGGGCGTTGACGAGTACACCACTGCCAAAATTACTAAATAATTATAAGGGATGGCAAAGATTGAATAGGATATGCAAAACCCAGCGACAAAATTAACGATTGCGAAATTAACTCGTTGTTGAGCAAACTCTAAAAATAAATCATGCATATATTTAATACAACGACCAATCACACGTGGTAATACAACGGCCAATCACCCGTGGTTATTGCTCGGCGTGTGCCTGTCCTTGTATAGCGAGAGCAGCGTAGTGCACATGGACAGGGGACCAGTCTAGTCGCCAATAAGCCAGTTCGGAGTCTCGACTGCGCATGCGTCTCCCGACTTTGATTTGAGATAAACAAAGGCGCACCCTGTCCGTATGCACTGTGTTTATCTCAAATGACCTTTGACACAATCCCATAGACGTCCCTTGCGCGCGCGAGATTCCGAACTGGCTTATTATAGGTTGGTGTAAATAAATTACATGTATATAATTAAATTAAATTAAATAAACCATGTTGCAATATAACAATCATATAAATAAATGTTTACATAGTCTGCAGAAAAAAAGCAAATTCAATAATTGAAAATATAATAAATAATATAAATACAAGAACTGGGACTATGTACAAGAAAAGTTAAGTTGCTTCTGATCGTTCGATTAGTCAAGACATATTGCAACCCCTCTGTCGCAGATTTACTCCCGTAACGATAGTTTGTGGCCAATTAGAGATGCTCCAGTCAATCATATCTCGAGAATTAGAAGTCAAGGTGGCAGATACTGGTCTTATGGCGTGAACGTTTTCACTTTAAGCGCACTGAATCGTCCGTTTTTGCTGGCCTATAATTAAAGCTTGACGCAGTTTCCATTTATAGAGACTGATACCTCCTTTGCTTAATTTACTAAGAAAGAGTTTTTAGTTTATTGTTGATTGTCTCTTAGTTTATTTCTGAGGTTAGAGTTTATTTTTATTGATCTCATTTCAGTTTTCACGGTGCTTCGGTGTTTTCAGTGATCAATAAAACTACTCCGAACATCAGTCAGGAAACTCCGTCAAGCTTTAATTATAGGCCAGCAAAAACGGGCGGTTCAGTGCGCTAAAATTGTATTTGTGCCAAATATCACGCAAATCAACCTGTGCAGTGGTGAGATTTTGCGCCCCAAAATATCACCAAGATCGGCAGTTGGCGGGCGCCGTCAACTACCTATAGTCTTGATTGAAGACACCATACAGGCATGACTACAGGCATGACAAAGCCCGCGCCTATAGTGCCCTCATCATGCTCTACTTGGCACCGCTGTTTATTGTCAGTTGATGGCGTCCTGTTTACAGTCTGCTCTTGAAGGACAAGACAAATATATAACGCTTGAATTTAAAACTAATTAACCAAGAAAAAATAACGTGCTTCGTGCCAAGGAGGGCACTTTGTATCACATCACAATTTTTGAAGTTGCTGTCTATTCATTTTCATTGACAATTCCGCATGTAAATTTGACACATTTTAACAAGCATAAAAAAAGTATTTTTGATATCTGTTGCAACTCGTCTGTTGTGTGAAAATGGTTTTAACTCAAAATAGAAATTTATAATTTATTTTCCAAGTCGCTAAGCAAATGGGGCAGTTTTAATGTGCTTTTCAATCTTTCGGTCAAATCTGTCACCTTCTCAACATTTGCCAGTTTTGTATGACAAGGACCGCAGATCTTCGATGGTGAGGAAAGATTTGTTTGCAGGACTTTTTTTAATCTGGAGCGAAGATCGAATTTATCAAGACTGTAATATTTCTTGCAGGATAGTAAAGTCGTGATACAAACTAAGCACGCACGCTACTTATGGGTATTAATGCTGGCCATTTTAGCCACCAGCAACACGTTTTTAAAACCAACTAGTCGAAGAAGAATGTTACAAACAAAAACAAAAATCCAATTTGTAGTAAAAAAACAAAAAAACACCGGGCAAAATTACTGACCCGCTAGCTCACATCGTTTACGCGTTCGTCGAGTTTGGAAAGTTGGCAGTGCGCTGGATCCCTTTCAATTTTACATAAAGCGCATCTTAGTCCGTGGTGCGTTAACTGGACTGCAGTGCCACGAAAGTTGGAAAACGATAAAGCAAAAGAACGTAAAAGTAGTTTTAATACATTCTGCTCAGCTTCATTTGTTTTCTGCGACGTGATAAAGGGCTGTGCAGTTTAATTTATCGATGTATTTAGCCCTTGACACAAGTAATTGGCGCAATCAAAGGGACTGATACCGAGTTAATACTTGAATATACTGTTATAACACATTCATCAAAAGAGGCTGATACAAGATCTCCCATAATCATTATAGGGGAGATCTTTTTTTATGAATATTGTTGTACATTTATTTGTACATCATGAATGCTCTTGACTGTAACTTAACATACTACATTTCACTAAACGCTTAACACAGTTTCTCTAAATAACAATATTGAAGTTTTAAAACATGCATTAATCGAATCAGATAACATTACATCCCCTCTGGTAGAAGTGGACGTTACCACGACACGATGGCCGAAGTGTTATTGGCTGGTTCTATGGCAACAGCGTGATTATATATTACGCGCCATGAAGCATTAATATTGGCGCGAAAACAGGTTTCTCAAGTCTCTAGCAGGTACTATTCATAACAACGCCTGTTGCGTGTGGGGATTATAGGCGTCAGGCGGACCAAATACGACTGTCTAGAGACTTGACCTCAAGTCTAGGCCCATCGCGGCGCGCAAAACGTTTTAGCTTGGTCAAAGTTCAAATATGTTGAACTTTGACCGCGGTGCGCTGACCTTTCCAACGCGCAGCCAATGAGGTATCAGAGAAGCCTCAAGTTACTGGAGTGGACTCAATTTTCTATTTTGGAAAGATCGGCGATTGGGACATCATGCAACGCGGTGAGCGCAGTGCGGCAGTGTGATTTTTCCGCAATAGTGTGAACTCCCTTAAGCTTGAGACATAAAAAAGGTGGCCAATTCCAAGTATAAGGGGTAGGAAGGCGCCGCGGGGTAGGGGCGGGGGCAATTGCTAGGTGCACGACTCTGGATAGGTGCATAATGCTAGGTTCCCACTATCACGATTCGCGCCACGATTGAAATCGTGGTCTTAATCGTGGAGTAATCGTGGTGATCCTATCAGATCTTATCAGATCTTGAGGTCAGTCGTGGCAATCGTGTTGATCGTAGAAAATTGTTGGACGGTTCAAAATTTTTCTACGATCAACACGATTAATTTTCAATCGTAATCATCACATCAGATCGTATTGGATCGTAACAAAGCGCGAGAGATCGCATCTAATTGTGCTTCCAAATCGTGGTGATCGGGATCAACCTTGGACAAGACAAACGCCACGCAGCTCTGTTGAGATGCGCTGCGATCTCCCACGATCTGTCACGATCAGTTACGCTCTGTCGGGTACCATTGTTCACGACCTGACACGATTGACTCACGAGTAGATACGAGTTGATGCGAATAGATGCGAGTAGATACGAGTAGTCACGCTTTTTCACGGACGCTCACGATCTGTTACGAGTTCTCGCGAATATATATATATACCGGACAAGATTGAATGCGCTTCATTCAGCGATCTACACTTGAAGAGAGCATATATTTACTGTGAACTTGCTTTTGCTAGTATTTCTGGAGCCTTTTAGAGATGCCAGCCAAAGGTACCAGAGGCAAGAAGGGAAAGTGAAAGGGCAAGGCTGCCCCACCCCCTGAGCCTGAACCAGTCCAGCCAGGAGGCAGAGGAGACCACCCCCACCTAGAAAGCCAAGAGAAAGAAAAAAATAACTGCCTTTACTGAAAAGCAAAATAATTGAGTTCCTCATGATAAATTAGGTCCTCTACAGCAAACGCCTTGCGGGGTTCAAGGATGTCACCCAGAATGAGGATCTCTGGGCTGCACAGGCTGCCAAGATGAACACTACTGTGGCGCAACTTAAATTATGGTACACAAGCATGAGGACCATGATGGGCCGGCTGAAGAAACGTGGGTCAGGAGGAGATGTCATTACTGGACATCCCTCTTCTGCTGTAGGGCTTCATAAGGTAGTTCTTGAGTGCGGAGGCGTCATCCCCCAGGATGAAAAAGGCATGTCTTGGTGGTCATCAGGGCTTGTAGTAAGAGTGGGGGGAGTCCTGTGGTTTCCTCTCCCGGGCCGTTGAACAGCTCAGAGTCGCCAAATATCTGAGCATCTGACATGTGTCATTTTCCACCAAGCTCGATCCACACAAACTTGTAATCTGCATCCACCAGAGCCAGGAGTGGTATTGAAAAGAGGCCCCTGTAATTGTAGTAGAGGCTGCCAGTGTGGAGTGGCTTATTGATAGCAATGTGTTTGCCATACAGGGCCCCAATGGCGTGGGGGGGAGGGGGGGGGGGGGGGGGGGTTCCATCTCTGCTCAAACTGGTTAGCTAGGGCTGTTCAGGCGTCACAGGTAGGCTGAACACCTCATCTTTGCACAATTGCCTGGCACACCTCTGGAACCATCTCTGAGATGCTGGACACTCCACACCTGAAGGCATACGCAAGGGACCGATATTTGTCTCCAGTGGCACGGTGCCTCAGTGTCACTGCCAGTTTCAGTCCAGATGAAAGAGGTTGCCTGAAACTGGTGAGTTCCCTCTCAATAGCTGGGACCACCCTCTGCAAGATTTCATCGAAGAGCTGTGGTGTTAACCTTGTGTAGTTTTGGAACGCTACTGGATCCTCCAGCCTCAATTGGGTGTCTAGGAGGCTAGAGAACTGGCCAAGCTGTTGTCTCCTCTCCTATGTGAGCCATGGTCGCACCCAAATCAGCCTGACTGCAGCTCTCCTGGCGCTTTGTGGTTGGGGTTTTGGCTGGTCTGGCTGCTGCTCGTCTTCTTCCTCTCTGGCGATAATGTAAGCATACATTAATACTGCAAATGTCACGTTGTCATCATCCTCAACTCCTGCCATCATCAATGATTGCGGGTTGTAGTATTCACTCTGTAGAAGTTCAAGAAACAATGATGGCACACAGGGCACTCGGATTGCCATACGTGCCATTATACCAACAACAACAACAACAAGAAACAATGAAGTCCATGGTCAGTCGGGCTGTATATATACCCGTCGGGGTCCAATCGTGGCTCAAATCGTGATCACTCTCGATCCCGATTGTGAAAGACATCGCGACCACAATCGTATCCAATCGCAACAGAGCGCATCGGTTCGTGATGATCGTATCGGAACGTATCCAAACGTATCTGCACGTACCAGATCGTACCAAATCGGGGACCCCGATCGTGTCAGATCGGGACCCAATCGTGGACTCAATCGGGACAATCCTATCGGAACGTATCTGATCGTATCTAAACGTCAGCCCAGATCGTGACAGATCGTGTCACCTGAAATTGACTATATCGCATCCAAGCCCACCAAATCGTACTAGAACGTATCGACTCGCATCAACTCGTATCCAAACGTGAAATTTCAGAAAAGGAAACAAAAATTCCACGATCAGCTACGAATGGCGAATCGTGGCGTTCGTAACGGATCGCACGACAGTGGGAACCTAGCATAACGGCAGCAGCGTAGTAATTATTTTCATAACGATCACTAGACTGATTTTAAGGTCCGGCAACCGCCAATCCGCCATATTGAAACAGAAGGAATTCCTCCTTTCCCCGAAGGTTCCCGAATTAGTTAGCCGAATGCACGTCTGGACGTTATCGTTAATCGTCGGGTACGATTCGTCATTGTTTCGAGAATTTGAATTGACTCCGCCTGCACGTACGTATATACGCGTGCCGCCGCTTGTGTATTTATTTATCACACATGTCACATGACCTGAATCTTGCGCGGGTTCAGGTCAACTCGGTCCCAAACCGAGACTAATTTTTCAGGGTCGACGTTAAATTATCAGTGTTGAATTATTTCCGCTTTGGCGTGCCATAGTATGGACACGATAATGGCGGTTATCACCGGTTGTCAAGGGGATGGTCACGTGGGTGAATTAAACCCAAGAATAAAAGTGGAAAAGCAGTGGGACATTCGCAGTTGCTGATGTTATAGTTGATGATGGTGATGGATACATTTATATCGCGTTTTTAAAAATTTAATTTATTTTGTTAGAGGGTTGTGGCTGTTATTTTCTTTATAACAAGTTTATCAGCACAAGATTCAATGCAACAAACAATGTCTTTATTTAAAACCATACACAGGACAGAATATAAAGCTGCAATTCAAAAACCTCCATAGCACCAAGATATAGTTATACGACTACTGGAACTTGACAGGAATGTCAAAATACTTAAACAACTTTGTGCCTAAGCTTTGCTTCATAATGACGGATTACTTGTTCAGCAAGACATACTATTGTTCGTTTGAATGTAAAATCAATAAAAGGTGGCCTTTTTCAACTTTGAAGATTTCATTGCAATAAATCACAGACAGAGGGCGCTGTTTTGAGTGCATCACATAAGGAAGACAGAAGGGAAAAGTTAAGAAAAAACATAAGACTTCAAGTTGGACTTGTGGCAAATTGCTGCAATTTCTACCCCCAGTTTTGTCATGGCTTACAGCAGGCAACATGTAAAACAAACAGCCATGGATTACAAAAGTTTCAGGAAAATTGAGAAAAAAGTGGAATCTTTTGTGCACAGTTAAATGTGATTTTCCCGTGTTTGCCTCTTGTGACATAGTGACCTTGGTCATGAATATGCATATTCGCATTAGCATAAAAACTAAAAACCTTTGTTTTAACCCCCAAAGCAAGCTCCAAATAGGATTTTTATGACTTTAACTGAGTAGAGTGGTTTTATAGCATAGATTTCATTGATAAAAAATCCTAAATAAGGGGCCATTTAAACAGAGATACATGTGTGCATTTCTATTAGATTCTCGTGATTCTCGTTTATAAGCATTACATTAGGACAGTGCACACACAAAGCAAACTGTGATGTCATTATTACATACACAACCATTCTGTTGACGATGATGATTTACGTACAGAGAAGGAAAAAGACAAGCCGATTGCTTTTCTAAAGACATTATAATAAGTCTAATTAGGCGCTCCGACCGTAATGAACATCGATGAGCTGCCTGAATGCCAAATTACATACAACCCCCATTTTGGTCCAGTCTCATGCAGGTGGTACCATGGATTGAGTGTTGGTCTGGGTGGCAATTGGCCGGCTTACTGGTTCTCGTCTGTAAGCAAATGAACATTAATCACATCGTTAAGTATAATCACATCTAAAAACGTTCGTATTTTATCACAAAACGGTTTGAATGAAAAAGGACTGGTGTTGTACGAGACCAACATAGGCTACACGACGTATTCTTGGGTTTCACTTTCTTAACAACCGGTTGCTATCCGCCATAACTGTGTCCATACTATGGCACGCCAACGCAAAATAATTCAACACTGATAATGTAATGTTGACGCATATTTTCCATCGCTATATACACTGGATGAAGCAACGACGTCTGAAATTGAAGCCACCGTCCGCCATTGTACCCCACCGAATACAATGCCTTGCCTAGACTGGTCATACTGTCGTCACTATAGTCCACATCAAGCGATCGCATGGACCGGGGAGCAGTCTAGGCCAAGCATTGTCCGTGGGGTACAATGGCGGCCGGCGCATGGCTTTAATTCTCGTATAGCCAACTGCTATTGCATACTTAATCCAGTGTATATATATCGGTGATATTTTCGCAAATGTTGCGCAAGAAAAAATAGGTTGGCATGACTTTTAAATGTTGATAGACTGTCCGAAACTGGCATACCGTGCTTTTGTTGGCAAATTTTAAAAAAATTTTGAGACTTGTTTTTAGGGTTGATGGCAACATTATCGGTGTTTAATTTGGCGTGCCATACGCGTGACGTCAACAACTATCATATCCGCCATTACTGTGTCCATACTATGGCACGCCAAAGCGGAAATAACCGATTGTCAAGAAAGTGAAACCCAAGAATACCAAACGACGAAGAGACGGCGAACTCTTACAGAGCAAGTCCATCGTCCGTTCTTGCCGGTATGACTAAGCAGGTACCGGCAGAACGTAGACAAACTGCTCATAACGAGAGGATTTACGTTGGACCCAACGGGAGACGGAAATGGACAACGGAGGACAACAGGGAGGCGATGGATTGTTACCTACGGAGCAATCCTGATGCCAGAGGATATAGGAAGAGGATGATCGGCGTGTGAAGGGAGAAAGGCCGGTTTGAGATAAGTGAACAGGGACTTGCGGATCAGGTATAAAACTTATAAAACGGAACCAGTGGGTGACTAAAATAGAAATCGAGGAACTGAAAAGGAAAATAACACAAAGTGACTCGTCGGAAAGTAGAGAATGCTACCGCCACGGTTCCGCCTGATTCGCAAAGAGAAAAGGATACCAGCACGGTCGGTGGATGAGGAACGGACCGGCGGAAATGGGTAAGAAGTCGAAATCACGAAAGAGGAATTGGAGATAAAGGAGCGGATTGAAAAGGTTGCGGAAGAACGGAAACGTACGCCTCAGAAATGGAGTGTGCCAGACCTACGCGGAGTACCAAGGAGACGACTGATGGTAGAGACGGAGGCAGTAGGAGCAGTACGTGCTTGCGAAGACAAGTACTAGTGATATCTCAGAAACTAACCAACTTGTCTTTGCAGGTTCTGTAGTTGTAGCAGAAAGATTAGGTGTAAACGTAGTGCGTGTTGACAGTAATAAGCGTAAAGTTCATGTCTTATGGTGGAAGCGTAGATTCTAGAGAAACTAAGGAAAGATCCGAGTAGAACTGACCAGATAAGTAAAGGTGCACTGAAGGATTCTGACATGAGGAGTAGGTTAATGGAGAAGTAAAGGTAAAAAGGTATGACGGTTGTTATAGAGGAGATTAAACAGAGGGTAAAAGCAAATAGTGCAAAGATAAGAAGGTATGAAGATAATTCGTTCCGTATTAACCAAAGAAAATTGTTTTATGAACTGAATGATAAAGCAGAAAGGCAGAAGGATCCAGAGCCAGCTGAGGCAAGGGCATTTTGGGGTGGGATATGGGCAGGCAGAGTGGTTACGGGAGGTAAGGAATGAATTAAAGGATGTACAGAAACAGGCCGACTTCAAGATAATTATAGGCCAATATGTCTACCGTCTTGTACAAGCTTCTGACAGGTATCGTGGTAGATGAATTGTACAGTCACTTGGAGAAGAGTAAGTTATTTCCTGAAGAACAGAAGGGATGCAAGAGAAATACAAGAGGAACGAAGGACCATCTTGCCATTGACAAGGCTGTGTTGAAGGACTGTAAGTGTAGGAAAACGAATTATGGAATGTTTGGACCTTGTAGGAGCCGCAGATGCAGTGAAGAGTATTCTGGGGCAGAGTATGCAAAAGTGGCAGACGAAACTCACGGCTAGCGAGAAGAGCATTGAAAAGGTCAACATCAGGCGATGTATTTTTCAAGGAGACTCTCTGTCTCCTCTGTTGTTTGTTATTGCATTGATGCCCTTGTCTCTTGTTCTTAGCGAAGTGTCTGCGGGTTACGGGTTGGCAAAGGACCGATGTAAGATCAACCATCTTCTCTTCATGGACGACCTGAAGTTGTTTGCCAAGAATGAGAAGGCGATTGAGTCCTTAGTGCAGACGGTGAGAATAGTAAGCGATGACATCGGGATGAAAAGAGGTAAGCAGGTGGAATCGGAGGGTATTAAGTTGCTCGACGGTTCCGAGCTGAAGGCGTTGGGTAAAGGGACCTACAAGTACCTTGGCGTACTAGAAGCCGACGACATGTTGCATCAGGAATGCAAGAAAAGGTTGCGTGGTGAGTATACAAGAAGGGTAAAGAAGTGTTTGAAGTCTAAGTTGAATGGTGGTAATATGATTAAGGCAATTCATATCTGGCCCGTTTCTTTGATGAGGTACAGTGTACAGTGCAGGTATTGCGGAGTGAACACAGGAGGAACTCAGCAGAGTGGACAGAAAGACAAGGAAATTAATGGCGATGCATGGTATTGTAACAAGAATTACTCCCTCTTGTTATTTACTACTCGACACAGGGAAGAACACAGGAATACTTGTATTCAGAAAGAATTCACTCCACGTTTATTTTGACACTCGTGCATCAAGACAACAAAAAACGACAATGACGCTTATGCTAGGAGTCCACTGGGCCAGCGCCAGTTGGTGCCAGTTTGCGCCAATGCAATTTGCTGTGGCGCCTAGTGTCGCCAATAAGGTGCCTAGTGGCGTGTCGTGGCTCAAACTGCCTCCCAACTGGCTCGTGGTGGCCCGTAACGGCACCAAATTTGAATGTGGCGGCAAGAAAATTTCAAAATGTTTGAAATTTTCGTCGCGCCACTTGCATCGAGCAATCAGCGCCAAGTGTCCGCCAAGTGGCACCAAATGGCGCGAACATATCGCCCTTTGGCGCAAACAATCCGCCTATTGGAATCCACTGGAATGTAATGGCGCGCGCCAAGTTGAGCCAAGGAAGCACTGGAACCGCAGAGCCAGAATACCAAAGGCATTTTCAACCACACGCCTTGCCCTGGACAGCCTGTAGTTGAAGATCTTCTGCTGTTGGTCCATGTTACGACGGCCATAGGGCTTCATCATGTACGTCCTCATGGCGAAGGCATCGTCTCCCACGAAGAAGTACGGCATAGGGTGCTCTTCATCATCATGGGGAAGAGGAGCTGGATCTGGGATGCCTAAAGTGCCAACTTCAATGCACTCCTTCAGTTCACTGTTGTTGTAGATCTGGGCATCAGACTGATGGCCAACCCCACCCACATCGATCCACAGGAACTGGTACTTTGAATCTACCAGAGCCATCAGGACAACCGAGAAGAACTGCTTGTATATAGTTGAAGTAAAGGCTGCCTGATTTGTTGGGCTTCTGGAGACGGATGTGCTTTCCATCATAGGCTCCCAGACAGTGAGGAAGATTCCATCTGGCTTCAAAATCACCTGCAACCTCAAGCCAGCCTTCATTGGTTGTGGGGAGGGAGATGACTTCTGCAGCATACTCATCCACTATCGCTCTGGCTACATCAGGGACAAACTTCTGGATGGTTTCCTTGCCCACTCGGAAGTTGTAAGACAGCTCGGCATAGGTGGCCCCAGTGGCGAGATGGCGCAGGAAGACGGACAACTTGAGACCAGGGGGAATGGCCTTCCTGAAGTGGGTGTCCTTCTTCTGCAAGTGGGGTGTAAGCCTGACCAACAGGTCATCAAACATCTCTGGGGACACCCTGGTGTAGTTCTTAAACTTCCTCCTGTCATTCTCCCTCAGCTCTTCCATCAAAGTGTGGTACTGTCAACGTTCGGCCCTCAACTGTGGGTGGAGCATGGGTCTAAACCACCAGTTGTGCTTCCTTTTCTTCTTCTTCAGGATTGGCCAGCATAAGTTGATAGGCAGTGGCCACCTCAGCATCTCTCATCATCTTCTGATGGAGCAGCATCATCACTCCAACATTATCAAAAGCCTCAGACATATCAAAATTGTAAATATTTAGTAGAGATGTTGTTCATACAGCAGCTGAGGAGGGTCTGAACCAGGTAGCCGATGGCCGGTATTTATATAGTCGGCAAGTAGCGCCAAGCGGCGGCAAGTTCAAACCAATTTGGCGACCTTTGGCACAAACTAATCACCAAAGTGGCGCAAAGTAGCCGTCTATTGGCGCGAATGGCGCCAACAGGGTGAATTTTGGAATCAAATGGCCGTGTAATGGCGCGAACTGGCGCAAACTGGCGCAACATTTTGGAGCAAGCCGGGTGGCATTTGGCGCACGCCATATGGCACCCAGTTTATTCCACTTGGCGACACATGCCGAGCGGACATTAATTCGGCGCCACAGCGAGCCACTCACATAATCTTTGGCGCGAACTGGCACCAACTGGCGCTGGCCCAGTGGACTCCTAGCATGAGGAAACGTCTCTCGCGCGAAACGGGCGTCCCAACCTTCTAGCAGGGGCTCGCGCCAACCGGCTCTGTGTGGAGCCGTGTTAGCGCCCTCAGCTCGTAAGCCGTCTTACGCCGTGGAATTGTGCTGGCGCCCTCTGCTAGCCGATTGGGACCGGCGTTACACTGCCCCCTCCGAGGACCCTGCTTTGTCCTCAAAGCAGGCAGCGAACCCCGCTGTCTCGCGGGGGAGACGATTCCTTTACAAATGGTAGCATGGTTAGAAAAAGAAACACATGGGGGTGAAGTCGGGGACCGCTCCGCCCAGACGCGGCTCCCTGCTGGCGACTGTCTGCGCAGACATGGCGGAAGTCGTGTCCGTGACCGGGCCCGTTCGCGGTGCCGATGGCGCGACGGTGGCGATGTCGGGGCTCTCTGGGCAGGGGCGGATCCAGGAATTTTTCCAGGAGGGGGTTTTGCCACCAGGGAGGGGTTTTGCCTATCAGATTTGTATGTCTGCTTGTTTCGGACAGGCGGACACGAAAAAAATGCGTTACATTATATTTTTTGGTGTCGGAGCAGGGGGGGGGGGGGGGGGGGTTGACCCCCAAAACCCCCCCTCTGGATCCGCGCCTGCTGGGCGTGGTCCTCCTCCCTGGACCAGCGGTCGGAGGAAGGTAGAGTCGACTGGGATGCCCGCAGCGACCGGGGGTTGCACCGAGGCGTTGCGATTCCCTCCACGAACTGGCGGCTCCGGACCACCGGTTCCGCACCATAGACTTGTGCAGTGCAGAGTCGATTCACAGGCTCCGCCCAATAGGGTTGTGCAGTGCGGATCTGATCTCCATAGGGGTTGTGCAGTGCGGAGCTGATTCCCGTGCTCCGCACCATAGCTAGGGTTGTGCAGTGCGGAGCTGATTTCCATATGGTTTGTTTGTTTGTTTGTTTGTTTATTTATTCTTTACCATGGTTGCAATGTGCAGTGCGGAGCTCCGAGTAGAGCTCTCCTCCATATTGTTGTGCAGTGCAGAGCTGATTCCCGTGCTCCACACCATAGGTTTGTGCAGTACGTGCGGAGCTGATCGCCATAGGGTTGTGCAGTGCGGAGCTGATCTCCATAGGGTTGTGCAGTGCGGAGCTCCGAGAGGAGCTCTCCTCCATATAGTTGTGCGGTGCGGAGTCGATCCGGAGGCTCCGTGCCGTAGGCTAGCGGCATGCGGGGCTCCGATTTAGCATAATTAGTTGTCTATCTTGTGCCTGTGGTGCCTTGTATCTTTGGCTTGAGAGTGGTTAGTGGATATTAATTCCCCAAGCTATTGTAACGCAATTGGCAGTTTGTGTATAGACTTGTACCTATACGTCAGCCGTGGGCTGACTCACGCGGAGTAATTTTAGCACCCGACTCTCATGTACTAGTATATAAGCCCGGCGCAGCTCGCACGTGGTCAGTGAGGGGCGGTCGGGTTGGCGTAGCTGTTCTTTCCTCGCCTTTCACCTCTGGCGTCCCGGGTTCGAATCCCTACTTGACCGCGTGGGTTTTTCCCTGGGGCATTTCTCTCGGGTTGTTTCTCCCACTTCTAAAACTGCAACTCCTTCTTCGTCATCTCAAGTTGATAATATAGTATAGTTAAAGCTAAAACCGTATAGTTGATGGCATAAAGGGCCTTATAGTTGCCGAAGATGCCATAAAAATATACAACAACAACAACAACAACAACAACACGTGGTCAGTTCCATCCCAGTTCCTGTTCGAGTTAAGTTCTCGTTCCAGTTCATGTTGTACAACCAGGGCAGCGAGTTATTACAAGTAATCAGTGAGAGGTGAGATAGCAGAATCGATATGTGCTTGACGTTAACCTTACGTGTAGTTTAGAGCCTCTTAGTAGAGTAACTGGGGTGGGTTTATTTTAGCTGCGGACTTTGGTAGAAAGAGGGAGGGAACTCCGTCCGCGATGACGTTAAACAGCGATAGTTCACCTGTACAGGGAACACGTACCTGTATAGGCGAGAACGACTTTGCAGACAGTACGACTTAGTAGAGTATAGCACCTATTAAGGGAGCATCTATGTATACCTGTATAGGACATGGGTAGCTGTGATCGGGGAGCGCCTGAGTAGGTTCCAGAAGGGTCGTAACTGTTTGTTACCAATGACCAGTCTTATTGACGAGCCCCCTGTATCTTGATGTGTGTCTCTCTCGGCCCATATCTGCCTAAACGTTATCCGGTAGGCCGGCCATAGGCGTCAAGCGCGCCCGAGGGAAACGTTGTTACTCACTACACCTGGCGGTAGACTGCCCAAAAACGGGCCTGCTCTCTTGGCCTTGTCAGAATAGACCGCTCGCTGACGTCGGTCGAGGTCGACTCGGGGTCGCTGTCGGCGCGACCGCCACACTAGTATATTGGAAGTTAAAGAACTATATTTCCGAGTGTGTCTTTCACTAATGTAATTAAAACCAAGGATTTAATCCATATCGGAGAACACGGTACAGACGCCCTGGAAAGAAATAGGATGCAGTTATTATACAAATACAGCATGGTTTGAGGGGAAGTAGTGGGAATTACTTGTCCCGAGGTGTAGGTCAGCTTGACTACCTCTCGACGCGAAGCGGAGGGAGGTAGTCAAGGGACCAGTAATTCCCACTAGTTTCCAGAAATAAAACATGCTGTATTTGTTTTACTACACCTCAAAAATTTTCATGAGCAAATTGACCAAATAACAGATTCAAAGCCAGTATACAATGACAAAAAACAATTATTTTTTTGTAATCCAAACTCAGAAATGTTGCCATTGTTGTTTATGAGCTGCAGAGGTCCGTACCATGGCAATAGCGTTGAATTAGTCTGGTTCCGTGAAGATTCCAATACATTTTTTACGAGGCGGGATCCAGAGGGAATTTTTTGTGCTACCAGAAAAAACTACCGCACGGCAGCCAGTTGGATACTCACCGGGCTGACGTCACCTGGGCGCGTAGCATTTTTACTTCCCAATCGCGCGGCTGAATCGTCCAATGACGCGCTCCAATTTGCTCATGAATATTTATGAGGAGTAGTAAAATATTTTACAGCCAGAAATTCGGGTAATATAATTGGAACTCACTTTGTAATGAAAATACAGAAACAGTCAGTTTTGCCATTTGACCAATAATGATTACGGACACGAGAGAGGTCTTGTAATCAGACTTACGTTTCTCCTCCGAGCGGCGGCTCAACGGGAGACAACGACCCACAGAGACTTCGCAATAGGTGCCTGGTCGACAATACCCGGGGCTAGGATCACAGTAGTAACTGTACTGACCTGCAAACAAAAACACGAAGCGATATCGAAAAGCCGACAACAGTTCAGGGGGAAATCTTGGAGGAAACTTCCGACTTTTTTCGCCATTCCACGAATCTTCTCGATCTGGCGAGGATTCAAATTTAACAATCGTCGAACTGGCCTTGAGTGGAAAACACAGATTTCTGAAACGCTTTGGACCTATTCAAAATGTATTGTAAGTGCGTTTTGGGTGTCGCACCTCGAAAAATGAAGCTTTTTAAATTGATATTTTTACAGAAACGTAAAATTTATTTGCTTTCAAATGAGACATCAACGAAATAATCAACCAACGTTCAGTTATCGAACAAATACTATACTGTCAATATTTCGAATTATTGGCGGTCCGCCATTAATTCAAGTCACGGCAAGACGTAGACTCGCCCAAGTCCGACTTCCTGTGTTTGGTCTGTAATGCGCAGCGTACAGTGCGCTCGCTGTACTGGTGGTCTGTTTAATCTCATTTCTTCTGTCTCAGAAAGTCTTTCGAGACAGAAGAAAAGAGATTTACAGGCCACTTACCCAGACAGCAAACTTACGTTAGCCCAACGTTGGATCAACGTCAGTAATTGACGAAGAAACGTTGGACCAACGTTAGAAAATGACGTTGTTCCAACGTAAAGTTGCACTTCCGAATAACGTTGGCACAACGTTGTTTATAAGTTGGCGTTAACGTTGCACAAACGTCATATCGCTCAATTCCCAACCTTATTTCCACGTCAATTCAATGCTGGCTCAACGGCAGACGTAAATTATTGACGTCTTATTGACGTCTTATTAACGTCTTTGTTGGGTCGTATGCAAAGCCAAAAAACGTCTTTTCCTGACGCCCCATACATTACTCATACATTACCGGTACTTATACATATTCATACATTACTCATACATTACTCATACATTACTTATACACTACTCATACATTATATTTATGCGCGACTTCTATTTATGCTCCACAAAAACCTGCAAACTGTAACCCATGGTTGGCACACACCTACTAACCGAATACCAAATTTAATTCTAATCACTCGCCACTTTGAGTTTGTTCATCCCTAACAATTGCCAATTTGCCTATTATCAAGCAACAACCCATTTAGTGTAGTAAAATATTTTACCGCCAGAAATTCGGGTAATATAATTGGAACTCATTTTGTAATGAAAATACAGAAACAGTCAGTTTTGCCATTTGACCAATAACGATTACGGACACGAGAGATGTCTTGTAATCAGACTTACGTTTCTCCTCCGAGCGGCGGCTCAACGGGAGACAACGACCCACAGAGACTTCGCAATAGGTGCCTGGTCGACAATACCCGGGGCTAGGATCACAGTAGTAAACGTACTGACCTGCAAACAAAAACACGAAGCGATATAGAAAAGCCGACAACAGTTCAGGGGGAAATCTTGGAGGAAACTTCCGACTTTTTTCGCCATTCCACGAATCTTCTCGATCTGGCGAGGATTCAAATTTAACAATCGTCGAACTGGCCTTGAGTGGAAAACACAGATATCTGAAACGCTTTGGACCTATTCAAAATGTATTGTTCGACGTGCGTTTTGGGTGTCGCACCTCGAAAAATGAAGCTTTTTAAATTGATATTTTTACAGAAACGTAAAATTTATTTGCTTTCAAATGAGACATCAACGAAATAATCAACCAACGTTCAGTTATCGAACAAATACTATATACTGTCAATATTTCGAATTATTGGCGGTCCGAACTTATTATACCGCGCCGAACCGAGACGATTCGGCCGTACTTGGAGAGTGCTCTGGAGACCAGGGTCCTATTTCATAATAAAGCCCACTTAAAAACATTCCTAAATAAACATTCTTAACTCATGTTTTTAAAGATAGGAACAATTATATTTATTGTTCTAAATCCTCTTAAGAATGTTTTTAACTTTTATGAAAAAGGACCCAGGTCTTCCATCAACTCGAAGGGTGCAAAAAGCACACTGACGAACGACAGTGGCCTGCTGGGTAGAGTTACATCAAGAGAGTTACACCTCCGATGTCCAGCTAGCTTCGCATCCAGTAGACTGCCAGCAGCTGCAGGCGAGGGAGTGGTGACGTCCCAACGACAATCCGGCAACTGCTGCAGACAGGTCAGTCCATCCTTTCCAAGATGCTTCCGCAGAGCTTCGATGACTTCCTTGTGAGGGACGTCATTCGGTAGGTGCAGCGTAACGCTGCAATCTTGTTGCATCAGTGTATCAGGTAGCTTTCCTCAGATAGTAGAACAGATACTCCACAAACTATCAATGGTGCAATGGTAGTTCTACTTCCAGGGAAGTACGGATTAAGTATCCGATACAGGTAGTCTAGTCAGAAGTACAACACAGCGGTTATGGTCTGTGTGCAAACGTTAAATCGAAATGAACCGAATTCATTGCCATCTGCTCACAATAAACGGACACAGGAACCTGTTCCGTGCCAGTATACCAATTAAACATCACAATCAACACCATAATTATAAAAACTTGCGTAATTACAAAATATAAATTAGTCCAACGGTACAACAGCACTTCTAACGTTTGTGTATATGTAGATGAAGTGTGGAATAGTCCATTAACAGATGTGGGGAAGCGAAAGTTGAGAAAATATTCTCTTGGTCTTGTAACCTTACGCAATGACAAGTATGGGCTCGTGGTATGTCCAAACAATGGTTGTACTCAACTGGGTTCTATTGGTGTGCCACGGTTTAAGGAACTTCCTCCCATAACCATGGTCGGATAGTCAGATATACCTTGGAGTGGGTCGTCTGCTCTGTGACCTTACAGTAATGTACTGTAAAACACATTTACAGTAAATTACTGTAAGCGATTACAGTAAGGTACTGTCAAAATTACTATTTTTACAGTGTATTTAACGGGAAAAGGCTGTTAATGGACAGTTAATGGACAACAACTCAAACCTGTCTTTTTACGGGAATATGCTTTGAAACTTCCACCTATGCCATTAATTTACAGCATTGCCTTTAAATAAATGGCATTTTGTTAATCAACAGTTTGACCGGATATATTTACATGCAAAACCTCTGTAAAAAAAAAAAAAATGTCTGACACTGTTATGTACAGGAAACAATTATTGTAATTTTACGGGAATTGTTTACAGTGTACACACTACCGCCAAGCGATTCGGGCTACGAGGTTACTCGAAGCTCAACAAAGCCGACTTGATCAGAATGATCGTGGGTGGGGGTGGGGGGGGGGGGGGGGGGGGGGGGGTTCAAAGAAATGTGTGGGATTTTCTCATGATTTCCTCGTGAATTTAAACCTTTCAAAGTTTTATAGTTATGTGTGTGGAATTTTTATACCCCGATACGTGGTAAGAGCCAAACGGAAAAAATACCATGATGTACTTTTAAGCAGTTAAGACTCCGTATGGCCTACACTAAGTCTGTATATAGGGCATGACATACAAATCTGGTGTTTTCAAACAAAAATTGTTATCAGTGCTAAAATCATATTTCTTCCAAATTTAAATTTATCATGTCGATCGTGTACGGGTGGCGCCTGGAATGAGTTCCGTAAAAATAGCCATTATGCACGGTTAGCACAGTTTACGGGTCTGCTAGAGCACGTAGGGATTAAAATTTTCTCATTCCAAATCTAGCAATTAAGGATTTATATTCTTATGACAGTGCTAAAGTGCTGGATTTTGAAAAACGTCCACAAACATTCGCCAGTTGAGACCCCATGCACTAAGTCTATTGAGCATGACAAAAAAACCTCTAAATGTTTTCAAAGAAAAACTTGATATTTTCTCATTGCCAAAATCATGTTTCCTAACCAAATTTACACTTTCCCGGGCATTATCATGTCAAGGAGAATTACAGTGGCGAAGTCGGTAGGGCCTATACCCTGGTTTGACAATTGAAGAAAAAACATTTAGAGGGAAACGATGAATGGAAATGTCACGATTTAAAAAAGGTTTCTTCCTATTATGTTTTGTGCCCGATCCACGAGTCGCCCATTTTACAGTATTTGCTTTTTTCGAGTTCATTCCTTCCAAAATTCGCGTGAGCGATCGTCCTTAATTTTATGATTATAATATGGTAAAACTAAATGTGTAATATTCTATCAAATGTTCCAGATTATTTCCGAAGGATTTCTTAGTCACCGAGTTTTAGGCCAAACTTTTCAACACACGATCAGGCTGGCTATTGCCAACAAGCGGTTTTTCAGTCAGAAAAAAATGTGTACAGCTCAGCTTGAATGATAATTTTCCCAAACCGCCAGGTGAAAAGCTGGCAAATGTGTACCTGTGGCCTAGGTTATTGTTATAGATCTTTAAAATTTGCAGTGTTCTATAGGCCTATGTACAACTTGAATTTCCAACCGAGCTTGATCTCTAAATAGCCGTGCGTGTCAAAATCAGGTTTTCCGCGGGGCGGTCACTTTCGCGTTACAATTTTTCCGGCTCGCGGCCGCATGCTGTCGTCCCACGTTAGGACACAGGGGACTAGACATCGTGCATACATGCATAGTGGGCAGGCGACAGTGCGCGCTGCATATTATTATACAAAACAGGTGCGCGCGCACGACGCTGTCACTATTAAATTCCCCAGACGTTGTTATTAACTGTCTCGCGGCGATCGATCGGTTTGCGGGACGGACGCACGTTCAAAACAAAACAATAACAACGTCTAGGGCCTAGACTATTAAGGTCCAGCAGCCGATTTCACGAATCCCTTACGCACTGCGTAAGCCCGCTTGCGCAACTTTTTATTGCGTAAGCTGCGCAACATTCCTGTGATAATTACACGCAAGCCTATGGGGCTTATGCCATTTTCAAAAGTTGCGGAAGCGACGCATTTTTTCGTGAAATCGGCTGCAGCCTCGGAAAGACAATCCAAATGGGAGACAGGAGTATATACAGATCCCGTGCTCCGTCACAAGCAGGAAACAGTCTGGCGGGACAATGATATTGATGAGGCTTTGTGTTCCCTATTCTACAAGAGCCGTAAAGGACACACAAATGATTTAATCCATATCGAAGAACACGGTGCAAACGCCCTGGAAAGAGAGAGGCTGCAGTTATAATCATTTACCGCCAGAAATTCGGGTAACATAATAAACCCTTTTACGGTTATCGATGCCATGTTGTTCAAGGGGCATTTCGAACACGCGTTCCTGTGTGCGTTCGCGGGTCGTATACAAATGCATTGTTAGGTCACTGTGCATTAGCTACGATCCGCGCACGCACACGGCCGGCAACGCGTGTTCGAAGTGCCCCGTGAACAAGATGGCGTCGATAACCGTGAAAGGGTTTAATTGTGATGAAAATATACAAACAGACAGTTTTGCCATTTGACCAATAACGATTACGGACACGAGAAAAGTCTTGTAATCAGACTTACGTTTCTCCTCCGAGCGGCGGCTCACCGGGAGACAACGACCCCGGTAGCAATAGGTGCCTGGTGGACAATACCCGGGGTCAGTAACACAGTTGTATTCGTGCTGACCTGCAAACAAAAACACGAAGCGATATCGAAAAGCCGACAACAGTTCAGGGGGGAAATCTTGGAGGAAGCTTCTGACGTTTTTCGCCATTCCACAAATCTTTCTCGATCTGGCGAGGATTCAAATTTACCAATCGTCGACCTGCCTTGAGTGGATAATACATTAAATTTCTGAAACGCTTTGGACCTATTAAAGATGTATTGTCCGTGCGTTTTGGGTGTGGCACCTCAACAAATTAAGTTTTTTAAAATTGCAATTTTTATAGAAACGTAAAAGTTATTTGCTTTCAAATGAGACACCAATAAAAAATAATCGACCAACGTTCAGTTATCGAAAAATTACTGTCAATATTTTGAATTATTGGCGGTCCGCCAATAATTCAACTCACGGCAAGGCGTAGACTTGCCCAAGTCTGACTTCCTGTATTTGGTCTGTAATGCGCAGCGTACAGCGCGCCCTCTGTACTAATCTCTTTTCTCAGAAAGTCTTTCAAGACAGAAGAAAACATATTTACAGGCAACTAGTCCAGATGGAGCGCTGTACGCTGTGGATTACAGACCAAACACGGAAAGCCAGACTTGGCCAAGTCTATATATAATGCGCAACCCCTCCCGCATCCCCGCATCCCCGCATCCCCACCCCACCCCCTCCCCCTCCCCCCAAAAAACACCCGGCCGTATCATAACGGCGTTTTTCACAGGGTTGCCGATGTATAAAATACAAAATATGATGTTTTTTCGTTAAAACAAATGCTTTAAAATTTCGTTCGGAGAAAGAAACAAAATCGAATTTGCTGAGAACCACTGACAATATAACTTTAGGAGACATTCGCACATATCATGCAACGCTGAAATTATTGTTTCTTTAACTTCCTTCTCTTTCAGCATTGATATCGTGCTAATGAGTGAGAGATAGACGAATCCAAATTAACCAGTTTGAGACCGGTCTGTTGCTTAACATGAAGATCCTCTTTAAAAAACCCGCACGTGACGTGAATGCACAAATCAGTCCTACGTGCCACGCACAAGCACACGCACGCGTACACACTCAGTCACTGTACAATAGTGTACTTGTAGCGCATGCGTACTGCCGACATGACACGAAGAGCCTCGGTTTCAAGTACCCCCAAGAGAATGCTTTTGGAAGTACATTGTACAATATGGTAGACGGTGGCTTCAACCTGAGGGGGCGTTGCCACTTACTAAGGACAGACTTGGGCAAATAAATGCCTTCAATTATTTCGGGACACTTATTGTTCGTTCGATAACTAAACTTTGGTCAGTTTGTTTGGTTGACGTGTCATTTGAAAAACAAAAATGAAAAGCAAGAGCGTGGTGGCTTCAACCGCTTCCATAGAGCCGTGCGTAGCATGCTTAATCATATCGATGACGACACAAGGTTTCACTTTGAATTCTGGGAACACAGGTCAAAGGTTGTTGCCGGGTGGGGTTTTATAAACGCTGCTATCGTTTGACTCGCGATGAAAAATGAACTTGCCGGCGCCACGCAAAATTAGTTGCCCTAAAGTACCGCAATAAACTTTGTCAATGCCCACAGCCCCACAGACATCTACTGATTAAGCAAAGTGTATTTATGGCCCTATTCCCTCCTATTTTGTGTCATAAATCTGTGTTTTTTTCTTACTCATGTCGATTCTAAACTGTCCGCCATGTTTTACTGCTCATGGTTACTATAGTGACGTCATTACACCAAGCTTAACACCACAGACCGGGGGCCAATTTCATGGCGTTGCTTAGCACAAAAATTTGCTTAGCACAGGATTTGTTTGCTTTATTTTGCAAAAATGGATTGCCAGCCAAAATCGTAAGTGATGTGTATTGAAAGGTATTCTTCTACTCTTGCGAAGAACACAAGTTGGTGTATAATTTTGGCTTGTAATCCATTTTATAAAGCAAATAAATCCTGTGCTTAGCAAATTTTCGTGCTAAGCAACGCCATAAAATTGGCCCCTGCTCGCGAGGTCGGGTAGTGGTGGCTGCCACCGGGGCCGACTCGTGTATCACATGATGGCTAAAAGAACGCTCCGGTGTAAGTTGGTGTTACACGGTGTAAGCGACTCGAGAACCTTTGATGCCGTCAAAAACAAACCTTAGTGAGTTGTTGTTTCAGTTATCCAGTTGATACGTTAAGCAAACTCATCAAAAATCCCGCCATCTTCGTACAAGTCACATGACACTCGCCATACAGGAGTAAGAACACACTCCCCGTCGGGGAGTGGGGAGAGCATAGTCTCACTGTCCAGAGCGTCGTTAATCAAAATTCATTTCCTTTAAGCTTACCTTCGCACAGGGCGACTCCCGCGCAGACAAGGAGAAGACAAGCAAAGCCCTTCATCTTAGCTAGAATTAATCGGATAATTATGCACATGTTATACAAGGAATAAAAACAGACATAGGAAGACAAAAGTACGTTGTGTCTTGAATACTCCGGATTCACTCAACAGTATGTTCGTGTCTCAATATGAAATAATTTATAAACTTCTGATTGAGAAGGCGTCATACACGTTCCAAGCTCATTGGCACATTTCGCGTCATCAGTTTGCATTTTACAAATTCAGGGGACAGCAGCGGCGTAGCTAGGTTTTTTCACTGGGGGGTCACAGGGGGGTGGGGGTGGGGTGGGGGGGGGGGGGGGGGGGGGGACACTGCTTTATATAATAGTGGGGGTGCCCAGTGGCCTATCACAAATTTTGACGTCACTACTGCTGCACACGCGCAGCCAAAACCCGGAACTCAGTCAAACTTTCCATCATTTACCATTGTAAGGCATGGCAAAAATTGACATGACGGACGATGACAGCAATTTTCACCTTCATAATAGAAGTAGTATGAAACAGCGGGTTCTACACTACTTCTCTATTGTTTCAAATTTTTAAATTAGTTTTTAAATTAATTTTTTTAAATTAAACTTTTTTTAATTTTTATTTCTCTAGATGCGCAGAAAAAAATTCCATACTCATCCTAGTACTAAAATTAAAATCTAATTAAAAATTTAATTAAAACTCGGTCTTAAAATTATTACCATGTTTGATGGCCACTCGAAGGCACCATAGTAATCGCGCATTGAGTTTGGCTATAAATGAAATAGAGCACTAACACTATGAACAACTAACAATGGAAATTTGGCACACACCATTGTTAATAACAATGGTTTGTGCCCAATTTCCATTGTTAGTTGCTCATAGTGTAAAGTGAAAACGTCACCCTTTGTGTGTTGCCATGGTTTTTGGGTCTGCACTAAAACCAGTGAACTGATTTCCTGCGCTTTAGCAATGGACGTTTCAGATTACCAGCGAATGTTTAGATCCAATTACCATGGCAACTGACGTCGCACTTTAGTAGTCTATTACTCCACTGTGAAGTAATTCTGTTGAAGCCAGGATTTCACCCTCGGGCAAAACACTAGCGGCGAGGTCGTCTTTTGTGTGTGTGTTCAGCAAACCTGACCTATTAAGTTATAACAGGGGATTCTATTTATAACTGGGTTTTATAGTGCGTTTACCATGTATTACAACTCATCCTATAATAATACTACACCATTTCTTTATATTTGAGATGGGTAGATTTTTGAAAAAAAAAAGAAAAAAAGAAAAGAAAAGTAAGTAAATAAAACCGATATATGGAACAAACAAAACCTTTAGCGATAGGATATTACAGATGGAATAAATCTATGTTGAAGTATTTCGTTAAACACAACGAAATTCCACTATCAGACAAACCTAAATATACTCGTCGAGATATATCTTGGCAATACGGCAAGAACAAAGTCAATTTAAAATTTGCGAGTGCACCCGACGGGTAAACGCGATCAGTCAACACGAAAGGACCACATCGAAGCTATAAAGGCGTATACGTCGCCGGAATCGTTTAAAGAGGCAGATTTTCGAGAAACGAGAAGATTTAAAGGAAACCTTAGAAACTGGGAGATCAATCCGAGATTGTTTAACACCGACCCGGTGCGTTTCTTTAACACTCACGATAAAATGACGGAAAACAACGTGTTGTCGGAGTTGAAAGAGTAGAGGGTCATAAAACTTCAGACTGCTTTAAAAGTCCAGTTTATTAAAGAGAGGCCCGATCAAGGAGACATTATAACGTCAGATTTTTTAAAGCAAACAATCAGTCGTTTTAAACGAAAATCAAATAAAACAAACATTGCGCGAACAGTACGATTACATCATGAAGAAGATTGAAGAATTCACACAAAATATCCGCATTTTATATTAACGTCAGTAAATACGAGTCCTTTAGAGATAGCTCATCATCGATTTACCTAAAGACAAATTAAAAGAAAACGTAAAAGCTAACGCCGACTATTTTATTCACGAAGACAGAACGTGTATTTACGATATAAACGACGGATTAAAATTTAACGGCGTCGACTTCCCAACCCCCTTAGATCAGATACCCCGAATAGAAAGACAGAACAATCGAGCGATTAACGTGTTTGGATACACGGAAGAAGACGATCTTTTCCCATCGTATACGTGTCGAAAAACAATAAACAAGTAGAACCGATTAATCTGCTATTATTTAACAATGGCGTAATAAATCATTATTGTTGGATCAAACATTTCTCGAGGTTCTTTTTTTCCACACGAATAAGAACAACCGAGAGAAAAATATTTCTGTTATCGATGTTTGTCTCACTTTAATACGCATGACAGATTGGATAAACACAAGCAAGACTGTAACGGTATAAACGTGGCTCCTTCTAAAGTAGTGTTTCCAAAAGCGACGATCCAATAGCAAACACGCGCAAGACCAACGTTCACACGGCATGTGGATATTCGTACGCGGTAGTCAGGTGTGGCGGCGCGTGTACGAGTCAAAAGACTTAAGGGGCGTTCACACTATCGCGGAAAAATCACACTGTTCCATTGGTTTGTACACAAACTGGTTTGCCGCTTGTGCGCGGCCTATCGCGACGCGCAAAACGTTTTGAGCTGGGTCAAAGTTCAAATTTGTTGAACTTTGACCGCGGTGCGCTGACCTTTTCAACGCGCAGCCAATGAGGTATCAGAGAAGCCCCAAGTTACCAGAGTGGAATTTTCTATTTTTGAATAATCGGCGATTGGGAGATCATGCAATGCGGTGAGCGCAGCGCAAAAGTGTGATTTTTCCGCGATAGTGTGAATGCGCCTTTACAGAGGCAGTGACGTCACAACACAATTTATCGCATCGTTAGTCGAAGAGCAAGCCAAGATCAATCTAGTATTTTACTCAAGAAGAGCGAATCAAGCACGACGAATCTAACAAGTGTTAGATCTGCGAAAAAAACCTTTACCCACATTACAAAACCAACTGTTAATGCGAGAAACCTAAAAAAAACCTGAGACAAAAAGTCAAAACGAAACATTATCATTCCAAAATCAAAAAGGGTTTACGGAATACAAGTGTATGCACTGTGAAAAGAAGGTCAACAAATTTAGAAAAGTCAGAGATCACTGTCACATAATACGGGTACATACATGGGACCCGCGCACGGTTACACTATGAGCAACTAACAATTGAAATTGGGTACAAACCATTGTAATTAACAATGGTGTGTGCCCAATTTCCATTGTTAGTTGCTCATAGTGTTACTGCAATCTGAAACTGCAGGTAAGACCCAAGTTAACTGGACGCAGATACCCGTCGTATTTCACAACTTGGAAAACTACGACGGGCATTTAATCATGCAGGATATTTCCACGTACGGTGGAAAACTAACTTGTATCGCTAAAAATTCAGAAAAATACATTTCTTTTTCGATCGATCAACTTCGTTTTATATAGATTCTTTTAATTTTATGGCGTCGTCGCTCGACAAGTTGGTCAAGGCTTGCCCAAAAGAGTCGTTTACATTATTGAGACACCGATTTAACGACAACGTCGGAGTACTCTTAGAGAAGAGCGTCTACCCGTACGAGTACATGGACTCATTTGATCGATTTAACGAAACTCAATTACCGCCGATAGATAAATCTTACAGTAGCTTAAAAGACAAAGGCGTGACCGAACAAGATTACGCCAGAGCTCAAAATGTATGGCGAACTTACAACATTAAAACGTTGGGCGATTATCACGACATGTACTTGACCACCGACACTCTTTTACTCGCCGGCGTACATGTATAACAAAGACATAAAAAAAATGTCACAAAATGGTATGTCCACGTTACATACGTTATAGGAAAATTTGTCCACAAGCTTTTTAAAAATGCATGTTGTGGCAGCAATTTCTTATCTTTTTGGGCAACAGTACAAGGAAATTTCTTTAATTTTGGGATAAACTAAAGACATCTGAAAGGAATTATTGACCTGTTTTTCAAATGTACCCCATTACTGTGGAAAGACCCACCTACTGGCCACGTCGACCATAGTCCATCCTGAGATATCAGGGAATTTCCACTCTGCAAAGCGACGTAACAATACCCTGAGGAAACACACGCAAATCTATGGAGTGAGCCGGCTGTCGTCTTGAGCCAACTCACGCCCGAGTCATTTTGATGTAATTTAATCAATTCGGTCATGTTATGCCGAAAAGAAACGATTTCTATACTTTCCAGAAATTGTATTGGGTTCCGTTCCTTATGACTGTCAAACTTTCAAACGACGATCTTAATTTACTCCGCAGTTTTTCAAATTAATAACAGGGATGCATGCTGACGAATGTAATGGAACGGATTCCCCAGTATGCTTTAAATAGCAGCCAATCGTCGACGCGGACAACGGCCAGCATTACCGAGTACATGTATCACATGCATACACGGTGTTTACAATCTGCGCGCGTTATATTTGAATGCCTGCAATCATGCTGCAATGCACTGCCAAGCGTCCTGATTGGTCCAGCCGAGGCGACAATATTTCTGTCGCTAGTCCCACCGCGAAATAGGGCCTTTTTCAACAGGGCCACTGTACGCAGGACTGAGGGAGTGCGTTAAGGGGGCACTGTTGCAAGAGGATGACCATAGTCCAGATTCTAAACTATATTATTGCGATATTGGATCGTAGCGCGGCCGACTATAGAGGGCGCAATATCGACATGATTTGGACAGCGCATAATATAGTCTAGACTGGTTCCCGTCCACATATTCCACACAGGAGAATATAAGGACAGGTAAAGGGCGCTTCATCTTGATCTGTAATTGGTCGTCTTTGCGCGTGCGCATTGTGTTTTTTATATTTAAAAATTGGCCAAGCCCTTTGCTTTAGGCAATGTACTTTATTTACCTAATTGGATATGTTCGACACGCACGGCCAAGTTACAAATGTCGATGCAAAATCTGCGCACTTACTAAAAAATAATAATAACCACGTGACGGGCAGAATTCTGCCCGTCATGGCTGCCCTTTACCGATCCCTATATTTTCGCAATAAGCGAACCAATATATAGGGATCGGGAACCAATCTAAATATAGTCCAGAACTTAACCTCAAATTCCCCGCTGGGGTCAAAGGTCAATCGAGCTCATGAATATTCATTCACGTCGCAGAGTTCGATACCGCGATATCGATATCTGCAGCGCAGCATGCATGGGTGCACAAACTGCATAAGAGTATTTGCACTGCATGTACACATAGCGCGTATTGCATGCAGTGTGTATGTGACTCAGCTCATGAAGCAAGAATAGAGCTAGCTAGATAGCTAGCACGAACGTTATAATGGCGTAGGGGAACTGGTGGGGGTCCTGCATGTATACCTGGGAGGTTCACTGTGAGGGAGTGCGAGTGATTGGGTGGGGTCCTACATGGGAAAACAAAATTTGGATATAGCTTATTCCTTGCTGTGCCATTTACTTCAGTTTCATGCCAAGAGTGCAAATTTTTTTTTATAAAAACCAACTGTTCTTGTTTATCCTTTTCTTGAAGTTCAACATGTACATGTATATTGTAGTAGCAGATCCAGTATTTTTGTGGCCCGCCGAATGGGAGCTTCAGGTAAGACATGTTTTGCAATGCACAAAATAATTAAGCAGGCACACAATTCACAAACTCAGCAAAATAAGTTCTCGGTAGTCTTATTTAAATTAATATTTGACACAAGTGTCATCTAGTAATGGGATTATGACCTGAACATTCATTTAACAACGACATGGGGTGTGAAGCAAAACTGCAATTAAGTGAGCAGTCCATTGAATCCATTCCTTCAATTTGGAAGTCTCATGTATCTGTCTCAACTTGTGAAGCACAAAACTAATCAAATTAATATGAGGATGCCTGATTTGAGGGTTTTCATTAACATAATGCACTTTTTCAACCAGGGATGGGATATTTAACCGGTTAACCGGGAAAAAAATGAAAAACCGTTTTGCCGAACGTTAAAACGAAACCCAATTTTAAAGAATTTACAATAGTTTTCAAAGGTTTTTGTAATTACTTCATGAAATTGAAATAAATTTATATGGAGTCGTAGTAACATTTTCACCGGATAAAGATTACGTACCCTGACCGACGACCGCTTCGCAGTCTTTTTTAAAACCCAACGATATGCACCAAATTGATATCTTATATTTACCTTGGGACAAGGTAAAACGCAAGACTTTTAAATACGCTTTGACGGTGGTCGACGTGGCCAGTCAACAACCTCATCCGTCGTTACCCTAGGTAGCTTGTATTTCGATGTTAAATTGGGAAACTCTGATATGAACGAGTTTTCTTTATTCACCGTAATTTCTAGCCGATTCATGTTGCTCTTAAATAATATAAATACCTTTAAATAAAATGGTTATCACGCATTTATTTAACTTTACTCAAAATGAGCAGACGTTCAAACTGGACGAAGTGGTCGAGAACCTGGACGGTAAAATATCTTTGCGAGTTAAACAATTGTTCAACGCTGGGTTTTTCAATATATTAAACAACACCGAAATTGAATGGGACACTATTAGATGGCGCTCCCGCTCGAACTGAAGAGACACACTACGATAGGGTGAGTCGAGTCAAGGACGAGATAATTGTTATATAAAGTATACATGGCCGCAAATATTTACCCGGAACTTACTGGGCCTAAGCTCGAATTGAGTAATGAAGATAAATTGTACAGACTCAAAAAGATTGAAGATATTAAACCCATGAACGCGGGAAACGCGAATCTTCCTATAAAAAAAACTAAGAGGCTCGTCACCGCGATTAACTACGTAGAATTGGGTGTCGAAGGGGTTGGATTAATCTCCGGGACACTTGGTATTCCCGCAATTTTGGGAACAATAACCGCTCCAATAGGACTGGTTATGGAAGGAATGTGCATCGGGGCATTCGGAATGTGCGTTATTCTGAGACGCGTATCGAAACGTAAGTCGGTCAAGTGTAAAAACCATGACCAATTTCGAGTTTTGGCAGATTCCAAGCTGAATATCATAGACGAATATGTCTCTCAAGCAATCGAGGACGGTGATATATCTTACGAAGAATTTGTATTGATTACGTCTGAGTTAAAGAAATTTAACGAATTGAAACAAAAAATAGATATAAATCGTCCACAGCGCTACAGCAAATTAAAAGTAATGCGGACATTGAACAAGAAATTCAGAAACGCGTTGAAGAAATAGTTGAACAAGAAAGAAAATCTCTTATCAAAATAATTGGCGAATAACCTTGTCAAAGTCGGTGGATTATTACCAACCGCCCAGTTACAGTTTGATCCCCAGTGCGCCACCACAAAATTGAAAACGCCCTTCGTGTTTTTGACTTATTTTAAATAAATCTTTGACTTGTTCTAGCGGTTTGTTATTTACCGCGTGAAAGTAACACGCTGCAACGATAGATCTGTTAGGCGCACTTCTGGAAATTTTATCACCCACAATTTCTTTATATTTAGATTCCACTGTGCAACGATCGTCGGTACTTAAATCTATTTGCAAGTCGTCTAGAATTTTCTTTGTAAAAATATATTGTTTTTTGTAAACAAAGTGTTGATTGTATTTACCTCTGATATTTTCAACCGTAAAATCGTCAAATATTTAAAAAACTAATAAACAAAATTTACAATAGTGTATTCCGCTAATCGTATCGTGAAATACGGAGTGACCGCAATTATCACAGTCAATGTCTTGTTCTCTTTCCCTTATTGGTGGTAATGGACTTTTACCAAAGATCTTTTCATACTTAATACGTAGTCGTTTAATCTGTTCTGGTGTTTTGTTGTATTCCTTGACAAATATTCAATATCTTTATCATACCAATTGAAAATGCGTTTACACAGTTTTTGTTCTTCATTCATTTTAATTATTATTTTTATTTTCTTAAATATAAATGTAAAAAGTAAAGTTACGCACGACTCACAACGCAAATAGAAAGCACTGCACTAGAACCAGCAAATGCCTTACTACCACGACTATGATGTCACTGTCCCATTTTTAATCTCTCGTCACAAAATTAATTTCTCGTCACATTTTTTATTTCTCGTCAATTTTATTTTTATTTCTATCATCTTAAAAATATTTCCCCGCGGTAATGTTGCACGAGCAGTATTCGTTTCTAAAGGCCCGCCCACACTGGCCGGGATGACACGGCGAAAACGTTACAGGATGACACAGCGAAAACGTTGACTGATGACGTCAGAGCTTGCAGAAAATTTTAAACATTTATTTAAAGGAGCGTGACCAGAGTTTCTGGAAAATAGTTTTCGATGTAACTTACCAATATTATAAAGTAACTCCCATACACACCTCCCATGTCCCAAAAACCCGAAAACATTCGCAATTTCCAGTAAAAAAATGAACAAAACTATCGAGTCGGCTTTCAGCGGATAAACGTTGATACTAGAAAATTAGTTAACAAATAATAGGTGGATTTTCGACGATATCCTCGGAAATATGCGGCCTAGAAGCGCGGGAGTTTCAGTTTCGTAATCAGAAAAATATAACGGATGTTATGATATAAAAATCTCATGACCCATAAGGTAAGTCCCGGGGAGTTATGGGTAAAAAAAGTGATCTGGTCACACTCCTTTAAAGACACGAAGATAGAGAATATTCGACCGCGCATCTAGGGAAAAATTATAAAAATATACTAGTACTCATTTCTAAAGTACACATACCTGCAATGAATGGGTTTTCGTTGCGTGGTAGTTTTTATTGATATTTTCCACAGCTGTTTTTGCAATGGCGAGCTACGAGCGGTGATTTCCGTGCTACTTTTAATTTGATAGCTTACTACGGGCGGGTTGTAGTGGCTAATACCATATCGCGTACACGTATTACTGTATATGTAGAAATTTAGGTCATGTTCCTTGAACACACGCACACACAGACACCCACACCCAAGGCGCCGCTGCCGTTTGGGTGTTTTGCCTGAGGGTGAAATCCTTGCTTCAATAGAATTACTTCACGGTGGAGTAATTCCATTTATAGCCAATTAATTACTATGGTGCCTTCGAGTGGCTATCAAACATGGTAATATTTTTCAGACTGAGTTTTAAATTAATTTTAAATCTGATTTTAATTTCAGTACTAGAATGAGTAGGGAATTCCCTGTCTGCGCGGAGACAGGAATTTTTTTTCTGCGCATCTAGACAAAAATAGAATAAAATTTAATTTAAAATGTTTAATTTAAAAAAATAATTTAAAAATTTGAAACAATAGAGAAGTGGTGTAGAACCCGCTGTTTCATACTACTATAGCAACGAATATACTTGGCACACTATGTGAGCAACGAGCAGTTATCGAGGTTTAAGCTACGGTACAGTGACTGTTTCGAGAGAACGTTTTTCATTACTTGGCTTGCGTGTGAATGTGCTTCCGCAGAATATTGCAACATGTAGTTCATGCCCGTCGTGATACATGCCCGCACTGCAACAAACCATTTAAGTCTACTTGTCAGAAAGTCTCAGAGTTCCTTTATGGTCCAACCACAGAGCGCCCTCATTCAAGCAGTTAATCTTTATAGCACTTTGCACTCACTGTCATTCATTGTGCTGACACCAGCAAGATACAACACACCCTTTTGTCTTAGCCATACGTGTAGTACCACACATACCAAATTATCGTACTATCTTTACCGTTTATGACGATTTTACCTGATACTTGTACCGTGCGTCATTTAAGAACGTAAAACCACGGTTACCACGGTCACGGTTACTACGGTTACCCAGTTACATGGTTAATGCATGGAGGTAGTGGTTAATGCTACACGGTTATACGTTGTTATTATCACCTTTTACCATCCACAGTTTCTACATCACGTCATCTCCAAATAAATTACCATACAGTCCAATGCCTTCTATGAACTTGTGACCTCTCGTGAACTTATTACCCCGTGCACACAGGTGCGAATCCATACAATCGCGGACGTCCCTTTGTTCCTCTTTTGTTTGGACATAGTCTATTTGTCCTTACTCTCGTTGGTTTTGTACAGGAGCGAATCGCGGACGTCTGCTTGCCAATCGCGGACGATATTGTTCTCTTTGTTAATGTTAGACCTCCCTAAAACGTCCATGATTGTTTGGGAGAACAAGCGCATCCATTCACCTTGTTTTAACTACTGCTACATTATCCATTACAGGCAAGTAGTTGACCCGAACGTGCAACGTAACTACATCATTACCCGGCCCCACTCTACACGTAAACATTTTGAAAACAGATCGAAAACAAACTGTCAACTTACATTTACTTCGAAAATACCCCATTGAGCTCCATGTAAATGCGTTTAAAGGCCCAGTGGATCATTTGCAATGACCCCTAAAAGTAATCGACGAGTCTAAAGGGGAAAAGTTCTGAAAGTAAAGATTGTATTAATAGCAACTATCCAATGAAAGGTTTTCGCTCAAAATGATATTATTTTACCAGAAAATAATCCGTAAAGATGAATTTATTTAGATCCTTTCCAAACGATTTACTTATTTTTGGTTCGCATCTACGCGGTCCAAAATGCATGGGCGCTGTGTACTCCGTGTGCGTGTTCCATGTCCAACGCGATACATTTTTGTGGATCGCGCGCACACGCAGTATGTGCGCCACAGAGTGCATGACGCAAGCCACACATAGCACCCGATCAACTGAGAACGAATATTTGAAACACCCCGCCAAGACCAGGAAAATGCATATGGATTTTCATGGTACATTTGACAAAGCTGAAATTTCTTCGGATGAGTTTGTTGATGTCTTTCTTTTGATTTATAATGGTTTTATTCGCAGAATCGCTCAAAAACAGATCATCTACAGGGCCTTTAAATTTGACAAATTGTTTATTACATCCAAGTTTTATACGGAACAAATATAATTTCCATTTTATTTGATTTATTTGCTGTTTAATTTACCCAGTGAATTCAAAAGCGTAAGCCTACCTCCCTTGTTTGTAGGAGCTCACGACGTAATTTGCATAGGGTGACCTGCACGTGACTGTCTGAATTCGGTAGCGATTATAAAGAAAAACATAAGAATTGCCTCGCAGTTTTAAAAAGGCCAAGTGAATGAGAACTCGGCGTGTGTAGACTCTACTCAAGTCACCAAGTCGTCCAAATTCACGAGACCTTGTCAAAAGGCTAATGTCACCCCTGCAAATTTGCTGCCTGAAGAAGTTCAATCGCTCCTTCCATGATAGGATGACCCAGGGTCCAGGACTCTGGTGAAACCTCAGAACCTTTCCTACTCTCAAATGGGACAAAGCAAGACCGTTAGCACCAACGATGTCTTTTCTGTCATGATGCTATAGACCGTATCGAATAGCTGCCATCTTGTGGGGCACCTTTTGTTACTTGAACCGGTTCAACAATGTAAGCACAATACATGTATTTGCAACCATGCATATCCTCAAAGAACAAAGAAACTGCCGCACAAGATGGCTGCAGCTACTCGATACGGTCTATTAGATTCGGAGACATGAACAGAGATGTCTGTATCAAGTTCTGCACTGCAGTATGATGGTAACCTGCTCAACTTCGGACGCCTACAGGCACGCACAAAAAAGGTCCTTGAAATGCTCATCAGAGACCCCTTACATGCAGGAGACTCTTTTGAGCATAATTACAAAGCACTTTTAAATTAGCCTGTCCATCTCTCTAAAGGACTGAGGTAATGTAGAAAGAGAGATGTTGAATCCACGGGAGACCATCATGGACAATACACCCTTATCCCTTAGCTAAAAAAGATATGCTCCTTTGGGCAGTATGAGATCCAATTATTCTACCACCATCATACAAATAGTGCATAGCAAAGGCCACGCGGTTCTTTAATCAGGAAACACTGGTACGTGATTGTCTCTTGAGTGATATATACCATCAGATTATCTACTAAGGTCCAGGTCTACATGGCTGCTGTCATTATTTCCCTCTGTTATATGGTTGTGAAACGTAAACATAGACGGTTTACAGAAGGCTTGAAATCGCCAACAAATCCCTCCAAATAACCCCGACTGAAGTTCTTCAAACAGTTTGTTTTGCTGGCGAACGTGTACTATTTTAACTGTCCACTTGATATTTTGCTAATCTATCAAGGTATTTCTGCCGAATATTTGCTGAAAAGGCTACTGACAATTAACTTTGTGCACTGTTTGTACGTGTTGTCACGAAGTTGTTTACTACTGGATTCGCCTCGCTCTGGATTAAAGATGGCCGACTCGCGAATAAGGCCAATAAAGACCAACACGATGTTGAAATGTGTTGGGTGTTCTTAGGCGCGCTCTTCCACACTACATTATGGTTAAATATATATCGACCACAGCATAGCTCCTGCTTCCACATAACAGGGGTTTAATCCCAACGAGATTTATAAATAAAGTTGAGTTATACATGTAGCTACAGAGCCTAATGTTTTTGGACGTTTTCTGGAGTAGCGTGTAGGTCGACATCGTCAGACAACACCTTGAATCTTGTTGACCAACACAATTTTGCTCGTATAATCGGACCTTTAGTCAATATGAACAGTTATATACCTCATGTGTAGATTCATGTCATCTGATTGGTTAAAGTTAGCTAGACCCCGCTCGTGCAGAATTCTTCTCACGGGCATAGTCTTTGCTATGCCCGTGGGCATAGTCTTTGCTATGCCCGTGGGCATAGTCATATAGTGGGTTCCGGACGCGCGCATAACGTGTGTAACATAGCCATGCACCAACTATGCAGCTGTGCGCATTACGTAAACATTCAGCAGGACGGTAATGGCGGAATCTCGAAGACGTCGTTTTGTCGTATGTCGTAGATGAAGTGGCCTACAGTGAAAACTGTGTGTCAGGTGAAATGTGCTACTAAAGTGCCAGTTAATTATGCTACAATTATTTGCTTTAGGTATACAACTTTTCCGCTGTAGACCAGCTTCCGAAATCTGACATGACTATATATCGTTACTTTTAACCAACCCGAGATGACAAAAATCTACACATTCGGTATATAAAACAAATATTGACTGCTGTTTATTCGGGTCATGGTTAATATTAGAGGCCCTCGGTGGTCTCGAAGCCATGACTATGCCCTCTCGGCTTCCGCCTCGGGGCATAGTCATGGCTTCGAGATCACCTTGGGCCTATAATCTTAACCATGCCCCTCACTGTATAGTCATTATTTGTATACTATTATACCATGCCGGCATTAGCCAAATGTGGCTTTGTTTCGTCTCGTCTGGTCTAGCCGATATAATTTGCGATTATAAAGTCAGTTGTGATCTATAAGCTGATTATTGTTAACATCTTCCCGACGTCGAAAACTACGTCTTGGCTTGTCTTGTCTTGTCTTGATGCGCCGTCATGGGTCGGAAGGGGCCCACGACACGCAACGGAACTTTTTGAAATGTTCAAATATTTTGATCAATCTTGACGTGTCTTGTCACCTCTTGACAATGTCCTGAGCCGTCTTTATTATTATTATTATTTCTTTCTGGTATTCATACCAAGGATTCCTCAATAGTGCTCATTGCACTGTCACTCGCAAGCGTGAGGAAACCCATGAAGAATTAGAAATGGCCAGAGACACCGGGGATGATCCCCCTTGCTCTTCACGAATGAATGCTCTTGGATCTTTAGAGTGCGTTTCCATATTACCTAACATACTGGACCAACGGCTTTACATCCCTTCCGAAGGATGGAGCAAGTGTGGTTGAGTGCCTTGCCCAAAGGCACAGGTACCGTAGCCGTGGGGAGGTTCGAACCTGCAACACCACGTTTTCACCTATGATTGCGAGTCAATGACCTAAACCGCTCGGCCACGGTACCCCACAATGTCTTGTCGATGTCTTGGCGCTTTTGTGATGACACCTGGCTCATTCTTCTTTTCGAGGAAAAAATTCCAAGTACCAGCAAGACGTCGTCGCGATCACGAACCATCACGACGTGCCACATCGACAGTACCAATAAACCGTCGTGTTGACGTCTTCAGACGTCGCGGCATGTCTTACTACCACAGTGATACTTTTGGTACTGACTACGTGACAATTAAGATTGTGACAATTCTTGGTGATTATTTATAACGTCTTTTCCAGGCCTATTGGGCATGAGTAACGTGACCAAGTCCCCACCTAAGGAGTTGGGCAGCGCTGGGGGTGCACGGGGGTGGGGAAACAATTAATGGGTACACATAACGGCTCGTGGTAGTGATTTCGTAACGTGTCGACTCGTGCACCACATGGTGGGTAATAGACTGCCGAAGTGAATACGTCACCTCTTGTTGGTTGCCTAGGCAATTGGCTCTAAACTAAAAATCACTCAGCCGTGTCCCTGTGCTTTTGCAATGGTACTTTCTCCGACGGCCATGATAGTTTAGACCGAATTGCCATGGCAACCGACGTCACACTTCAGCTGTCTATTGGGCAGGGCACGTTTTGGTCAAATAGATCTTGACGTTTCGTAGGAATGGGGCATTAGTGACCTGTATAAACAACGTGGAACCGCTCTATATCAGAGGCGATGATTTACTAATCTCAACAAAAGAGGGAAAGCAGTGGGACATTCGCAGTTGTTGATGTTCAATCAAGCGGTTTTTGTTGTTGTTGTTGTTGTTTGAGGGGTGTGGCTTTATTTTTATTTTCTTTAACAAGTTTACCAGCACAAGGTAAGATTCAATGCAACAAACACAAGATGTCTTTATTTGAAACCGTACACAGGACAGAATAAAAAGCTGAAATTCAAAAACCGCCACCAAGATATAGGGATACGACTACTGACACTTGACAAGAATGTCAAAATACTTGAACAGACACATTGAGAGTCTTTAGAAAATACCTTTGTTTTCTAACAAATATATTAGACTGTTGCGATGATACCCAACATCTAAGATATGTTTTTGTTCGTATCGTTCCTGAGTGAAAATGACCCCAAGGCAAAATTCCAAATATGCATCATGTTTAGCTGAGGTAAAGACCTAGGCCATAATGACGTCACGGTTTGCTTACATTTGTGCATTTCTATAGGATTCTCGTGAAACCAAGGGGTTCGAATCCGGGGCGTGTATGCAGTTTGGGTTTGCGGTCCCTATCTTGACCGCGTGGGTTTTCCCCGGGGATTTCTCTGGGGTTTTTCCTCCCACTTCTAAAACTGCAACTACGTCTTAGGTTATCTCAAATCGATAATAAAGTATATAGTTAAAGCTAACACCGTATAGTTGATGACATAAAGGGCCTTAGCTGCCGAAGATGCAATAAAATTGAGCTGCCTGAATGCTAAATTACATGCAACCCCATTTTGGTCCAGTCTTATTCAGGTGGTAGCACGGATTGGGTGTTGGTCTGGGTTGCAATTGGCCGGCTTACTGGTTCTCTTCTGTAAGCGAATGAACATTAAGCACATCGTTAAGTATAATCACACATCTAAAAACGTTCGTATTTTACCACAAAACGGTTTGAATGAAAAAGGACTGGTGTTGTACGAAACCAACATAGGCTGCACGACGTATAGACCGTATCATCGAATAGCTGCAGCCATCTCGTATATAGGCAGTTTTCTTGTTGCTTGAGGCAAGCGTCGTTGCGCAATTTGTGATTATATTTTTGACCAGTTTAAATTTCAAAAGTTGTCCCACAAGATGACAACTATTTGATACGGTCTATTGTTTAAGGGCGGCTCGGGTACATGGACATTATTTCCCCAAGGTATTGGAAGTTACAAAAACTAATTCTAAGTGTGTTGATCTTTCATCAGTTATGCATGACAAAATGTAACCGAAACAAATAATTTATGGTGCAAACGGCTTGTAAAGAGGCAGAAATTCGGGTAATATTATAACGTTTAGGAAGCCACTTTGTGATGAAAATAATTATATCAAAACAGTCGGTTTTGGCACGAGAAAGGTCTTGCAATCAGACTTACGTTTCTCCTCCGAGCGGGTAAAATCTGGGAGACAATGACCCGTCTCGGGATCGCAAATGGAGTCCGTTGGACATGAAAGGGGGTTAAGGGGGTTACAGCCACCTGCAAACAATAGAAAAGCCGACAACAGTTCAGGGGGAAATCTTGGAGGAAACTTATTTCGCTATCCCACAAATCTTTCTCGATCTGGCGAGGATTCAAATTTAACAATCGTCGAACTGGCCTTGAGTGGAAAATACAAATTTCTAAAACGCTTTGGACCTATTCAAAATGTATTGTCCGTGCGTTTTGGGTGTGGCACCTCGAAAAATTAAGCTTTTTAAAAATGTATATATTTATAGAAACGTAAAGGTTATTTGCTTTCAAATGAGACATCAACGAAATAATCGACCAACGTTCAGTTCACGGCGAGGCGTAGACTCGCCCAAGTCTGACTTCCTGTGTTTGGTCTGTAATGCGCAGCGTACAGCGCGCCCTCTGTACTAGTGGTCCGTCGAATCTCTTTTCTCAGAATGTTATCGAGACGCAAGCCACATAGTACCCGATCAACTAAGAACGAATATTTGAAACACCCCGCCAAGACCAGGAAAACGCATATGGATTTTTTAAACGTGGTACATTTGACAAAGCTGAAATTTCTTCGGATGAGTTTGTTGATGTCTTTCTTTTGATTTTCATTTGATTTTGGTTTTATTCGCAGAATCTGGGCCTTTAAACTAATGGGATTTGGGTTTCCCTTCTTTCAAGAAGGGAAAGAACCACAAGTAGTTTTCAAAAGTAGGGAAAACATGTAAAAAACGGAATTGACGGATCCGTCAACTCTCTCTAAACGTTTGGACTTTGCCGAAATTGACGCATCCGTCACCTGACGTAATGTAAACAACGTGTCGGATAAATTGACAGATCTGCAGCAGATTCCACGAAATCGTACGTACTGCGTAAGCCTGCTTGGGCAACTTTTTATTGCGTAAGTTGCTCAACATTCCTGCGATAATTACACGCAAGCTATGGGGCCTATGTCATTTTCGAATATTGCACAAGCTACGCACGTTTTTGTGAAATCGGCTGCAGATACGTAACGCATATTAGGCCGAAAATCCATGTGCGCGTCATGCTTTTTGCGCTGTGCATTCTGCGCGACGCGTAAACATCGGTTGTTCGAAAAGCAACGCAGACATGTCCATGTGCGCGTACTGCGCGCTGCGCTATTGGTGTCGCGTTGTCCGCTCAAACTGAGTACGCTCCAGGGAGCGATTCAAACGGATGACGCGCACACTACGCACAGAAGGTTAGGCTGGATCCGAATCAGTGGCTTTGGCTGTTGCTATGATGTTGCTATGGGCGGACAATGAAAGTCCTTAGAAATAGCATAGCAACAGCCGCAGCCACAGCCAAAGCCACTAATTCGGATCCAGCCTAAGTGTGTAAATATCACTGGAAAATGGCCTGAAATACGCTCCTTCAAACAGTTTCCTGCATGGTTGTAATAAAGTGAGAGGCTATACTAAAACAAATCATACTTTGTACGAGGTAAGAAATTACAAAAGTAAAAATTATCCCAAGAAAAGAAAAATTACTAAAGTAAATCCAACTTTGATGACGACTTAAATTTCCTATGTGGGGCTTGTCGCAATCTGTGCAAATACGTAGGCCCAACACATAGATTTTCAAAACACGCGTCGCGCGTCCGAACTTGTTAACGCACGGTGCGCAACGCACAACGCAGGACGGGTACATGGATTTTCGGCCCTACGCATATATACGCATCCTGTGTGGATTGCCCCTTACGTTTCTCTTCTTCCGAGCGACGATAAACCACGCAATACCCGTCAACGCACTCTTGCCAAGTTTGACATGGGCACGGCATCAAGTGACCTGCAAACAGGTAAACGATATTAAAGAGTGGACAAAATTCGGGTAACATATATAACGTTTGGAAAGTCACTTTGTGATGAAAATATATCCAAACAGTAAGTTTTGCCTTTTGACCAATAAAGATTACGACTTGTGCACGGGAAAGGTCTTACAAGCCGACTTACGTTCCTCCTCCGAGCGGCGATATGGGATAGGTACACACATATCAAACACGAAGTCGCAAATGGTCATAGGTGGGCATGAACTGGGGTCATGCAGACAGGGCTGCTGACCTGCAAACAAAAACACAGAGCAATATTGAAAATAACGGTTCGGAAGGAAAATCTTGGGAGAAACTTCCGACATTTTTCACCATTCCACGAATCTTTCTCGATCTTTCGAACTAGATTCTTATTTAAAAATTGTCGCCCTGGCCTCGAGTGGGAAACACATCCAAAATAAATGCACCTTTTGGAGATTGCATTTCATGGATTTCCGAAACGCTTCGCGCACAACCATGCACGCAACGCTGAAACTATTGTGTTTTGATCTTTCTTCTCTTTCAACATTGACATCGTGATAATGACAGAGATATTCCCTGCGTCGTTTGCATTGCAATGGGATCCGCAGGGACCCGTTGTCGTCCTGTTCACACAGGATACAAACACATGCAGTCACGGACCCAATATTGAGGGCGTTCGAGATGCTTACACCGTGTAACACCAACTTACAACGGAGCGTTCTTTTAGCCATCACGTGATACACGAGTCTGCCCCGGTGGCCGACACCACTGCCCGGTCTCTGGTGTAACGCTCGGTGTAATGACGTCACCTAGTAACCGCGAGTAGTTAAACATGGCGGACAGGAATAGGGCTGTAGGCCATTTTGCTTAATCAGTCTGTGGGTATTGACAAAGTTTATTGTGTACTTTAGGGCAACTATTTTTGCGTGGCGCCGGCTTCATTTTTCATCGTGAGTCAAACGATAACAGCGTTTATGAAACCCCATCCGGCAACAACCTTTGACCCGTGTTCCCAGAATTTAAAGCGAAACCCTGTGTCGTTCGTTTTGCATCTTCTGGGGGCTACCCCCGGTGTAAACCCATGGTACGGTGTAAGCATCTCAAACGCCCCTATATTGGGTGTGAATACAATACAAATGTTATACAGTTCCAATAATTATTAACTCGAAAGTGAGAACAATACTTATTGCCAATATCAAGCCGAATATATGGAGAGCCACAGATTTTCTTTCAAAGGCGCATCGTGATAATCATACAGGCCAGAGGCCAATTTCATAAAGCTGTTTAGCAGAAAAATGTGCTTAATCAAACATTTGTTTGCTTGATAAAAATGGGTTAATAGTCAAAATTGCATGTCAATTTGTGTTTTTCACAAGAATATCTGCTATTCTTGCTAAGAACACAAGTTGACATTTGACTATTAAAGGCACATGCTCGTCAGCAATGCGCGCGCGCCATATTCGTGACACGAATTACGCAGCTCCATGCCTTTGCCATGGAGCTGCGTATTTCGTGGCACGAATATGGCGCGCGCGCATTGCTGACGAGCCTGTGCCTTGAACCCATTTTTATCAAGCAAACAAATTTTTGATTAAGCACATTTTTTTCTGCTGAACAGCTTGATGAAATTGGCCCCAGGTGTTTCTGAACTTCTGTTATTATCTTCTTGTAGATACAGGTATCTTCATGGAGTTTGTTCCAGTCGTGATTGTTCTGTGGTATCTATAGTGTGGAGAGTTTAAACCAATGGGATTTGGGTTTCCCTTCTTTCAAGAAGGGTAAAGGCGGATTCACACTATCGCGGAAAACCACACTTTCGCGCTGCGCTCACCGCATTGCATGAACTCCCAATCGCCGATTATTCCAAAATAGAAAATTCCACTCTGGTAACTTGGGGCTTCTCCGATACATCATTGGCTGCGCGTTCGAAAGGTCAGCGCACCGCGGTCAAAGTTCAATAGATTTGAACTTTGACCCAGCTCAAAACGTTTTGCGCGTCGCGATAGGCCGCGCACATGCGGCAAACCAGTTTGTGTACAAACCAATGGAGCAGTGTGATTTTTCCGCGATAGTGTGTATCCGCCTTTAGAACCACAAGTAGTTTTCAAAAGTAGGGAAAACATGTAAAAAACGGAATTGACGGATCCGTCAACTCTCTCTGAACGTTTATGGACTTTGCCGAAATTGACGCATCCGTCACATGACGTAATGTAAACAACGTGTCGGATAAATTGACAGATCTGCAGCAGATTCCACGAAATCGTACGTACTGCGTAAGCCTGCTTGGACAACTTCTATTGCGTAAGTTGCGGAACATTCCTGCAAAAATTACACGCAAGCTATGGGGCCTATGTCATTTTCAAAAGTTGCACAAGCTACGCACCTTTTCGTGAAATCGGCTGCAGATACGTAACGCATATTAGGCCGAAAATCCATGTGTGCGCGTCATTCTTTCTGCGCTGTGCATTCTGCGTGACGCGTAAACATCGGTTGTTCGAAAAGCAACGCGAATATCATTGATTTACATACATATACTGGATACGCCATCTGGGAGTGTTTGTGTAGAAATGCGCGGCCGAACAATGGCTGCGCGTAGGGAGGGTACTAACGCGTCACTTTGCGTGCTTTGCTGCAGTACGTGTACAATGCATACGAACAAGATTGTTGTTTACCCTACTTTGAAAACGCACGCGCGGACGCGATTCCAGCCTGGGGCCAATTTCATGGCGATGCTAAGCACAACAATTTGCTTAGCACAGGATTTGTTTGCTTTATTTTGCAAAAATGGATTGCCAGCCAAAATCGTAAGTGATGTGTATTGAAAGGTATTCTTCTACTCTTGCGAAGAACACAAGTTGGTGTATAATTTTGGCTTGTAATCCATTTTATAAAGCAAATAAATCCTGTGCTTAGCAAATTTTCGTGCTAAGCAACGCCATGAAATTGGCCCCAGATGCCGTCTCCAGTTATATATATATAGCTCAATGGCGAATATGTCCATGTGCGCGTACTGCGCGCTGCGCTATAGGTGTTGCGTTGTCCGCTTAAATTTAATACGCTCCATGGAGCGATTAAAACGGATGACGTGCACACTACGCACAGAAGGTGTGTAAAAATCACTGGAAAATGGCTTCCCAAGGTTGTAATAAAGTGAGCGGCTACTTTGACAAATCCTACTTTATACGAGGTAAGAGAAATGACAGTCTACAATGTTATTGTCTCACCAACTTACTAAAGCGAGTACAACTTTGATGACGACTTGAATTTCCTATGTGGGGCTTGTCGCATTCTGCGCAGGCCCTACACATGGATTTTCAAAACACGCGTCGCGCGTTCGAACTTGTTAACGCACAGTGCGCCACGCACAACGCAGGACGGATACATGGATTTTCGGCCCAACGCATACGCATCCTGTGTGTAGATAGCCCACGGACGTATATATAAATTTATATATACGTCCGTGGGATAGCCCCTTACGTTTCTCTTCCGAGCGACGAAAAAACATGCAATCCCCGTAAGTCCCGTGAGCATAGTTGCAAACTCCGCCATGTGGACATGGAGGGAGGCCCTCTCCACATATAAACTGACCTGCAAACAGGAGAACGATGTTCAAGAGTGGACAAAATAATGGTTAAAGATATACAGTCCGTGGTTCTCAGCACATTTGATTTATTCCCCTCCCAAATTTTTTTTACAGCATTTACATGTTTTTTATTTTAACGGGGAAAAATGCATACTTTTTCACAACCCCGTAAAAGAACGCCGTTTTATACAGTTTGTTGGCGCCTTGTCTACACTTGCCCAGGTCTAACTTCCTGTGTTTGATCTGTGGTCCGGTGCGTGCAGCGCGCCCTCTGGACTGGTAGCCTATCAAATCTCTTTTCGTCCGTCTTGGAAGACTTTCTCAGACGGAAAAAACGGAAGAAAACAGATTGGACAAGACACGCGTCAATCCGAATATATCCCCTTTGCTCACATTTTGTTGAAAGGGATTTTCTTTTTTTTTACTGAAGGGGTTATATATATTTTGAAGGATATCGTAAATAAACACCAATGCTTTGTAAAACCGGTTACTATAAACCAGTGCAGTGCTTTGGAGATTGCAAATTGCCCGTTCTCCTCCCATATATGGTATATTTCGGGGAGGTATTTTATATGATTGTTATTTTATAACAAAATAGTTTGTCCCAGCCGTGATTGTTTCGTGGTAGCTATATGTGTGGAAAGTTTAAACCAATGGGATTTGGGTTTTCTTTCTATCAAGAAGGGTAAGAACCACAAATAGTTTTCAAACTTGCCGAAATTGACGTATCCGTCACCTGACGTAACGTAAACAACGTGTCGGATACGTATCGCATCTAGTGTGGACTGACCCATTCATTGATAAACTGCAAATCTGCAGCCGATTTCACGAAATCGTACGTATACTGCGTAAGCCTGCTTGGGCAACATTTTATTGCGTAAGTTGCGCAACATTCCTGCTATAATTACACGCAAGCTATGGGGCCTATGTCATTTTCAAAAGTTGCACAAGCTAGGCACGTTTTCATGAAATCGGCTGCAGATACGTAACGCATATTAGGCCGAAAATCCATGTGCGCGTCATGCTTTCTGCGCTGTGCATTCTGCGTGACGCGTAAACATCGGTTGTTCGAAAAGCAACGCGGATATGTCCATGTGCGCGCTGCGCTATTGGTGTTGCGTTGTCCGCTCAAATTTATTACGCTCCAGGGAGCGATTAAAACGGATGACGCGCACACTACGCACAGAAGGTTTGTGTGTGAAAAATCACTGGAAAATGGCTTCCCAAGGTTGTAATAAAGTGAGAGGCTACTTAGACAAATCATACTTTGTACGAGGTAAGAAAAATTACAATGTTATTGTCCCACCAACTTACTAAAGTGAACCCAACTTTGATGACGACTTAAAGGAGTGTGACCAGATCACTTTTTTTTACCCATAACTCCCCGGGACTTACCTTATGGGTCTTGAGATTTTTATATCATAACATCCGTTATATTTTTCTGATTACGAAACTGAAACTCCCGCGCTTCTAGGCCGCATATTTCCGAGGATATCGTCGAAAATCCACCGATTGTTTGTAAACTAATTTTCCAGCATCAACGTTTTACGCTGAAAGCCGACTCGATAGTTTTGTTCAATTTTTTACTGGAAATTGCGAATGTTTTCGGGTTTTTGGGATGGGAGGTGTGTATGGGAGTTACTTGATAATATTGGTAAGTTACATCGAAAACTATTTTCCAGAAACTCTGGTCACGCTCCTTTAAATATGGGCTTGTCGCAATCTTTGCAAATACGTAGGCCGAACACATGGATTTTCAAAACACGCGTCGCGCGTTCGAACTTGTTAACGCACGGTGCGCAACGCACAACGCAGGACGGGTACATGGATTTTCGGCCCTACGCATATATACGCATCCTGTGTGGATTGCCCCTTACGTTTCTCTTCAGCTTCCGAGCGACGATAAACCACGCAATACCCGTTAACGCACACTTGGACAGAAGAGTGGACAAAATTCGGGTAACATATTATAACGTTTGGAAAGTCACTTTGTGATGAAAATATATCCAAACAGTCAGTTTTACCTTTTGACCAATAAAGATTATGTGCACGAGAAAGGTCTTACAATCAGACTTACGTTTCTCCTCCGAGTACGGTGTAAGCACCTCAAGCTCCCCTATATTGGGTGTGAATACAATATAAAATGTTATACACTAGCTTCAATAATTATTAACTCGAAAGTGAGAACAATACTTATTGCCAATATCAAGCCGAGTATATGGAGAGCCACAGATTTTCTTTCAGAGGCGCATCATGATAATCATGCAGGCCAGAGGCCAATTTCATAAAGCTGTTTAGCAGAAAAATGTGCTTAATCAAACATTTGTTTGCTTGATAAAAATGGGTTAATAGTCAAAATTGCATGTCAATTTGTGTTTTTCACAAGAATATCTGCTATTCTTGCTAAGAACACAAGTTGACATTTGACTATTAAAGGCACAGGCTCGTCAGCAATGCGCGCGCGCCATATTCGTGACACGATTTACGCAGCTCCATGCCTTTGCCATGGAGCTGCGTATTTTGTGGCACGAATATGGCGCGCGCGCATTGCTGACGAGCCGGTGCCTTCAACCCATTTTTATCGAGCAAACAAATTTTTTTAAGCACATTTTTTTCTGCAAAACAGCTTTATGAAATTGGCCCCAGGTGTTTCTGAACTTCTGTTATTATCTTCTTGTAGATACAGGTATCTTCATGGAGTTTGTTCCAGTCGTGATTGTTCTGTGGTAGCTATATTATAGTGTGGAAAGATTAAACCAATGGGATTTGGGTTTCCCTTCTTTCAAGAAGGGAAAGAACCACAAGTAGTTTTCAAAAGTAGGGAGAACATGTAAAAAACGGAATTGACGGATCCGTCAACTCTCTCTGAACGTTTATGGACTTTGCCGAAATTGACGCATCCGTCACCTGACGTAATGTAAACAACGTGTCGGATAAATTGACAGATCTGCAGCCGATTCCACGAAATCGTACGTACTGCGTAAGCTTGCTTGGGCAACTTTTATTGCGTAAGTTGCGCAACATTCCTGCGATAATTACACGCAAGCTATGGGGCCTATGTCATTTTCAAAAGTTGCACAAGCTACGCACGTTTTCGTGAAATCGGCTGCAGATACGTAACGCATATTAGGCCGAAAATCCATGTGCGCGTCATGCTTTCTGCGCTGTGCATTCTGCGTGACGCGTAAACATCGGTTGTTCGAAAAGCAACGCGAATATGTCCATGTGCGCTCCATGGAGCGATTAAAGGCCCTGTAGATGATCTGTTTTTGAGCGATTCTGCGAATAAAACCAATATAAATCAAAAGAAAGACATCAACAAACTCATCCGAAGAAATTTCAGCTTTGTCAAATGTACCACGTTTAAAAAACCCATGAAACTCCATATGCATTTTCCTGGTCTTGGCGGGGTGTTTCAAATATTCGTTCTCAGTTGATCGGGTACAGCTAGGCTTGCGTCATGCACTCTGTGGCGCACATACTGCGTGTGCGCGCGATCCATAAAAATGCATCGCGTTGGAACACGCACACGGAGTACACAGCGCCCATGCATTTTGGACCGCGTAGATGCGAACTAAAAATAAGTAAATCGTTTGCAAACGATCTAAATAATTTCATCTTTACGGATTATTTTCTGGTAAAATTATATCATTTTCAGCGAAAACCTTTTATTGGATAGTTGCTATTAATTCAATCTTTACTTTCAGAACTTTTCCCCTGTAAACTCGTCGATTACTTTTTGAGTCATTGCAAATGATCTACTGGGCCTTTAAAACGGATGACGCGCACACTACGCACAGAAGGTTGTAATAAAGTGAGAGGCTCCTTTTTGACAAATCCTACTTTGTACGAGGTAAGAGAAATGACAGTCTAAACAATGTTATTGTCCCACCAACTTACTAAAGCGAATACAACTTTGATGACGACTTGAATTTCTTATGTGGGGCTTGTCGCATTCTGCGCAGGCCCTACACATGGATTTTCAAAACACGCGTCGCGCGTTCGAACTTGTTAACGCACAGTGCGCCACGCACAACGCAGGACGGGTACATGGATTTTCGGCCCAACGCATACGCATCCTGTGTGGATAGCCCACGGACGTATATATAAATTTATATATACGTCCGTGGGATAGCCGACCCTTACGTTTCTCTTCCGAGCGACGAAATAAAATGCAATCCCCGTAAGTCCCGTGAGCATAGTTGCAAACTCCGCCATGTGGACATGGAGGGAGGCCCTCTCCACATATAAACTGACCTGCAAACAGGAGAGCGATGTTCAAGAGTGGACAAAATAATGGTTAAAGATATACAGTCCGTGGTTCTCGGCACATTTGATTTATTCCTCTCCAAATTTTTTTTACAGCATTTACATGTTTGTTTTTATTTTGACGGGGAAAAAAATGCATACTTTTTCACAACCCCGTAAAAGAACGCCGTTTTATACAGCCGTTTTTTTGCGCCTTGTCTACACTTGCCCAGGTCTAACTTCATGTGTTTGATCTGTGGTGCGGTGCGTGCAGCGCGCCCTCTGGACTGGTGGCCTATCAAATCTCTTTTCGTCCGTCTTGGAAGACTTTCTCAGACCGAAAAAACGGAAGAAAAAAGATTGGACAAGACACGCGTCAATATATCCCCTTTGCTCACATTTTGTTGAAAGGGATTTTCTTTTTTTTCTTTTTTTGACTGAAGGGGTTATATATATTTTAAAGGATATCGTAAAAAAACACCAATGCTTTGTAAAACCGGTTACCATAAAGCAATGCAGTGGTTTGGAGATTGCACATTGCCTGTTCTCCTCCCATGTATGGTATATTTGGGGGAGGTATTTTATATGATTGTTAAGCTATAACAAAATTCATTTTCTGTAAAAATCTGAACAAGCTCCTTTAAGCTTACCCTCGCACAGGGCGACTCCCGCGCAGACAAGGAGAAGACAAGCAAAGCCCTTCATCTTGGCTAGAATTAATCAGATAATATGCACATGTTACACAAGGAATAAAAACAGACATACTTACACATGGATGTATGCTGGTTTGCCCCGGGGGTGGGCGTGGGGGGGGGGGGGGGGGAGGTGCGTCTTTAGGAGAGTTATGCTTTGTATATGACTTTGTAGACCCACAAACTGCGAGGGGCAAACGCCACCGAACCAATTCCTGGATCCACAAAGTCCTAAAATTGGTAACTAGTATATAATACAGTCGGACCTGGTCGCACTGGAGGGAAAGAGGATGAAAGTTTGTTTGTTTGTTTAATTTAAGATGGCGTTTATCGGCAACTAAGGCCATTCACGCCAGTCATAGCGGGATGTCAAAGGCACAGCAGGTCAAACACGTTATCTGAGCATTATAAATACAGTATTATACAAGAAATGTTAACTGAAGATATATCTTCGAATATATTATCTAGGCTATATACATTAAAGGTAACTGAAATCGTTCATAAGGTATATTGAAAGAGTTTTGGAAGGCGCTATAGTGATCATCAAGATATACAACACGCCTGGGTCCAGCAAACACCGGTCCGCATTTCTCAGCTCCGGGAGTGAGGAGATGATATTGCATACCCATCCGATCAAAACAGCGCCGCCCGAACTCAGCTCGTTCATATGGAAAGGTTATCTACTTACATAGATTTTGGAAGTTGGAGGACTTGCACCAATCGGGTAATAAAGAGGATGAAAGCTAAGCGCAACGCGCTTATATAGCTAACTTGTCACGCCCCAAAAACTCAAGTATAAAAACCCAAACAAAGGAAACAATGCAAACCTATGCATGCGTATCTTGCATGCTTTCTTTTATTTAGCCTGGGCCACCTGCCCTGGCATGCGTATCTTGCATGCTTTCTTTTATTTGCCACGTACCCTGGCATTTTAAAGGAGAATTATATATTCACCCTGCACCAGAAAGGGAGGTATTCACTACACGTCCGCTCCACGCACTCCCCCCAGCCTACGCCCCTGCATACAGACGTATTATGGCTTGAATACTTCGGATTCACTCAAAAGTATGTTGGTGTCTCAATATGAAATAATTCATAATTAAAACCTCTGATTGAGAAGGCGTCATACACGTTCCAGGCTCATTGGCACATTTCGCGTCATCGGTTTGCATTTTACACATTTAGGGGATATTTCCCCTCTCCCCTCCCCCCGCGCTGCCGCACCCCTTAGGTTGGGGTTTGGTCACGTTTTTGGTGTCCCAGGGTGGGGATTTTGACCCATTGAAATACAAATGTATGTTTTGCACCCGAGGGTGGAGATTTTTGTCACCTAAATTTTGCCCCAGGGGTGGAGATTTTGGAACGCGAAAAGTGACAATACCCAGGGTGGGGATTTTGACCCGTTGGTCCATAAAAATGGACCAACCTAAGGTTTTTAAAAACCACTGCTATCAACACTTACCACTGCTATCAACACTTTTAGTCGGATTCCCCCCAAACTCGTCAAGTACAATTTTGAATCACTCGGGGGCAACGTAAGAAAAACCTTGATGGCAGGTAGAGGGAGGGGGCGGATTGTGTTGTTGTAGACGTATTTCAAGTCTAAGATCGCACATACAAATTTATGAGAAGTATATACCTTATGCATAATTGGCAAAACGCGATACTTGACTTAAAATAAGTCTAAAATGGAACACTCTGCGCCCCTTTACCTGATATCAAGAATTTTTCTTACGCTGCCCCCTGGATCACTGCAAAGGGCTTTACAAGTCGTAGTAGTCTGGATGCTTATATCATACGTTTTGCATGTTCCAATCAATTTACTTGCAAGTTCTCTATTTCTATGCTGAGAAATTCAGAATTTATGAACAAAATCAATGATGCCATCTGTACCAACAGCACGATAATTCTACATAGGCCTAGACTTGAATTTGTACAAAACTTGGTGTCAATTCCAATGGCTTGCAGTTAATGTGTTAGTTTACTCGGTTTGTTTAGCATATCATTCTCAACAATACGCACATGTTGGATTTAACAAACTGCACGTTTGAAATGTTCATTTGAGCGAGTATAGGCCTGGATGGCGCCATTGGCAGACGACGGCCAGAGACACAGAGGAATCCTCTTATTCTTTATGAATGAATGGTCTGCGTTACACAGCACACGGGACCAACGGCTCTACATCCCGCCCGAAGGATGGAGCAATTGTTGTTTAGTACATTGCTAGCTCTAGAGGGCACTAGGTATCGAACCTGCAACAGTACAGTTTTTACATGTGTTGCGAGTCAACGAACCAAACCACTTGGGAACGGTACCACACAATGAAGTTACACATGTACCGTACCCAAACGTTTAATGCAGTATATATAGTTGATGGCATAAAAGGCATTAGTTAAACGTACTCTACTTACATTCGTTTCAGTTACAGGATCTGTAGCGTCCAGCAGTCTTGGTACTCTTCGGGTAGAGAGTCAGTTGACAGTGTGATTCTGTGTGGATTGAAGTGCGGTTTTTATGTATTTTTTCGAGGGGAAAATGGCGCAACAGGGCTTAGTTAATTCTGCCAAGCGACTAATAGAAAACGAGCAATTCTCGTTTGTAGTTTTTTCTCTTATTCATTATTTAAAAATTGGATTTTACTCACCCGCGAGGTGAAGATTAGTGAAGCGAATACGCCAAGGTGACGCCTTGTAAGCCATGGTAATTAAATTCCTTGAAAAATGCTTCTTCTCATTAATTTGAACAAGGTCCGTCAAAAGCAAACACTTATGCACAAGAGACAAACGTTTAGAAACCAAACAAATTACATATGAATAAGTAGTCTGTGCTATACTTTGTAGAGTTGTGGGCGGAACCAGACCGCGATGATGACCTACTCACGTGAGTGATGACGGAGCGTCATATGCAACGTTGGCCTCGCACAGCTAGCTGTACATGCAGTACGTGGTCGCTGTACGCACATAATTCGTACCTGTGCACCCAGCTAGTTCAAATCGCAATGATTGGCGTCTCCGGCTTTTCGAGGAAATTGTGGCTCAAAACAAAGATAAAGTTAAGCAGCCACAGAAGAAATATCCAAGATCTTTGTCGAAGTCTGATAATACTAAGAATCGATATCAACCGAACGTCGATAAATTGAATTTGGCCATGGGCCGGGCTTGTAAGATTCAAATTATTACTCTTCTCTTTTACAAAGAAATCGCTGAGAAACGTGTACCCAGTACAAGCGAACTTACGGCATCTTGTATACATTGTAATCGAGAAACAGAGAGTAACCCACCCCCTTCAATAATGCATAGTTCCGACCTGTCAATCAAGCCGAACCCGCGACCAATCACAACGGAGCTAGCAGACAGCGCCCACAAAGGTCAAAGTGATGCAATCATCACAAACAATCCGCGATTTTCTGCCCATAAGTATGTTGTATGCGTGCGTGAGTGACCGGGTGAATTTTGGTTTCAATATTGGACGATTCGCTGTTCAAAGGTAGGAAAGCGCATTTTTATGAAAGATATGTCATCCCTGCATTACTAGCCCTTCGCTCAGTTTGTGCTACGGTAACTGTTGACCTCAAAACATAAATACCTTTGGGTTTTCTCCAATGAATCTGTGCTTTCCATGCCGAGTCCCGTTGCTTTGTACGCAGTCTCGCCATTTTTTTGCGATGGCGTGTGAGCACATAGCAACAATATCCAAGGGGGCGGGGTTAACTGGGCAATCTCGGAACTATGCATTGTTCCCCACTGTGTCTCAAAACATGCCGAGAATTTAAAACTGAGGTCTTTCCATAATTTCAGGGGCTTCTTCTTCTTTCGTATGATCCCCTAAAGGGATCTGGTTGCTGAGATTCGCCGACTTAAGTCGTTGCCCTGTAGCCACCTTAGGAGGTTCTTCAGCATGGCCACGAAGTACAATGGAACAGGAAGAAATTCTCAGTTTTAGATGTAGGAGGAAAGCCCCACACACCACCGTTTATGGGGAAAACCCACGGAATCAGGCAGGGACTATTTCAGGGGCTGGGTGCTTTAATAAAAAGAAGGGGTGTGGAGAGATATGAGGCACTATATGTATAGTTTCCTGTCACATATTGCGCTGGATCGAGCCACCTTTGTGCCCGGTACGACTGATGCGACGGCACAAAAGTACGGAATTCCTCGTAGAGTTCTGTAGTAAAGTGCATGAAAACGTCCCCCTTGGGTTATAGACTAATCCGACGAACGAAAACTGCGGTTTATCTCCAACGCGTTTACCTGACGTCACAATTATAGACATACACCGCAGTAACAATGGAATAACCACAAGAGGGCGGGCTCACTAAATGCTATTTGGATTACACTACAGAGTGCTGGAGTGAAAGCGTCACCCTTTTTGTGTTGCCAAGGTTTCTACACTACAACCAGTGGAATGTTTCTCTGTGCTTTGGCAATCATCCTGAGATCTCAGGGAATTTCCACTCTGCAAAGCGACGTGACAATACCCTGAGGAAATACACGCAAATCTGAGGAGCGAACCGGCTGTTGTCTTGAGCCAACTCACGCCGGAGTCATTTTGATGTAATTTAATCAATTCGGTCATGTTATGCCGAAAAAAAAACAATTTCTATACTTTCCAGAAATTGTATTGGGTTCCGTTCCTTATGACTGGCCCATTCCTACCAAACTTTCAAACGACGAACCTTATTTACTCCGCAGTAAATAACAGGGATGCATGCTGACGCGGACAACGGCCAGCATTACCGAGTACATGTATCACGTGCATGCACGGTGTTTACAATCTGCGCGCGTTACATTTGAATGCCTGCAATCGTGCTACAATGCACTGCAAGCGTCCTGATTGGTCCAGCAGAGGCGACAAGATTTCTGTCGCTAGTCCCACCGCCAAATGGGGCCTTTTTCAACAGGGCCACTGTACGCAGGAGTTAGGGAGTGCGTTAAAGGGGCACTGTTGCAAGAGGATGTTTGGCAATAGACGTTTCAACTTATACAACATATATTTGGACCTTGTTACCCTTGTAACACGACATCTCACGTTATATTCTATGCTGTTGAAGAGGGGTACTATAGCCGAGGGGTTTGGGTTACTGAATCGCAATAAAACGGGTGAAAACTTGGAGTTTCGTGGTCGATGCCCAGCCGTGTACACACCTGATCCATCCTTCGGAAGGGATGTAAAACCGTTGGTCCAGTGTATAACGCACTTAAAAGATTCCAGCAGAGGCACTTTTTCGTGAAGAATAAAGTGATTTCCCGGTGTCTCTGGCCGCGGAATGAAAGTCTGTAAGCTTGAGGTGCCCGATCTATACAATAAAGGTGACATTTTACCTATCAGAGGGCGTCTCACCCGCATGGGGTAGAGTCCATTGATAGAGGGAGTTGCGACAACCATCAGTCATGGGAGACGCCATCTTGTTTACTTAGCAATTAAGGCACAACTTGGAATTGGAACTCCAATATTTAACAAGGAGAACGGGAAAATACATTACATATTCTATTCTGTCAGATATTAAATTTTGGTTTGGATAAACATTGAGCCATCTACAAATATTGGTGACAGCTTTGGAAACAAAATGGCGTCGGTGAACCTCTTATGTCGCAACTAGGGACTCTAATATGAGGGTAAGACTGCAGTATACACATGGCCATGAGTACATCAGTTTGAAATTCTGCCAAACTGTCTTGTTAAGCCTTAGTACATGCATTAACCCGCATACGCGCACCTTGTGAACAAGTAATGACCCGCATAATTATTGTCCGAAACTTCACGTGTTGATAATTAATTGTACGTAATTTTACTTTTTAAAGTACGCGTAAGACACCAAACCAAATAGATTTTAAATATTGTACACTTTACTTTGTTGGTGAAATTCCAAAAATATATCGATAAACAATTCATGAAATACTGATATATTGTTTTCCATTTTGTACCACTATTTCCTTCAAACGCCAACAACCTCGACAAAGCTATAGATAAATATGCATATGCAAATTATTAAGCCATCTTTGTTCAAGGTTAGGTGAATATGCTAGGCCAGAAAGCACGGTGTTCTACCTCGGAAATTGCGTGAAAAGCCCTCTAAAATGTTACTGGTATATGGGGGATAAAGACGGCGACTTTTTTTTTTATCCCTTTTAACCTTCAAAGTTTCCATTGGTGTCTTACGCGTACTTTTTAATTAAAAGAAGCATGCGTGTAATTAATTACGAACACGGGACCGAAACTTTCAAACAAATTATTATGCGGGTCATTACTTGTTTTCACAATGTGCGGGTTATTACGTTCTTAGCAAGACAGTTTGGCAAAATTTCAAACGGATGTGAAAATATTGCATTTAAAGGTACACACCGGCTTCGTTTGGGCTATTTTGGGCTCGAAATGGACCCATACAACATACTGAATGCCCTTCCGAAATAAACTGAACATATCCTGAAATTTCTATTCACGGAATTTTGCCGTTTTTGAGCAATTTTGAGATATCCCGAATAGGAGAAGTCTAGAGCGAATCGTTTGTGACAAAGTCGTAATCTCGCGCGTAGTTGCAACGGCTGGTAAAATGTATAACCCGTCTTTTGACCGTTTTTTGGTGTTAAATTTGCACTTCTTTAGTAAATTACGGGATATTTTGATGATCTTTTTTTCACAACGACTATCAAAAAAGTATTGTCAATGCTGCTACATCACTAAATCATGTATACAGTAGGCCGGTGTGTACCTTTAACCTCTTGGCTGTAGAAATGAATTGAAGTCTGAACCCCGGTGGAATGTATACTTGTCCATTTTGGGGGAGAATTTACCAATCATTGCTTAAAACATCTGGTTCGTTTTTGCGACCATAATCAGAAACATGTTTTTGACGCGGTATGGGGGGTATGGGGGTAGTAGGGAAGACAGAGTTGTATACAAATCTATGGCACATATGCAGCCCGATATGTGGCAAACGGACTCTCCCCTACCATTGTTCCCCTATTGTGTCTCAAACATCCAAGGAATTTCCAAGTAATTATTTTCAGTTTTTAGGGGGAATTGGCGCGTTAACAAAAGGGAAGAAGTCCCTCTGCCACATGTCGTGCTGGGTATACTATGGCAAACATGCATCACGGATCACGTGGACACACACGTGCGCCATTTAGTTTTGGCGCCAATGTGGAAAGTCATTCCCGATGGAACCATTTCTGTAGAGGTAAAGATATTTTTTTCTTTCAAATCGCTCATTATTTCTGAGTAGCATCTCACATTCGTGATTAATACGGGAAAGAAAACAAATAATTTTAATTTTGTTAGCTTAAGCTAAACCAAATTACCATGTGTTGTCTGAATTTTAAACTGCGATCAAATTTCATCTTGTTTGAGACACCCCCCAAAATAAGTGGACTGTTCGTTGAGGCCCATGTGCTCGTCGGGCATAATACGTCACGAACACAAAATTGCGCGAAATTTAGTTAGGCCTACCAGTACAGTGTCAAAACATGCTAGTAGTAGAGTGTGCACGGCGGTCGCCACATGATTTTATGCTGTTCTTGCAATAGTAATGCCGTTATTGTTCTGTTAAAAAGCTACATGTGGACAACATAAACTTAACTGACCGTAAAGTTGCCAGTCCAGTTTTATTTTAGCATTTGATATTGAAAGACAACGCACAAAGTTGAGCAGCAGGGCCATGGGCAACATGTGGGCGATGTGGTTGTACTTTTTACTGGCGTTACTTTTATCGGCGACTCCCGGCGCTCGTGCAGAATTCGGCGACCCAATGGATCACGGAACGGACGATTTATTTGAAAGTATGGGGCAAGCAACCATTGCCAAATTCAGCATTGAGAATGGTAGGTATACTATAGAAGGCCTTGGTACATGGGTAGAAGATGGGAATTAGTTGATCAGATTTTTGTTTTCTTTAAAATGACTCATCTAGCATTGGAAAATGTAGGCCTACTAGTTTTGGTCGAAAAACCCAACATTTCAAGTGGGAAAAATTTAAACAATGGCTTTGTTCCTTTGCTTGTCACCATGGGCACACCGTTGTTTTCACTTAAGCCCTACCGGAAGTGACGTTGCAGCGACCAACAGAATACTGACGTCCGAGTACTAAATTCTGAAAGAATTGAGAAGTTGATCATGGCTTCAGACCTTGTGTGCAAAACGGGTTCATTACCATGCACGGACACCCAGGATTTGACTTTTTATGATCCATAAACTATGTAAAAGTGTTAGTCTTGTACTTACAAGGACCACTTTTAGCCCCTTACCAAGTGATCCCCATTCGCTATGTTGAATTTTCCTGCACGACCAAGATGGCAACCCTTCTCCAAACTGAAATTTCACCTTACAGTCCAAATTAAACATTGAAAAACTTACCATGGAATTAAGTCCCTGGAATCTCCAGAATGTTGTACCGTGGTCCATTTTCCCCAATGATTCTTCTAAACGGGAAACAAAACTAGTCCAACGTAATTTTTCTTTACATTTTCCCAGCAAACTGAAGAGAAGAGCGGAATGTAACGGATGAATGAGCATGGCAAATTACGGTTGAGATAGCCCGCCCTCTTGTGGTCACCTCATTGTACTGCAGTGACGTCATACAATGAGGTGACCACAAGAGGGCGGGCTAATTTCAACCGTGATTTGCCATGCTCGTTCATCTGTTACATACCGCTCTTTTCAGTTTGCTGGGAAAGTGTAAAGAAAAATTACGTTGGACTAGTTTTTTTCCTGTTTAGAAGAATCATAGGGGAAAATGGACCACGGTACAACATTCTGGAGATTCCAGGAACTTCCATGGTAAGTTTTCCAATGTTTAATTTTGAAGGTGAAATTTTAATTTGGAGAAGGGCCGCTATATCTTGGTCGTGCAGGAAAATTCAATATAGCGAATGGGGTTCAATTGGTAAGGGGCTAAAAGTGATTCATAGAGTCCCAATGTAAACATCAGAAAATCACTTATAGCCTTCTAAAAGTATACAAGGACATAATGCGACTGAAGTGAAAGCAAATTTGTTGCATGGACAATGGCTTTGTTTCTTTGCCCGTCACCGTGGTCACACATGTATTTTCACTCCAGTCCTTGGTGTGACGTGACACCGACTGCCAGAATATGGTATTATTTCGGCTCAAATTGCTTACAGTATGACTATGAAGCTACTGTACAGTAAAATGTCATATTATTCGTGATTAAAATAAACCGAATCCAAGCTACATCTACTTCTTTGCAACTGAATGGTCAATGTGATGTTTATTTACAGGATTAGTATCACTGGACGTGGCCTTTGAGGATACAGAAGGGCAGGATGAGGTCTGGGTCCTGGACTTCCAAGATTTCAGCTATAGAAACAATAGGTCTGACTGGCCCGTTGTGCAGGAAAATGGAGGGCAGCTAGTCGCTGAAAACACGGGGACCTGTTCAAGTGTCTTCTCAACAGTGCCATATGATGCAAGTTCTTCATCAAATTATTTGTGCAGAGAATTCTGTACATACTCTTAAGCCTAGTCTAGTGTACATCGACCTTGCGACTGGAAGCAGCTCATCTGATCAGTTGCTGTCAATGTGTACATAATGCACACATCGACAGCAACTGATCAGTTGTGCAACTAGCAGCAACTCGGAGCATCCAGCCAGGTGTACATCGACATGGCAACTCGGGTAAAGCCTATAATGTACATCAACCTTGCAACTAAAAGCAACTCAATTGATCAGTTGCTGATGTGTGCCCACGTGATAACCCACTCGCTCAACTGACAACTAGTTGCAAGTACATTAGCGAAACTGACCAGTGACCGCCATTAGATACAACTATAGTTGCCGGAAAGTAGAACAATTAAGAGCAACTCGCGGCAACTGGGATTTTTTTCTAGTTGCAAGTGCGCGTAAATCAACCTTTTAAGCAACTGATAGCTACTACTCCCAGTTGCCGCGAGTACGGCGAGTTGCTTCTAGTTGCTGGAAACATCAGTTATTTGCCACTAGTTGCTTCCTTTTTGCAAGGTTGATGTACGTACGCTAGGCTTTATTTTCTTGAAAATAACACAAATGAAACAGAAACAGAGTGAGAATTTTCTTTCGGTAATTTGCAACTTCAGAAAAAAGTCTTTTTAGGCTTTTGACTTCGTAAACGTGTAATGTGCATTAAACATTTTATCTTCTGTGTCACCTTATGACAACTTTCCAGATGCTTAGACAATGAATGCCGACCAAACACCAAAAATATCCTGATTTGCAATCTGGTTATAAGGCTCGTCCAAAGTTGTCAACATTTTCACGGTTCTACAAAGTGTCTGTGTACGACTTTACATGCAATGTAAAATTTACACTTGTTGGTATTGCCAGGAAAAAGGTTGATAAGTAGTTCGAGGGAGGGAAGGGGTCTTGAAAAATGCTATGGTCTGTAGAACTGGGAAAATGTCGGCTTCTTAAAAGGAGCAAAATTTTACAGTATTAGACTGCTAAAGAGACATCAGTTTTCCATTTGGTGCGAGACCGAGTGACCCACCTCTTCCATTGTTCCCCATTGTGTGTCAAACATCCAATTAAGGAATTCCCTTTCAGGTTTTAGGGGGACTCTGGCATTAAAGGTACACACCGGCCTACTGTTTACGTAATTTGGTGATACAGCATCCTTGACAATAATTTTTGTAAAAAAAGATCGTCAAAATGTCCCGTAATTAACCACAAAAGCTTAAAATTAATAAAAACGGTCAATAGTCAAGTTATACATGTATGCTTTACTAGCCGTTCACTATCGAGCGAGACTCACGACTTTGTCGAAAATGATTCGCTCTTAACTTGGCAGCTTTTTGCTTTTTGCTTTGGATATCTCTCATTTTCTGCTGAAGATTTCACTGGACAGCCTGGACGACCGAATGGGTTTTTCCGTTTTCCGTAGAGGAGCTGATGACATTCATGGTTTGTCTTCACGAACGTTTTGTAGTTTCACAGCACCGGTACTGGTTTTGGGCGGGCAACGTGTGTATGCCGTGGGGCTAAATGTCACATTGTCCGGTAGACTGTTCACGGTGGAACTCGCTTCAGTTCCTCAGACTTAAGTGTCAAAATGTTATGTTCAATTTTGCAGAGTTATGTTTAACTTTGTTTCATAACAAATAGTCTCCTTTGTCAAATACTCATAAATATTTTGAAAAAAAATCGTAGCTGAATTTGATGCAGTACTGCAGTAATAAACTCCAGGAATGAACTGTGTATCATACGGCTGGAAATAAAACTAACTCCAAGGACACATGATTTATCGGAACCAGAATCTAGTTCCGATAAATCACGTGACCGCGAGTTTTTTGAAAAATGCAAATAAACAGGCATATTTTGCGGTTTCTTTTTAGGTTCTCTTCAGTCTACCTCGGAAAGACTTTCAGAATGATGTATGGGTCTATTTCGAGCCCAATAGAGCCAGTGTGTCCCTTTAACAAACGGGAAGAGTGTGTATGAGGTATAGTGGGGGGCAGGGGGTATTCACTCGGTCCTGTACGTATCGTGCACCATTACAGTTTTCAGGCTACATGTAACTGGGTGTTGTAAACATTTACTGGTAATCTGAAACACAAGTGTAGAGAAACAATTCACTGGTTTTAGTTTAATAGACCCAGTAACCTAGCAATACATTTTCACTTTAGTACTCTTTAGCATTAACATTAAACTACATAGAAAATAACTTCCGATTTTTAAAACTTTGACAGGCTACAAACGGTTTCTACAAGGATGTGTTTGTTCCAGGTCCCCCTGGAAACAAAAGCCTATTCACCTCCTACGAGACATCGGGAGCGTTTGTACAGAAAGGGAGCATCAAAGTTAGAGAGGACCATGTCAAATTTGACGGTAATTTATTTCGTAAAAATTTTGAGTTTGAGACACTTTTGAGAAATGGTATGTTATTATTTCTTTCTGGTATTTATACCAAGGATTCCTCAATAGTGCTCATTGCACTGTCACTCGTAAGCCTGAGGCTGAACAAAGACTTGGGACTCGGACTCGGCCTGCTGGGATGCATGCTCGACTTTGACTCGAGTTCAAGGTCTCAGTCTTGGGCTCCGAAACCAAGGACTCGGACTTAAATTTTTAAAAATTGAGGTCCGAATACAACCCTAGATATCAATAAACTAACTTCTATTATGTCTTGACAGTGTTAAACATGTTGTCTAGTCTGTATGTACATGTAGCATCTATAGAGAAAACAAGAATAATAATTGCCTCGAAAAGAAAACATGAATATACCTGGGCACTACCGGTATATCGTGTATCATATATCCACTGCAAAGAATATCTAAATGCTTCAAATTTTCAGTTTTGTAATTACCAACTATTTCACCATTAAGTCAACACATTACACTATGCATGGTTTTCAGGTTTTCTGCAGTATTACTGCATCTATATGTGGCTGAAATTTCTACAAGGCAGTTTATCAACATTATTTAGTTATGTAATGCTGTTGTTCCTGTTTGTAAGATTTCCAATAGTGTAATTTGTCTTTAACATTTGAAAAATTCTGACGTCTTATCTGGAATTTGTGGAATTGCATTGCAGGCCCAATTGACACCTTGTTTGACTGCGAGGATAGCGACGGTGAATCGGTATGGGACAAGAAGGTCGCGACGGACATGATCGAGTTCAACACGACCTTGTACATGACCAACGTACGCCCCCAGGGCTCCAGTGCAAACCCTCCACCATCCTACGTCCAGACTTACGCCGTATTGTACTGGCGTCTTCTGCGAGTTGCACTCTCTAGGTAAGGTGTAAGATCATTTTACCCATTGGCTTTGATGGCATACCACAGGTCGGGATAGTTTTACCCAGTATTATTCTTCTCTCGGTGTTGCATGGTGGCGTAGTTGGGTCTATAGAGAGAACCTGAGGGCGTATATTGCCTGTGAAATATCTCTCTAGTTTCAATGACAAAAATTAGCGAAACATTTCACCCAACAATTCTTAAGATGTCAGATGAGTAATGTGATAGCCAACTTCTACATCATTCTCGGTTTGCTTTTTTCTACTTCATGCTTTTTTGTAACCGGCCCATTTATGAAACTTTAAAGGATTAATCTCATTCCTCGGTTTCCTTAAAAACTACAAACCACTACCAAACTTGACAAAATCAAAATGTTTTAAAGGTCTTTTGTATTTTAGTTTTCATGTTCTCAAATGTTACCATTATGGTATTTTTTGTTTTTAATAGGTTTTTGATTAGCTCTACGGAGCGACTGAGGCCTATCTTTGAGTATGCGATTGTCAGTGCAGTTTACATCAATGACAATGAAGAGTCGGGCTTGGACAGGTACATTATATATTTTTCTTTTACAGAAATAGTCAATCATTTAACTTCGAGTTAAGTTCTTGGATGATTTCAAAAACTTTAACTAGTTGATACTGGAATTATTTTTGGCAAAAAATACAAACTTTTTAAAAAGGCAAATGTACTGCGATTGGCCAAATGTTATGACCAGGGGCCAATTTCATAAAGCATGTTAGCAGAAAAATTTGCTTAATCAAAAATTTGTGTGCTTTATAAAAATGGGTTAATAAACAAAATTGTACTTCAACTTGTGTTTTTAGCAAGAATAGCAGATATTCTTGTGAAAAACACAAGTTGACATGCAATTTCGATTATTGACCCATTTTTATAAAGCAAACAAATTTGATTAAGCAAAAATTTCTGCTAACATGCTTTATGAAATTGGCCCCATGTCAAGCACCACAAATACTGACTTTCGAGTCATTTCATTGTATGAATCTTCTCACTAGAAGATCATACTTGGCAACACTCCGAGGCAGCTGCCACGGAACGAGATTTGCTACATGCATTGACGGGCTGTCCACAGCCGTGAAGTTCAAAACACGGTGTGTACAAATGAATGGTGGACAATGGATCGGATGTGTTTACACATCAACCGTGGAAGACGGCGACAAAACTGACGTTTTAACTAATCAACCGCTCAGGTGACTATAGACCATTCGCATTACTATGGAAACCGTCCCTGCATGTCCGCCATAGCTGAGCCTTTTGCGTACTCGTTAATTGCGATGCGCGTCGCTTTGAGACGAAGCAATGTGAAGGGAATTTTGAGTGAAACAATGCACTGAAAATCACTTAATTATGAAAACACTTTCCGTCCAATATGTCCAAGCTAATTCTGTGGTTTTCGGTGCGTTGTTTCACGCCAAATTCCCTCCACAGAATTAGCTTGGACGTAAAGTATTTTTAAAATTCAGTGATTTTCAGTGCATCGTTTCATTCAAAATTCCTCCACATCACTTTTTCTCAAAGCGATGCACGTGGCAATCACGCGCAAAGGAGTCTCGGTGTGAATTTGTGTGTGCGAAGAGTGCGATGTGCACGTCATGGATGCGCGGTGTTCGATTTAACAACATAAAACGCACAGTCTATATATGCAATGGAAAAAGGGCGTCCCAGCAATGATGGACGTGTACGGGGAAGGCGTCCTGTGAAAGGTCTATACGTTGCCAGAACGTGTTTACACATCCTCTGGCATCAAACTGTTAGGGGCTCAGTCCAAATTTGTCAACATTTTCACAATTCTACAGAGTAGGAAGGAGCGTTGGGGGTGTCGAAGGCTGCGTACATGTAGGACTTTATTATGGGACATGCTCTTGTAAAAGATGTTGATAGTACTATTTTGGGGGAGGGAGGGAGGCCTTGAAAAATACTACTCTGTAGCACTGTTGAAATGTTGACATCTTTGGAAGGATCATTACCAACTAAAATTTAGTGGTCTTGCATTCCTGTTGGTTCTTGATTCAATTTGTTTTTCTGTGGCTCCACTTTCAAAACTTTTTACAGGGAACGTGCCCTAGTGGAAATTGCATTTCGAACCCTGACGGCTCATCCAAACGGCAGCTTGATATCAGTTTTCAGAAGAAATCAGCTGACGTACGATCCTGCTGATCTACTGACTAATAACAAACTGAGTCACATCAAGAAAATGCCAACATGGGGTACGGTATTTTACTTTTTACTCCTTTCACACATGGCAAAAATATAATTTTGCATCACATGGACAAGTTTTATTTTTCATAGTTTTTTTTTTAATTTTCAGACAGTTTATCTGTTGCTGCCTCATTTTGGCTTTAGTGGGGTTTTTTAAAGGTTTTTTTTTGGGGGGGAGGGGGTTTGGGATTGTTGGAATGTTCTTATTTAACTGACAGTGCGGAGTAAACATCTCTTGTTGTGTGTGCAGGCGTTACTATGCCACACTACGGTACATGCACAGTCGGACAAAATGTTGTGTGGTGTTGTATACACTACACGCAAACTTAACATACTGTACGTGTAGTAGCAGATCATACCATGATTTCGGGTGTCAAATTTGGTCCGGGTAGAATATACAGAATTTGCTCTCTCGCATGTATGACAGATTCATCCTTACTGTTTACATTTCTGGAATAAAACTAGGGGTAGAATGGGGTAATTTTTTAGGGGTGTCAGAATTTGAATACATGCCGCGGCTCGCCGAGTATTTTGCACATACAATTGGGCTTTACCGTGTAGGATGTAATACCAATGTTATACGGCCATTTCAATGATTTATATGACATTTTTTTAAAAGCAAACATTACCGCATTTGTAATTTCATAAATTTACAAAGGTTGTTTTTGTGCAATAATTATTTGATGTGGAAAGGATATTTGCAGAATGGATGAAGCCATTTTCATTTGCGCCTAGTCAATACGAACATTTCAAGCGGAACATGTCCACTCTCCCCCTGGTTTTTCTGATGTATTTATTATTTGTAAACGTTAAAATTACTTTCGTCATTACTACTGTTCCTTATACCTCAGCTGGTGTAGCAGCTGCCCAGAGTACATGTACTTGGAGTTTCAAGTTTGAATAGTTTTCTCACCCCAAATTTGGTTACTTCATTATACTATGTGTCAAAAACGTCCTACTTTTGATCCTAAATAACTGTCATTTTCCATCAGATAATAAACATAACATTTCAGATTGTGTAAATAAGGCCTTACAAATTGAGCGACTTGCATCAGTTTTTAACAAGCTGGTGAGATTTAGTGAAAAAAAAACCCGTCAATTTTAGAATCTATCTTCCACTTTCGACTGGTGTCCTTCAATATCAATGAAATTGTCTACATGTAGGTTAGAGGTCATTTTGCATTTCTTGATCTCGCCCTCTTGGACAAAGCTGAAAGTTGCTTGATAAAATTTGTCAGGCCTTGTTTTCATTGTGTACATGGTTTGAAATTAGGGATTAAAAGTAGGTTTGGCCAGTCAACCGGCTGGGTCCTGGGTCCTAATAATGGCCCGATCCGCCAGATGAGGGCCATTATCAGCTCCCTGAGGACCCTAGTCAGTTTTGAACGAATTGTTTAAGACTGGCCAAACCTACCTTAATCCCATTCATAAATACATTTTTGTGTAAATCGGTAAAACTCAACAAAATTAGCTTGTCGTTTTGCCATGTTTTGCATGAATTCACTTTCTACCGCGTTCATATGAACTGCTAGCTTTGCATCTACATGTAGTTGTTTTTGTTTGATCGCGCGCGTTACACGTGTCACAGTGCATAATTTGCTTTCCGGAGCGTGTGCGTGTTCCATACTCGCTGACTTGGGCACGGGTGCGGCCGTAAGCCAGACTCAAAAGTGTTTAAGACTGACTGCCTTATCGCTTGTTTAAAACTGCCCACATGATGTGCTTTCAGCCAATAGGGATGCGTAAACTTTAAAGGTACATGTATTTGTGAATTTTGGTTTAAATCTGTTAACTGAATTACTTTTGACACGTACTGTTGTGACTGTGGAAGACAAACATGATTTCATATTTGCACCTAGGATGCAACATTCCCCTGGGAATAGAGAACAGCACCATCTTGGACGACCAACTGACGGGGTCTAGTGCTTGGTTGAGTAGCAGTGAGTATAGTGCAAACAAAGGCCGGTTGAATGCACAGCCAGTTGAATCAATATCGGCTGGGTCTTGGCTGGCAGGCGCACAGGATCTTAATCAATGGATACAGGTAAGGACTGTTGTACCTATAGAGCTTCTGCACCGGCGGCCATGACAGGGGGCAGGTTTAAATTTCTTATTTAAATTATGTAACAATAGAACCACAAAGCACCTACTCATGCATGACACATGGTGACATTGTGACTGCCCCCTGTCATGGTCGCCGTGCAAAGGCTCTATTAAAAGGGGTTTTAAAGCAAATCCTGGGGTCGCTTTCTAAAACAGTTCGCAAGTTAAGGACTGTAATAAGACTTGCAATAAGGGCTGCCATGGATCGTGGCTACTGCTGTGGTGGATTTTACCAAATCTATCAGAAGCGCGATGCTTTAATAATCGTTTAACATGTTTAAGGGAAATTCGTTTGGGAAATTTCCCATGCTCACAATGCTTTATATTGTCCCATGCACCCCATGGGCTTTGTCCCATGCACCGCATTTTCCCATACTGTAGTTTAATTCTTGTTCAACAGAAACCTGTCGGGAAGATAATTTCAATAACAGGAAAACTTAAGTTCAAAATGTACAATTTATTTAAATGATTTTCAATAATAATACGAAAAGTACTGCAATATCAAAACATGCTAAATACAAGTTCTTTTTTTGTGATTGGTTTGGGTCTAAATTCGTACACAATAGGAAAAAAATATGCAACTGTGTTTGATGTCCTTAGAAATTTGCAGAATGAAACTTGTTTGTGGATTCCTTTAATATAGACAACACACAACATAGTGTACATGTATCTAAAGGAGAATGTTTGCAAATCCGCAGCAATTTCAGCCTTATGTACCGTAGATGCATCCATGCTTGCATGGTTTTTGTGTTCAGCGAATGGTAACAAAGAAAAAAATGTGTGCACAGACATTTTTAAAAACCACCTTCACTTCAGTTGTTAATTTATCACAAAAAATACCTCTTGCGATTTTTGCCACGAATTTCCTACGAATTGGTACGATTATCGGAGACTGCCTATAGACTCTACACACAATCGTACCCAATCATAACCAATCGTAGCTAATTCGTGACAATCGCACAAAAATAAACTCATGTGGTGTTTGTTACCGTTGCTATTAACACCGAGTACTAATCTTTAATAATATGCTAAGTCCGCTGTGTGAGGAAAACCCCAAACAGGTCTTTTGTTATGCGTGCACGTTGCTTTTGTTGTTTAAATGGTCAAGAGAAAAGACAGATATATATTGTCAGAAAAAGATCCCCTACATTTTACTTTTTGTGAACCATGTTCAAGAAATCAAACGATGAGACACCTATCTGATATAAAACAGGTTAAGTCTAAAGGCTTTGTTGTACAGTTGTAAGCAGTCAGATAATCACAATATATCAAAAGTACAGCGAGCAGTTGCATAAATCACTGCAAGTGCTTTCTCACAAAAGTTAGACTGACATATGTTGTCTTTAAACAGTCAGTTTCTTGAAAGTTTCTTGGTTGAAAGTTTCGTGACTTAACCGTGAATATAAGCGTAGGAGTAATCTTTTCTCGGCGAGCAAAAACCTGCTGCATACTTGCAACGGTGAAGCCAAAAGGCTCGCGCTTGGGACAAATTGTAGCCCCAAAACACTGTCACCAGAGCGTAGTTGTCAAAAGTTATCCAACACAAGAAACTGTTGATACTTGCGGGCAGGATCGGTGATGATTGCCCGTGTGCAGTGCCAGTGGTGGTTCAAAACACTTGCAAAACTCTCAAAACGTCGGTGCAAAAAGATGGCAAAAATCACTTTTTCGATGTTGCTGTAGGCCTACACGTACAAAGTCCATTTCCCATTGAATGCACTGCATGCAAGACTTGTGCCTACAGTGGCCTCGGCGAAAAACAACAACGACGTACCCGTACCCGACGCCGAAATGTTGTGCAGGATTTGTACATGTAGCATACAACGGTTTCGTGCACGAGGCGAGCATCAAAACACGTGGGGGAGTTCTCGAGGAAAGCTCGTCTCGGGTTCAAAACGGTCAAAATTTCACTCTTTTGATACAATCATCAGCTCTTTGAAGTGGTACTTACAAAGTTACAATTTCACAAGGAAATCACAGGACGTTCGTGTTAGGCATGGAACAAGTAAATTCGCCTCAAAAGTTGGTAAATAATTCAGAGGGAAAATTTACTCGCGTGTTGAAAATGTCCCGTTCATGCAGATATAACCGTTATGCTTCGCGCGCAAGCTCGTGAAACTGAAACAGGAGAGAATAAACTGGTTTTCTGTCCTACTAGACTGGTTCCCTGTCTAGTAAACAGTTAATATACTTCGATAAAATACAGGCATATAAAAATGTTGCCATAATAATAATGATTAAATAATAGGTTTGGCTTGAAAAGGCAAATAATTTTGTCATATCTGTAGGTGCTGTCATTTTTTTTTAAACAATTGACAGGAGGCCGGAATAACAGACCAATTGAAACCAATTCAGTACAATTGGAAATTCCAATTGGACGAAAACAATTGACAGGAGGAATAACAGACCAATTGAAACCAATTCAGTACATTCCAATTCAAAAATAAATTGGTTTGAATAGGTCGTTTTCAGTAGGGAATGCTGTCTACACAATCCCCATGGTGTTCCCATGTAGTTTAAGAAATTCCCATGGTGTTCCCATGCAGTTTAAATAATTCCCATGGTGTTCCCTTACTGTTCAGATGATTCCCATGGTGTTCCCTTACTGTTCAGATGATTCCCATGGTGTTCCCATACTGTTCAGATGATTCCCATGGTGTTCCCATACTGTTCAGATGATTCCCATGGTGTTCCCATGCAGTTTAAATAATTCCCATGGTGTTCCCTTACTGTTCAGATGATTCCCATGGTGTTCCCATGCAGTTTAAATAATTCCCATGGTGTTCCCATACTGTTCAGATAATTCCCATGGTGTTCCCATGCAGTTTAAATAATTCCCATGGTGTTCCCATACTGTTCAGATGATTCCCATGGTGTTCCAATGCAGTTTAAATAATTCCCATGGTGTTCCCATACTGTTCAGATGATTCCCATGGTGTCCCCATGCAGTTTAAATAATTCCCATGGTGTTCCCATACTGTTCAGATGATTCCCATGGTGTTCCCATGCAGTTTAAATAATTCCCATGGTGTTCCCATACTGTTCAGATGATTCCCATGGTGTCCCCATGCAGTTTAAATAATTCCCATGGTGTTCCCATACTGTTCAGATGATTCCCATGGTGTTCCCATGCAGTTTAAATAATTCCCATGGTGTTCCCATACTGTTCAGATGATTCCCATGGTGTTCCCATGCAGTTTAAATAATTCCCATGGTGTTCCCATACTGTTCAGATGATTCCCATGGTGTTCCCATGCAGTTTAAATAATTCCCATGGTGTTCCCATACTGTTCAGATGATTCCCATGGTGTCCCCATGCAGTTTAAATAATTCCCATGCTGTTCAGAAAATCCCCATGGTGTTCCCATGCTGTCTGTCCAATTCTCTTGGTGTTCCCATGCTGTTAAGAAAATTCCCATGCAGTCCATCAAATTCCCATGGATTATCCCATGGGGATCCCTTTAACTTACGTGGTGTTTTTGATAACCCGATGGGTTTCCCATGGTGTCCCATGGGAATCCCATGGGAATCACATGGGGCATTTTTATAAGGGGTCGTTTGTTGTGCTGAAATATTTTTTTAATAAAACAGTCATCAGCTACAGGAATTCAAGAAGTCTGAGTTTTCTTCAATGAATCTGTGCTTCTCATCCTCCAAGTGCCGAGTTATTTTTGTTGCCTGCATTTTCGCCATTTTTGCAATGACCTTTGAGGCATATACATGTAGCAACAGTTACTAAGTGGGCAGGTTTATTTAGCAATCTTGGAACTAGATAATAGACCTTTATCACGGTGCGGCCATCTTCCCTTTACCCCTGTTAAAATGAACGTAACCAAAGCGAGATAAAATAGCTTGGCCCCAAGTTGAAAATGTTCATTGTGTGCATCACAATGACATGCGCGCGGTGCGATCAAGAAAACGCGCAGCACGGACATTGATTCTCTCAAAACAACGGAAGACTGCATGCGCTATTGCGCAGTCACGCACACACACTGATCATGCCTGACACGTACACGTACTATGCAGTGGGGAACAAGACAAAGATGGACGCACCGTTATAAAGGTCTATAGAACCAGTTTCGAAGGGTTTGGCAACTTTTGATGGATTTAACTTGTACATCATTTGCAGTTATCAAAAATTTTACTTACCGAGCCGACAAGTAAAAACTAGTTAGTGTTGATAGCAATGGCAACAAACACCATGTAAAATAGTAAACTTTGTGGGAGAAATTTCCAACTGAAGGTGGTTTTTTTTCATCTATTTTTTTAAAAGTTGTCTACAGACAATTTGACCATTCATTCATACACAAAAACCATGCATGGATTTTTCTGCATAAATATGTGGCTGAAATTACTACAAGGCATCTTTCTCCAAATGGGCTTTTAATTACAAGTGGAAATAACACCGTTTTTAACGGTTTACAAATCATGTACTATATCTTTAACCACCTACATGTACATGTACAATGCGTCGCAGGTCATTGGCGAAATAAACCCCTAGAGGGGCGTTTGTTATGCCATGTTGGCCTGAGGGCATTGTACTGTTTGGGCCGTCAGTGCCATAGATGAGTTTTGTCATAATGAACAACGCAAGAATAAAATGATGCTTCAAAGTCTAATGGATTTGTACCTGTAGGTGGACTTGCTCGAGAACAAATGGGTGTCGGGAGTGCAGACGCAGGGCCATACCGGCGCATTTGGCAGTGACCTGTACGTCACCAAGTACCAAGTGTCTTACAGCACGGAAGAGAACGTTGCTCTGACAGTTCTTGCCAATGGAACTGGTACTACTTATGTGAGTCTCTTGATTTGACGGATAATTGAATGATTATCAATTTAAACAATAGCAGGGGTGAGATTTGTCCGGATTTTTCCTGATTTCCGGAATTTTACCGATGCGTCCCTTTTTTTCAATGTGAAATCTCCGATTTTTAGCGGTTTTCTGCTTTTTTATTTTTCGCTTTTTTGCCCTTCCAGTGAGCCATATTTTTTTTAATGAGCGCCCTCAATTGATTCAGTAATTTTGCGAAGCAAACTTGTTTAAGTCTAGTCGCCACGCATGTGCCATGACATAGAGCGCTGTACATGTACTGTGCCACTCAGCGAGCAGACTAAGACTGCAACAAGTAGCGAAGCAGACGTGTACAAGTCTAATCCCTAAGCAAGCGCCATCTTTGCCTGCATTGTATACTGGCAACGATCGTGCATTGCGTGTGGTGTGTGTACGTGCACGTGTGCAGTGCGCGGCTGGCGGATGCGGTAAGCAGTGGGCAACGAACCAATCTTGCCTTCTGCTTTCGCTTCACTGTCGACAACGATCGATGTTGCCTAAATTCTTTTTAATATTATCCACATTTGTACAAGGTAAATATTTAAAACAAAACTGGTTCTTGCGATACCTGTTTAAAATGTTTTTGACATTGCAATTTGCATGATGGTGTTGTTTTCAACGATCCCAAAAGTTAAACTCTTCGTGGTCTTTACGTACTCACCCCCGCCCTCTCCCCGCCCTGTCCCCAGGGAAGCCACACCCCTTCCGTTTTTTTTCTCTCCAATCTCACCTCTGACAATAGACCCAAATCACATGTATGAACAGTTCAATGCAAATTGCCAATATGGAAAGGTGCCAAACTACTCATTGTTGGGGGTGCATCTCTGCTACTTAGTCTTTCATTTGACCAAGTTTGGTTAAGATCCAAGTTTGGCAACATACTGAAATTGTGTAAAAAACACGTATGCGTAATGTCTATGGCATTTTTGGGCATAGAGGTCAGATGAAAACGGGAAAAAACAAATGGGAACAAAAACAACAATCTTTGTTTTTGAAATTGTAAGAAAGTTCAGGTCTGAAAAATTAGTTCTACTGAGGGCAACTGTTAATTAAAAAGCTGCCAGTTTTTTTACACAATTTGGTCAAATAAAAGACTAAGTAGCAGAGATAACCCCCAACAATGATGTCATCATGTGTCAGATTACAAGCACTTGAAAACGTTTGACCTCTCTTTATTCCTTTGCCATATACGATCACTAACGAATGTCTTTAAGATACGCACATGTCTTGACCTTTAACTTAATTTCCTATAGGTCAAACAGACTTTGTAACGTTCTTGGGTACTGTAAAAATACATGGCCATACATGAATTTTAAAAAAAAGTGCACAATTGCATTTTTAAACCCATCTTTGTTTTCTTCAAAAAGAGACATCCCAGGTCGAATAATTTCATATGGTATTTGGTACCATTACTTTAATCATCGAGAATTTCTGTGAAGTAAGATGTTGGGTTAATACACTAGGCCTTTAAAAGTAGCTATGTGGTCACAGGCTTTTCTGTTTTCACAGGTTTTTAATGCCAACTTTGATGGTCAAACTATCGTGACGAACCACTTTGATGCGCCTGTTCTGGCAAAGATAATTCGAATATTGCCCCAGGAATGGAACACCAACATAGCCATGCGATTTGAACTACTAGGATGCGAACGTAAGCACAGACATTTTTTTCCTAATGGACCGAATAAGATGATCTCAATATGTAAATAAAACCACGTCACGCAGTCTATTGGTTCATGAGATTGTTTGGAGTATTCTAATTATGAATAAGTGATTATTTTTAGGGAGAATGACCCAGGGACCGTCGGGGTGAGTAAATTTGACACAAATGTCCAAATCTGGATGCAGTGAAAAGCAACTTGGCTCTACCTGGATGCGGACCTTCTGCTTATAACGTGCAGGCGCCCTACCAATTGAGCGAATCAGCCAACTGGTGGTCTCGGATCACGGTAGTGCAGTTGTTCCTCAGTGATTGGGATTGGCTGTCACATGAGCTTAGCAAGCCCTACAGAGGGATAAACCCTTCAATGAGATAACCACCCTCCCAGAAATCACTTAAAATACGACCCAAACCCCTGCCTGGCTTGCCTCAATTATTAAGTATGAATAAGTGATTTTTTTGTTAGGGATATGACCCAGGGACAGCTGGGTTGAGTAAATTCGATACAAATGTCCATGAGTTTAGAAATGACTTTGGAAATCTCCATGAGGTAGGGCGTCTGCACGTTAAACAGAACATCCGCGGTTCCAATCCCGGTGAAGCCAAGTTGCTTTTCACTGCATCCAGAGGCCTATTTACTTTTTAAAATTCATATTGTAATCAGTTTAGAGTTGCCAGTATTTTCTTATTCCAGCTGAGCTGGTTTTTTTAAACAGTATTATTTCAGCAAACCTTGTAATTGCATAATGTGATATTTTAATGGAATAATCAATTATTTTCCCTCCAGTGCACACCGAATGTTACGCGAGTCCCACTGGCACAGACTACCGGGGAACTGTTTCAATGACAGAAACGGGGGAAACCTGCCAGCGCTGGTCCTCGCAGGAGCCCCACCCGCATTCCTTCAGTCCCGAGGATGCCGCCCAACTGGGAATCGGCGATCACAACTTTTGTCGTAATCCCAACAGTCTGGCGCGGCCCTGGTGCTACACTAACGACCCCAGCGTGACAACGGCTTTCTGTAATGTTGGGTCGTCGTCCGTGTCATGCACCACTGATAGTAAGTAAGCGGGAAGCGGGCGGAGGAAATAATTAGGGTCACTGCAAATGATGTGTTCTGCCTTTAATAATTGCATTAATTCTATCCCATTTCTTTTAGTGTCTGCTGCCAACCCAGCTAACTTTTTTGACGACTATGCACCTCACTGCAACTTCACCGAGTGGGAAGGCTACTGTGTACAGCGCTGGGTATTCACTGTTGTACTGGAAGTTGACTCTTCTTCGGCGACCAACAGAATGCCCATTGATGCTACAGGTACGAAATTCTAGCAGGCACAAATTTTGAAAGGCACCCTTTTAAAACGAGAAGTGTAGTACAGCAAAACAATGAATATGGGTCACCATATTCAGCGTCCAACTTTTGAAAGTGTGAGAATGTCTCTATTGATCGCTTTTCGGTGACGTCACCCCTTCCATCCACCATTTTGGTGGTCATTTTTCATGACCCACGTGGCTCGAGTAATAACCAGCAAAAAGAGTAAGAAAAGCGCATTGGTTGCACTTACCTCTGTTGCTTGACCTTGCTTTATGTTGTTGCGCCATGGCTGTTGTATCGAGAAAGATAAAAACGTATTTCTTTAGGCTAAAAATCACGATCAAGTAGAAGCACTTTTGTGTTTACAAGCTGAGTGCATGCTCAATATTTTAAACGTATCACAGCGCACGCATGCGGCATCTTCGAATGAAAATACGCTGGTGAGTATTCTTTACGCGTGTTTATGTGCGTCTATTTGCGCACGCGTGATCGTTGACCACCAAACATTCCCGGATATTCTACGTCACGGATAGCAGTCAATAGTACAATTTTTTCCCACAGCAATTATAGTTCTTTACTTTTTTACTCTTCTAGGCGAGTTCACCTTCGCGTTTGACACCTACGACTGTCCCAACAACGACCGCTCAAACTGCAGACGGCTGGACATAACCGAAGCACTCATTGCTAATGAGATCACTCTGCAGTCGACTGTGGAAGTCGTGGATAACACCAAGGATAGTCCAAGGTAACGGTGGATTCACACTGAGGTTTTTCACATGTAATTTTGACGCGTGTCGTTTTGAGAAAAAGCAGCGTGGAGGGAATTTAGTGTGAAACAGTGCACTGGCCTTCCGCCCAATTGATTCTGTGACTTTTAGTCTCTCATTTTACTCGTAATACCTTCCAAACCAATTTTGTTTTCTTCTGAAAGTGACCCGTGTTGCATTTACACGCAAAAAGGCTCTGTAATACTTTGCCAGCAAAATGAAGCCGTTGGTTCAGTACTGCAGGGGCGATATTTAATTCAAGACTCGGTATTTAGCTTGTCCAAGAAAATGACCTATCTCGTATTCAAATGTCTTCCAAGATTTCTACTCAAGTAAAACACTAAGATTCCGACTAAGATAAATTGTGACGTCACAAATCCAGGCCTTGAAATAACCAACGGCACCACGACAAAATCCTCTCGGTGGCACTATGCTTTTGCCGCGTTGCCCTTAAAAAGTTTCCCAAATTTTCCATTTCCTCATTCAGGTGCGTGGCGTCGCCAGTCATTGGACTTACTACCCATGACTGGCAATGCCACCCACGCTCGGCTTCATGCAATACCGTAACCACAGATTTTCAACAGTAGGCTGAATCTGTATCTGAGCTCTATATTACCAGTTAACATTTTGTGCCAAAAACACATTCATTGCGTTTTACGAGTTTGAAGCGGCCAAGAACTCCACTCGCCTCTGGAAACCCATTCACTTGTGTACAGTCGTACATACGAGATTCTGCCAGTGTACTAGGATTTTGTTACCATCGTGCACCGCGCCATGTAACGCATGCAATGAATTGCGGGGGGAACTGTAAAGGCACGTATTTTGTTTAAGCCAAAAACTTCTTATAAACTCCTCAAAAAAAGTTCGGAAAGTCAAGTTTGACTGACGATTTCTCTTGTTACTAAATTATTTCCCTTGAATTTTGTATCATTGGAAAGCCCTGTTATTCTTCTTTACAGTGATGTGTCATTTGTTATGATTCATCAATTGGGGGATGTGCAGTATAGCGGAATACAGGGGTGGGTGGAAAGTGAAATGTCACAAAATTCACTGCTTATTGTCATGCAGTGCATTCCCCTTTTGCTTGGAGGATGGGAATGTGTCAATGCACTTTTTGACAATAGCAATGCATTTTGTGACATTTCACTTTACACCCGCCCCCGTATTCAGCTGTGCTGCACATCCCCCCAATTGCTTAATCATAACAAATGACACATCATTGTAAAGAGGAATAACGGGGCTTTCCAATGATATAAAATTCTAGGAAAATTATTTTGCAACAAGAGAGAAATCGTCAGTCAAACTTGACTTTCCAAACTTTTTTTTAGGAGTTTATATATATTTTTAAAATTTTTATATATTTGGCTTAAGTATTGAATTAAATACCTCCCCTGACCTTTTCAATTGAATGAAACCGGGTACAAATGCAGTGTAAGCTCTCGAATGTGCACATCCTAATTTGTCTTTTTTCCCAGGGTTTTCTTAAAGAAGGTACATGGCGCCAACCCTACCATTGACATCAGGGATGGGGTCTCGCCAGGCGTGTCTCACCTGGAGCTAGTTACCATCGATACGCACTTCTTTCCACAATTCCTCAGGGATAACCTGGAGATGGAGCTGACACTGTTTATGGTTTGCGTTGGGGCTGAATACAACACAGGAGATGTAAGATACACATGTACACGGTTTTTCTTGCTCTAAAAGCTGACGCTGTGGTGGTTTTGTCGTGTCCACGACACACTCGAAGGAAAACTTTAAAGATAAAGTACATGATTGGTAAACTGTTAAAAACAGTTATTTCCACTTGTAATTAAAAGCCTATGTTGAGAAAACTGCCTTGTAGACATTTCAGCTACATAGGTGCAGTAATACTTCAGAAAACCAAAAAAAAACCAAGTATGTTTTTTTGTGTATGTATATGTATAAATGACAAAAAAGTTGAGAAACTTGAAAAATCCATGCATGATTTTTTTGGTGTTGAGTCTAATGATAAAAATCTTTTGCAAAAGACTTCTTTAGAAAACCACCTTTAATTGTTAATTTCTCACACAAAATACCATTTTGGACTGAAATAAAATCAAGTGGTGTTTGGTACCATTGTTATTAACACTTTTAGTAAGGTTTTTCTTGTCAAGTTGTGGGAAAAAAATGAGGTCATTGCAAATGATATATTCTACCTTTAAATACACCTTAAATATTTGTCTACAGGGTTGCTTGGTTGCTTCAACTGAGAACTCGTACACAGCCTACATCTCGCCATATTTCTACTACCGCTTGTACACAAACCCACAGGACTCGTCTCAGTTCACTGATATGTATGCTGATGACATTGCCTCGTCCGCTCAGGTCTGTATTTCACCCAAAAGGGAGAATTTTAGAATTTAAATGAGTTCACATTTTATGACCCTACATTTTTCCCATGGGTGTTGAGATTTTGATACTACATGTATATCATTTGTCATATTTTTTTCAATACCAGTCTCAAATTTCACGCCCTCAATCCATATATTTTTATGGATGGATATCGTAAAAATAAAACACCAATGTTTTGTAAACTATTTTATCTGCATGGTTCCATAAGGCAGTGCAGTGATTACACACATTTTTTGCTTCATCCAAATTAGAGGTTGCAAATTTTCTTTGATTGATTGATTTATTTATTCACCACATCCAACAGCGGAAGGACCGCCAATTACAGGAATGGGATCAATTAACGGATATTCAAATAACTATCGACTTCTAAGTTGCATTAGAAACGGCCAGAGACACCGGGGAATCCCTCCCCTTGCTCTTCACGAAAGAATGCTCTGGGATCTCTAAAGTGCGTTACCTAACACACTAGACCAACGGCTTTACATCCCTTACGGAGCAAATGCGATTAAGTGCCTTGCTCAAGAGCCCAAGTGCCAAAACCCGTCACGGCCCGGAATCGAACACTCTAGTACTGGCACAGGAACTTGAGTTCAACTCACTAGACCGCTCGGCCATAACACCCCATTTTCATCTCATGAATAGAATTTTGTGATAATAGTTTCCCTGGGAATCTTGAAAAAACAATTGAGTATTAAGGTCAGTGAATGCCTACTGACTTGACCTAACTGGCCAGCCGGTTCGTCAACTAGGGTGTGACTTCGCTGCACAAACAATGACAGAAACTTGATTATCTTGGTTGATTTTGATGAAATTAAGACTATTTTTATGCAAGAAGATTCTCTATCGGGACCCAGGAAAAACTCGATTCTGAAGTTGCCTGGTTTGGCCTGGACATGTCAAAGATTATCTTTAAAGCACATTCTGCAAACAAATTTTTTTTCTCTCCAGACACTAGATTCTCATGAGTACATCCACGCCATTGACACTCACCGCACAGTCTTCACCAACAAGGCACTGTCTGCCCAGTCTCAGCAGTATACAATAACCAGCATTTTCAGGTAGGCTTGTATTATGGCTACCCTGGTATGGAGTGCCATGGGCTGTGTTACTCTCTGGGGAGCTGAGAAGGCTTAACCCGTGGCATGCTATTGATTGCTTTCCGTGACGTAAAACATCCGGGAATGTTTGGTGGTGTTGGAGCACCCTGTGGAGGACCACTCAAGATGGATACCAGCGCATTATAAATTTTCATTATCATTATTAATGTGACCACAGTGGTCCGGGTGGCCAGTGTTTAAAATAAATTATGGGGAAGCCCTGTACGGTAAACACGGTATTGACTCTGTACTTCACGCCTGCACATGCACCACATAGTAAGAATAATTTAGTCTGGTTCAGTGGATAGTAAGTGTGCATGTTCAAGGAAGTACGTCGGTACACCAGACGTTATTTATGCGAACATGCAAAAGGCTAATTACGCAAAACCTAAACGCTCAACCCGGTTTGACTCTATATAGGCTCATCGAGCGAACACAGAGGCGAAAGAGGGACATCCACCGCAGAGACGTAGAGGATAAAATTGACGAACCCATAGCCATGTCCTACACCATCCTCTTCAGTGGCTGCCCTCCTAACTCCGTCCACGATGCTCGAAGCAGGGAGTGCGTTTGCAACAATGAGGGAGAGGAATACTCGGCAGACACCTTTGAATGCAAGAAGTTGGTACAAGTAACCACAGAAAAGGTACTTTTTCTTTAATAATAAAATGTGCAAGTCATGAAAATTGAAATTATCTGGGCCAGTTTAGTTGATGAAAATTGAAGTGAGGCAATCACAGGGCCAATAATGACAAAATTGTTAAGGTATTTTTGCAGTTCAGTTACAGTAGAATTGCTAAGAAACCGAAGATTATGAAATTTTATGTCTAGTTTTATGTTTTTGTCTTTTATATTTTATTGCCATTTGAAAATTTTCATATTGCATTTTTACTGTAAATATTGTACATGTCTGCATTTATGCTGTTGGTATGCAATATTTGTTTTGAAAATAAACCAGTAAAAAAAATAAAAATAAATTGGAATATTCTATTGCCAAAGCATCAAATACATGTTTACAAGTGCACTACCTGCTGCGCTGACGCATGTAGACTTCTCCAGAAGCATCAAACCAAGATTGGAACTTAGACCACAAAAGCCTACAGTCTCTTTGATCTTTTCTTGAAAGCTGGTTCAACAAGCTCAGACAAGTCTGGAATATTTGTGTTTTGTTTGATGTTAGCGCTGCTGCAGTTAGAGCAGCGTTATCGAACTAGCTAAAATTAATTATCTTTTGTTTGGATCAACGCTACCTTTGTAAATTGCATTCAGAACTCCACACATTTTTGTCATCAACTTTGTTTCAAGTTGAAAATGGAGGATAGATTCCCCACTCCCCCTTTCACCTGTTTGGTTAAAGATATTCAGTTTCCTAATGTAAAATTTGACTTTCAAATCAAAACTGAATATGTGACCCACTCTGAAAAGAGTAGTTTAAGTCGCGCAGACTAGGTCGAGTTTTCGCGACCATAAGTTGAAATCTGTGGCCGGTCCATGCTCATTAAAAAAACGAAAACACAATGGAAATTCCAGGTGGAGAATGGACATTCCAGGCGGTATCTGGGCAGTGCCAGGAATTTCCATTGTGTTTTTGTGTAAGTGTTTGACACGTTGACTGCCGAGCATAGTTTCACAGGGCGTTCCCATTTTCTACGAGTATACTCGTAGTGGCTGCAAATCCGGTACACCCGTTACTACGAGTATACTCGTAGTCGGCAGTAAACGTGTTAATGAGCGTGGATTTCTACTTATTTCTACTTATGGTCGCGAAAACTTGACCTAGCCTGCGCGACTTATACTACCTTTTTCCAGAGCGGGTCACATATTTTAAATTTTGGTTTTAAGTCCTAACACTTATTCATAAAACTGTTGGATTGGAATTGAGGAAGGGGCTGAAAAGCGAATTCACATACTGACCCACACAGGATTCGAACCAGAGCCACAGAGGTGGCTACACCAAGCTAACAACATTTTAAACCTTTCCATCTCTAGGACGACCACCCCACTGAAATCACCAAAGCTCCAAGGGACAGCGGAAGCAATTTGGGAAACGGATTCAGCTACAGCGGTTGTGAATTCCTCCATTCTTCAACATGGCTGTTGATTGTTCCCAGTTTATTTGCCCTCTCCTTACTCTAATCCTGTTGGAAAAGGCAAACGAAACCGAATTACCTCAAAAATACCTCCAAAAATGCTTTACAAATGTCCGCATGAAATAAACTTCACTACTCAAAACTGCTTTTAAAATTGGTGACCCATGAAAAAGAGTGTCGCACAGCCTGAGCCAAGTTAACATGAAAATGCAAAATTGTGGGCGGTACCTGGAAATTCCAGGCGGTACCTGGAAATTCCAGGCAGTACCCAGGTACAGCTCGGAATTTCCACTGTGCTGTCATATTTCCATCTGCCTAGATCCACCACTGACTTCTAGTTATGTTTGCAGAAATGTAGCATCCGACTCCTTTTCATAAAGGGGTGACTTATGTAGTTTGACAACCGATAATTAAGTTTTTCAATCATTGGTAAATTATTTTGGGTGGCATTTTTAATGACTGTTAGATGTGATACCCATAAATGAGAAAAGATAAGTCAAATATATTTATGGAAATTGTTTATTTATTAAAGTTGTTATAGAAATTGTGCTCGTATTTTCAGTATTGTGTGAGACCTTAAAGGTTGTATTGTGTAGTGTATATTGTAGTTTGTTGAAAACGAACTGCACATAGACAAAGTAAATATAATATGCACTTTATTTGCACTTTTAATGTTTGCATAAAAAAACCAAAAATATTTATAAAACATTTGTCTAACTCTTGTATTTTTGATATGAAAAATAAAGACCGGCATTTTTGTAAACGATGTGCTTAATTTGTCATTGCCTGAAATACGGAAAATTGAGTCTTAAAAAGCACCCTGAAGCTGCAACGTTGTCGGGGAAAAATATAGGGACAGCCAGTCTAGAGTTTGGGTCATATCTTAAGTGAAGGGGTGGTTATATCTCATTGAAGGGTCTATCCCTCTGTATGGCTTGTTAAGCTCATCGGTGAGGAACTGCAGTACTGTGCTTCGAGACGGGTACAAGTTGTTTTCATAGCTCGGTTGGTAGCGCGTCTCGTTAAGCAGATGGTCTGCGATTCGAATCCTGGCAGAGCAAAGTTGTTTTCACTGCGTCCAGATTCCCCAAACTCATTGATATTTGTCATTATTCGGAAGAAAATAGCTAAGCTTAAAGACGGGTTACATGATTGGAAAACGTTTTAAAACGGAAACGGCATTACATAACTAAAGAATGATGTTTTTATGCAATTTCTCCCCGAACAAGGCCAAAGGCCTCTCGGTAAAGGTACATGTAGAGGAAAAAAGAAAAAGATCAGCGATGCTGTAGATATGTATTTACATTCTTTTTGAAAATGGACGGAATATTATTATTTCTTTCTGGTATTCATACCAAGGATTCCTCAATAGTGCTCATTGCACTGTCACTCGTAAGCGTGAGGAAACCAATGAAGAATTATAATTAGAAATGGCCAGGGACATCGGGGAGTCCTCTTGATCTTCACGAAAGAATGCTCTGGGATCTTTAGAGTGCGTTACCATTACCTAACACACTGGACCACGCTTTACATCCCTTCCGAAGGATGGAGCAAGTGTGGTTGAGTGCCTTTCCCAAGGGCACAGGTACCGCAGTTTTCACCCATGATTGCGAGTCAATGGCCCCCTAACCACTCGGCCACGGTACCCTATAAAAATAATGAAATGTATGAGGCAAAGAGAAATAGCACGTGGGGAAAAAACTGCCTGCGTAGGTGTCTGTGTTTTATGAGTAAGGACATGGATGAGAGCGTGCTGAAACGCTCTTACTGGAGGAACCAAATCAGATATTAGGGATGTTTAGCTAGATGCACGTGAACGTGAAGTGCGTTGAACACTTGGCCATTATTCTGATGAGATCTTAGAACAGATGAAAACAAAAACCTACATCTTTGGCTTTTGTGGCGATATAAAACTTTTGATGTGACCAAGATTCCAGCCCGAGTTATAAGACCTCATGAGGTGTGACCGGTGCTCAAAGAAAACCTCCCTAAACCCGCAGAACAGTTGCCACGAAAGTACCTGTAAAACAGAGAGAGAAGAGATTGTCCACTCGGCTCTGCACCCTATCCAGCAGAGATAGATGGCTTGGAGGTGCTCTAGCCCAAATATGGCTACAATAGACCGTGTCGAATAGCCGCCATTTCGTGGGTCAGTTTCCTTGTTCCTTGATATGATATGCATGGTTGCACATATTGTGCTTCCATTGTTGAATGGTTTAGGTAACAAAAGGTGCCCCACAAGATGGCAGCTATACGATACGGTCTATACTCATTAAAGGGCGTATTGTTGACTTGTAGAGGTGCAGGATAGCATCGGGCGGGAGATGTTTACGGGCCCGATAGAGGCAGCCAACTCTCATATAAGCACTCTTGGCGATGCCAGTGATGTATACATGTACTTCTGCCAGCTAAGATGATGATAAATGTCAATACCAAGAAGTCTCAAGTCGCATACTTCCGGAATGTTGGTCACATTAATACTTCATAAAACTTGAAAAAATAAATGAATGGTACAAAAGTTGTCTGTAGACTAAAACACCAAAAAAAACCTTCAGGTACCATTTTACACGAAAAAAAAATGTCTTTATTACTATTACGAGTTGACAAGAAAAAAACGGCTGAAGGTGATGATAAAGACATTTTTTATCATCACCTTCAGCCGTTTTTTTCTTGTCAACTCGTGAAGTACTATTGGGGCTTAAGGAAATATTATCCTCCAGAAAATGTCTGTTATCAAGATGGGAATGGTAGTAATCGTGTGAAATTATTTCGTCTGAATTGCCCCATTCATGAGAAAAATTACGGTACTATTATAATCTCTAAAGATCGCCAGGGGCCAATTTCATGGCGCTGCTTGTGCGCTAGCTGAAAACGTGTGCTTACTGTATAGCATAAAAGGTGTGCTAACTTTAAGGCTATTTCACGGCCGCGGTGTGCTTAAGCATGCGCGTGCTTGCTTGGAAACGGGCATTGTTGCGTCACAAGTGTTTAGCAAATTTGCCTCTGAAGCTAGCAAACGTTTGCCAGTGCTGTACGGTCTCCATGAAATAGCCGGAGCCTCCGTTAGCACAAAATCGGCTGCTAAACAGCTCCATGAAATTGGCCCCTGCTGTAGGCCGATTTTTTGAGCCATTCATTCATGCACAAAAACCATGCTTGAATTTTTCAGGTTATAGTACTACTGCGTCTATATATGTGGCTTGAAATTTCTACGAGGTAGTTTTGTCGACATATGCTTTCAATATAGTGGAAATTACGCTGTATTTAACAGTTTACCAATCATGTATAGGCCTTCATGCTGCCTTTGAGCATGTGTGGGGGTCTCTGAAATAATTCAAGTTCATCGTCTGCTGTAGACTCCCCGACCACCGGGCCAACCCCCCTCCCCATCCTCGAGATTGACTATGGAGAACGGCAACCAATATCCAGTCGGCCTACCGCACGCTTCTGCAATTGGTCAGAAGTTAGTGTGACGTCACTGCAAAGGAGTGTGTTCCTTATCCTGCCTGGGGGCTATCCAGATTTGTCAACATTTTCAGAGATACAGAGAGTATTTTTCAAGACTCCCTCCCTCCCTCCCTCCCTCCCTCCCTCCCCCGAAAAACAACTTATCAATTGATTTTGTCCTAAGGTGATGTGGACCATTGTTCAAAATCACTATGTGTGACACCCACCCCACCATTTATTTATATTATTCGGCTAACTCATGGTACACTCAGCAATTTCATGGTGCTGTCGGCAGAAAATAAAGAAAGAATAAAACATTAAGGCATGGCTATATCGGCAATGCTATTACGACGTTGGTAATATGTATATCGGCACATCTGTTCACCGCCCCCCGCTCAGCGACTCCCACCTTCCCTTCCCCGCCCCCGCTCAGCGACACCGCTCCCCCACCCAAACAAAAAACAACAAAATCAAAATGGTCTAGCTACGTCCCTGACTGTGTACAATGTATATCATTTTCATTAAAAGTGAAATTTATGTATCAATTTTCCACGCTCACCAGCCTATATATACTATCGCTGGAAACTAGTTCGGGAAATTAACAAAAAGCTCGTCCTTTTTACCACTATATAGAGTACTCAAGTGAAAACGTCACTCTTTGTGATGTGTTTCAAAAGTTACTGCATGGGTCTACACTTAAACCAAGAAACTGTTTCCCTGTGCTCTACTAAAGGACGTTTCAGAATACCAGCGAACGTTTATACCCAGTTACCCTGGTAACTGACGTCACACTGTAGTAGTCTATGGACGTAGATTACCAGCGACTATATAGACCGTATCGAATATACATGTAGCTGCCATATTGTGGAGCGATCTGTGTAATAAGTCAGCTCAGTACCTCATCAACGTTTCCAGAAAACAATGAAAACCGCATCCAAGTTTTCGAGAAATTGCGCGAAACCTCCGTCCTATTTAGGCTGGTTCCGTTGTAGTCAGGGGTTTAGTTTCTTTCTCGGGAGAGCGCCCATGTAAACAAATGTATACGCACACATATTTATATAAATTTACGGCTTTAATTATCAGGTTTTTTAATTATAAAAATATATTACCTCGGCCGGAATCATTTCATTGGGTCGTATGAATAAAAAGTAGTATTTGCTTTTACTTCAATATTTGTAGTATTTACTACCATCCGTATGAATAAAAATGAGTAAAAGCGTTTACTAGAAAGTATTTTCTAAATGTTAAAAGTATTTACTTGTACCTAAAAAACATTTGCTTTTCTTTTTAGCGTTTACTTAACTCCGTATGAATAAAAGGAGGCAGATACTACAAATTGCAAGTAATTACTTGTCCTTTTTCAAGGTAGCTCCAGAGCTACCTTATGAATAGAGAAGTAAGGACTCAACGGGAGAAATGGCATGATGGTCAGAATCAACATCACTCATGGCTGACTTGTAGATTTTAGATTTAACTCTAACTTCTAACCTAATACTGCTTGTGTGACTATGTGCGTGTGTGTGGGGTGTACGTGAATGGTTTTACAACACAAAGGAAATAGTTTTATTTCTTCAAAGTCATTCGGCCATGCACGCAGCATGATTTGCAGAAGCATTTACTACAAAGAATTAAGTGAGTGCTTTGCAGTAAAAGAATAAGATTATTCATACGGAATGTAGAAGATGCTTTTACTGAATGCTTCTACTTTGAAGTAAATTCTTTTACTTTTTGCTAATACTTCTTAGTATTTACTACTTTTTATTCATACGACCCATTGTATACTTCAATATGTTTTTCTGGTCAAATGTTTGAGTAAAAATCAATGATTGCAAAACATAGTGTACATACATGTAGTCATGATTGGAAAACGTTTAAAAACAGGAACAACATCAGCACCCGGCAACAGCATTACTACAAAGATGCAAGTAATACTTCAGAAAACTCGAAAAATTAATGTATGATTAACGTTTTTGCGTATGAATGAATAGTAAAAAGTTTTCTACAGACAATTTTTTAAGCAACTGCAGTTGACAATTTCTCCCACAAAGGTATCATGTTACACGGGAAAAAAATCATATGGCGTTTGTTCAGGTTTATTACCAAATTACTATCAACACTTTTAGTCGGGTTTTTCTTGTTAAATCGTGAAGTAAACTGTTGGGTAACTGCAAATGATGTATTGGGGCTTTTAAAAGGCATAAGCCTACAACCTGTACTCATGCAGGGGCGTTCCCATAAGCCTGTGAGCTATGGCCTTGATGATATTTGGTGTTTCGGACCATGCAGCTACACGCCTGGGAAAGATATGCCAAAGGGGGTTTCTTTCCGTCGTAGGTACCTTTCCATATCTTTCCCTTATCTCTGCTTTTCTTATTCCTCCGAAGTACGCAGCTCTATAGAATGAGGGAAGTAGCATCATGCCCCGCCTTTTTTTTTTAGGCCACTGGCCATCGCTGGTGACTTATAATCATATGCGCCTGTAGTATAGTGTGTGCAATGTGTGTACATTGTCTAATGTGTCTAAATTTAGCTTTCGACTGGTACTTGCTCAAACGTGCACAATTCCAATGGAATTTCGGATAGTAATTACCAGCGAGTTCGCCATTTTTTTTAGAGTGTTGTTTAGATCATGCAGGTGATTCACGGCGGATAGTACGTGCGCAGTTAGATTGAGTTAGACTGAAATCTTTTGGTTTTTTTTAGTGTTTTGTTTATAAACCCGTAGCTGTACAGTTTTAAAAAGATGACAACTGGCGGATCATTACAGGTTTGTTGAGTTTAAATCTCCGAGTACACTTGTACCTGGAGCACTGACAAAGTGACAATGTTGTTTTCGCCGTGTTTGGTTCCGTGTGCGTGTGTCATGTGTGTATGACCGACTAGTTGTGCGGTGTGCAGTAGTTGGGCAGTGTTGTAGTCTGTGCACACCCTTTTCATGTAGTAGATCATGGAGAAAGAATGAGTAGATGGTTGTCATTTTGCCTCGAAATTGGAATCACACACAAAAATGTCGGTATTTTTTTCATATACATTGAACACGGATTTGGGTGAATTTATATATTGTAATCGATAGCTTATTCAATTCTAAGACTAGAGTAAGATATACTTCCCACTGACACTTCCGTCGCAAATGTTGCATTTCTGAGATAAATAAATGATAAAATTACTGCATAAAGTAATGCACAAAATGACGTGGCGAGCGGTCTGTGCGTAAGCGCGACAACAGAGGGCGCTGCGCGCGCGCGTGAATGGTTATCTTGTGCACTAACTGAAGGCAATTTTTGAAGAAGAAAAGGTGATTTTTTTCTACAGAAAAGCAACATTTTCGACAAAAGTGCAAGTGGGAAGTATATCTTAAAATTACATTATCTGTTGATTCCAGGAGGTAATTTCCTTAAAATCTCTGTTTAATGTATACGAAAAAAATACCAAAATTTCCTCCTAGTTGTGTCCTGCAGTATTTTGAGATGTCCATGATTGGAAAATGATTGAAAAAAATACTTACAAGTACAACACCGTTTTTGAAGCCAAAATGTTTTCCCACGTGCAAACTCAACGACAGCTTTTCTCGTTGCCGTTTTTATTAATTCTGGACATGAGAGGGCGCTCCTCCGTATAAATAAGGTACAATCCGGGCTGCCCATCGCCCAAATGCTAACAGACTGTATCTGGCCTGATCGTTAATCGGGCAAAAATACATACAAGTACGCAATCCTTTCCGTTCCGCTAGCGCTGTACGCACGGGTGCAGGTCAAAATGCAAGATAAAGAGCTACCAAAGATCTACAAAATAACATTGTTAAAATCGTCCATCCGGAATTAAGTGAAATAAATAGCATGTTTGTCATCCAATATGGTATTTAAATTATACGGTTAATCCACGAGTCTGACGCTCACAGGCGACTTGCTAATTCTGGGAGCCTGTGAGCGTCAGATGCAGTCGGATTACCCATACAGGGGGGCTGGTGCTCCCCCAATTCGTGCCACGAAATACGCAGCTTCATAGCAAAGGCATGGAGCTGCGTATTTCGTGGCACGAATTGGCGCGCGCGCGCATTGCTGATGAGCCTGTTTCTTCAATGTACACATGTAGAGTTGTAGGGATTGACAAACCCAGCATAAAAGGGAACCTGCATAATTATTGTATGAGTACAATGTCCAATTGATTAATGTTTTATTTAGTTTTATGGAAGTGATTAAGAGGTGTAAAGCCCAGGTTGGTTGAGTCTTAATACGTGTAGTCATCAGCGGTGTCGCTAGAGGGGGTGGGTGGGGGGGGGGGGGGGGGGAGGGGGGTGTTTGTGACACCGCCCCCCATTATTATTTTTTGTCGGCAAATTCATGGTGCTGTCGGCAATAAAATGAAGAAATCAAAGAATGAAAGTGATATAGCTCCGCTCATCAAAACGCCACGGCTATATTGGCAATGCTAATACGGCGCTGTACATTGTATTATGTCGGCACATGTTGTCCCATTTGTAACGCTTTTTGGGCCTAAGTTATCTCTTCAGAACAACTGAAACTTATTTCTTTATTTTGAGACCAGACGGGTATTTTCTGGAAAATATGGTCTGTGTTGCAAAAATGCCCCCTTTACCGTGGAAAGACTCATTTAGAGTGTACAAGGCCACTTAAATTTTGCGGGCTTTCCCCCCGCTTGGCTGTGGAGTGGATGCGATAAAGATTAAGTGCTTATCTTACCGTTAACTGATCCTAAGCTCAGGATCGAACCTTCCACCAACGCGAGACCAAAATCTTGGGGTCCGATCCGGGGCCAATTTAGTCCCGAGAGCGTTTACACTAAGTTTGTGATCCAGGGCTGATCCCGAGCTCGGTGTTCGACCCCGAACCCAGGATTAAGTGTAAACGGGATGTAAGAGGGGAAAACAAATTTCTCTAATACTAAATTGTTTTTAATAATCAACTAAGTGGCTGCTGAGTTTTGTATATTTCTCAATAAAAGCAAATGTTCATTTTCCACCTTGCCTACTTTTCCCAAGATTCTTTTGTTTCTTGTCCAAGTAAAAAGTGGCTGGCTTTTCTAAAAATAAGACTAAAATTAAGATGATCAGTTTTAAAATGTGTAGCTGAACTGTAAATAAATTTGTTGATTATGTGGACATCACATTTCTTTTTGTTCCAATCTTGTAGAAAGCCATTGACATTGTAACCAAGGCAACGGAAGAAGACAAGAACGGTAACTATGAGGAGGCGCTCAGGCTGTACGCACACGGGCTTGACTACTTCATGCATGCCAACAAGTGTAAGTCATTTTGGTAGAATTTGGTGACGTCATTCTTTGTTGGTGTTACCCAAAATTTTACTTCACGAGTTGACAAGAAAAACCAGACTAAATGTGTTGATAGCAATGGTAACAAACACAACATGATTTTTCCCAGTGTAAAATGGTACCTTTGTGGGCAAAATTACCAACTGAAGGTGCTTTTTTAAAACAAATTGTCTGCAGACAATTTTTTTACCATTCATTCAACACGAAAAAACATGCATGGATTTTTTAGGTTTTCTGAAGTATTACTCCCTCTACCGTATGTGGCTGAATTTCTACAAGGCAGTTTATCAACATTATTCTGTAATGCCAATATTCCTGTTTTTAAACGTTTCCCAATCATATAATCTGTCTATAAGGTAACCAAAAGAACCTTCTGGTTTTTTAAAAATGTTGTTTAGATGAAGCCCAAGGTGAAAAGGCCAAACAGATTATTCGAGATAAGTGCATCCAGTATCTAGATCGAGCTGAGAAACTCAAAAAATACCTGGAGAAAAAAGACAAGAAGAAACCAGTCAAGTCGAAAGAAGGAGGCGGAAGTTCCTCAAAAAAAGGGTACGTCTAGGTAAAACAAACGTGCTGCACATGTAAGCTATCTGTTGAGCAAAGAGTCATTTGGTCAGTTTGTGAAGCCACCTGCTCAGAGTAGCCTTCCGTCTTTGGTCCCAAATGCCATGTGGATATTTTTTTTGTATACATTGAACAAAGATTTTAAGGAAATTACCTCCTGGAATCATCACATAATGTAATTTTAAGATATACTTCCCACTTGCACTTTTGTCGCAAATGTTGCTTTTCTGTAGAAAAATCACGTTTTCTTCTTCAAAAATTGCCTTCAGTTAGTGCACAAGATAACCATTCACGCGCGCGCGCAGCGCCCTCTGTTGTCGCGCTTACGCACAGACCGCTCGCCGCGTCATTTTGTGCATTACTTTATGCAGTAATTTTATCATTTATTTATCTCAGAAATGCAACATTTGCGACGGAAGTGTCAGTGGGAAGTATATCTTAGAATTGAATAAGCTATCGATTCCAATATATAAATTTACCCAAATCCGTGTTCAATGTATATGAAAAAAATACCGCCATGTGTATACTGAAAGTCAAAAGAAACTTATCAAGATTTGTTTTTTCTATTTTCAACAGAAAGTTTAAATTGGGAAGTTCTCATATAGAGAGGCACTCAAGCATGTCATAATCAATTTCAGGTTACCAATTGGTGAAACTGACATTTAGGAATAGTTGTTATCAGTCATAAATGTTTTAACATAGATGCATACACACAAAAAAGACATCTTTTGAGTTTCTTTGGATGCTTGGTATATAATGCTATTAAATGCAACCCTTATAGGGGCTGCCTATTTATAGTGGCCAGTTTCACTGCATTCCACAACCTTGGTTTTCATCACCAGGAAATCCAACAAAGTTGACAGCGATAGTGACAGTGAGGATAATCCTGAGACAAAGAAGATGCAGGCCCAGCTCCAAAGTGAGTTAACAAGATTACGTACATGTATACCCATGTTTTTCAAAAATCTGACCGTGGGAAAAATTTCTGATATTTTTATTACGCTTTGCACCCAACGTACGGAACTGTGTGTAAAAATCACTAAGCTCATGCACATTCCAGCAGAAGAAAATTGTCTTAGATGCTGTATGGATGTAGTGCCCTCTGTGTACTTCTGATCGACAGTTTGTGTTAGTGGGACTTTACTTATGGATGACTACAGTATGTGCAACCATGCATGTCTTCAAGCAACAAAGAAACTGCCTTACGAAATGGCGGCTATTCGATACGGTCTATTGTGACAACATGTTAGTGCATGTCTGTAGGCCTACATTGGAATACGTATACGTACATGCAGAGGACATGGTTGATAAGAAAGTGGGACAATTATCCTTTTGCGTGTAGCATTTGCATAATGGCTGGCACCGTGAATTCTTCACTTTCAAATGGAGGTGCAGTTTGTAAGTCACATACTGTACTACGCTGTTGTTGCTACGTGGTGCCAGTCGATGCATAGCAATCAACAATTAGGTTGCTTAAAGCCATTCTCTCGGTATTGAATCTGCACACGATATTGATTCTGTACTTCACACCTGCCACGTGCACCACATAGAAAACAAAATTTAGTCTAGTTGAGTGGATACTAAGTGTGCATGTGAAAGGAAGTACGTCCGTACAACAGGGCTAATTTTTCCGCATTTTTAACATCAAGGTGAATAATAATTGTCTAAGGGGAGCCAAGGAACTCCTGAAGGAAGCCGTCGTCCTACCGATCAAGTTCCCTCACCTCTTGATAACTTGGCTGCTTCTTGTTTCCTGTCTCATCTAGGTGCAATTGTCATGGAGAAGCCTAACATCCTTTGGAGTGATGTCGCAGGTCTAGAAGGAGCCAAGGAACTCCTGAAGGAAGCCGTCGTCCTACCGATCAAGTTCCCTCACCTCTTGATAACTTGGCTGCTTCTTGTTTCCTGTCTCATCTAGGTGCAATTGTCATGGAGAAGCCTAACATCCTTTGGAGTGATGTCGCAGGTCTAGAAGGAGCCAAGGAACTCCTGAAGGAAGCCGTCATCCTACCGATCAAGTTCCCTCACCTCTTGATAACTTGGCTGCTTCTTGTTTCCTGTCTCATCTAGGTGCAATTGTCATGGAGAAGCCTAACATCCTTTGGAGTGATGTAGCAGGTCTAGAAGGAGCCAAGGAACTCCTGAAGGAAGCCGTCATCCTACAGATCAAGTTCCCTCACCTCTTGATAACTTGGCTGCTTCTTGTTTCCTGTCTCATCTAGGTGCAATTGTCATGGAGAAGCCTAACATCCTTTGGAGTGATGTCGCAGGTCTAGAAGGAGCCAAGGAACTCCTGAAGGAAGCCGTCATCCTACCGATCAAGTTCCCTCACCTCTTGATAACTTGGCTGCTTCTTGTTTCCTGTCTCATCTAGGTGCAATTGTCATGGAGAAGCCTAACATCCTTTGGAGTGATGTCGCAGGTCTAGAAGGAGCCAAGGAACTCCTGAAGGAAGCCGTCATCCTACCGATCAAGTTCCCTCACCTCTTGATAACTTGGCTGCTTCTTGTTTCCTGTCTTATCTAGGTGCAATTGTCATGGAGAAGCCTAACATCCTTTGGAGTGATGTCGCAGGTCTAGAAGGAGCCAAGGAACTCCTGAAGGAAGCTGTCATCCTACCGATCAAGTTCCCTCACCTCTTGATAACTTGGCTGCTTCTTGTTTCCTGTCTCATCTAGGTGCAATTGTCATGGAGAAGCCTAACATCCATTGGAGTGATGTCGCAGGTCTAGAAGGAGCCAAGGAACTCCTGAAGGTAGCTGTCATCCTACCGATCAAGTTCCCTCACCTCTTGATAACTTGGCTGCTTCTTGTTTCCTGTCTCATCTAGGTGCAATTGTCATGGAGAAGCCTAACATCCTTTGGAGTGATGTAGCCGGTCTTGAAGGAGCCAAGGAGCTCCTGAAGGAAGCCGTCATCCTACCGATCAAGTTTCCTCACCTCTTGATAACTTGGCTGCTTCTTGTTTTCTGTCTCATCTAGGTGCAATTGTCATGGAGAAGCCTAACATCCTTTGGAGTGATGTAGCCGGTCTTGAAGGAGCCAAGGAGCTCTTGAAGGAAGCCGTCATCCTACCGATCAAGTTTCCTCACCTCTTGATAACTTGGCTGCTTCTTGTTTCCTGTCTCATCTAGGTGCAATTGTCATGGAGAAGCCTAACATCCTTTGGAGTGATGTAGCCGGTCTAGAAGGAGCCAAGGAGCTCCTGAAGGAAGCCGTCATCCTACCGATCAAGTTCCCTCACCTCTTCACTGGCAAGAGAACAGCATGGCGAGGAATTCTCCTCTATGGGGTTAGTCCAGGGATTACATTTTATTCCCAGTTGCCATATGTGACCTGTTCTCGCATAATGAGTTAGATGTCGCACAATCTGGGCCGAGTTTTTGTGACCAAAATCAGAAATCAGCGGCGGATCCGGGCCCAACCCTAATCCATAGGTCCTGTGGAAAATCATGTACAAATTGGAGGATTTGGTATCGTTAGAATTAAAATTTGAAAATATGTGACCCGCTCTGGGAAAAGGTAGCACAAGTCGCACTGGCTACTATTCTTTTTTGCGACCATCATAAGAAATCTGTGGCATTTCTACGTTCATTAAAATACCAAAACACAAAGGAAATTCCAGGTGTAGCACGGACATTCCAGGCGGTATTTGGGCACCGCCAGAAATTTTAATGAGCGTGGATTTGCTGCGGATTTCTTCTTATGGTCGCAAAAGGAATATTGGCCAGCGCGACTTATGCTACCTTTTCCCAGAGCGGGTCGCATATAATGGACATTTGGGCCAGTATTTGATTTAGCTTACTTCGGGGAGACTTAATGTTAATTAGGGTTCGTTTTGCCCTTACCCGACGTAATTAGTAACACTGTATACTCGGTGCTTTTCCGAGACACTATGAAAAAACTTCATAGCGTGCTCGGGTGGTACCACCCAAGTCGCATCCGAGCATGCTATGAAGTTTTTTCATAGTGTCATGGGAAAGCACCGAGTATACAGTGTTAATAATTACGTCGGGTAAGGGCAAAACAAACCTTAATTAACATTCTGGCCAGTACATGTACCTTAGTACGGCCTGGAATTGATGAATTGAACTAAAGACCGTGTCTAATGCATAGTTCCGAGATTGCCCAGTTAACCCTGCCCCTTAGATATTGTTGCTATGTGCTCACAAGCCATCGCAAAAAAATGGCGACACAACGTACAAAGCAACGGGACTCGGCATGGAAAGCACAGATTCATTGGAGAAAACTCAAAGGTATTTATGTTTTAGGGTCGACAGTTACCGTAGCACACACTGAGCGAAGGGCTAGTAATGCAGGGATGACATATATTCATAAAAATGCGGTTTCCTACCTTTGAACAGCGAATCGCCCGATATTGAAACCAAAATTCACCCGGTCACTGGCGCATACAACATACAAACTGTATGGGGCAGAAAATCGCGTGATTGTGTGATGATTGCATCACTTTGACCTTTGTGGGAGGCCGTCTGCTAGCTCTGTTGTGATTGGTCGGCGGGTTCGGCTTGATTGACAGGTCGGAACTATGCATTCTAACGGTTGTAGGATTTAAAACTGGCTCAATCCATGATGCGTGTGCCCTTGGGCAAGGCATAAGTTGCCTCTCTCTTTACCCACGAGTAAATGGGTACCTGCAAGGGTTGCAGCCTTTGGGCACTTGTGTAAGGCTGCCGGGGCTGCATACTCCCCAGGGAGTTATGTGCAATTACCAGGGTAATGATGAAGTAATGCAACAGCGCCATCAGTATCCTGCTGGATAGATATGTGTGCCATCTAGGACCCCGTTCTCATTAGAGAAATCACTTTGTTCAACCATGATTAGTTAATCATCGTTAGTTAATTAAACGTGCATTCACATATCACTTAACGAAGATCGAACGAAGATCGAATGAAAAGTGGTACCGTACACATTATAAGCGACCGCTGACGAAGATCGAATGAAGCAATGTCTTCGTCGAATGAAGCTATTTGCTTCATCGAATGAAGCGATTCTAATCATTGTCGAATAAAGAGGCGTGCGTTCACATCAGGAAAACTCTTTGTCGAATTATCGTTGAATCATCATCCAACGAAGGGATTTATCTAGTGAGAACGGGGTCTAAGACTACACCATTAATATTATAAAGATTGAAAGGTGATTAATTGTGTCTTGATTTCAACTGTTTTCAATGATTTGTTTTAATTGAATGACAGCCCCCAGGTACAGGCAAGTCCTATCTGGCTAAGGCAGTTGCCACCGAGGCCAACAACTCTACATTTTTGTCTGTATCCTCCTCCGATCTCGTCTCCAAGTGGCTGGGAGAAAGTGAGAAGTAAGTTCTTAAAGTCAAGAAATTGCTGACTAATCTTTACAGTGCATTTACCCCTTCTCTAATATTTAATTTATATAGCGTGTATTTCATATGAGTTATGTTCAGGTGCACTGCACATCATTATGGCCTGTAGGCTGAATTGCATGAAGCTTTAAGTGTCTTCCACTTAAATATCAAGATATATAGGTGAACAAAATTGAGCAAATAGGATATTAAAATTTGCGTCAATAAACCATGTTTCATGCTGTGCTAAAATATTGTGAATACGATCTACAGATTTCAAGTTATAAGCTTAGTTTATACTTGTTGTGATGTCTTTAGAATTGTTCTCATCAATTTGATTATTTTGTTCGAAATTAGAAGACTGACTTCTTCTGTACGTATTCTTTTCCTCAGGTTGGTGAAGACCCTGTTTACTCTAGCAAGGGAAAACAGACCGTCGATTATCTTCATTGATGAGGTGGATTCACTCTGCGGTTCCAGAAGCGAGAACGAGAGTGAATCAGCACGTCGTATCAAGACGGAATTCCTCGTCAACATGCAAGGTCAGATAGGAGACTTATCCTTTTTTTCCGTTAAACTTAGAAAAAGAGTAAATTAGTATCATAACACGCATTCTTATATCCCGTCTTGGAATACTGCAATTTCATTGGTCCAGAACGGTCACATGTCAAGTGCATAAAAACAACTGAATACCACTGACAGATCCAACTTTTCTTCATATCACCCTCCCGTATGCAAATTTTCTTCATATCACCCTCCGCATGTATGCAAATTTCTTCATATAACCATCCGCGTGTATGCAAATTTCTTCATATTGCTCTAGCATGGAAGCGATGTGCGTGCGCGTTGTGCGCGCGCGTTGTGTGTACGCGTTGTGCGTCTCCATAGCACGCGTAACGCGCTGTACTAAGACTCCCATTGATAAAATAAACCGCATGTTACCCCGGCCAGAGGCACGCACAACGCGCATCGCTTCAATATTCCACGCGCTGTGCGCCAAAACAACAAACTGATACACGCGCAGACGATTTTGTCGGTGTCAATGTTAGTTTGCAGCGGTACATACGGATTACCTTTGCAGCATTTTCACGATTTCAGAGTGTATTTTGCAAACCAACCTTTCCCAGCACGTCTGTCTCAATCCCAGTTTAGCCTAAGAATGGATACAGACAATGACACAAATTCTCCGCTGAAAAAAAAAGTATTCAAATAATACATACGGAGACCAAGACGGGATATAATATCAACCTCGGCGTTGCCTCGGGTGCTATGAGCTCCCTCGGGTGTTAAAACTCCATATCCCACACCACGCAAGTCAAATTGTTTATTGTGGATGCATGATATGCATTGTGGGTGCAATAATTTGTTAAAATCTTGAGTATGCTACAAGTTTAATGATGGATTACATGATTGAAAAACTTTTACAAACATAAAAAAACAGCATTACAGATCTAAAGAATAATGTTGATAAACTGCCTTGTAGAAATTTCAACCATATTGATGCAGAAAACCTGAAAAATCCATGCATGGTTTTTGTGTTAAATGAATGGCAGACAATTTTTTTTTTTAAAGGCTCCGCCAATTTCTCCCACAAAGGTACCATTTTACAAATTTCTATCAACACTTTTAGTCTACTTTTTTCTTGTCAACTCGTGAAGTAAAATTTTGGGTAACTGCAAATGTTTTTATTTTTATTTATTTATAGAGAAATGACTGATCTCATGACTCCTGACACAGATAAAAAAAAAAAACTCCTATATTGTCAATTATTATATAAAATGAAGCTTTTGCGGACACCGTGCATTTCTGTTACTGTGCAGCACGGAGCCCATATTCGATGTGCGTGCAAATTGGGCGCACCACGAACACATGCGTACGCGTGTCATTGATCGAGAGAATGGATTGCGTACGTGTGCAACGTGCGCCAGAGTACAGTAACAAAAAATAACAGTAACATAAGCGCATGCATTTGTAAACTGAAGTTTTCATCACCAAACAGACAAAAATCTCGCGGAAATCTTTCAAAACAAAGCTTCATTTTATATAACAATAATAATATTGGATGTCTTTTCGGGTGATATGAGAATATACCGCACTCGTCATGAAAATACCGAATTCGCCCTTGGCTCGTTCCGTATTTTCATGACTCGTGCGGTATATTCTCATATCACCCTCAAAGCCATCCAATATTATATAATTAACAACCTCAGAGATTTTTAGATGTGTCTGAAGTCACAAGATTAACCTACTTTCCATGTGTGTTCTCTAAAAGTTGGGACCTCTGCTATTGGATTTCCTTTTTGTGCATACAGGTGTCGGTGTCGACAATGATCAGGTTTTAGTGCTTGGAGCTACAAACATCCCATGGACCCTAGATACTGCAATCAGAAGAAGGTATGAGAATGTCCTTTATGAAATGTGACAACCCCCCATTATTCATTTTTGTCGGCAAAATCATGGTACTGTCGGCAAATTCATGTTGCAGTCGGCAAACAAAAACAAGAAATTAAAGAATTATAGCACTGCTCGTCAAAACGCCACGGCTGTATCGACAATGCTATTACGGCGCTGGAAGTATAATACATGACATTATGTCGAAACGTGCCAATTCAAAATGGCCTAGTGACGTCGCTGCCCTAAACCGGAATAAAATTTACAGCGAAATGAGAAGTTTATGCTGTTCTACTTTTAAAGGCGGTATAAATGATTGGTATCTCGAAAATCAGAAATGTTCACAGATTTACGCCTAACTTACACAATATAAACATGATGACCGTAGAAAACTTCCCCTGAAGAAGTGCTATAGTCTTTGAGAAATTAGTAAAACAATTATTTTTCGTCCCGTGAGACGAAAATTCAATTCGCCCCAAAACCATTTCGCCCAAGTGCCATTTCGCCCCCAAACCACATCGCCCGAGTGCCATTTCGCCCCAAATCACTTCTTCCAAACACTACATCGCCCAAATGCCACTTCGCCCCAAAACCACTTCGTGCACAGGCCGTGGTTCAGGGCGAAGTGGTTCAGGGCGAAGTGTTTTTGAGCCGAAAATGACTGCAAACCTTTTTTTGACTTTTCTCAAAAGTTAGACAAAGTACGGAGCTGGTTTTTGCTCAGGTTGGTTTAATTATGCATATCTTCAATCACACGGGGGATAAAACTATTTGTAACAGTTTACCAATCATGTATACTATCTTTAAGCATTTATTGCAGTGTTTGCTATACAAATATCAGGAATGGATTTTCACCTTGACAAGGCAGGATTTATTTTGACTTGAGATTTCTTTGTATAGCAAATCTACTTCAGAGAATGCGATTTGGCTTGCGTTGGGGAGAATGAATCTTAAATAGGGTTTCGTTTTGCCCTACCCGACGTAGGGCAAAACGAAACCTACTCCACCCAGGAGGAAATGAATGTCTTTGAGGGGTTAAAATGTTTGGATATCCCTAAAACACTGAAACTTAAGGCACTGAAACCTAAGGTATAATATATTATATACAGATATTAATTGAAATAAGGGTCATGGTTATGATTATAGGCCCTTGGTGATCTCAAAGCCATGACTATGCCCCAGGGCTTCTCATAGTCGCGTCTTCGAGATTACAGAAGGAATATCAGTGAACGATTTCCCCTGTATCGCATCGCAAAATGCGATGCCACTTTTCGAAGTGCATCGCAGTTTTTGACTTAATTTAGCGATGCAATTTGCGACACATTTTTTTTCAACATCTGGTCTTTATTCTTGCACTTCCAGATTAGTTTTGTTAATGTTAGTGAAAAAATGAAAAAAAAAGACCAGAATAACGTACCGCAACGGCTTACGGCAGGGTCACAATTCTCCCGATCCCCACGCACAAACGTGCGTATCGGCCCGATACGCTGAAATTCCGGTCTACCGACACACATTAAAAATCTCAGTGGACGCTGGAATTAAGAATCCTTGGCGATTTTCTTGGCTAGAAACGGAAGTGGATGGCCAGACCAATATTCTAATCGCGACTTTCTTGTGAAAATTAACAAACCGGGATATACCGGTATAAGTACTATAAAGACAAGTGCACGTGGTGCGATGTATTCCACGGGAAAAATTGTCGGAGTTGTCCCGGTTTTCCTGGCCATAGGTGCAGAAAAATCAATCCCATTTCCCTGCAGCATAAGCAGCAGTATTCCTTTATATCCCCTAAGTCGGTAGGCATTGCTTAAAACTTTGATTTCTGTTGAAATTTCTGCATTTTAATTGGTACATTTTCAGGGGGGAAAAACGCGACGCGAACCACTTTCCCTGGAAACCTAGTGGGAAAAAAAACTTGTGCAACTGGTAATCTGCCTATAATGCCTATGGAGATGGGTACCAGTTTATGCATATTGTTTTCCTACTGTGCTTCCGGACCCACGTGCATTATATAACAACATTTTTCTTTTGGCAACGAGATCCAAGCAAATAAAAATGATGGCGTTTGGAGAAAAGGGTTGTAGTTACATAATACAAGAGTTGGATAGAGGAGGTGGATCGGAAAAGGGGATTTGTGTTGGTATTTTCTTTTCCCACTCAGTGATATAAATTATAAGAAATATTTTGCTTAAATATGATACAGGGCCATTTTTCACATTTTACATTTTGTATGCATCCACTGCACTTCGGTAAAATTTGCGCACGAAGTGCCCTGGCGAACTCATCCAAATTGTTCGTGGAATTTTTTATTCCCTCCAATCTCACCCCTTAAAATAACTCGCAAAAGAAGCCCTTATATGCAGCGTTTATATCTATTTTTAATTTGCTATACAAAAAAACTGGATTGCTAAAACAAAATATTAAAATTGCTACGCAAAAAAGAATTTGCATAGCAAATCTGCTATCCAATATTTCAGAACGAAATCGTTCACTGAATATATCTTATACCATGAACCCGAAAAAAAACCCGTCAATATTTGTTTTATATACCGTATGTACACATTTCTGTCATCTGATTGGCTAGAAGTAGACTTGACAGTTTGTAGCACATCAAGTTTCAAATTGTACTACAGGAAATGTTATTATCACGTTGCAGATTTGAGCGGCGAATTTACATCCCCCTGCCTGAACAGCAGGCCCGCTGCACCATGTTCAAACTGCACATGGGCAAAACGCCCTGCGACTTAACGGAGGCCGACTATCGTTACCTCGGCGAGAACAGCAAAGGATACTCAGGAGCCGATATCAGTATCGTGGTGCGAAATGCACTCATGGAGCCGGTCCGCAAAGTCCAGACAGCTACGCATTTTATGAAGGTGCATTAACATGGTTTTATCTGGAGTTTCATTTAATGTTGTCACATTTAAAATACTGACATGTACAGGGCCAAATTTCATAAAACATGTTAGCACTCGATTTTTGATTAAGCAGCACTCTCTCCATTTCATAAAACTGTTTAAGCACTAGCAAACCAAACGGCATGCTAACCTACCGATTTTTTGCTAACGTGACGCCATCTTTTTTCTTCGCCATTCTCGGCAAAATTCGAGACACATTTCCCAACAGATACACAACTTTCAGCTGTTGTTGAAATATTCCAGTCAGCGACAGGCAAGGGTCTTCTGTGGTAGTGATAATCATCCCAAAATGGAAACATAACCGATGATGGTATTTGAAAATTTTGACGTTGACTTATGAAAGCAGACGATGAATGCGTTCGAACAAAACAGAGGACAGCGTTGCGCGTGCACTCTCTTTGCGCGCTTAGAACAACAAGCTTTATGAAATACGCCCTTGCTTGAGCGAATATTCCTGCTATGCTTAATCCAAATTTTTGATTAAGCGTAACATGTTTTATGAAATTGGCCCCTGATGTGTTTCAAGTTGTGTCTGCATTGGACTAATTTTTGTAAAACTTACAGAGTGTCATAATTTTTACAAAATTTAGTCCGGACAGCTAAAAAAACACCCGAACTTGTATTTTTTAGTGTTGACTATAGTTTAACGAGGCGAGCTGGGTCGTGGAAGAATTAAATTGTCAATTTTACATTGCTGGAAAGTCCCGTGCGGACGGGCATTGTAATGTAAAACCACGATAAAACACACTTTCTGGTCATGTAACTTCTGTGTGGACATATATGATGACGTGATGCATTTAATCTAGGTTTTTACGTGGCCAAGGACATTCTGTGGGCCAAAACAATTATAATCCAAGTGCGGACTCTTATGATAATTACCGTGTTAACATTACCATGTTAAAGGCAGAGGCTCGTCAGCAATGCGCGTGCGCCAAATTCGTGCCACGAAATACGCAGCTCCATAGCAAATGCATGGAGCTGCGTATTTTGTGGCTTGAATTTGGCGCGCACGCATTGTTGACGAGCCTGTGCCTTTAAGAGTGACTCACCGAAACTTATTACAAAATTAGTTCAATACAGACATGGGTATACATGCTTAAAAAAAGCGGGGGGAAAATGGTTCTTTGTTTAATTTGTTTACTTTAGATGAAATCCGCAGAAATTCAAACATTGCTGTGGCGCTCATTTCAATTCCTTTATTAAATACCACAGTTTTCACAAATTAATTATTTAGTTTAATTTAATTTAAATACACCAAAAAGTGAAACTGAAGAGAACCTAAAAGAAAGCATATCTTGCAGACATGGGGCCAAAATAAAGTTGCATTGTATAATACATAAACTCCTCAAAAAAAGTTCGGAAAGTCAAGTTTGACTGACGATTTATCTTGTTGCAAAATAATTTTATATCATTGGAAAGCCCTGTTATTCCTCTTTACGATGATGTGTCATTTGTTATGATTGAGCAATTGGGGGATGTGCAGCACAGCTGAATACGGGGGCAGGTGTAAAGTGAAATGTCACAAAATGCATTGACACATTCCCATCCTCCAAGCAAAAGTATTGAGTATTTACCTTCTGCTAGACGTTCTACCAATTGAGCTATGAAGCCAACTGGTTGTCTCGAAACAAGGTAGTGCAGTTGTTCTTCACTGTTTGGGATTGGCTATCATGTGAGCTTAGCAAACCCTACAGAGGGATAAACCCTTCAATGAGACAATCATCCCTCCCAGAGATCACTTAAGATATGACCCAAACTCCTGCCCGGCTTGCCCCAATTATCAAGCATAGTTCATAATAATTTGATAGTTTTTTACTTTGCTGCATGTGGACTTGCTTTTCAGTGTTACATCACTTTTCACTTTGCTCGAGGGCTATATATTTAATGCCTAGCGTACATCGACATTGCAACTTGAAGCAACTCAACTGATCAGTTGCTGTCGATGTGTGCGTAGCGCGCTCATCGACAGCAATTGATCAGTTGCACAACTAGTGACACTGAGAACGTCCAGTTTTCAGAGCGTGCACATCGCCACGGCAACTCGGTAAAGCCTAGAGTACATTGACCTTGCACTTGAACGCAACTGTTGCTTGCAGTTGCCGTCGATGTGCGCGCACGTATTCAGACACACACGTGCAACTGACAGCAACTAGTTGCAACTACGCGTACATCGATGCAACTGACCACAACTGGATACAACTAGTTGCCAGAAAGTAGAACATTGAGCAACTCGCAGCAACTGGGATTTTTCCAGTTGCCAGTAGTTGCAAGTACGTGCACATCGACCTTTTTGAGCAACTGATCAGTTGCTCCCAGTTGCCAAAAACACCAGTTGCCACTAGTTGCTTCCAGTTGCAATGTCGATGTACGCTAGGCTTAATGATCTTTATTTTTCACAAACAGATTTCCGGGCCTTCCCAGAATGACCCCAATGTCATAGTTCATGACCTCCTGACCCCTTGCTCCCCGGGTCACCCGCAAGCCATTGAGATGACCTGGCTAGAAGTTCCTGGGGAGAAACTTGCTGAACCTAAGATATCGGTGGTAAGTGTTCAGTATTGGTAGCTACTATGAAATAATGTCATTCCCCATTTTTGCCTGCCCCACCATCCCTCCCCACAACTGTGCACCTCAACCCCCCTCGGACTCAGGCTCGACTCGAGTCACATTGGAAATATTAATAATAATAATAATAATAATAAATAATAATAGATAAAAAAACCCTGAATGCCGCAATAGGGCGACATTTCGGGAAGACTCTCCCCAGAGACCACCGAAATTTCGGCAAGAATCACTCAAAATGACACCTTATTTTTTTACCCGAAGCTTCCAGAGATGGTTCCAGACCTAAGAGAATCGGTTCTAGACCTAATAAAAATGGTTCTCGATTTAAAAAAAATGGTTTTTGACCTAAAAAAATGATTTTTTAACTCAAAAATATTAGGGCGACACCAAAATGTCGCCCTATTGAGCACGTCGCCCTAATATACCTTTTTTACACACGATTTGTCGCCCTATCCTACAATTCATAGTTTTTTATAACAGCGCCTTACGTAAAATACCTCAAGGCGCTTCACAGACCACAACACCACCCAAAAGAAGTTACAAAAACAAATGAAGTAATAAAGTACAAAAAATATTAATTACATTTAAATGTAACAACATCGTAATCAAGGCAGGTGACAAGGACACAGTTTTTAAGGGGATACCATCAGAGGCGGGTTATGGAGAATCCCCTAGACACACAGTACCCTGTCTAAATAGTCCCGCAAGGCCGGCCGTTTCCCTTGCACTTTAAGCGCCCGGGCCCCGCCGGTATTTTTACAGGTCCACTAACCTCCGGGTGATGAGGTTACTCGGACTTGGAAAATGACTCGGACTCGGACTCGACCATGATGACTCAGACTTGAACATAGTGACTCATGACTCACGAGTCGCATTTAAAAAAAGAACAGATATATATTCGGGAGCTCAATACGGAATTCTTGGGGGAAAAAACACAGTGCGATGCGTGAATATGTACACTGCCCCACCAGGCCGGCAAGTTTTATGCATGAGCACGTCATCATTTCACATCGTGTGAACGAAACTATATCTGATTCAGTTTCATTAATTTGGTGAACAAGTGACTCGAGACTCTGACTCGAGGCTAATGACTCGAGACTCGCACTCTGACTCGATATTGGTGACTGGACTACAACACTGCCTAGCAACACTAGCAGAATGGCAGTCAAATAATAATATACTGAAACGCAAAAGAAACTTACCACCTTTTAAACCTTTAAATAGCAACAACAACACTGCGTGTAGTAATGTCTGAACTTATTTGTGGACAATAGTGTCCTCACTGTCGGACAAAACAGTGTCTGAAGTTCACTTGAATCTTCAATGGTCACTTCATGGCACAGCTGTTTTGACTGTCAGTGATTAGCCAAGGGGTATGGGATGATTGTAATGAGCTGCACGTGATGTCTTGATGTTGGCTTTAAAAAGGCCAGTGCAAAATGGGCATTTCAAGCAACATGCCAAGACTGGTAGGCAGTATGCGCCGACGATGCACTGCCTGTATCCAAATCAATGGTGGCCACACACGCTATTGAAAGGGGACTGACATCGCACCCTCTTCTGTTCTTTACTGTAGAACAAACTGATGAGATGGTGTATCTTGGTCAAAAACTTGACATGTCATCAATAAAATGCCAATGTTTCAATTAGCAATTGTTGGTTTGTTTTATTTTAAACTGTTACAATTTCATTACATTTTAAACAAGTGGTAAGTTTCTTTTACAATTTTAGCAAATAACGATCAACTGCAAATAATGCAGAATCAATGTGAATTTCCACAAAAGCACATAATTTTTCAAGTTGTCGGTCTCATGAACTTTTTTGTTTCTCTCTTTTCAAAATAAACAGAAAGATGTACTGTTGTCTCTTGATCACATCAAGCCGTCCGTCAACGAAGCCGACTTGGGAAGATTTGTCAAGTTTACGAATGATTTCGGCCAGGAGGGTTGACATTGGGTAAGCTGATTTCTCTATAGAAGGTCTTATAGATGTACTTCTGGTAAATTGCAATTTCCAACAGTACCCCACATGCAGTACTGCATGCAGAGATGCCAACAATTTTGATTTAGGCGTAGTTTGTACAGTTGTTTCAGCCAATGGCGATCAGTATTGTCATAATTTACAAAAATTTGTGTCCAAAGCGCTGCCCTGTGGCAAATCACTTTTTCAAATTGCAATGTTTGCATCTCTGCACGTGATACTCTGAATTGAACTGTGTTTTGTTACTTGTTGGACTTTGTGTTATTTGTGGTAATTAGGATTATTATAAAAAATAAAGCTTTTGCGGATACCGTGCGTTTCTAATACTGTACAGCACAGAGCCCCAATCTGACGCTCGTGCACGCGGGACGCACACGTACGCGAGCGTCGTGCATTGAGTGAATGGATTGCGCAGTAAAAATAAATACTGTAAAATAATAACGAAAGCACATGCAGATTGTAAACTGAAGTTTTCAACACCAAACAGACAAAAACCTCTTGGAAATCTTTTAAAACAAAGCTTCATTTTATATAACAATAATAATATTAGATGTCTTTTCGGGTGATATGAGAATATACCGCACTCGGCATGAAAATACCGAACTTGCCATTCCGTATTTTCATGACTCGTGCGGTATATTCTCATATCACCCTCAAAGCCATCCAATATTATACAATTAGTGAATTGTCTATTCCAGTTTTGAAAAATGTATTTTAAGGCGGTTCATAATTTACGTGCCAACGCAAATCTAGCGTAAATTCGATGTCAAACATTTTGCGACAAACATTCATGCATGTTAAAATTTGTTCAACTTTCTGTGAATTTGCTGTTAATACGAAAATTTGCTTTTGCGTGAAGTATGAACTGCCATAAACCTTAATCGTGCAGAAACAAGGGGTAAAAAAAAAAAAAACCAAACCAACTTTATAATTCTGTGTCTTTTCAGGAATTTGCTGAGAGACTACTGTTTGAGAAGGACACCCTCTGGTTTGTGTAAATAATGTACATTCTGGATTATATACCTCATGCGTAGATTACAGTCATCTGATTGGTTAAAAGTGGGGGCATTGAATCGGCTAGACCCGGCGCGTATATGCCAACCGGTCAATAGTCTTTGCCATGCCCCGGGCATAGTCATTTAGCGGGTTCCGGACGCGCGCATTACATGTGTAAGCATAGCTATAGCTGTGCACCAACTATGCAGCTGTGCGCTTCACGTAAACATTCATCAGGACGGTAATGGCGGAATCTCGACTTCATTTTGTCGTCTGTCGTAGATGATGAAGTCCTTAAGAAAGTAAGAGAAGTGGCCTACAGTGAAAACTGTGTCAGGTGAAATGTGCTACTAAAGTGCCAGGTGATTATGCTACAATGTTTGCTGTAAATATACAACTTTTCCGCCGTAGACCAGCTTCCGAAATCTAAACGCGAAGGACCACTGTCATGACTGTATGATGTCTCGTTACTTTTAACCAACCAGATGACAAAAATCTACACATTCGGTATATAAAACAAATATTGACTGCTGTTTATTCGGGTCATGGTTAAGATTATAGACCCTCGGTGATCTCGAAGCCATGACTATGCCCCTCGGCTTCCGCCTCGGGGCATAGTCATGGCTTCGAGATCACCTTGGGCCTATAATCTTAACCATGCCCCTCATTGCAGTCAATATTTGTATACTATTACATGCTTCAAAAATCCCCACGATACACAGAATTACTGTGTTTATAGGGTTCTTGCAACTTGTGGATATTCTTTCTCCAAATCTGCACCATTTCTAAGCTCGGCTGTCACTGCATCATGTTGAACAAACTCAAACACAGTCAGGCTTGATTTTTTTCAAAAATAATTCTGGCTGTTTTTTGTGATTTTGAGTGCTAAAAAGCATACCAAATAGAAACTAGACCTGTGTTCGTTCTTGACAACGAACACATGGCTGTTCCCCTCCTTTTTATCAACATAATGTTCGGGATGACCTTTGTTAGTGATCGTATATGAAGAAATCACGATCGTAGGTCAAACGGTTGAGTTTTTATCGTTTTTTAAATATTGAATATTATTACATGCCCCTTTAATCTGACATGTAGGGAAGGTCAAAGGTGTTGCTATATGTTTGGATACCCCACCCTAGTCGAAGTGTAACACAGTTGACCCCATCGTGATATATTGTACCCCTTTCAAATGGCAAGGCAAAATCTGTTTGACCAATAGAAAACGAGGTCAAAGGTCAAGCCATGTGCGCACCTTAAAGACATTTGTTAGTGATCGTATATGCAGAAGGAATCAAATTCGTAGGTCAAACGGTAGATTTTGTATTGATTTTCGAATATTGAATTACGTAATCATCTTGTCGCTAGAGGGCGCTATTTCGTACGATGACATCATCACTTATATTTTTGGAAAGCTTAAGGGCCTCTGGTAATAACACCATTGACCCCATCTCAATACCTCCTTTCACTTTCAAACTAAGGGCCACTTCCGGTTTCGACCGGAAGTGAGCAAGGTCAAAGGTCACGGCCAAATTTTTTGGATACCTCACCCTAGTCGAAGTGTAACACAAGTGACTTTGTCCAAATATCTTGCACCAGTTTCAAATGGCAAGGCAAAATCTGTTTGACCAATAGGAAACGAGGTCAAAGGTCAAGGCGTGTGCGCATCTCAAAGACTTTTGTTAGTCATCGTATATGGCGAAGGAATCAAGATCGTAGGTCAAACGGTTGAATTTTTATTGATTTTTGAATATTTAATTTATTAAACTTCATACCCCTTTAATCTGACACGTGATGACGTCATCATGACGTCATTAGTGCTGTGCACAACTTCACATAGTGACCAATGTCCATGTGAAGTTTGAAGTCAATCATCAATGTGCAAGTGTCTTTCGATAGTTACTTTCTAATTAAGTCTCTCACAATGGCAGAATTTGTACAATCTTTTTTTTTTATACCAAGCAAAGCAACCTAAACAATCGAGCATAATGGACCGATCCAGTAAGCTCCGCCCATTTAGAAATTGCCTAGCAACATGCCACACGTGTGAGACACGTGTGCAGTGCCTTGCGTCAACGTGTATTTAAACACGCACACTCACACAGAAACTGCACGTTCGAAAGCAAAATGTGCACTCGAGTATCCGGTCGTGTGCGTGCACGTACTTTACGCGTAACGCCCGCAATCGAACAAAAACATCTCGACACACATCTAGAACGCAGTGAATGCACAACATAGCAAAGCGACAAGCTAATTTTTGTGAGTTTTTCCCGTTTACACAAAAACACATTTATGAAGGGATTAAAAGTAGTCTTATACAATCCATTTTAAAACGGCTAGGGTCCTCTGCGCTGATAAAAATTATATTTATGGTGTTTTTGCGTCACTTGTGCTGCATTTTGCCGTAGCTCTGTACACAAAATTTTGAGGACTCGGGTAACTAAAATGGCGATCCACTTTTTGGTTACCTCAACCTGAGGCTGTGATTGGTCAATTCCAAAGTGGGCGGAGCTCACTGGATCGGTCTATTGTAAAATTATTAGTTGCCGATTTTAAAAGTTTGTATTTCTTAGCATCAGGTTTACTGTTGGTAAAATATCCAAGATATGATGTGTCACAGTCAGTGGGGTGAAGCAGCCGATTTAACAAAACCTTACGCACTGCGTAAGTCCACTTGCGCAACTTTTTATTACGTAAGTTGCACAAGCTACTCACTTTTTTGTGATGTTGTAATTTTTCAGGTGAATGGTATAGACAGTTGTTGAGCAACTTAGATTAATGCAGACAAATCTGAAGAATCGTATACCATTTCTATAGACAGTTGAAGTGTGACGTGAGTTGCCACGGTAATTGGCTTTAAACATCAAGGCCATCGGAAAAAGTACCATTGCAAAAGCACTGCGACACGGTTCAGTGATTTTTGTAAAGCCATTGCTTAGGCAAAAAACAAAAGATGACATTATTCACTTCAGCAGTCTATAACAGTTAAAAACAAGTACAATTTATGTTTGAATTCACACTGTCAAAGTCTGGTTAGGAGGTATAAAGTGTACATATGGACGTAATAATTTATTTCGTACTTGGAAAACATTTTTAAGCTGCACAAAAAACAAACTTTCACGTGAAAATGTTTTTCATTTAATGAATTTATTATCTACCGAATGACGAACATAAAAAATTATTTCCCTAGACATTTAAAAACTGATAAATCAACCTTTAATGTTGAAAGAAAAAATGAAAGAATGACTTTTAAATGTTAATAGACTGTTTGAAACCGGCATACCGTGCTTTTGTTGGCAAGTTTTTAAAAATGTTGAGACTTGTTTTTTAGGATTGATAGAGTTATCAGTGTTAAATTATTTCAGCTTTGGCGTGCCATACGCCAACACCTATCATATCCGCCATTACAGTGTCCATACTATGGCACGCCAAATCGGAAATAATTTAACACTGATAGTTCTACCATCAATCCTGAAAAACAAGTCTCAATTGTTTTTAAAAACTTTTCAACAAAAGCACGGTATGCTGGTTTTAGTCTATCAACATTTAAGTCATGCCAACCTTTTCTTTTTTTGTTGCGCAACATATGCGTCAATATTTTTTAAACATTATTTTGGCCACAGTAATGGCGGGTCGAAAAAGTGAAACCCAAGAATACAAATTGTAAGCTCTTTTTCAAATTTAAAAAAAAAAGGATAACTGGAAAAGAAAAAAGCTTTGCCCCACAAATAAGGGAAGGAAATTAGAAAACTAAGTACAATAGTTTTGTTTGATAACCATTATTTTCTTCGTAGTAGATTGTACCATACAATATCAATTAAGAGATTATCCTCTGTAATAAAAATAAATGTCGAATATTAAAATTGTTGGAAATAAATTTGCTACAAATTCTTGCTTTTAAGTTTAAAGTAGTAACGCTTGAATGTTTTCAACTACCAACTTTTTTAACTTAATAAATTGTGTGTAAGGAAACACATGATAAAAAGATACTGACAGTTGCAACATGGACAGTTAATTGAAATCAATCTTCCTGATTGTATGGTGTTCGAATTAGCACATGACAGTTGAAATGGTCCGGCTGTTCAGTTAAAATAAACAGACCCACACCGTACATAGTTTCTTTCGTGAAAAACTGCTTTCGATACGGACATGGGTCTGTCCACAGTAATGGGGTACATTTCTGTAACATTCAAGATCTTAGGTCCCAGTTCACTTCTAATGTCTTAATTTTATCTTTAAATTATCAAGCTAAACTGAGGAAATAACTTTTTCACCAAGGAGTAAGAAAAATAGTCCTACAACATACATTTGTGAAAACCTTGTGCACAAATTTTCCTATTACGCATGTAACAAAGACGGGAAAAATGTCACAAAATTGTCTGTCCACGTTACCTACGTAATAGGAAAATTTGTACACAAGCTTTTCAAAAATGTATGTTGTGGCAGCAATTTCTTACCTTTTTGGGCAAAAGTTATCTCCCGAGAACAAAACAAGGACATTTCTTTAATTCTGAGATAAACTAAAGACGTCTGAAAGGAATTATTGACTTGTTTTTCAAATGTACCCCATATACTGTGGACAGACCCACATGCATTTTTCAAACAGGGCAGGCCAGAAAAAAAAGGTCTTTTTGTTTTGCATTCACTAGACCATATCAACATGATTGCATTGTTAAAGAAAAAAATATCTAGGCAAGTTTTGGAGACATAAATTTACAAAACAAAAAGAGCATTTTTTCTGACCTGCCCTGTATAGCATTTGGTGTACTGACTTACTTAGTATCCAGATGAACAGACTAAATTTATTTTGCTATGTGGTGCACGAGGCAGGTGTTCACAGCAAATGACATTAGCAATCAAACCGTTGATTGCTAGGTATAGACCGTATCGAATAGCCGCCATTTCATGGAGCACCTTTTGTTACTTAAACCGTTCAACAATGGAAGCACAATATGTGCAACCATACATGTCCTCAAGGAACAAAGAAACTGACCCACAAAATGGCAACTATTCGATACAGTCTATTGGCTTGCACCACGTAGCAACAACATGCATTGAATGTGAAAAATTCAGGGCACCAGCATAAGACTAATTTATTAAAACATCAGCTGCTAAAACATCCTCAATGAAAATACATGTAAACTAGTCTACTCACAATAAGTTAGGGATATTGTGGGGCATACGCAATTTTATTAAGGGTTTGCATTCTGCTTGAATGATTTTGTACATGATTAGACAGTTGTATCTGCATGACAGACACACCTTGTCATTTGAAATAAAAATCAAATTGACAATATACCAATATCCCTAACTACTTATGAGTATAAAGGCGGATACACACTATCGCGGAAAAATCACACTGTTCCATTGGTTTGTACACAAACTGGTTTGCCGCTTGTGCGCGACGCACAAAACTTTTGAGCTGGGTCAAAGTTCAAATTTGTTGAACTTTGACCGCGGTGCGCTGACCTTTCCAACGCGCAGCCAATGAGGTATCAGAGAAGCCCCAAGTTACCAGAGTGGAATTTTCTATTTTGGAATAATCGGCGATTGGGAGCTCATGCAATGCGGTGAGCGCAGCGCGAAAGTGTGATTTTTCCGCGATAGTGTGTATCCGCCTTAAGGTTGCTTTTTCAAGCAATAGATCTATGTTACCTTAAAGACGGATGCTCGTCAATGCACGACGAGCTAATTTGTGCCACGAAATTCACCATGCTCCGTAACGTGCAGGCGCGCTCGACAGCGATCAGTATTCACGCGCACGCACATACATGTGTTTGCATGTACGTATGTAACCCAACGAGCCTGCACCATCCGGGATCGTAACAGGTGACTTCCCAACTAGTATGGAGCGTGGTGAATTTTGTGGCAAAATGTTTTTCCTCGCGCATTGACGAGCCTGCGACTTTTACTGTTGTACTGATTATATTACTGTTTTTAACAGCATCTGTGATTGAAATTTTATGCATGATTTATCCAGTGTCCAGTAGTTAAATCAATCGGATTTTTTTGCTTGCATTTTCGACGAGTTCCTCTTCGTTGGAGAGATTCTGACCGAGTGGTGAGACCGACTGTAGCAGTGCAGATTGGGAAGCGCGCCCAAACAGCGCCACCAAGAGGGCAACGCCATAACCTGTCGCTCGCTCACCCTGAAAAAGGATAAGTTATAAAGGCCCAATGTATCAAGATAAAACTTTTTTTTTATAGATTCCTGTAATAAGGGCATTACATATCTAAAGATGAATGTTGGTAAACTTTTGGTAAATTTTCAGCTACATAATGCAACAATACTTTAAAATCCATGCATGGGTTTTTGTGTAAAGTGAATGGTAAAAAGTGTGCGCACACATTTTTAAAACCACCTTCAGTTGTTAATTTCTTACATAAAGTCTTTGATAGAAATAAATTCATGTGGTGTTTGTTACCATTGCTATCAAGACTTTTTTTCTTCTTGTCAACTCAAAGTAATCAGAAATTTCATAGCGTCTCGGGAAAGCACCGAGTATACAGTGTTAAAGGCAAAACAAACCTTAATTAACAAAACTCAAAGTAACATTTTGGGCCGTTGTAAATGATATAACGGGCCTTTAACCACTTGACGCCGGGAGACGTGTAAACACATTCTGGGGCCAATTTCATAGACCTGCTTAAGCATGAAAAACTTTGCTTGACAAAATGAGGTTACCAGCAAAGATTTTATGTGATTGTCATGGTAATGAAACAATCCTCTAACACTGGTCATAGAATGTTTCTATCGCATGAGGATTCCACTGGTAACGTTCTCTACTAAGCAAGAGTTTTTTGTATTTAAGCAAATTTTGTGCTTTAACACATCTATGAAATTGGCCCCTGGCAATGTATAGTCACAGAGGCGGTTGACGAGTTAAAATGCCGGCTTTGCCACCGTTTCCACAGTTGACGTATAGACACGTACGTGGACGGCCTGTCAGTGTAGCAAATCTCGCTCCGTAGCGGCCGCCTCAGAGTGTTGCAAAGTATGATCTTTTGTCAAGAAGGTTCATACAATGAATGTAGAAATAACTCTATTTGTGGTGCTTGACCTGGGCCCAATTTCATAGAGCTGTTAAGCAAAAATAATTGCTTAATCAAATATTTGTGTGCTTTATAGAAATTGGTTAATAGTCGGAATTGCATGTCAACTTGTGTTCTTCACAAGAATATCAGCTATTCTTGCTAAAAACACAAGTTGACATACAATTTAGACTATTAACCCACTTTTATAAAGCACACAAATTTTTTATTAAGCAAATTTTTTTGCTAAACAGCTTTATGAAATTGGCCCCTGGTCTTAACTTTTGGCCAATCACATTTGCCTTAAAAAAAAAAAAACAATTGCATTTTCCTCCCCAAAAAATGGTTCATCTCAGTTTTGTTTTTTAGGACACACTACATCTATATGATATAAAAGGTGAGTCGTAATGATATCTGGTTCTATAGTGAATAGTTTCAATCAAGTTTTTGTAAAATTAGTTCGTGGTGAATTTTCTGTTTTGAAGCAAAAACATTCTGGACCAAGTGGAAATCAACTTACCGAGTGCGAGGGTGCAGCCATGTCAATGTGAACCCACGTACCGGGGTAGTCAAAACCAATGTGAGCTCCAATAAACAGACCAGCACAAGAGCTCTGAGCATTGCCACGATCCTACATCAAGACAAAATCACAAATAACACTGGAACTATTTGAAATATTGAAATAGGTGTGTAATATGTACGACTCAAAGATTACACCTTGCCCACTTGATGTCATGGCATTGGGCTTGGGCGACACCAGCATTTTCGTAGTCGACTCCGAAAATAGAATCGCTATTCCTTTTGGAATTGATTCTATTTTTCACAGGAAAACATTGCATTGTAAATGTATGACACTACATATTGTGCAGACAACAACCCAATTTTTGGCAATGAGCAGCACTAAACGTCTATAAAATGATGCCGGCCTGTGCCACAAACATATGTTGAAACTATCAGAGGCTAAATACTCATGCAAAGTTGAGTGTTTTTGCTTAATCCCAAATTTGTTTGCTTTATAAAAATGGGTTAGCAGTCAAAATCTTATGTGATGTGTGTTATTCTTGCTATTCTTGCTCAGAACAAATTGATGTACAATTTTTACTATTAACCCATTTTTATAAAGCTAAGAATTTTTTGATTAAGAATTGTTTTTTTGGGGGGGGGGGGGAGTTGGGGCTAAATAGCTTTATAAAATTGGCCCCAGGTTGTATATGTGCATAGCTGTGTGTTGCCGTACAACTACATTTTGTATCAGTAAATATAAATCCATGTGATTTTGTTGGGATAGGTGTACAGATTACTTCTCTATTGTTCAGACATTTACTGGTATAAAACAAAATAAGTGGGCCTACCATAACAGAATTTTTCATGTCTGCTACGGCACTGCCAAACTCGCCGAAGTGGAGCTCCGGGCAATAGACCAAAGGGAAGACCAAGTCACCACTGCTTCGTCCTGTATCAACACAAAAACAAAGTTTGAAATCAGCTGATGTGATTGGCTATCAAAGGATGAGTAAAGTTTTGATTGGATGAAACTGGACCACAGTGCCAGCTTCTTCGTCTCGGTAAAACCTTCCACAACAGAAGTCCAGTGCACAGCTTAATAATATCATCACAGGAAATTCTTCTTGGTATTAGTTGGCCGGAAGTATAACCGCTGGACTCAGGAAAAGTAACCGAGAGGAAAACGTCCTAGGCTGTCCGCATTGGACTTAAAATTGGGAAGTCCCCATCGTCTTGGTAAGCTATACCAAAAAGTCCAGTTTGGACAGGGGGGGCCGAAAATCCATGTAGGCATCATGCGTCGTGCGTTCTGCGAAAAGCAACACGGATATGTCCATGTGTGTGTACTACGCTCTGCGCTATCAGTATTGCGTTGTCCGTTTAAATTTAAACGCACACTACGCACAGAAGGTTTGTGTGTAAAAATCACTGGAAAATGGCCTGAAATACACTCCTTCAAACAGTTTCCAAAGTTGTAATAAAGTGAGAGGCTACTTAGACAAATCATACTTTGTACGAGGTAAGAAAAATGACAGTCTGAAAAATGTTATTGTCCCACCAACTTACCAAAGCGAATCCGACTTTGATGACGACTTGAATTTTCTACCGGTGCTTGTCGCATCCTGTGCAGGGCTTTCAATACAGAAATGCATACACATGGATTTTCAAAATACGCATCTGAACTTGTTAACGCACAGCGCACTATGCGCGATGCATGACGCATACATGGATTTTGGGCCTTAGTCACACTAACCAGCCTTAACACAAGCCTCCTCCCATTCTTGGTTGTTAGTCAGCAGTCCAGCGTGGTATTTCCCAGTCGAGATCCCCTGTGCCCCGGTCAATGTAGCCATGTCCACTATAATATCAGCCTTCAGATTTTTCACTGCGTATGCTACCTGTATAGAAGACAGAAACATCTTGTGTGAGAATTCAACTTTGGGGAGAAAATATATCTATGCAATACTGAAAAATCCAGTAAGGTTTTTTTGGGACAGGATAAAAGTTACAAACTATTTTTTTGCAGACATTTTACACTTAAAGGCAGTATACACCATTGGTAATCTCGAAAATTAGAAATGTTCACAGATTTACGCCAAACTTACACAATATAAACACGATGACCGTAGAAAACTTCCCCTGAAATGGTTTTGTCTGAAGTGCTATAGTCTTTGAGAAATGAGTAAAACAATTAGTTTTCGTCTCATGAGACGAAAATTCAAATCGCCCCAGTGCCATTTCGCCCCAAACCACTTCGCCCGAATGCCATTTCGCCCCAAATTACTTCGTCCAAACACTACATCGCCCAAATGTGCACACCTTAGAACTATGTCTTCTTTGAGCTCATTCAAATCGGCACTTCGCCAAACATACACATAATATTCACATGATCAACTTCAAATGAGAAATGCTAATTTATGGAGTCGTATGACTTGGTTGCCATAAAATCAAACTTTAATTTTGGAGCTGGAGGGGAATTTTCCCATTTTTTTTCTTTTTCTCCTAAAAAGAGTTTTTAGGGGGTTTTCGCCCTTCCCGTAATTAGCGTAAATTTTAGTGTCACGTGTATGTATAATAATTACTTGGGATGTTGTTCTTCTGTAACCATTCTGTTTTTGATGTTGTAGTTGTTGTACAAATGTATCTTATTCCAGTTTGTTTGTGATTGTGAAGTTGTTCAATTTAGTATATTTGTTCTATGTGTGTTTGCAGGGCCCCAATGGAAACCAGTTTTTGTAAACTGTTTGGGCACACCCTGGGTAAATAAATGGAATAAATAAATAAATAAATATTATTTCCACATACCCCATCTCCAAGCACCAAACGCCCTTCTGCATCAGTGTTATTAATTTCAACTGATCTAGAGAAATCCAAACGAAAGCCAGAACATCACAAACATAATAATTTTTTCAAATGAAAATAAAGAAAAAAGGAAACCTGAAACTTGAAAGAGGCTAAAAGTTAAGACAACATGACACGACAAGGTTTTGCTGCAAAATTTGGTACTCAATTTGAGTTTTCTGGTGTTGATGTGGGACAAATTTCACGATTAAGTTTAAGCAGCATTCATAAATACATGTACCTTAAACAGTTTATGCATCCCTATTGGCTGAGAGCAGGTCACGTGGCTTAAACGGATGATAAAGACTGGCTCGCCGGGTTTTAGTCTGGCCCGTGGCCAGACTAAAAACGCACGAGCTCGAAAGCAAATTAGATGTTTTGAGACAAAAATTCAAGTACCCGGTCGTGAGTGTGTGCATACAACACGATTGATAAAAAAACAACTTGACGCACATATCTTTGAAAGAATGCGATGCATGTAGGAACGATGAAAAAAAAAGGTACAATGCAAAAATGATTTTCCGTGAGTTTTACCGATTTATACCATAAAAAGGTATTTATAAATGGGATGTGGGTTTGGCCAATCTTAAACAATACGTTTAAAATCGGCTAGGGGCCTCAATACTGATAATGGCCTTGTCTTTATCAGCGCCCAGGACGCTAGCCAGTCTTGAACGTACAGTTTAAGACCAGCCAGTATATCAGGTTTAATACTGGGTAAGTGAAATTTTCATGTGATATAAATAGTGTATGAATGCCTTTTGAATACCATGACAATCACATGAAGTTTATCCAATATCCAGCACATATACTATAATTTCTAGCAGTTTAATAGCTGTAACTACCTACCTTCCCGAGTACAGGATGTGGATGTCATCTGGTCGAGTTGCCAAGGGCCCCACTGCGTTTTCCGCAAGGCAGAATATGGCATGTAGGTTCTCTTTAAATCCCTTTAAATCAATAAGGAAAATTGTCAATTTTTATTCACATTTAGTCGCATCAGTGCATCAAGGTCATCTCTCAAAATTTCTCTCAATGAGTGTAATCGAGTACAAATTCTCATTTAAAGGCAGTATACATGATTGGTATCTCGAAAATCAGAAATGTTCACAGATTTATGCCTAACTTACACAATATAAACATATAAACATGATGACCGTAGAAAACTTCCCCTGAAATGGTTTTGTCTGAAGAGCTATAGTCTTTGAGAAATGAGTAAAACAATTAGTTTTTGTCTCATGAGACGAAAATTTAATTCGCCCCAAAACCATTTCGCCCAAGTGCCATTTCGCCCCCAAATCACTTCGTCCAAACACTTTTTTTTAGACAAGATGAATGTACAAGTGCAAACATTATAGTCTTGTTTGCCACATGTATACATGTACCACTTTACCATGGAAAGGTCAATTTTGGGGCTAACGTTCTTTACCAGTTTAACAGCTGATGCGAATGCTCCAAGAACCCCTGCTGCACCTCCACAATCTCTCTTCATCCCAGGCATTGCAGTCTGAGAAGCAAGACAAACAGATTTGGAAAAAGTAGAAAAGTTGATCAGAATTGTTTTCTTTAAAATGACTCATCAAGCATCGGTAAGTGCAGATATGATGGAAAAACCCACATTTTGTGAGTGAGAAAAATTTAAGATTTTGTGAGGAAACACTTAGACAGTTTACGCATCCTCATTGGCTGAGAACACATCACGTGGCCAGTTTTAAACGAATGATAATAACCAGTGTTTAAAACTAGCTGGCTCACGTTTCTGCCTGCGCCCTAAAGCGTATGGAATTCGCACACGCACGCAGAAACTGCACGCTCCCGACAGCAAAATTTGCCCTGTGCATGCGACATCTACCGGGTCGTCTGCTTGCGCGTACACAACACATCTGCATTATACGCATAATAATACGCGCGTACGAACAAAAAACTTCACGCACAGCTAGCAGTTTAAACGTACAAACAACAAGATGAAGCGACAAAATTGAATTGATAATGGCCCGCGCCTTTGGTAATGTACATGTATCTTTTGCTTTTCAATCTTACCTTTCCCTTAATTGACAGTCCGCCGGTGTCGTACACAATGCCTTTGCCAACCCATGCAATGGTCTGGGTTGCCGAGGCTGGCTTGTGGCTCAGAATAGCCAGGGCTGGTGGGTGAGCAGCTGCCTTGCCTACACCATAAATACCTAGACATGGGATAAGAGGAACAAAAAAAATCACATGGTTTACATCTGGATTTGAACTTGAGACCTCTGACATGCCGGGTAGGTGCTCTACAGCTAAGCTGGGACGGAAGTCTATTCTAGGCATGATTTATTTATTCTCTAATTAAAGACAGATTACATGTTTGGAAAACCTTTTAAAACACCGTTGAAGACGGTGAAGCTAAAGCGGAGGGTAAAATCGGTTCATTGGCTGCTTGCTGCATCGCGCCAACCGCGCACACTGCACAGTATATATACCGTACCGCATCGCGACAGCCGCGGCCGCACAGCACTGCACACAATGTACGCATCACACACACCACACGCTCGGCCATTGCGATGCAGGCAAAGATGGCGCTTGCTTATGGATTAGAATTGTACACGTCCGCTTCGCTACTCGTTGCAGACTCGGTCAGGTCGCCGAGCGGCACAGTACATACATGGTAAAGCGCTGTATGTCATGGCACTTGCGTGACAACTAGACTCGCACAAGTTTTCTTTGCAAAATTACTGATTTAAATAACAATATGGATCGTGGCCGCGGATCGAGCAAAAAAAAAAAAAAAATGGAAAATTTCGGAAATCCAGAAAAATCTCACCCCTGCAACTTACATGTACATCAGCGTTGTCTGAGACAGTGAGATTTAAAAGCCATACGAAAAGAAAAACTAAAATTCAGAATCTGCCACTTTCAACTTGGCGTCCTCCAATGTCGATACATGCTACAGATAAAGCTTCTGAGGGACTGCAGGATCACCCCTAATGTCATTGCACACCACCTTGATGGTTTATGTGCAACTCGTAAAAAAATGCAAACATGAGGACCTTTGACATAGACAATTTCCTTCACATTGGAGGACGGCAGTCCAAAATGGCTGATTCTAAAATTGAGGTTTTTTTTTGTATGACTTTTAAATCTCACGTAGTATAATAAACAATAATGGGACCACAATTGATCCTTGTGGAACACTGCCAGTTAGAGGCAAGGGTTTTGACATGTTTTCCAATATTAACAGACTGACTGTAATCACTTTATGTTTACCTCCAAAGCCTTTTTTGTTTAAATCCTCTCCTCGGATGATCAGTGATTCTAAACCAAGCTCCCCGCCGACTCTTTGCACTTCCTGTCAAAAAAAAAAAAAAGTCCAGCTACAAACTGTATTGTTTAACACTAGGAGCCAATATTCATGCCACTGCTCAGCACAAAAATTGGCTCAGCACAAAAATTGGCTCAGCACAGCTAAATTCGTATGTGATGTGTAAAATGTATTTACTAATATTCTGCTACTGTTTCTAACAACACAATTAGACATACAATTTTGAATGGTAAAATATTAGACTCGTTGCAATCGGTTCCAACTGTTCTGCTACATTTAACTCAATAGGTGACCTTGCACAGTCCATTTGTGGCCTTTTCACACACTATAAAAAATCTCCCGGTTGTACACAGGTCCGACACCAGTGATCTCCACTACCGGTTTTGTCCGGGCGCGCCGCCCGGACAAAATCATCAGAGGTACCGTTTGCGCCCGGACAAAACTTTGCCGCCCGGACAAAACATTGTGCCGCCCGGACAAAAAAAATATAATTTCTCCTTCAAAACACTATGAAAGTACAGCCAAGTCATTCGAAGATGAGGTGTAAATTCACCTAACGTGATTCAATAGCCACTGGTGTCATTATCGGTTATTTACCACCATGGGGTGTTATGGCCGAGCGGTCTAGTGCGTCGAACTTGAACTTAAGTTCCTGTGCTAGTACTAGAATGTAGGTTCGATTCCGGGCCGCGACGGGTTGTGGCACCTGTGCCCTTGAGCAAGGCACTCAACCACACTTGCTCCCATTCCTGTAATTGGCGGTCTCTTCGCTGTTGGATGTGGTGAATAAATAAAAATATCTATCGGATCGGCGACCCAAATCCGCATCGATAACGACCATGACAGTATGCATTTTTTGAAAAGCGCCCTCAAGAGGCGAATTTGTTGACCTCTTGAGGGCGCTGCATGCCAAGCACTGTGCCGCCGCGGGTGTACGGTATGGGTGCGTTCGTGGTTGTGTGTTTCGGTTGGTGCGTGCGTGTGCGTGTGCGTTTTTTCTGGTCAACTTTGTCACTCGTGTGTTATTGGTATTTTTTTTATACAACTCGTATGTGTACATGTATGATAACAATTGGAATAGTCTTTCATCCACCTTTACAAATTTGATTTTGTTGTTACCACTAATAGACCTTATGTGTAGCGGCCATGATAGAGGGCAGTCACATTGTCACAGTACGTCATGCACGAGTAGGCACATTGTGGATCTATTGTCACATCATTTAAATATGAAAACCTGCCCTCTATCATGGCCGCTAAATCTAATGTACTCTTAAACCCTCAACAATTATTGACTCTGTGCATCTAGTAGTGTTGGGAGAGTTTGCAATGCAAGATTTTTTTACCACCACCAATTACCAGCTGCAAGAAAAAATTAATCTGGCTGAGGAATCTTTTATGTACATGCAGTTAATGTGCTTTTTTGATGTCCAATTTTATGTTGCATTTGTAAGAAATTGTAAAATTGCTGTGGATATCATATGAACATTGTGTTGCTTCAAAATTTAGTTTTCCGTCTGTGTTACGTAGGTCAATTCTGGTGTTTGATTTTATACAAACCAGAAGCCAAATTATAAAGTATTTTTTAAACAAATTTATTAATCTTATGAGCAAATTATCAACTATTTCTATGTGCAACTAATCTGTCAAGTACATGTATCTTGAGTGACTTGGAAACAAGTTCCCTTAAACACCCAGTAGCTTAATAGCTCAACATACGTATAGATAACTTGTGCACAGGCAGATAGTTATTTTATTTTAAAAAAATTAAGAAATGTATGCAAATTATTTGTCAAAAGTCCAACACAAACATTACAAAGCTCTGTGAATAAATGAAGCCTAGTAAATATAAAGATTTTGCTCAGGTTTTCCTTATTTTTTTGTGCACAGAGTTACAGGGAACAATGCAAAGTAACAGCAGCATTTAATTTCACCATTTGTGAGTTGCCAGGGTTACTGGGTATACATGTACACTAAATCCAGTTTCCCTGCACTACAGCAATATTCTTTGCAGATTATCAGCAAATGTTTAGACTCGGTTACCATGGTAACCTACATCACACTTTGATTGTAATAACAGTCCAGATGAATCAAATGGACAGCACCCTTCCCAAAGTGATTAGATGGAACAACCACCCCTCTACCATAATGTAAAATTAGATGCAGGGTAAAATGCACTTTAATAACTAAATGAACGAGATTTTGTAGCAACAATTCTATATTTGTTGCTACTATGATAAATGGCAGTGAACGTTGTATGTGCTGGAAGTCAAAGCTACATGTAGCTACTTGGTATATCCTAGTGTATCTGGTTGGTGTGTGATTTGGGTTAGAGCCTTTGGTGTGTGCATTGGGTCTGAGATTTTTGGGTCCGAGTATGAGTAGACTGCCGTCTTTTCAGGGGCAGCAAATCTGAAGTCAACAACCTATTTGAGGGTAACTACGTGTGTCTATGGATACAGATTAATGCTGCAAAGAAATCAATTAGATCAATAAGATCCAAGAGATCAATAATTTTTGGCAAAATACTCAACTTGTTTTGGCTGAAGACAGGAAATAAAATCACCCTAAGCGACAGAGTAACGCAAAGGAATTTGCGGTGAACGTACAGGTACTGGTTGTATATGCTGAAGGTTAAAGTTAGTTAACAACATCTCAGAGGTAATCATGCGACTTGCGAGCGCTCTGGTGTATTTTGTCTCGATTCATGTTGCTGCATCTACAATATGCCCACCCGAATGGCTCCGTTACGGCAAGTCTTGCTACTTAGCAATGCAACGCACAATTAACTGGTTCGAAGCAGGCGACATTTGCACCGAATCCGGAGGTGCCCTCATGGTGCCGAAATCGTCAGCCGAGCAAGCTTTTATCTCCAGTCTGATCCGTGACCAATGTCATCCTAAGTGTTTCTGGATTAACTGTAATGACTTAGAGAGTGAGGGCGACTGGCAGAACTGTCCCGTGCAAGGTGATGCTGGAAGGGCCTATCAGAATTGGGCTCCTGGTCAGCCAAAAAGTTATTATCGTGGCTATTGGACTGACTGCGTTGGAATGGATCATAATGGCCAGTGGTATGATCAGTACTGCACCAATCCTAGATGTCCGCTCTGCGAGTTGCCTGCCACCCGGTATGGTCCCGAGTTCTGTACCCAAATCGGATCAGGTGGTCGTGTGGCCGCTTCGCGGTGCCCAGTCTCCAATCACGTCATCAAAGAGCTACTAGGTACAGGCGTGGTGTCATGCGGGAAGGCCTGCCATACCGAGCTTCAATGTCAGTCGTTCAATCTGCTGGAGCAAGCTGGAGAGAAGACGGTGTGCCAGCTGAACAACGTAACTCGTCGCGTGGCAGAAATAGAAAGCAACGGAACAGCAGTTGAAAACTGCTACACTTTAGAAAGTTTTAGTGGCCCGAACTCGGCTGCACCTTTGCACTTTCAGTTTATCCATAGGATTGTACTACGTAGCACAGTTGTCTGGAGACATTGGTGTGATTATACCAGGTGATTATTGAGTTGCCGATTGGAAATGTTAAAGGGGCTATGTCACGGTTTGCGCATGCGCCAAATCCTTTCATATTTTGACATACGTGCGGGCTCAGATGAATGTAGTGCAATTTCGTTACACAACGCCATTGGTGCGTGTGCTATAGTTGTGTACATTGCGCGATTGGCACGATTGGCACGTGTGTTCGTTTATGAGTGTTTATAATATGCAGAATTAAACTACATTTTGCATCGTGTGCGCGCATTTGTTTGATTTCGCGCGATAATTGTCTGCAAAAACAAAATCGTACAGCGGTGGCAGCCACTGTGTCTTTCCAAGGACAGAAGGTATGCTTCAAAATTCCTGTCAGGACCAAATAAGCAAGTCAGTTTTGATGGAAAACAAGGTTAAGTAAATTGCTGTATCCAACCATGTCATTCATATCATTCGATGCCGTTTCTGTCATGTTTTGTTGAGTTTTTTGATGGGATGAAAAAACTCTCTTTTTAACGACGGCCGCACACACGGTGATGTCGATGTTTGGCGGCTTAAAAATACGGCAAACAGTGCGATTCCAAGTAAAAAGTAATGCATCAGGACATCCTGGACGTTGACAAGTACACCACTGCCAAAATTACTAAAGAATTATAAGGGATGGCAAATATTAAATATGTATATGCAGAACCTGGCGACAAAACTTGAAAAAGTTAGCCACACTTTTTCAAGTTTTGCTGCGCATGCTCAAACCGTGACATAGCCCCTTTAATAACCACCTCCTTCCATCTTGTTCTACTTTCATCTTGTTGAATAATAAATAAATTTATTGACATCACGCACGCTGTGTTGAAATAACACCGCAACCAAATTTAGCCTAAACTGATCTCAACTCATCCAAAGATCCTTAACCAGGTCACGCCGGGATTATTTCAAACATTGCTGTACATAGGCGCAGGTTTATTTTAAGTGGAAACATGGAGGGCGGAAAAAACTGAACTCATTAATCATGTGCAGATAGGTATTGTTGATGCACTGTCATTGCATGTACACCACAATGTCACATCATTTAAATATGAAAACCTGCCCCCTGTCATGGCCGCCGGCGCAAAAGCTCTATTGAACACTATCAGCATCCAAGTCCTTTGTCAGTCTTAAATTTAGAGTTGCGTTTAGGACTGGCAAACCACAACTTTATTCCAATTTATATATACCCTTTTTGTGTACATCAGTAAAAATTGTGGACACACAATTAGGGAAGTGCATAATAAGGCATGTTCCCATTGGACTTTCTTTTACGCTGCCTCGCGGGAAGTTACCGCGACCTTCGGTAACATTCCTTCGTGTAATCTTCCCATGCGTTCCCATTTGCAATTGTTTTCAGTGCCCATGTGGAAAGCTACCGCGACCTTGCAGTAAAATTTTGCCGTGCAGGCCCATAGTTTACTGCAGGGTCGTGTTCATTTTACAGGGCGAAACTGTTCCCATTGGACTTTTCGATGGCCCTGTAAAACTCCCGCGGCTGAGCGGAAAGTTTCCGCGGCCTCTCTCACCCTGTAAGTTTTACATCGTGGTCGCGGTAGCTTTACAGGGACGCTAATTCTCCGTGCGTCCCCATTGGACTAAATTTTGTTACTCTCCCGCACAACCACGGGAGTTTTACCAAAATTAGTCCAATGGGAACACCACTAAAGACGGACTATTTCAAGAGGATGGTGGAAAGATTGACTAGGTCCAGATCAGACAGTGTTTAAGACCACCTAAGTGACATGCTTTCTGCTAATAAGAATGTGTAAACTATCTGAGGTATTTATGAATGTGCATTTTAACTCTTATAATGTTTAGAATAACTTGAAGGAGCGTGTCCAGATCACATTTATGAGCCCCCATTTTTCCCCATGGGTGTTGAGATTTTGATACCATATCACTTTTTCTAATTCTGACATTTTGCGTTCTCAATTCGTATATTTTCAAGGATATCGTTGGAAAACCACTGATGTGTTATAATTGGTATTTTTTTAGTTTATGTCCCAACTCGAATTTAAGGAAAATAATTATTGGAATCGGTAGCTTGGACGATTTTAGAATAGGAATACTTACATGCATTTCCGTTGCAAAGGCTTAGTTTTAGAGAAAAATCACGGAAAAAATATTGCATATGATTGCACGCAAAGCGGCCAACCAGAAACCAAACGGATCATCACGCGCGCGCACGCCCACTTTCTTCACGCGCTTCACACTGCCTCGGCCGGCAGCAGTTTCACACACTTTTGTATGGAGGCGGGCATGACAAAAACACATAATTTTCATGAAAATGCAACATTTGCGAAGGCAAAGCAGTAATTACACCAACCTTTTTGCTTTCAAATCCAAATTGGAGATTGCAATTTCCTGATATCTTCCCATGGATAGTATTTCGGGGAGGTACTTTATTGACCCCTTTCGAACACGTGCGAATATGCCATTTTGGGAGTCAAATAATGCTGAGTCATTGTGGAAGCGATGTGCGTGCGCGTTGTGTGTCTCTCTGGTGGGCGCAACGCAGTTTAGTTCACCAATGGGAGCCTCAGCATAGCGCGTTACGCGCGCTATGGACACACACAACGCGCACGCACATTGCTTCCAGAACGACGCGGCATTGTTTTACTCCCAAAATGACGTCATTGGCACGAGCTCAATAAGATCGTTAGGTTAGAACGAAATCCATTTTCTGGAAAAAATCTGGACAAGCTCCTTTATAACAGTTACGAAAAAATACCTGTAAAAAATGGTCTGTGTTCATCTCGTTGCACGGCGTGTCGACGATACGCGCAGTGTGCCTGACAGCGTCTGCCGTTGTAGCCAGCGTATTAACATCCTCATCCGTTAGACCAACGCCGTTATTATCACCGACGAGTACAAACTCCACGGTTACCACGCGTGTGTTGGAAGACTGATGCCCGGCTTTACGGGAGAAGATTGGGAAAGCCCGGGCCACGGCACAGCTTGATGCAAACACGTTGCTTCGTTCACATACAATCTGTAAAAATAAAAGATTACACTTGGTTAAAGGGCACCTGAAATGGTGTTTTTATCAATGAAATCTGTACTATGGAACTGGTCCATTAATTTACAATCATAAAAACCGTACTTGGAAGTTGTTTAGGGGGTTAAGATCATGATTTTTATGCTAATGAAAATTTACATATGCATGAGCAAAGTGGTGATGTCACATTAGGAAAACACAGGAAAATCTCATTCAACTGTGCACAAAAGTTTGCACAATTTTCTCCAACTTGCTGAAACTGTTGTAACCCGTGACGGTTTATGTTTGTTTTACACGTTGCCTGTTGCAAACCATGAAAAAACTAAGGCTGGAAACTGCAGCATTTTTCCCACAGTTCCAGTTTGAAGTCTTATGTTTTTCTTTGCTTTTCTGCTGGGTGTTCCTAAAGTGACATGCCCCAAACAGCGCCCACTTTCTGTAAGTTTATGTTAAGACATTTTCAAAATGAACAGTAGCATTGTCTTTCTACACAAGTAATCCTTCATTTCAGGGCCCTTTAAACTGACAGATTACGTTTAAAAACAAGAACAGCATGACATAACTATAAAAGAATGTTGATAAACTGCCTTCAGCCACGTGGATGTACAGAAAAGCTTAAAAATCCATCCATGGTTTTTGTGTTGAATGAATAATACAAAAAAAAGTGTATACAGACAATTGTTTTGTAAGAAGCACCTTCCATTGGCAATTTCGCACACAAAGGTACAATTTTACACGGGAAAAAAAAATCATGTGGTGTTTGTTACCATTGCTATCAACAATTTTAGTCATGTTTTTCTTGTCAACTCGTGCAGTAAAATTTGGCTCACTGCAAATGATGTATTGGGGCTTTAAAGATTTACCATTTGTGCCCAGACATTATTAAATATAAGATTTAGTACCAAATTTTTGCAGTTTACAAATTGCGATAAAATGGCATTAAAAACTCCTATCCAGTGTGTATTTATTTCCTGGAGTCAAAATAATTGCTTCAGAACTGAAACCATCGAATATGGCATGTGAGAAAGAACACACTGTCTTATTTGGGATTTGAACCCAAGACCTCTGACACATCGGGAAAAAGTTGTATCAGCTGAGCTCTGAGACCTGGAAGTATTATTACCCCTTCATCATTGCACCTTTTACTGTTGACAGACCCAGATTTTTGTGTTATGCTTAATGTGAAACTTTGCTTAAACATAATGTTTTATGAAATTGGGCGTAGTCCTCATTGGAAATCTGGCACTCTGTTAGCAGAGCTAGCTACGAGGTAGTGTTTCAATAGACCGATCCAGTAAGATCCGCCCATTTAGAAATTGCCTAGCAACATGCCACACATGTGAGGCACGTGTGCAGTAGAGTCGCGTGGCCACGACGTGCGTCAGCGTCCGCGCCCTGGTCAGCACGTATTGAAACACGCACACGCACACAGAAACTGCACGCTCGAAAGCAAAATGTGGACTTAAGTATCCGGTCGTGTGCGTGCACGTACAACATGACTGCAATACGCGTAACGCACGCGATCGAACATAAACATCTCGACACACATCTAGAACGCAGTGAATGCACAACATAGCAAAACGACAAGCTAATTTTGGTGAGTTTTTCCCGTTTACACAAAAACACATTTATGAAGGGAGTAGGTTAGGATGGTCTTATACAATCTGTTTTAAACTGGCTACGGTCCTCTGGGCTAATAAAAATGATGTTTATGGTGTTTTTGCGTCACTCGTGCTGCATTTCGCCGTAGCTCTGTGCACAAAATGTTAAGGACTTAGGTAACCAAAACGGAGATCCACTTTTTGGTTACCTCAACCTGAGGCTGTGATTGGTCAATTCCAAAATGGGCGGAGCTTACTGGATCGGTCTATTAGAGGAACTCAGTGTTCTAATGACTCGGACTTGAGATTTTTACCGACTTGGCTTGACTTGAGACTCGAACCTCAAATGACTTGACTTGGACTCGAGTCGCTGACACAAATGACTTGACTTGACTAGAGTATGCCAAAAATGAAATTGAAATTTATTATGCATTTTGTTGTCATTTTGAGGACCGAATTGTATTTCAGCACTGCAGTAACCTAAGACTAAGCTTTGTTTTAAACATGGAGCATTCTTGGCCAGAACAACAAAAATGCTCCACATGACTACTTGACTTGACCCGACCTGACCAACATGCCTGACATGACTTGATTTGGCTTCTATGGTGTCAATTTGAGACTCGAAGGCCATTTGACTTGACTTGCGACTCGAAGGTAGTTTGACTTGACTTGACTTGACTTGACTTGACTTGACTTGACTTGACTTGACTCGAGCAGGGGGAGACTTGTTACACACATGTACATGGAGGAACTTTCAATTTACCACAACGCATTCCTTGCTACTGCCTGGCAAACAGCTCTTGACAAGCTTAGTGACTGCATGGGCGCGAGACGGCGTGTTGTGTCTGCTAGCCTTGAGCGGCAGTGCAGCTACGGTGGCACTGTTGACCCATAGTGGCACTGAATCAGTCGCGGAGGGATGCAGGCTCTCCACTGCAGCCTGGAATGTCTAGTTTGAAAAACAAATGGGGAAAAAAAAATTATTCCCCGACCATCGTATTTGACCTACGACTGTACGAGAGTAGCTAAATTTTATCATTTCCAGAAAAAACATTCCTGGAACAACAGCATTATATAAAGTAATTAAACCACCCTGCAGACATTTCAGCTACATAGACCTCATCGCAATTACCGCTTGGGTGAGTTTGCACAATTTTAAGCAGAACTGTATAGTGGGATGGTTGTCAAAATTAAACATTGAAAAACTTACCATGGAAGTCCCTGGAATCTCCAGAATGTAGTATCATGGTCCATTTTCTAAACAGGAAAAAAACTAGTCCAACATAATTTTTCTTTACATTTTCCCAGCAAACTGGAGCGAACAGCGAGATTTTACAGATGAACGAACATGGCAAATTACGGTCGAGATAGCCCGCCCTCTTGTGGTCACCTCATTATATGACGTCACTGCAGTACAATGAGGTGACCACAAGAGGGCGAAATGTCTCGACCGTGATTTGCCACGTTCGTTCATCTGTAAAATCTCGCTGTTCGCTCCAGTTTGCTGGGAAAATGTAAAGAAAAATTACGTTGGACTAGTTTTTTTCCCTGTTTAGAAGAATCATCGGGGAAAATGGACCACGGTACAACATTCTGGAGATTCCAGGGACTTCCATGGTAAGTTTTTCAATGTTTTAGTTTAATTTTGACTGTAAGGTGAAATTTCAGTTTAGAGAAATGGTCAACAATATTAATGTTATCCGCTAAAAGTGATTCATAGAGTCCCAATGTAAACATCAGAAAATCACTTCGAAAAATCACGGAAAAAATATTGCATATGATTGCACGCAAAGCGGCCGGCCAGAAACCAAAGGGATCATCACGTGCACGCCCTCTTTCTTCGCGCGCTTCACACACACTGCTCGCCTGGCAGCAGTTTCACACACTTTTGTATGGGAGGCGGGCGTGACAAAAACACAGAATTTTCATGGAAATGCAACATTTGCGATGGAAATGTCAGTGGAAAAGGTATTTCAAAATCATCCAAGCTATCGATTCCAATTATTATTTTCCTTAAATTCCAGTTGTGACATAAACTAAAAAAATACCCAAATATTTTTACCCCGCCATTTTTCCATGGGTTTCGAGATTTTTATACAATATCATTTGTCATATTTTTCTGAAATTTGGCACTCTAGGCCACAACATTTAACAAACAACATATGAAAAATATAATTGTTTCTTTTGAGTGGAAAGATGTTTTTGAAGCCTAACGTTAGTCTCCAACATGTGTCCAAGGCAGTACCCGGATACGGAGTCGAGTTGTCTCAACATGGTCATGCATGTCAAGTCATGGACCATGCATGGAGGAAGGAAACAACAAATTGGCAACATTGACAACACAAAAACCCTACCTCTGCATTCACTCTCGGCTCTAACTTTGATCGGACAGCATCAAAGACGATCGATTTAAGGTGTGCTATCTGACCAAGTATCAAAACTGGCCGAGAACTTGGGTCAGAAACGCTGCAGCCGGAAGAAAATTGAAGCAAAACGCTCGCCATTTTGACCTACAGCGCCCTCAAGAGTACGAAATGGCCTGCATGCACCGTAAAGTGGTGTTTTGCGTTAAAGGCATAATCTCGTCATGCATAGCAATAATAGCAATGCGCGCGCTAAATTCTCCAAATTACACCTGGGCTGCGTTCCAAACAGGTGTAATTTGGAGAATTGACTTAATTCATTTTATGCACTGGACGTCAGTCCTGATGTGTATCTTGCTAATTTGCATTAAAGGCACATGCTCGTCAGCAATGCGAGCATGCCAAATTCGTGCCACGAAATACGCAGCTCCATAGCAAAGGCATGGAGCTGCGTATTTCGTGGCACGAATTTGGCGCGCGCGCATTGCTGACGAGCCTTGCCTTTAATGAAAACTCAATCGGAAATTTTCGAAGTAAATGTAAGTGCCGTACCTACATGAACGAGTCCACAACACCGGAGGCGATGTGATTGGTCGGTGGGAACGTAGGTGACTTGCATCACACGCGCGTGTGCAAAACCGGTACCTAGCGCTCATTGGCTCAGTTGACAGTTTGTTTTCGATATGTTTTCAAAAGTTTTACGTGTAGAGTATGGGGCGTGTGTAATATGTTGTTGTGACGTTGCACATTCGGGTCAACAGTACTGCTTTAATGTAGCATGCAGTTGCCAGTTCGGAAAAGACCTTATGGCAAAACAGAAGGCATTTGTTGTTGTATATTTTTATGGCATCTTCGGCAACTAGGCCCTTTATGCCATCAACTATACGGTTTTAGCTTTAACTATACTATATTATCAACTTGAGATGACGAAGAAGGAGTTGCAGTTTTAGAAGTGGGAGGAAAACCCCCAGAGAAATGCCCCAGGGGAAAACCCACGCGGTCAAGTAGGGACTGCAAACCCAAATCCACATACACGCCCCGGATTCGAACCCGGGACGCCAGAGGTGAAAGGCGAGGAAAGAACCCGTACGCCAACCCGACCGCCCCAAACAGAAGGCATAACATTTGCACAGCCTTTTATACTCCGCTCAAGACGCCCAATTGTCTCACATTTTAATTACCAAACAATATAACCCCAAAGCCATAAGGCCTTGCCAAAAAGGCTAACGGAATCGTTGTATTGGACAGTTGGAATCCCTTTCTATCTTCCATTTGAGTGATTTTCGGTCAAATTCTGTGTAAGGTCTTTGTTCATTGGTCAACGTTACATATGCACACATATTACATTTTACTGAATGCCAAAGTTAGGACAACGTGTACTAGGGAACACGTCCACCCCCACCCCGATCATAACATCAAGTTCATAATTCATCTCCGTGTAGTTTCCACCGAAGTTTTTCAATTGTCATACATTCGATCGCATGTTGCAAATATTGACGATGTTTCGACGGACCCGTACGAAGTCTGTGACACAAAAAAACGTTGATCAAAGGAAAAACCAAAAGCAAAAATACACACATAACATGTAACTAATTACATGAAACTGCAACAACGACCAAATCAAAAATATTAACGAAATTTCAAAAACGCTTGCATTAAACCGAGACACAAAATATTCCCCGATTATATTTCATCACTATCACGATTTATCGTGACTGAAAATGCAAACTGTTACACCTAACCTAATTTCTGTAGTTACCGTTACAAGATAATTTTGACAAACTCTCCACGTCTCATGTCCGACAGATGACTTGTCACACTTCATAAACTAACGCGTTGATCAGGTATTCTTAAGGTCTTGCCTGTGCTTGAATATTTCCTTTCAAACGTCAATTAGTGTCCCGTTCTGACAGATGTCGAGTTAATGCATAAAGCACATACCATGCAGCAACTTGAAAGCCACACACCCAACATCTCACCCAATGCTGTAGATTTCCCTTGAGAAACCTACCTGTCGAAGGAAAATGTTTTAAATGTTTTGTCTGGATCATAACGCAAATCACTCGCGCAACACATAAACAACACAACAGTAATCGACTGTGGGAAATGTATATAATTGACACATGTTTAATTTTGGCAACCTCCTTAAGTGTCTTTACCTGACGGCCAAGTTATCAGAGTTGTCACACTTCATAGGTATTCTTCAAAGCTTTAAATCCAGGCTCCAAACTCCAAGTGGTCCTTCTCTCACATGCACGTTGGGTTAACGCATATCACTGATGCAGCAACTTGAAAACTATAGTCACGCAAGTCAGAAGGGTTTACAGTGGATCCTTTATAACATGCACATTATGGAAGAGCCTTGAATTTTGGGTAGTTCCCTTTTGAAATCGATATATTAATTGGCTGTTCCGATTCGGGTCGGAACAGCCTTTGTTTTCGTTACGATTTTTTTTTTTTTTTTTTATTCTTTTCCTTCTTCCACTTTTTTCAGACGCTATTTCGGACACTTGCACATTGATGATTGACTTCAAACTTTACATGGACATTGGTCACTATGTGAATTAGTGCACAGTACTAATGACGTAATGATGACGTCATCACGTGTCAGATTAAAGGCGCATGAAGTTTAATATATTAAATATTCAAAAATCAATAAAAAATCAACCGTTTGACCTACGATCTTGATTCCTTCGCCATATACGATGACTAACCAAAGTCTTTAAGATGCGCACACGCCTTGACCTTTGACCTCGTTTCCTATTGGTCAAACAGATTTTGCCTTGTCATTTGAAAGTGGTACAAGATATTTGGACGGGGTCAATTGTGTTACACTTCGACTAGGGTGGGGTATCCAAAAAATATGGTGGCGACCTTTGACCTTGCTCAATGTGTTAGATTAAAGGGGTATTTGATAAAATTAAATGTTCAAAAATCAATAACAAATCAACCGTTTGAGCTATGATCTTCATTCCTGCGCCATATACGACCACTAATAAATGTCTTTAAATGATGACGTCAGGACGACGTCATCACATGTCAGATTAAAGGGGCATGAAAACAGATAAATGAAATATAAAAAATCAATAAAAAATCAACCGTTTGAGCCACGATCTTGATTCCTGCGCCAAATATGATCACTAACAAAGGTCTTTCACTAATGTCGTCATAATGACGTCATCACGTGTCAGATTAAAGGGGCATCAAATAAAATAAATGGGATATAAAAAATCCGTAAGAAATCAACCATTTTAGCTACTATCTTGATTCCTGCGCCATATACAATAACTAACAAAGGTCTTTAACTGATTACGTTATGATGACGTCATCACGTGTCAGATTAAAGGGGCATGATGTTTAATAAATTAGACATTAAAAAATCAATACAAAATCAACCGTTTGACCTACGATCTTGATTCCTTCGCCATATACGAGGACTAACAAAGGTCTTTAAAATGTGCACACGCCTTGACCCTTGACCTCGTTTCCTATTGGTCAAACAGATCTTGCCTTGCCATTTGAAAGTGGTGCAAGATATTTGGACGAGGTCAGTTGTGTTACACTTCAACTAGGGTGGGGTATCTAAAAAATAGGTTGGTGACCTTTGACCTTGCTCACTTCCGGTCGAAACGGGAAGTGGCCTTTAGTGTGAAAATGGTAGAGGGTATAAATACGGGGTCAAGGGTGTTATTGTCAAAGGGCCTCAAGCTTTCCAAAATGTGAGTGATGACGTCATCGTATAAAATAGCGCTCTCTTGGGACAAGATGATTAAATAGTTAAATATAACAACATAGGTGATAATAGGTCGTCTCGAACACCACACATGTTCATAAAAAGGAAGGGAACAGCCATGTGTTCGTTGTCAAGAACGAACACAGGTCTAGTTTTTTTTCTTTTCCTTCTTCCACTTTTTTCGCACGCTATTTCGGGCACTTGCACATTCATGATTGACTTCAAACTTCACATGGACATTGGTCACTATGTTAAGTTGTGCACAGTACTAATGACGTCATGATGACGTCATCACGTGTCAGATTAAAGGGGCATGAAGTTTAATCAATTAAATATTCAAAAATCATTAAAAAATCAACCGTTTGACCTACGATCTTGATTCCTTCGCCATATACGATGACTAACAAGGGTCTTTGAGATGCGCACACCCCTTGACCTTTGACCTCGTTTCCTATTGGTCTAACAGATTTTGCCTTGCCATTTGAAAGTGGTGCAAGATATTTGGACAAAGTCACTTGTGTTACACTTCGACTAGGGTGGGGTATCTAAAAAATATTTTTGTGACCTTTGACCTTGCTCACTTCCGGTCGAAACCGGAAGTGGCCCTTAGTTTGAAAGTGAAAGGAGGTATTGAGATGGGGTCAATGGTGTTATTACCAGAGGCCCTTAAGCTTTCCAAAAATATAAGTGATGACGTCATCGTACGAAATAGCGCCCTCTACCGACAAGATGATTACGTAATTAAATATTCAAAAATCAATAAAAAATCAACTGTTTGACCTACGATCTTGATTCCTGTGGCATATACGATCACTAACAAATGTCTTTAAGATGCGCACAGGGCTTGACCTTTGACCTCGTTTCCTATTGGTCTAACAGATTTTGCCTTGCCATTTGAAAGTGGTACAAGATATCTGGATGTGGTCAACTGTATTACACTTGGACCTAGGGTGGTGTATCCAAAAAATATGGCCGTGACCTTTGACCTTGCTCACTTCCGGTCGAAACCGGAAGTGGCCCTTAGTTTGAAAGTGAAAGGAGGTATTGAGATAGGGTCAATGGTGTTATTACCAGAGGCCCTTAAGCTTTCCAAAAATATAAGTGATGACGTCATCGTAGGAAATAGCGCCCTCTAGCGACAAGATGATTACGTAATTAAATATTCAAAAATCAATAAAAAATCTACCGTTTGACCTACAAATTTGATTCCTTCTGCATATACGATCACTAACAAATGTCTTTAAGATGCGCACATGGCTTGACCTTTGACCTCGTTTCCTATTGGTCAAACAGATTTTGCCTTGCCATTTGAAAGGGGTACAATATATCACGATGGGGTCAACTGTGTTACACTTCGACTAGGGTGGGGTATCCAAACATATAGCAACACCTTTGACCTTCCCTACATGTCAGATTAAAGTGGCATGTAATAATATTCAATATTTAAAAATCGATAAAAACTCAACCGTTTGACATACGATCGTGATTTCTTCATATACAATCACTAACAAAGGTCATCCCGAACACCACATATGTTTATAAAAAGGAGGGGAACAGCCATGTGTTCGTTTTCAACGAACACATTTCTAGTTTATTTTTATTTTTTTTCTTTTCCTTCTTCCACTTTTTTCAGACGCTATTTCGGGCACTTGCACATTGATGATTGACTTCAAACTGCACATGGACATTGGTCACTATGTGAAGTTGTGCACAGTACTAATGACGTCATGATGACGTCATCACGTGTCAGATTAAAGGGGTATGAAGTTTAATAAATTAAATATTTAAAAATCAATAAAAAATCAACCGTTTGACCTACGATCTTGATTCCTTCGGCATATACGATGACTAACAAAGGTCTTTGAGATGCGCACACCCCTTGACCTTTGACCTCGTTTCCTATTGGTCAAACAGATTTTGCCTTTCCATTTGAAAGTGGTGCAAGATATTTGGACAAAGTCACTTGTGTTACACTTCGACTAGGGTGGGGTATCTAAAAAATATTTTTGTGACCTTTGACCTTGCTCACTTCCGGTCGAAACCGGAAGTGGCCCTTAGTTTGAAAGTGGTAGGAGGTATTGAGATGGGGTCAATGGTGTTATTATCAGAGGCCCTTAAGCTTTCCAAAAATATAAGTAATGACGTCATCGTACGAAATAGCGCCCTCTAGCGACAAGATGATTACGTAATTAAATATTCAAAAATCAATATAAAATCTACCGTTTGACCTACGAATTTGATTCCTTCTGCATATACGATCATTAACAAATGTCTTTAAGATGCGCACATGGCTTGACCTTTGACCTCGTTTCCTATTGGTCAAACAGATTTTGCCTTGCCATTTGAAAGGGGTACAATATACCACGATGGGGTCAACTGTGTTACACTTCGACTAGGGTGGGGTATCCAAACATATAGCAACACCTTTGACTTTCCCTACATGTCAGATTAAAGGGGCATGTAATAATATTCAATATTTAAAAATAGATAAAAACTCAACCGTTTGACCTACGATCGTGATTTATTCATATACGATCACTAACAAAGGTCATCCCGAACACCATATATGTTTATAAAAAGGAGGGGAACAGCCATGTGTTCGTTTTCAACGAACACATTTCTAGTTTTTGGCTTTTTCGTTTAGGACGAAAAAGCCTTTGTTTTCGTTTTGATTTTTTTTTTTTTTTTTCCGTTTATTTCTTCTTCTTCTTCTGATTTTTTTCCCATAGACAAAGCGCATGGTCGTTGTCGGCGCTTTTTCAGGTTGTTCCCAAACATTGATCTTAACCAAACTTGGTAACATCAAAGACATAGTATAAGAGGTCTGCACCCAAGAATGGCTTCATTGTGACGTCATCAGTTACGTCATTATAACACTTTAAAAATGCCTAAAAAGCGGAAAATTGCCGAAATATGTACTTTTTAAAATGGTTCCCTTGCCCAAACCACATGACCCAGGGTTTTCATATTTGGCAAACATTTAGATCAGATCATGAGCTTCAATGTTCTTAGTGTAGGCATTTTCATCTGACCCTTCCTTCCTGGGTCAATCGAAGGTCAAAGTTCAGCCAATTCAAAAATCACATTGTTTGTATTTGTTTGTACTTATGAAGCAATATTAGCTATTCAACCATGCTTGATTTTCATAAAACTAGGTACAGGCATGGGCCCCATCACAAACGTCCACCACTATGTAGAACGTCACCATGACGTCAATGATTACGTAATTATAATAATTTTAAAATGGCACAAAAGTGGATTTTTATCATGAAAATTACCAAAATATGCATTTCGTAAAACGCTTCCCTGTATGAACCCACATGACCCAGGGTCTTCATATTTTGCATACATATATATCAGATCATGGGCTACAATGTTCCTTGTGTAGGCATTTTCATCTGACCCTTCCTTCCTGGGTCAATCGAAGGTCAAAGTTCAGCCATTTCAAAATTCACATTTGTTGTGTTTTTGTGTACTTATGAAGCAATTTTAGCTATTAAAGTACGCTTGATTTTCATAAAACTAGGTGCAGGCATGGGCCCCATCACAAACTTCCACCACCATGTAGAACATCACCATGACGTCAATGATTACGTAATTATAATTATTTAAAAATGGCAAAAAAGTGGATTTTCGCCATAAAAATTAGCCAAAAATGCATTTCGTAAAATGTTTCCCTCTATAAAACCACATGACCCAGGGTCTTCATAAATAGCAGACATTTTAGATCAGATCCTGCGCTACAATTTGCTTTGTGAACTCATTTTCATCTGACCCTTCCTTCCTGGGTCAATTGAAGGCCAAAGTTCAGCCAAGTCAACATTTCCGTATATACAGGGTGGATTTTAAAAAACGAAACCGAGATATTATTGCTAATTGTAACTAAAGTAGGGCGCGTATGAATGAACGGGAGATATCATCTGTTAGGGTTGAATCTCCTCTTCTTTAAAATGACACCATGATCATGTCATTATGTTTTCGGTTGACTGAGCAGTGACCAGTGTTATGCCAGGGGCCTAGCTAGTTTTAGATTTGACCGTTCCCAATGCGAGCAAACGTCGTACAAATAAATCTTTACCGTAGCTGTCTATTCCGTGTGCCCTGTGTGACACGGCGTCGACCGAGACGATGACACGGTAACTTTTAACTGTGTCTACCACGGACGTGTAATTCTACAGAAGATGGTTTAACAAAAGGACATGTGAGTAGGATACAATATTTTATGTTATTTCAGTCTTATTTAAGACAGTCCACTCTACAAGAAAGTAATTGTATGTTATTGAGAGAATGTCGTAGTTTTGCCGTGAAGCATTCATTCCAATGTTTGTTTTCTTCCTTTTAGGTTTAGTAAGGTGCAAAGCTTAATATAGGCCTGATATCATCACGTCATTGTCAGGATTTTATTGAACCATCTTCAACAAATATAATTAAGAAAATGTTCCTTCTTGGCCAAATTCTTTTCAATCTTAACAAATTATGTGCTCTGATTTCTGCCTTTGATGACTAATATATGTAGGCCTATATCAGTTTTTCGAGTAAACATCGGATTTCCATCCCAAATGTGAACAAAACAAACTAAAAATTAACAATATTTGTTCGCTGACTACATCGTGAGACAGCAGATGAAAATTACCAAAATATGCACTTTTAAAATGTTTCCCTCTATAAAACCACATAATCCAAGGTCTTCATATTTAGCAGACATTATATATCAGATCATGGGCTACAATTTGCTTGGTGGAGTCATTTTCATATGATTCCTCCGTCCTGGGTCAATTAAAGGCCAAAGTTCAGCCAAGTCAAAATTTGCGTAAAACAATGCATAAGCCACCAAATGTCGACTTCTGTAAGTGACCGGCAGAGGGCGTCATTCATAAATTACGGTGATGCACAGACCTATAAACCTATAGACCAACGATCGTGCATTGAAAATCGTGACTTGGAAAAGTATGGGCAAATGACGACACAATGGGCTGCATGAGCTAATAGATTGGTTCCCGATCCCTATAGATTGGTTCGCTTATTGCGAAAATATAGGGATCGGTAAAGGGCAGCCATGACGGGCAGAATTCTGCCCGTCACGTGATTATTATTATTTTTATTTTTTTAGTAAGTGCGCAGGTTTTTGCATTGACATTTGTAACTTGGCTGTGCGTGTCGAACATATCCAATTATGTAAATAAAGTACATTGCCTAAAGCAAAGGGCTTAACCAATTTTTAAATATAAAAAAAAAAAAATGCGCACGCGCAAAGACGACCAAATACAGAACAAGGAGAAGCGCCCTTTACCTGTCCTTATATTCTCCTGTTTGGAATATGTGGACGGGAACCAGTCTACATGAGCTAACAGCGCGGGTTTAAAGCGCTCACGGCTATTCCAAAACGCGCGTACGCCGTGTGTATTGTACGCGTTCCTATGAAGTATGGGCGATGGACGCACGACGCTCGCAAAGCGGACTGACAGCGCGCACGAGTATTAATTGTCATGCTTCCAAACTACTTCTAAAAAAAATAATAAAAATTCATAAACAATTAATATATTACACATGCCATTTTAATATACATGTAGGCCTAGCATCTAAAAGCAAATTCAAACCTTGTCTGCATCACCCAGCTGAGCTCCATATTGTACTTTTAATCTGCTGTTGTAATCCCGTAACTATATAGCCATTCATTATCGCTTTACGGTTACCGTAACTATAGCCACTGCGTAGTAGTTCTGAATCCGTTGCATCACCAAATACACACGCAGCGGCACGCATAGTGCACGCGACGTCAACTCAAATTCTCGAAACAATGACGAATCATACCCGACGATTAACGATAACGTCCGGACGTGCATTCGGGTAACTTCGGGAACATTTGCAAAAAGGAGCAATAGAGCCTTTGCACGGCGGCCATGACAGGGGACAGTCACATTGTCACTGTGTGACAAGCATGAGTAGGTGTTTTGTGGTTCCATTGTCACATCATTTAAATAAGAAAACCTGCCCCCTGTCATGGCCGCCGGTGCAGAAGCAATATTCCTCCTGTTTCAATGTGGCGGGCAAACGTGTACATCTTACGCGTGTGGTCTAGTCGATATGAGGCGGGACTCCCAATCAGAGGTTGGAGGTTCGAACCCCACTTCGACCAACGTGTCTGTGTCCCTGGGCAAGGCACTTAATCCCAGTTGCCTCGTAAACCCAAGCGATATATGGGAAGCTGTTAAGGGGAATGCCACAATCTAACTGCTGATAGTGTTGTGCGCCTGACCAGCAGCCACCTAGTTGAAGCGAAATGGTTCTGGTGATTCCCTGATGGCAGCGGTAATAATGGTAACAGCGCCTTGAGCACCCTGCTGGGTGGATATGTGCGCTATATAAATCTCATCACTATTATTCAGATGCCAACATGCTTTGACCTTTGACTGTTTGACCTATTGGTCAAACAGACTCTGCTTGTAGTTTGAACGTGTTCAGAGCTAGTCTACTGTGTTATGGTTCAACTAGGGTACGGTATTCAAAACTATGGTGTTGACCTTTGACCTTGCTCTACCGGAAGTGCATTTAAATAAACCTATTTTGTAAAAGTGGTCAACGATGCCGAGATCGGGTTGGCAGTGTTAGTGTCTAAGGTAAATGCTTTCCAAAAAATGCGCCCTCTAGCGGCGAAATTAACAAATCTTAAAATTACCCTTTCATAGCAATGTTTGCGCAAATTAGCCCATAGTGGTGCTTATAGAGTACGTCGACCACCAAACATGTCTGTAGTTAAAACATTGATTACGTCATCAGTCCTTTAAAGGTAACGCATTAAAGGTTAATATTTTAGGTTAAATAGTTGATATTTTAACAACATCTAATTTTACAAGGTAAGCATGCTCATTTTTCCAGTAAAAAAATGTGAAAAAGCCCTACGCCCTGTTCATAGAACAGACGTAGCTCTAGTTTATTCTTTTACTTCTTCCACTTTTTTCAGACGCTATTTCGGACACTTGCACATTGATGATTGACTTCAAACTTCACATGGACATTGGTGACTATGTGAAGTTGTGCACAGTACTAATGACGTCATGATGACGTCATCACGTGTCAGATTAAAGGGGCATGAAGTTTAATAAATTAAATATTCAAAAATCAATAAAAAATCAACCGTTTGACCTACGATCTTGATTCCTTCGGCATATACGATGACTAACAAAGGTCTTTGAGATGCGCACACCCCTTGACCTTTGACCTCGTTTCCTATTGGTCTAACAGATTTTGCCTTGCCATTTGAAAGTGGTGCAAGATATTTGGACAAAGTCACTTGTGTTACACTTCGACTAGGGTGGGGTATCTAAAAAATATTTTTGTGACCTTTGACCTTGCTCACTTCCGGTCGAAACCGGAAGTGGCCCTTAGTTTGAAAGTGAAAGGAGGTATTGAGATGGGGTCAATGGTGTTATTACCAGAGGCCCTTAAGCTTTCCAAAAATATAAGTGATGACGTCATCGTACGAAATAGCGCCCTCTACCGACAAGATGATTACGTAATTAAATATTCAAAAATCAATAAAAAATCAACTGTTTGACCTACGATCTTGATTCCTGTGGCATATACGATCACTAACAAATGTCTTTAAGATGCGCACAGGGCTTGACCTTTGACCTCGTTTCCTATTGGTCTAACAGATTTTGCCTTGCCATTTGAAAGTGGTACAAGATATCTGGATGTGGTCAACTGTATTACACTTGGACCTAGGGTGGTGTATCCAAAAAATATGGCCGTGACCTTTGACCTTGCTCACTTCCGGTCGAAACCGGAAGTGGCCCTTAGTTTGAAAGTGAAAGGAGGTATTGAGATAGGGTCAATGGTGTTATTACCAGAGGCCCTTAAGCTTTCCAAAAATATAAGTGATGACGTCATCGTAGGAAATAGCGCCCTCTAGCGACAAGATGATTACGTAATTAAATATTCAAAAATCAATAAAAAATCTACCGTTTGACCTACAAATTTGATTCCTTCTGCATATACGATCACTAACAAATGTCTTTAAGATGCGCACATGGCTTGACCTTTGACCTCGTTTCCTATTGGTCAAACAGATTTTGCCTTGCCATTTGAAAGGGGTACAATATATCACGATGGGGTCAACTGTGTTACACTTCGACTAGGGTGGGGTATCCAAACATATAGCAACACCTTTGACCTTCCCTACATGTCAGATTAAAGTGGCATGTAATAATATTCAATATTTAAAAATCGATAAAAACTCAACCGTTTGACATACGATCGTGATTTCTTCATATACAATCACTAACAAAGGTCATCCCGAACACCACATATGTTTATAAAAAGGAGGGGAACAGCCATGTGTTCGTTTTCAACGAACACATTTCTAGTTGATTCTAAAATTTAAAAAAGTCACATCACAAACATTGGGTTTTGAGGAAAAGCACAATATTTTCCGTTGACTGTTTTTCCAATCAATATGTCTGTGTTCAGGGTCAATTCACCGCGAACAATAAACAAATGAAATAAAAATCCTCTCGGTATCCCAACCTATTAATTTTTGTTTAATTCAAATTTATTTTCCCGAGGTTAAATCAAGACTATGCACAAGGAGCTATACAAACGAATTATTAAGACGTATTCAATACCTATTAACGCGTTAGAACGTTTCAATCCGGCCTCTTTAATAATAATTTCGGCATTTAGGCTATATAGCACTCTTACACGAGGTATCACAGTGCTTTATATCTATTATATTCTGCCTAAACGTCGGGTGGCGCCATTGGCTTTACATCCCTTCCAAAGGATGGAGCGAGTGTGGTCGAGTGCCTTGGTCAATAGCAAGGTACAGGTACTATGCGGCCGAGTTTTGAACCCGCAGCACAAAGTTTTCACCCAAAATGTCGGGCGAAGAGATCAACGGCGTGTCCCAAACCACTCGGCCATGGTACCCCATTCAGTTCTGTAGAATGCGAACAGCCGATTGGAAGGGTGCCAGCTACGTATGCATTCCAAATATATCTCGTTGTGAAGACGAGGCTTGGGATACATAAAATAGTGGGGCACCTTTTCAATCAGCAGTTTGTACTTCATGTGGCTGATTCAGAGGACACGATTCAGCAGTTTTCTTCCTCCATACTTCCGTCAGAAAATTCATTTCTTTTCTATTTATACCTCATGTGAGACAAGAAAAGGACAAAAACAAGTCAAATGTTTCCAATGGTGAACAGTGGCTAGGTCGTTGTGTGAACCTTGCTGTTCGATTTATTTTAAACTCCGCTAATCAGCTTGATTAGGATCAAATTACATGCACAAATGTAATATCCTTCAAATGTGGTTGAAAACAATAATTATACACGTCTGGTGTAAGCCGTGTTAAAGGCCTAGCGATTTAGAGGCTATCAAACTAGCATCTGAACCAAGTTGGATGTATGAATTGCGAGCTGTAAACAATAAAAAAGTTCACAGTATCTAGGTCTCGACAATAAAGTGTCTCGGAACTGAACTGAATTCGGGTCGAGTGTCGGACCAGCAATGTGTGCTGGCGCTCGGTGGCCACGAAAAACCCCCAGCCATTGGAGGAAACGTGGGTGCATCCAGGGCACTCGACAGGGGTGCACTCCCCCGGTCCGAATTCCGAATGAAGTGGGAAAATGGGGTGGGCGGGATTGTACGGCAAAGTTGACACGGTTGACCGAGAGTGAGCTACTGAAGCAAACGTGGCGTTTATATAGCCAGTTGTTATGTAATTCTATTGTGTTCAGTGTGAATACACTGGCACCTGTCGTTCTAAAACGAAAAGAAATTCCACTTTCTTCCTCCATACTTCCGTCAGAAAATTCATTTCTTTTCTATTTATACCTCATGTGAGACAAGAAAAGGACAAAAACAAGTCAAATGTTTCCAATGGTGAACAGTGGCTAGGTCGTTGTGTGAACCTTGCTGTAGTCTATAGAAAGTCGCAAAAGAAAGGGCAAAGGGGAAACAAAAAACAACAAGGTAAAAAGGTATTAAATAACAAATTACGATTGCCAGTTCCGGTGTGGAAAGATCATCAATTAAGCATTGTGAGATTAAACTTTGAACGATGTGCTCGATGCTAAATATTGGAGGACAAAAAATCCGCTATCCCTCAAATCGAATTCGATACCAAACGATCGAATAAAATGTGTTAAAAACTCAGTGCCATACGACTGGGTATACGCAAATGTCTATGCCGCCTCAAATAGACGTTTATTGGCCTTCGGTGCACGCGGAACGCGGAAAAAACAACAAAAGTAAAAAGGTATTAAGTAACAAATTACGATTGCCAGTTCCGGTGTGGAAAGATCAACAATAAAGCGTTGTGAGATTAAACTTTGAACGATGTGCTCGATGCCAAATATTGGACGGACAAAAAATCCGCTGTCCCTCAAATCGAATTCGATACCAAACGATCGAATAAAATGTGTTATAATCTCAGTACCATACGACTGGGTGGACGCAAATGTCTATGCCGCCTCAATTAGACGTTTCTGCGATGTACTCTTTCACAACTCCCCAGCCGAGATCAGAACGGTCAGCAAGTCGTATGAGCTTTTGACGTTCCTTGATGGACTTCACGGCGGCGTTCCAGTCGGTCTTGGCCGAGTCGATGTCAAGGCTGTCAATGTTCTGAATGGCCGACTCGACAAGCGAAAGAAGCTTCTCGCAGTGCTTGTGCTGCTGTTGATGCCGTCGCGTTTGAACGTCGGAACGTCTGATAAGCGTTGCTTCTTGCAAGCCGATTCGACCTTGAAGTCTAATGACTTAGAAAGGGCCTGGGTAGCGTTCAGTATCTGATCACTGCTGGTACCGGACTCCAAACCGCCGACGCCCGGTTCGAGGGACATGTTCGATGCGGTGCGTGAAGACGTGTGTAGAATCATTGTACGGCAAAGTTGACACGGTTGACCGAGAGTGAGCTACTGAAGCAAACGTGGCGTTTATATAGCCAGTTGTTATGTAATTCTATTGTGTTCAGTGTGAATACACTGGCACCTGTCGTTCTAAAACGAAAAGAAATTCCACTTTCCGTGTGAATATGGTCTGGTTTTTCCCTAGCCCTCAATTCGCAATTTCAAATTGTCATCGGAAAGAGGGTCCCGCAGTTTTCTTTTGTGATAAAATTTGCAAATAAAAATACGTCGGAAACGAGGCTGCCGGTACGGTTTCAATGTGAGATGTGTCAACTGGAGCAAGGTTTTGTACTGTCGAATCAAGAGTCGAGAGAAATAATACAAGACGTAATTTGAGGTGATTTTTAAAAATAAGATTTGTACCATTTATTTGTCAATAATCAAACAATATTTACATGCATGGTATAAACGCTACCTTACGTTACCCTGTATTACCCCTTATTAAACTATGGTAAATCCCATGCGTGACCTTGAATTAGGTTTTTCTACTTGTCTAAAACTAAAGCGATATGACACTACACGATTTTAATCCAACTCCGACCTTCCAATGATAGATTTAAAGGCCCTATGTATCATTTCCAAAATAAAACTTTTCACAGATTTGTAGAATAGGAGTCCTTACATATCTAAGGAAGAATGTTGGTAAACTAGCCTGAAGAAATTTTAGCTATATGCATCAGTGTATCAACTTGTGTACAAGTGAATCACGGGACTTTGTTTTTTTTATTATTATAGAAAACCACCTTCGGTTGTCAGTTTCCAAAATGAAATACCATTTTGGACGGAAATAAATTCATGTGGCGTTTGTTACCATTGCTATCAGCACTTTGAGTAAGGTTTTTCTTGTCAATTCATGAAAAACAAAATTGGGTCATTGCAAATGATACAATGGGCCTTTAAGTGTGGCGCCATAAATACCAGATAATAGACAGCCGAAGTGTGACGTATTGCCATGGTAATTGGCTCTGAACATCATGGCCATCGGGAAAAGTACCATTGCAAAAGCACAGGGACACGGTTCAGTGATTTTTTAGTGTATAGCCATTGCCTAGGCAACTAACAAAAGATGCCGAATTCACTTCGGCAGTCTACTGGGTCTACACATTCACTGGTAATCTGAAACGTCCATTGCTAAAGCAACCAGCTCACTGGTTTTAGTGTAGATTTAGTGACCTTGGCAACTACAAAAGGTAACGTTTTCACTTTTGTACTATTGAACGCGTCACCCTTGTGTTGCCGACAAGGTCACTGGGTCTATACACTAACGCCAGTGAACTGTTTGCCTGTGCTTTAGCAATGGATGTTTTAGATTACCAGCGAATGTTTAGACCCAGTTACCCTAGCAAATAATGTCACACTTTTAATAGTTTTTTACCAGAGCGATTTCATCAGAGCCCTCGTCTGTTTACACTACACAACATTTCTCGATAAATCAACTCTGCGGCTTAAAAATATTTACATGTCCATCATATGTTACCTATTAAGTACATATACAGAGTGTTCTACCAATTTTTTAATTCATATTATAGACCAGTTGCATGATAGATTTGCATAAATCCTAGAGTCCCGTCCTTGCGCTATGGCGCTTGCGTACGAGTGAGTCAGCACCAGATTATCTTACAAAAAGGGCCGTTTCCAGGTGGTGCAAGCTGGTACATGTGGTAACCGGCGCGAAAGTCTGTGCGGTACCTGGAATACCTCGCACATTACTCTATGCATTTTTCAGCTGGACCATCCAAAATTACATGTTAAAACATGTACTCATCGTGAATTTTCGTCAAAATAACGAAATAGAACGTGTTTTTTTACTTGAAATCGATGTCAACATTGAAAGCTGGAACGTTTCCAAACTGCAATGATGCATTCAAGAAAGTGGAGAAACGATTTTGAGTATATGTGACTGGTTTGAAGTTGCTGATGAACATGTTTAATCAACATGGTCCAGCTTAAAAATACATAGAGTAATGTGCGAGGTATTCCAGGTACTGCACGGTTACCATGTACCAGCGTGCACCGCACCTGTAAACAGCCTGATTTGCAAGGTGCTTGACTCACTCGTACGCGAGCGCCATATAGCGCGAAGGCGGGACTTTAGCATTTATGCAAATATAAGGCATGATTCTAGGATTTATGCAAATCTTCACGCAACTGGTCTATTTGCAAAACTACTACATATTTCAGAAAAAAAAGAAAACCGTGGAAAGGTTGGAATGTACTCTGTCTAATGGTTATTGTTATGGGTGACTGAACAACAAGACAGTTGCAAAGGTATTATTGAAATCAGTAATAATGTGACAAATTGGGAAAGTGTTGACAGTGACAATGAATGAAGAAAAAACCTTTCTAATCGCTTCTTTTTGTGCTACATTAAAAGTGCCGTGCCGTGCCGTGCCCTCCACGTGGCCACCATTCATGTAATAATGCGCAGCTGGCATCTTGGTCTCACGTCTCCTACTGCCTGCCTTATCATCCCACGGTCTAGGCAGAGATGATTCGCGATCCTTCCGATCCCTTTCCTTTTGTGGCACATTACCTGACAAATTTAAGGTGCTGTGCCCTCCACGTGACCACCATTCATGTAATAATGCGCAGCTGGCATCTTTGTCTCACGTCTCCTACTGCCTGCCTTATCATCCCACGGTCTAGGCGGAGATGATTCGCGATCCTTCCGATCCCTTCCCTTTTGTGGCACATTACCTGACAAATTTAAGGTGCTGTGCCCTCCACGTGACCACCATTCATGTAATAATGCGCAGCTGGCATCTTTGTCTCACGTCTCCTACTGCCTGCATTATCATCCCAAGGTCTTGGTGGAGATGATTTGCTTTATCCACTTTCCAGGCAACTTGTCACAGTGCTGATTTCAATATCTTTCATAACTGTCTTGTATGATCAGCCATCCGGGGTAATGGACATAATAAACCTAATACATGTACCACTGGATAGCGGACAAAATAACCTTTCCACAGATGTTTATCTTTATCCAAAATATTCAGTATTTTTGCGATAATATTAATTTTAAAATGGGTACAATTTCTTTCAAGGACACCTTGTATTAGGGATTTTAGTGTTTGTACATTCTCATGAAAATCAGTGAGTTTAAAGTGTACATGATTACAAAATACATGTAAGGCCTTTTCAATAATGGTCAAACTGATAACTGCTTTTTCAACAGCAGTTATTCATACATGTAATACGACTTCTAAAAGTAAGATTTTAAGTATCTTATGAAGAATTCTGAGTAAACCAAAACAGCTGATGTACTTACATCGTGGTGGTATGACAATATGCTTAAATTGATAGGTAACATAGCAGAGCATCTATAAGCATAAAGAAATACATTATATTTGCAATTCAGATATAACACAAACTTAACTGAAACTTTACCGGCTTAATCTCAGCTTAATCTATTGCAGCAGCAACTAACACACTCTGTCACAAATGTGTTATGCTGAAATTAACTACATACAAGTGCCAAATTAACCCTCAACCAATTTAAGTGTACAATGATATATTTATCTGGATTTTTCAAAACAAATGTGCACGCCTATGTTGTTCTTTCTTGCCTTACTAATTAAAGGAGTGTATGCAGATCATATTATGCGCACCAAAACCCCCCCCCCCCCCCCCCCTCCCTCCTCCATTTTCCCATGGGTGTTGAGATTTTGATTACATTAGATGTACTTTTTTTTCTCATTACCATTCTGAAATTTTGCGATCTCAGTCCATATATTTCCAAGGATATCATAAAAAAAACACCAATATTTTGTACACTAATGCAGCGATTATTAACCAATCTTTTTGCTTCTACATCCAAATTGGAGATTGCAAATTGCGTTTTCCTCCAATAACTGTATGTTGGGGAGATATTTTATATGATAGTTAGGTTAGAATGAAATCCATTTTCTGGAAAAATCTGAACAAGCCCCTAAAAACTTTGAGTGATTCATTAATATTTTTAAGGAATGACCATCCTACCGGTATGTACTCTAAAATCCCATGTATAAGGCGCACCCCCAACTTTGGAGCTAAAAACAAACAAAATTACAGCCAATATGTACATGTAGCTCACTCCCAGCCCGATTTTGGTGGCAAATACCACAGAAAGTGTGTGTCTGTTCTGATACAGTACTTCTCATTTTGGTAATTAGTCCTGTCCATTTCTGAATTTTATTTACCTTAATCGTGAAAATCACGACATTTAAAGGACTACTCTGATATTTTAAGGCCAAAAATCCATGTACATGTATGCATCGTGTGTGATGCGTAAACATCAGTTGTTCAAAATGCCACACGGATATGTCCATGTGTCCGTACTGCGCTTTGTGCTATCTGTATTGTGTTGTCCGTTTAAGTTTAATACGCTCCAGGGAGCGATTGAAACGGATGACGCACACACTACGCATAGAAACTGTGTGAAATTCACTGAAAAATTCTCTTTCAAACAATTTACAATGTTTTAATAGAATGAGACCGAGTCAAAATATGATTTCATACGACACAAGAAAAGTGGTAGTCTTAACAATGTTATAGTCCAAGTCAATCCAACTTTTAAGACGACTTGAATTTTCTAGCTGGTACTTTACACGTATTGATTGCTTTCCGGTGACGCCACCCCTTCCATCCACCATTTTGGTTGTCATTTTTCATGTGGCTCGAGTGATAACCGGCCAAAAAAGCAATAAAAGCGCATTGGTTGCACTTACCTCTGTTACTTAACCTTGCTTTATGTTAATTAGGGTTTGTTTTTGCCCTCAATAATTTGAACTTATCGCAACGCGCGCGTGAAGCATCTTCGAATAAAAGTACGCTGGTGAGTTTTTTTTCGCGTGCCCATGTGCGTCTAGTGGCTCGCGCGTGACCGTTGACCACCAAACACGGAGAGCAATCAATTGTGCAGGGCTTGCAATACAGAAATACGCACACATGGATTTTCGGCTCAAGAGAGAATTGAACTGACCAACCCCCTTCTGAAGGCAGGGCTGAATTAGGGGGAACTAGTAGTAAACTTGCTGGGCATGATGGCCATAGCCTGGCTGTGACTGGACTACAGGTAGGCCATAACCTGGCTGAGCTTGCACTGCCGGCTGGCCATAGCTGAGCTGCTGACCGGTTGCATCACCTATAACGGTAAAACATAGAGAAATGGATAAAGCCTAGCGTACATCGACCTTGCAACTGGAAGCAACTCAACTGGGGCCAATTTTATAAAGCTGTTTAGCAAAAAGATTTGCTTCATCAAAAAATTGTTTGCTTTATAAAAATTGGTTATCAGTCAAAATTTTATGTGATGTGTTTACAGTTGACTGGTGTTGTGCTATTCTTGCTAAAAACACAAGTTGGCAAACAATTTTGACTATTAAATTATTTTTATAAAGCAAACAAATTTGTTCTTAAGCAAATGTTTTTGCTAAACAGCTTGATAAAATTGGCCCCTGATCAGTTGCTGTCAATGTGTGCGTAGTGCGCTCATAGACATAAACTAGTGGCAACTAAGAGCATCGAGCCAGGTCTACATTTTAATAGAGCACACATCGACACGGCAACTCCGGTAGATTGACCTTGCAACTAGAAGCAACTAGTTGCTGTCAATGTGCGCCTCACGTATTCAGGCGCACTCATGCAACTGACAGCAACTAGTTGCAAGTACGTGTACATCAACAAAACTGAGTGCAAGCGGATAAACTAGTTGCTGGAAAGTACAACATGAGCATCTCGCGGCAACAGGGATTTTTGCAGTTGCCAGTATTTGCAAGTGCGCATACATCAACCTTTTTAAGCAACTGATCAGTTGTTCCCAGTTGCCGCGAGTTTCTTCTAGTGGCCGGAAACATCAGCTGCCACTAATTGCTTCCAGTGGCAATGTTAGGCTTTAATAATATGTGAATCATCCACCACAAATGTGCTGTAAAACCAATTTGGATGTGGAAGCAGCAAAAAGGTTGGCGTGATCACTGCAGTGCTTTATAGAACAGATAAATCAGTTTACAAAACATATATGAGAAATTATGTGATATTCAAAACTCAACACCCATGGGTAAATGGGGGTGCTCATAAATGTGACTTGGACGTGCCCCTTTAACTGTACTCAGTGGATCCATTCTGAGTTTCCTATTTGGGTATGTATACATACGGGAGAGGATATAAGCCAGGCACTTCATGCATGACGTAAGCTTTCCCATCACAGCCCGTGTACGAACCCCGTCATGGTTGTGGAAGGTTGTTGTCCCAATTGATGTTGTGACCCTATACACAGTATGCAGTCCACATTCGGGCCCTTGAACTGTGCGATCCGCATTCAGGCCACGTCTCGTGCTGCGACGTCATGCACGAAGTGCCTGGCTTATAGCCTCTCCCGTATACATACTGTAAGTGGGTGGCCTATCCGGTATTTCAGCTTCGGTAGCAAGCTCCTGTTGTTGGGCCATCAACATCAAAACTCGAGCAACCGTCTCCTCCATGTTCTGTAGCTGGACGTTGGCACTCCAGTAAGTCGGTACCATGTCATGAACCTCACCGCCAAAATCAGACACAGTCAATGCACGGTGAATCTGCACAAAATGTCGGAAAGTAAGGTTGGAAAGTTAAGTTTAAAGGAGCTTGTCCACATTTTTTTTCAGAAAATAGATTTCGTTCTAACCCAAACAATCATATAAAATATATTCCCAAAATACTATCCATGGGAAGAAAACAGGAAATTTTGGATGTGGAAGTAAAAAGGTTGGTGTAATTACTGCACTGCTTTATATATACACGTAATCGGATAAATCAGTTGACAAAACATCTTTGGTTTTTTGACGATATCCTTGAAAATATATGGATTGAGAGCGTGAAATTTCAGAATAGTAATGAGAAAAATCTGACAAATTATATGGTATTAGAATCTCAACACCCATGGAAAAAATGGGGGGGGTGGAGGGGGGGGGGGGGGGGGAGGTAACAAATGTAATCTGGACACGCGCCTTTAATACAGTAACTGGTTTGCAATTCTTTCAAGTACCAGTTGAACTGTTAACCATTTGGTAGACACTTTAAAGGTTGCCGCCGGTGTTTATGGTTGCATGTGCAAAAATACACACAACCCCTGGGTCCCCAATAAATTTGCATATTTTGGGCTGGTTTAGAACCTAAAGGGTCACATTTTTTTTATTTCCTCATTCAAAAGATTGCATACAAACATGTTTCTTTTGAAAAAATAACCCACACACTTACATTGAAAGAGGACGTCATGCAGTGTGCATTGTAGTGCAACTTTACTCAGCTATACTGCTACGCCACACCGCACACATTGTGCATGTCCCCCTTAGGTACAAGGTCGTTTCGACCTAGTAGACACTTTAAACGCATTGGTTGAACATTTGCAGGGAGTGGGTCGTAGCACACAGGGTTAAAACATGGCGGAAAACCGCAAAAAGCACTGCGACGAATCAATCCTTGGTGAGATCGTTCACGAGTGCATCGTTGATGGATTTTGTGCAGCCCTGGGGGGTAGTGGGCCGGGGGTTACAGTGAACGATTTCCCCTGTATCGCATCGCAAAATGCGACGTGTTTTTCACAATCTGCGATGCCACTTTTCAAAGTTCATCGCAGTTTTTGAATAGCAAAATTATTTATAAGTAAAGATAGTACATGTAAGCTAGAACTTCAATTAAAATGCACACAATCATTCATTTAAATTTATTGAAAAAAATTGTCACTTTGTAAGAGACAACCCGGGTAAGTGTTCCCCCGGGCTAAAATTCTACGTGTGATATGAAACTCTGGCTTAAATTTGACCCAGGGTATTTGCAGCTAGCTGAGTCGCTGGATACTACCGGTATGGAGATGGCCCTGGACGGCTGAGGACGGTAATTAGTTTGACACGACCCGTTTTTTTAGCAGTGTACAGAGGGGGGAGCGAGGGGGCCAGGTGTATTCAAAGTGAGGCCCTTCAATTCACACAAAAAAATACCTCCTTGCGAAAGAGCCGCCGAAGTTACTACTGTTCATTTTGATGCCCTATGAATAAAAGGTGGCATTTCCAAATTTCTTTACAGAAACTTACAGAAAGAGGGCGCTGTTTGGGGCATGTCACTTTAGGAACACATACATATCAGAAAAGCAAAGACTTCAAACTAGAATTGTGGAAAATTACTGCAGTTTCCAGCCTTAGTTCTTTAATGGCTCACAGCAGGCAACATGTAAAATGAACCCAGACAATCATGAGTTACAGAAGTTTCAGCAAGTTGGAAAAAAAAGTGGAATCTTTTGTGCACAGTTGCATGAGATTTTCCTGCGTTTGCCTAATGTGACATCACAATTTTGCTCATGAATATGTAAATTTTCATTTGCATAAAAATCAGAAACCTTGATTTTAAAGGGACACACCGGCTTACCGTACTGTTTACATAATGTAGCAATCTAGCATCCTTGACAATAATATTTCGATGGTCGTTGTGAAAAAAATTATAAAAATGTCACGTAATTAACTAGAAATGTTTAAAATTAACAAAAGAGACAAATGTTGGGCTAGACGCTTTACCAGCCGTCGCGATGTATATAAAGGTAGCGTTCGATATGGGTCGGCACGTGTTTAACCTCGATTCCTTGTTTTCCCGGACTCATCACACCTTGCATGATCCCTCAGGTCAGCGCCGACTCGAGGAAGCACATCGAACGCAACGTTTTGGTGTCTTTAGCACCCTCAATGGGCCTATGCTGTTTTTATCTTCGGATATTTTTTATTGCCGCGAACGCGAAGGCGAAGACACGAAAATCTGAGAGATTCTCTCGTCCATATCAACACCCAGAAACCCTTCTTATGAAATCTGTTGGCAGATTTGTGTACATATTGGAAAATACGGTATGTATAGTGTTCATAGGACATTATTTTCCAACAAGAAGAGAAACCAACCGCGAATGACAAAAGCAACTCGCACTTCGCGCTGGTTTCTACGGCTGGAAATACAACTAACTCACAAGACCACGTGACTTTTCGGAACCAGATTCTGGTTCCGAAAAGTCACGTGACCTTGAATTTTTGAAAAATGCTCAAAAACTACCAAATTTGACGGCGTATTTTCAGGATATATTCAATTTACTCTGGAAAGCGCTTCAGAATAATGTATGGGTCTATTTCGATCCCAACAAAGCCGGTGTGTCCCTTTAACTCTTAAAACAACTTCCAAGTAGGGTTTTTATGACTAACTGTTTGGAGTAGTTGCATAGCATAGATTTCATTGATAAAAATACCATTTGAGAGGCCCTTTCAAGTTTAAACTCACCCTATAGCACGGACACGTCAGCAGGCAGCATGGCAAACACACGACCCATGCCAACATCTCCGGATAGGAACACGCAAAGCAATCCAAGAACTCATTATCGTTGGTGACAGTAAATTTACCGCCCGAGCTTTCGTATCCCGAGGCTGCATCGCAAACAAAATCATCATTGGGATATAGGGACTTCATCCATGACTCAAATATCTTGTTGAAATCAAACTGTGAAACCAAACACAGAAATTATTTTAAATCAAACTGACAAAGTCAGGCTAGAACATTTTACATAGCAGCAACTCCTTTGCTAAAGTTTCATTCTAAAAGAGCATTTCCAGATCACATTTTGTCATATTTTTCTAATCACCATTTTGAAATTTTGTGCTCCAATCTACATACTGAAGTAATAGGATATCGTAAAAAAAACGCTGATGTTTTATAAACTTGTTTATGCGGTTACATAAAATAGTGCAGTGATTATACCAACATTTTTGCTTTTACATCCAGATTGGGGATTGCAATGAAATATCCTGTTTTCTCCCCATGGATAGTATCTTGGCATGGCATTTTATACTACTGATGGGTTAGAATGAAATCCATTTTCTGGAAAATTGTTGATAGTAATGATAAGACACAAAATGCAAATGGTACACGGAGCAGCGAAATTGCACACAAATCATGTGAAGCATTGTAAATTTCATATGCACCAAATGTCCTATACATAGCACGATTTGGGGACTCCACCCCCTAATGCCCCTATGACTCAGCACACTCTTCCCTTTTGTTAACGCAACAACCCTCCTAAAAACTGAAAGGAATTCCTTTGAAATTCATGCACAAGCACTAAAATAAATCCGTAGTGAAATTTCAGATTTATAGTGTTTGTCTTTATTTTTCGCGGAGTATATCACATCCTTGTTGGGCCGGATAGTCCAGGTCGGAATTAGACTCATTTTAGCTAACACACTGTAGTTTTGTAGTTATGAAACCACAGAAATGCGACTAACGGTTGCGGATACATGTAGCTAAACGTATGCGTATCCGTTGGCATGCGAAACCTCTCTACTACCAGCCTACATACCTCAACTGCAAACTTCTTTCCCTGTCTCATAGCATCCAGGCCTTGGACAAGTTGCGATTGGAGAATATGACGCATCTGGGGGTGTTGAGGGTTCACAGTCACAGCCAATTGACCTAAGAAATCACACCAAAGTGGTAACGCAGTTTAACATAATGTGACTCGCTCCAGAAAAAGGTGATATAAGATGCACAATGTCTTTCCTTGTAACAGCTCACTCGATAACGAAAGGGCGACATTTTTTAACTTTCAGATTTCATTAACAAAAATGCTTAGTCCGAGAGCCCATGACGATTGAATTATCGCGTACAAAAGGTTTGGTAGTGTCGGTGGCTAGGTGGGGTTGTCTAACCTTCAGAACTTTTCGCGTCCCGTGCGTTTGGGAGGGGGAACCACTTAAAATACCCCCAAAATGAATTTGTAATTAGAGTTTTGCGCACGAGCACCATTCTAGCAGGAATGTACATTTGTATAATATTCGATGAGCTGATCAATAATAAGTAACTAAACTTAATAATGACATATCCCGTGCATTCCGTGCTTAAGAACGACTCAAAGGGCTATGTCACAGTTTGCACATACACAAAATCCTTTAGAAGTTTGACATACCGTACGCACCATGTTAGTACAGTTCGCGCTATATGCCATGTATGCATAAATTGTGTGTAGTATTATTCCGTTTGACATCATGCACCCATCAATTGTTTCCCAGTATTCTTCAGCATGGGTCATTAATTTTTTCAGATAGTAAATATCAAAGTGACAAATCAGCAAAATTGGTGTTACGCATGGGACATTCTCTGGTTGACACGAAAAGCATTACGCATGGGACACATATGTAAATAATTTCAAAATGACATTTCCAGAATGAAATCTGTGGGTGCACCTATAAGCTTGGCAATGCCCCAACACACAAACAATTTCATAAAATCTGGTGAAATAACTGAGTTATTGCTAAACAATCTGTTAATATAAAGGGTATGAACTTGAAATTTCATTTCATTTCATTTTGAAACACCCCAGAGGTTGTTAACTTTTGAGCCAACTTTCAGATAAGATCACCAATTTTGACTCATTGCTAAGTAATGAACTCTTTGCTAAAGAACATTGTTAATAAGCTCAATGTAATTACCCTTGGTAATATAGCGAACGTTGCTACAAAATTCCTTCTTGTTGCGCACAACACCAACAGCAAGAAAAATGGGTTTTTCCAAGAGACGTGCCATGAGTGCCTGCATCTGACTCTCTGTAGAAACTTTCAGGACTCTGCAGCCAAAAACACAGTGTGTATGATAATTTACTTAAAGGTATTGTACATGATTGGTATTAGTTTCATCCCCCTGTGTGATTGAAGGTATGCATGATTAAAACCAACCCGAGCAAAAATCAGCTTCGTACTTTGTCTTACTTTTGAGAAAACTTCGCCCCAAAACCACTGACTTTGCCATGAATCACTTCGCCCTGAACCACTTCGCCCGTACTGTTTTGGGGCGAAGTGGCATTTGGGCAAGGTAGTGGTCCGGGCTAGGTGGTTTTGGGGCGAAATTAATTGTTTTGCTCATTTCCCAAAGACTACGGCACTTCAGACAAAACCATTTCATGGGAAGTTTTCTACCGTCATCATGAAATATCGTGTAAGTTATGTGTAAATCTGTAAACTTTTCTGATTCCTCGAGATACCAATCATGTGTTCTACCATTAAAGACAGATTATAATTGGAAAACTTTGAAAAACAGGAACAGCAGCATTACATAACTGAAAAATGTGGCATTGAAGAAATTTCAGCCACATAGATCATACCGGTATGCAGTAACACTTCAGAAAATCTGACAAATGCATGCGCAGTATAAAACTTTTACTAATCATTGTAATAAACCGCAGCCCAATCACCACCAAACTGCATCTGATGAATGCGTCTATGAATGTTTTTTTGAAAATCCACTTTTAGAAATAAATGACAAAAAAAATCATGCCCCCAAAAAAGGCATTTTCGAGATTTATATGGAAATATTCTGCAAAAAACCAATAAACACACACAAGGTAAGGTTCTCAAGAATTATCAAAGCAGGCTAGCCATGTTTTGATGTTTGCCTGTAAAAGTTGCTGCACAGCCATATTGGAAAATCGCACTTCTATCTATGGCGGGATACAGATATCCCCCGTAGTTTGTGAATGTGTGGTAGTCTAGCCTTGGTTAGGCATTCATCAATAGTCCAGGGTGCATTTTAGAGAGATGAGTCTTTTTTGGGGGGAAATTTGACTGGGAAAGTGGATTTCGAGATGCAAGTAATTAATCTATCAACAGTCGTTGAAGTTACGCCTTTAGATCTTAAAAATATAATGGCTAGGAGGCAGATAGGCTGCCTCCAAGTTTCTACTTTTTCTCTAGGATTATAAAAAGCAGGACTCACCCTCCCATAGAGTCTGCAAATATTTTAAGGCAAGTAGATCGGACACACACATTAACCTGTGTGGGATCATGTCGGAGCACTTGACCACCTTGTTCCATTCTGAAGAACCACGGTGGACATCGCTGAAACTCCTGCATAAGAGTGACATAGATGGGGCTACCCGAAGGGGTCAGGTTCATCCCTGTGCTCCTAGACATGTTGACTCATGTACAGTGACTGTAGGTTCATGCAACTAAAATCGACAGAAAGAACAACATTAGAGATAGAGTACATGATTGCTGGTAAACTGTTAAAAAATGTAACAGGGAACACCAAAATTGGACCCCTAATTTATAGAAATACCCAAAAGCGTACCGGTATGTTGATAAAATTTCAGCCACATAGATGCAGTAATGCATAGTTCCGACCTGTCAATCAAGCCGAACCCGCCGTCCAATCACAACATAGATCAAAGTGCATTGCCTCACAACAACACAGTGTGTGTGGACATTTTGAGGGATAGCGTGTGAGGCATAGCAACAATATCCAAGGGGGCAGAGTTAACTGGGCAAACTCGGAACTATGCACAGTGCAGAAAACCTTTTAAAAATTAATGCGTAGATTTGGTTGCATGAATGAACTTAAAAACAAAAAAGCACCTTCAGTTGGCAATTTCTTCCACAAAGGTACCATTTTACATGGGAACAAATCATGTGGTGTTAGTTACCATTGCTATTAACACTTTATTTAGTCTGGTTTTTTCTTGTCAACTCGTCAAGTAAAATATTGGGGCTTAACGGAAATCTATTCTTTTTGTATACATTGAACAAAGAATTCAAGGTTGCCTCCTGGAATCAACAGATAATCTAATTTTAATTAGATATACTTTCCACTCGCACTTTTGTCGCAAATGTTGCTTTTTAGTAGAAAAATCATATTTCCTCTTTCAAAAATTGCCTTCAGTTAGTGCACAAGATAACCGTTTACGCGCATGCGCAGCACCCTCTGTTGTCGCTTCTTTCGCACGGACCACTCGTGCAGTAAATTTGAGCATTACTTTATGTAGTAATTTTATCATTTATTCATCTCTGAAATGCAACAATTGCGACAGAAGTGCAAGTGGGAAGTATATCTTAGAATTAGATGCTCTGTTGATTCCAGGAGGTAATTTCCTTCAAATCTTTGTTCAATGTATACAACAACAAAAATCCCTGAAATCGACCGAGGATACCAAATTTTATTTTGCCATTTTTTCTGTATGTAAAAGTATACACGAACAAAGATTTGAAAGAAATTACCTCCTGGAATCAACAGATAATCAAATGCGTCCAATTAATGTGCGGAATCGTCAATGAAAATGAATAGACGTCTACTTCAAAAGTTGTGATGTGATGCAGATCGAGGCAAAGCGCCCCCTTTGGCACGAAGCACGTTATTTTTTTCTTGGTTAGTCTTAAATTCAAGAGTTAGGCCTAAATCTTGTCCTTCAAGAGCAGACTGTAAACAGCGCACCATCAACTGACATTAAATAGCGGTGCCAAACACAGCATGAGGGCGCTATGATATAGGAGGGAGCTAAGATATAGGAGCTTGCTTTGTGCACTCATGCATATAGCAAAGAGTGCCCTCCTTCATGATTTGTTTTTTTTTCACTACACGACCGACTCGGGAGCCCAAAAACCCACAATCCAACAAATAAAAAAATGTAAAAAAGGCCCAATCGGGTTGGTACAATGGTCAAGTTGGCTTCTCTGGTTGAGTGCACAATGGTCAAGCTGGTACAATGGTCGAGTTGGTTATGGTCTTGAGGAAGTATCCTCATCATGCCTCCCCCTCCTCGGCCTCTCTCCTTTTGGTATAAATACTGTAGGCCCTACACCTTCGCCACTAGTTCTTCATTAGACCTAGCCCCGCGAGCAGTGCTTCGGAAAACCCTCAGCCCTGTTGCCTAATGTACTCCAAATCTGTGGCAAACTCACGCAAATGAAATTTGTCCCACGGCTCTGATATTTGCTCAATAGGTGCACTCACCCCAGTTTGCAAATATTCCGAAGAGTACGCATCGATCTGATGTCTAGTTTCGGTGAAATCGTGGGGAAAGTTTGAGACCCTCCGTGCGATGAAATACCGACTTTCACCAAAAATCAAATGCGCGAGAGCGGAGAGGTCAACACTAGACTGGTTCCACATCCTCAATTTACTTCCCTTCATCGTAAGAAGAAGGGAAGTAAATATGAGGACAGCGAACCAGTCTAGATTGTGTTGACCTCTCCGCTCTCGCGCATGCGCATATTTGATTTTTGGTCTAGAGTCAGTATTTCATCGCACGGAGGGTCTCAAACTTTCCCCACGATTTCACCGAAACTAGACATCGGATCGATGCGTACTCTTCGGAATATTTGCAAACTGGGGCGAGTGCACCTATTGAGCAAATATCAGAGCCATGGGACAAATTTCATTTGCGTGAGTTTGCCAAAGATTTGGAGTACATTAGGCAACAGGGCTGAGGGTTTTCCGAAGCACTGCTCGCGGGGCTACATTCAGACATTAGACCCAGTAACTGAGTCGTTTTTGACGATTTTGGTTATTTTTGTTAGCCCAAACAAACCCCCAAAATCGCCAAAAACGCATCCTCTTAAAACAGTGCCCCTTCAACCATAGAGCAAGTGCTCTATGCTTCAACGCACTCCCCGATCGCGCGTGCGTACCGAGGTCGCTTGGCCCGGCTTGGCAGAGTGGACAGGTGGAAGTTCCCCCGAGTCGAGATCTCAGGATGCAAAAACGGGGCCAACGACTCAGTTACTGGGTCTACAGTACATAACACCCTACACCAGACGGTGTAAATGTGGTGAAGAAACATGAATTTAGCAGTGAAAAACGTTGTTGTAATCTTTTGAGTGTAATCTTTCCCCTCGTTCCTTACAAAAAGTGAAAAATGCAGAGCACAAGCTACAGCAGTGCATGGTCCAACGCGGACGCCATTTTCTGACTGGACTTTAAGGGTGCGTTAGCGTAGCTTGATAGAAATTACGTCCCCGAAGACTCCCCATGCCTCGTTCCCGTTGACCGACCATACCTTGACTGACAATAAAACTAATCGAACGTATCCAATAACTGCTTGAAATCACTGGATTCGGCTTTGCATGTATTTGCACCCTGCAAGTTGACCTCGAGAACGTGCGGTACCGACGCGTATACGTTGCAAGATTCTTCTACTTCCGGGGACCTCGTTTACAAGCTAAAACGCGTGCACGAACCGTTTTTTTCCCGGTACATTTTGACTCAGTTTTACCAAACGATTCGGGGTACGGTCCACATTAACAAATATTAAAATCCCGTATAATACTTGTGGGAAAAGTTAGCCTATTATTCTTTCTGGTATTCATACCAAGGATTCCTCAAAAGTGCCCATAGCACTGTCACTCGCAAGCGTGAGGAAACCGACGAAGAATTCGAAATTAGAAATGGCCAGAGACACCGGGGAATCCCCTTGCTCTTCAGAAAGAATGCTCTGGTCTTTAAAGTGCGTTACCGTTACCTAACACACTGGACAAACGGCTTTTCATCCCTTCCAAAGGATGGAGAAAGTGTGGTCAGGTTGAGTGCACAGGTACCGCAGCCGGGGTGGGGGTGGGGGTGGGGGGGGGGGGGTAGTGGGGGGAGGGGGAGGGGGGGAGGGGAGGGGGGGAGGGGGGAGGGGGCGGGGGGGGGGGGGGGGGGGGCGGGGGGGGGGGGCGGGGGGGGCGGGGGGGGGGGGGGCGGGGGGGGGGGGGGGGCGGGGGGGCGGGGGGGGGGGGGGGGGGGGGGGGGGGGGGGGGCGGGGGGGGGGGGGGGGGGGGGGGGGGGGTTCGAACCCGCAACCCCAAGTTTTCACCTATATGATTGCGAGTCAATGACCCAAACCACTCAGCCACGGTAGGTATTGTTGATGTCCCCCAACGCGCGTGGCGCGGCCCCTAACGTGGCGGGCTTTACTTTCCGTTCTCTCTTGGCGCAATAAACAATCTGTTGCACTTGGCATTAAATGGAAATAAAGTTCTCAAGTACCTTCATAAACTCCAAAACTAAAATACGGAGAAGAATCATTCAGTTACTAGAAATTCACCGGAATGTGAAGGCATCGCCGTTCGCTTCAGGTTCTCATGACACCATACACGGAAGCCTGTAATAGGCATTTCACGTGAATAAAACCAGGCATACTGGCGTTGTGTACAGTGTCACAGTGTGTGCGTGCAAGTGGTCTTTGTGGGCCATCGTAGTAAGGCATCAAACTGTATGAAGTATGCAATATCAGTTGACTGGTATACGAGAATTGAAGCCATGCGCCGGCCGCCATTGTACCCCAAGAACAATGCTTGGCCTAGACTGCTCCCCGGTCCATGCGATCGCTTGCATTCCACTTGACACATGTAGACCATGACGAAGACTAAGACTGTATGACCAGTCTAGGCAAGGCATTGTATTTGGTGGGGTACAATCGCGGACGGTGGCTTCAATTTTAGACGTCGTACGTTGCTTCATCCATGCAGTGTAGGCCTATGTTCGATGAGTAACCCTAGACTAGTCTGGTTCCCAGACCAACATATTCCGACTATTCTGAGATGATATTTAGGTCCGGCAACCGCCAGTATACATGTTGAAACAGGAGGAATTCCTCATTTTCCCGAAGGTTCCCGAAGTTACCCGAATGCACGCCCGGACGTTATCGTTAATCGTCGGGTACGATTCGTCAGTGTTTCGCCGCATGTTTATTTTACGATGATGCAGACAAGGTTTGATTTGATTTTGGATGCTTTAATGGGCATGTATTTTATTGGCCAAATAGAACACACCTCCTGGAGGCCCCTTTATTAGTAACCTATTTGCACAACCGCATTTGTTTCCGTCCGACTCCGGCATCTATAGGGTTTAGATATGGGTTAGATGGATTGAGCATAGAAACCGAAGCCATAGGAAAGCTCAGCAATGAGGAAGCAGGTCGGGTGGGCGGGGAAAAAAAAGGTATATATATATAATAATACTCACCATATTTGCACAACCGCCTTTGTTTCCGTCCGACTCCGGCATCTATAGGGTTTAGATATGGGTTAGATGGATTTCGCCAAAACCTGCCCTCTTAGGCCGCCGAGAACCCCCAAACCTGCCCAAATACACCCCAATCCTTACCCAAACCTCAAACGAAAGCGGGAGACTGTATCAGATAGAAAGGAAAGAAAAACTGGACTAGTTGTCTTGCTGCCTTTCTTTCATTTTATTTTCTTCTCTTTTCTTTTCTCAAGCTGTCGCTGCCTATAAAATTGATTAAAAAACAAAATGGGTAGTTTTGTTAGTAGGTGATGGCATTTTTAGACATCAGCTGCATGTAGATGGCGGGAAAGCTACGCGGGCCCTGAGGCCCGAGTTCAGACGCCTATAGAATTGTCCGACGATATCTGCCATTGGACTTTGTTCAGCTGTGGAGACGGCGTCGCGTAATACCTGGACCGTGCTCTGACGCCTCATAACTCTCTCAACCTGGGTATAGTGCTTGTACGTCTTCCGCGACGCCCATTGGCAGTGGTCCATCACCTGCTCGTCCGATGCATCCAGGAGCCGCAGTGTGGTTGCTACCCAGGCACGGCTGTTGTGCGCTCTCAAAAGCTGGTTTTCAGGATTGTCTGTTGCGACAAAATACATCTTCAGCCGTGAATTCGGTCCGTTAACAGGCGAAGGGTTTGTTTACGAGGACTCTGCGATTGGCCGCCAAGGGGCGAAAGATCAACCAGACTTTGAACTGCGCCGACTGGATCCATCTTTCCTTGGTCCTGCAACTTTGGAATCATTATCAATGATGAGTCACCCTCACTTACCGTCTTGCCAATAGTGTGGCTGAATAAAAAATCGCCTCCTTCGATCCTTGTTATTTTTCAGGTTCTGATTCCTCCTAGGTCACCAGCTCTGTCTCCGGCCCATTATAGGCAGAGGAAAAGGGCCAAGTCTCGTTGTACCACGTAGCGCTAGGGGAAAAGACCTTCGCCTTTGCCAAGTCTCCAGGATCGGTCAGTGATCTCTTTCACCGACCATCGTAACTTATCAGAAAACAATGGAATTGCCTGCTTTGAAGTAATGTGAGACTCAGCCTGCTCCAGCTGCATTGCGTTCATGTATCTACGAACTTGGTGAGAGATGCAAGGGTTTGCGAACTTTTATCCCACTCGCCAGACTTCGGTCTTACCGAATGAGTTAAAGTATGCCCTTATCTGCCCAACATAAGAGTCCACGGTGCATGCCGCTAATATAAGCGGGCACCCACAAGAGCGGCAGCCGATTTCACGAAAGAGTGCGCAGCTTGCGCAACTTTTGCAAAATGGCGCAAGCCCTATAGCTTGCGTGTAATTTTCACAGGAATGTTGCGCAGCCTACGCAATAAAATGTTGCGCAAGCGGACTTACGCAGTGCGTAAGGATTCGTGAAATCGGCTGCAGATCCCGTGCTTACCCAAATTTTTTCACCCTAAGCCGTGAATCTGCGTGCGACCTTCTGAGTTACGATCGATCAAAAAGCATAGGATGTCAAGTGGTGTCACCGACTCCAGATCCTCCCCTTCAGTACAGCATCATTTGCTTTGATGCTCCCGCAGAAATCGGTCTAATGCTGCAAATAAGTCCGCTCTTTTGCACTCCATATCCCTGCGTATCCAACTCGTTTCCTAGTTTTGTCAGCCTGGTTGCCGCACTGATCATCTTCAAAAAGATACCAAAACGCTCTCGTGAAGAAGGGGAGGGCATGATTGAAGAAGAAATTTAGCATTGTATCGCAATTCCCGAGGGCAAGCCCGAAACGGATCTGAAAACAGCCGCAGCCTGCGCTGGAGCTTAGATGTCCCATCATCGATAGGTGCACAATGTCCGCAAGATCCTGCTCCACGATGTAATCGTTCGAGAAAAACTGCCAGCTAGCATTCATGACAGACCTCTTTCAATAATGAATTGACTACGGCGACTGAGCGATTGATGTCCACCATCTTGGTTTGGCACCTTGAGGAAAGAACAAATATGCATATTGGGAATTTTTTCCCTGATCAGTTGGGCAACAGCGCGAAAAACCCCTACCACGTCAAGTACACCCTGCGAAGGGTCGGTCAATCGGCTGAAATCATTTATGCCTCCGCGCAGAACTGCCACCTCCGGCTGAAAAGCCCCGCAAGATACCACCAGATGTCTACATAACGGGGCCATTTTTGTGGCTAACATTTGCACGCTCAATGCCTTGGGCCAGCCGAATCCTTTGAACCCTCTGAACATTGAGTCGGACACAAGGAGAACATGGTGACGCTTAGCGTAAGCGATATCCATTCGGGGGGTGACAAGACGTGGGAAGTAGCACTGGAAGGCCCAGAGCTCAAACCCCAGCCCTTGAAAAATTCGGGACATATCCCGTAGAAGACGGGTATTCTAAAAACCCCTGCTTGACCTGCCTCTGACAGGCGAAAGGAAGAACTTGAGTGGAGACCCGTTCCTGCGCGCCGGGACATTTGACGAAAGTGCCATCAAATCAAAGGTGAAAACCTGTGGGACTACCAGATGGGACCTAGGTCAACTTGAGCGAAAAATTTGCCTCCAAGGAGAGGGCAAAACAAAAAATTAAACTTCAACATTTTTGAAAGCGGTTTAGACCTAGCTCGGAGGCCAGTCCAAGCATCCACCACATTTCTGGAATCTCCAACCACATCCACCATCAAGTTCCATAGCGAATCAAAGACTGAGAGCCACACAAAATATAGATCAAGGGCCTCCTTGCGACATATACCCGTGTGTCCCAAAATGTCTGCAGACCAGTAATCTCAGAAACTTACACTACCGTCTGGTAAGACTAGGGTACCGCCTTATTTATAGCCAGATGCGTCTGCCGACAGTGCAATGCGATAGCAAGGTGGCGGCCTTGACTTCAAGGGATCAGCTGCGAGAAGCTATCGACAAACCTCCAAAATAGAATCTCCTCCCGCACTTGTGGTGACAGAGGCGTAGGCACGAGATCATATCAAGTGTAGATATGAAGGAGGAGCATTCCCTCAGAAACAAACAAACACCAGAGCAAAACTTTGGCCTTTGCCCACAAAACGTTGCATCTGTTTTTAGAGCATTTTATCCTCCCGCAAAATTGTCTCTCGTACCTCAGCGAATGATACCTTTTTATGCTCAGGAATCGGAAATGATAGGGTTTGGAGCAGATGCCGAACTCGAGATGCACCATGCTGTTCGATGGCTGCCGATGACTTTTCTTTAAGTTGCTGAACAAGCCGAGCTTTAACTGTATGTAGCGTACGACGTAAACGGCCCTTAGAGCTCTGATGTAGGAACCGTCCCCATGCATGTCCTGTTCACACCGCAATAAAACAAACACGAGTGAAGTGTTTTAAACCTTCGTATACTTTGGCCCTCCATCGCTGGGATGGCACTCGCCAATGAAACGGTCGTCTATCCAGATTTCTGTATGTATACCTCTGTTCTTAAGCCATGCAGGAAGACAAAAGCCAATGGATGAGTAAACTTATGCACTGTTTTTTTTTTTTTAAACCAAACCCACTCGAAGCCGGAAAAGGTTCTGGACTCCTTGGTCAAGAAGATTTGCTTGTATCCCTGGCTGTTGTCGGTACTTGAGAAAATATCGCCTTTGGTTATGGGTCTGACAACATTGCCTAAAGGTACCACACTGAAGGGTGTGTCCTTGCGCCAAAGATTAGGTCCCTTCATTGATATAGAAGCAGACGCTGCTTCTTGGGTTCAACTGTCAAGGCAGTCACACATTTCGGCGGCTGTACTTCCTTGACCCTACCCACAACGTATATAGAGCCCTCTATCCACCGCCTGGTGATTGTGTCTATGAAAAAGGCGACATAATCTTGACAAATGAGCGCATTTAAAATACCTTTCGGTGGGCAATTATAAACAGCAATTCCTGCCCCTGTATCTGCCATGAAACGACTGGAAAAAATAATACAGACTAATTCTATGATGAAGCCAAACATGAACTTCGTCCCTATTGGGTGACTCTGCTAAGATATCGTCCCAAAGCACCAGGATCATTGCTTAATGTGCCGGCTACAAAATAGTTGGATCTCTGAATCCGAGCGCCTATAAATCTACCTGTAGCCTACCAGAGAGAACTTCAGGCGGGGTGGGTGTAAAAGGGACTGGCAAGCCACTTGGTTTGCCATTGAAAACTACCCACTGGGAGGTGCCTCGTTTCCACTTCGCTGCGTGCGTAGAGATGGGATCAAAAGATTGATCAAAATCTCTCTCACACAGATGACTCTCCAGCATTTTCAAATACCACTGGTACTCAAATGTTTTTCCTTTACATCTTCGGCAAACAAAGGCTCGAACTCGTCCACGTATTCTCTAAACACAGACATCACGTAGACAACCTTGCGATCATAGCTCGTCTCCATGCCCGCTTGAGCAGCTGCAGGCGTCTTGGCTTGTGGACATCCAGAGCCGACTTGGGCTGCATGTATGGAACAAACCATCACATAATTCGTTGACGTGCTAACGGGGCCCGCCGTTCGACCTTTCATAAACGCACAAACCACGGCACTTTTTTGTTTGTTTGTTTTTTTGTTTTTTTGTTTTTTTTGGGGGGGGGGATTTTTTTATTTTTTATTTGTTTTATTTTTTATTTTTGTTTTAATTTGTTTTTTTTAGCAAAACGTTGCGAACGGGGTACTTGAACTTTGGGATTCACAAAATGGCACAAAGAGGTGCCCCTGGACCACATTAAAATCAGCGTGCTAGCGAAGGCACATCAACATGGCATACAGAGGCCCGCCCTCTGCCAGGTACAGAGTGCATATATGCGAAATAGAAGTACACTGTACCCCAAACATGGCATTCAGAGGCCCGTCCTCTGCCAAATACAGAGTATGCGAAATAGAAGCACATTTGTACCTTAAACATAGCATTCAGAGGCCCGTCCTCTGCCAAGTACATTGCACCATAAACATAGCACTCAGAGGCCCGTCCTCTGCCAAGTACATTTGTACCATAAACATAGCATTCAGAGGCCCGTCCTCTGCCAAGTACATTGCACCATAAACATAGCATTCAGAGGCCCGTCCTCTGCCAAGTACATTTGTACCACAAACATAGCATTCAGAGGCCCGTCCTCTGCCAAGTACATTGCACCATAAACATAGCGTTCAGAGGCCCGTCCTCTGGCAAGTACATTTGTACCTTAAACATAGCATTCAGAGACCCGTCCTCTGCCAAGTACATTGCACTATAAACATAGCACTCAGAGGCCCGTCCTCTGCCAAGTACATTTGTACCACAAACATAGCATTCAGAGGCCCGTCCTCTGCCAAGTACATTGCACCATAAACATAGCGTTCAGAGGCCCGTCCTCTGGCAAGTACATTTGTACCTTAAACATAGCATTCAGAGGCCCGTCTTCTGCCAAGTATATTGCACTATAAACATAGCACTCAGAGGCCCGTCCTCTGCCAAGTACATTGCACCATAAACATAGCATTCAGAGGCCCGTCCTCTGCCAAGTACATTTGTACCATAAACATAGCATTCAGAGGCCCATCCTCTGCCAAGTACATTGCACCATAAACATAGCATTCAGAGGCCCGTCCTCTGCCAAGTACATTTGCACCATGAACTTGCGCGCATCTGCTCACTGAGCTCCGTGACCCTACGCTCAGCGCAGGAAAATGACACGGAAAACAGCCCCTCACTGCGAACTTTTGTGAGTACATAAAAAAGTACGTCTATGTTTCTCCCTAACTCGCTATGCATTTCAAAGTACAGAGTATTACCTTTAGTTTGGTTATTATTTCATAAAATATATGATGCACGGGGAAAAGGGGCTTTTTTCACTCAAAGAACGGGTGTTGAACCTCAAAATCGGCAAAGTCAATGGAGGTCAACACGATTACTGATCATTTTTCAGTGGGTTGTCTCACTGAATTGATCGGCACGGTCGTTCTCTGTGACACACAGATTCAACTCGCACTTATGAATAAACTACATAAAATTCCCGTCCCACTCATATATGAATCATTTTGATTGGACAAGGGGAAAAAGGGGCTTTTTTGCTTCAAATCATAGAATGTCTCTCATCTAAGACCATGACCCGATTGTAATATGCAACGTGTTTCTATAGTCTGGCTACACATATCCTCTTATAATCACGCGTATGTTGGTAGGATGAACGGGGAACTAGATCAGGCCACGTATTCGTCTCGCCGAAACAGAAGCACGTTGGAAAGCCGTTCGCTTTGTCCTCCTGATTGTTCGTTTTTTACCGATTCATCGCCTCAAAACTACATTTTTTAGTAAATTAATATGTCTTCATACCATAGGTTTTCTGTTATTTTCGTAACATTTACTGGATATCGGTAAAACGAGGTTTATTTGCCGTCAATGCTAGTCAGACCAAAGCATTAATCCTTGGAGGGGTGTAATATACATATTACGTGAATAAGTGGGTTTGTTTATCAAACCTTGCATTCATACCGTTGTTAATGTGATGAAGAAAACATCAGTACTTATGAAATAAAATTTCATTTAGCTGAACAGTTTTTAAACTCCAAAATCTTGTATTGTGTACTACTGCATACTGTCTACAGTAGCTATAATCTCTTCCTCCCCTCCATTGTGTGAAATGGTCCAGTCCATTTGACCTGCTTCACAAAGAATGTGTGTGCTGTGTACACAAGGTCAGAGGCCACGCTGGATGCGCTACACACACAGGGTCCGTTGTTTGTTGCACAAAATCAGGGCAAAGTTGTTCATATGATAGCATTCAGAGGCCCGTCCTTTCAGAGGCCCGTCCTCTGCCAATTAGTACAGAGCACCTGTATGCGAAATATAAGTACATTTGTACCATGAACGTGGCTTTCAAAGGCCCGTCCTCTGCCTATCACAGAGTACATATCTGCGAAAAAGAAGTACATTGTACCATAAACATGGCATACAGAGGCCCGTGCTCTGCCTAGCACAGAGTACATATACGAAATAGAAGTACGTTGCACCATAAACATGGGCCCGTCCTCTGCCTAGTACCGAGTGCATACGGTGTATATGCAAAATAGAGTTACATTGTACATTGTACAATAAACCTGGTATTCAGAGGCGGCCCGTCCTCTGCCTAGCACAGAGTACATACGGTGTATACGCAAAATATGGTTACATTGCACATGTACCATAAGCCTGGCATTCAGAGGCACGCCCTCAGCCTGGTACCGAGTACACATGCAAATCAAGGGTACATTCATACAGAGGCCCGCCCTCTGTGTATCGCACCTGCAATATAAATGCTCATCAAAGTTGCACTGGCCGTGCTTGGGCCGACTTGGGCGCACAATTTTTCCCGAATAGAAAAAGTTATCAGCCCCCACTTGGCACCAAGAACGTAAAAAATCCGTCAAGGACCAACGCCAGTCGATCAAAAACAAGAAACGACCAAATGGCTGGCAGGTCACCCAATCGACAGGGCCATGACGCAAATGCACATGTGCGCGCACATGTGCACATTGCACACACACCATGTACATACGAGCGCACGCGCACATGGACAACATGAAAAGCACGTTTCAAGAAAAAGGCCTGCATCTCCAACTCCCGACGTCAGAAACTTAAGTTTTTGATATTTTTCGTTACAGAGACACGTAAGCTTTATAAATTCGTTCGCTTGTGTAAATTAATTTTTATTTTTAATCCTTTCACCGAAACACGGGCAATGCAACTTTAAGCTTGGTGTCCCGAGGCCCGTCCTCTAGCACACACGCCATTTATGGGTATATTACACTTGACATACAGGGACCCGTCCTGTGCCTAGTACCTGTATCTGTACACATAGAAAACATGGGCACATTAAAATTTGGCATTCATAGAATTGATTTTTATTGAAATTTTGAATTCAGAGACCCGTCCTCTGCCTATGTACACGCCCTTATGTACCAATACCAAATAAGAGCGCATATTAATAGGGATACGCTAATTCAGAGGTCGGCTGTCTAGTAAAGGGTACCCATGCCAAAATTAGCGTCACATCAGAACTTGGCATCTCAACTTGGCATTTAGAGGCCCTCCTCTGCCTAGTACACATGCAAGCTATGAGCATATTAAACTTGGCATTGGGAGGCCCGCCCTCTATCTAGTATATAGAGTACGTGGGCAATATTTACTCGGTCCGTCTTCTGTCTAGTACCGAGTACATGTGGAAAACTATTCCATTGTGTGGAATACCTTGACCTGGAGAGGACATTACCATATTTTGTTTAACGGGAAATTCACTTTATTTTGAAAGATTCATAAAATTAATTTTTTTTTGTTTTTTTTTTACCGAATCACACCAACCCAAGTTTCACAATATTGTTGAACACTACATATCCATGATTGATCACCAAATGATCACCACAATAATGCATCATCAACAAATGATTGCACTTAAACTAATGCAAAACTTGAAATGAGACTCCAAAATGGTGTTAAAAGTGCATGTAAATAGAGAAATTCAAAACGAATAACTCGTAGAATTATGTAAAAATAGTTCTGTAGCTTGTCCTTCATATTACCCGTCATATAAAATCACTCATAACATGTATATGCACTGATAAAGTTATCCAGGATGGGTTATACTGTAATCTACTCAAATGACCACCCACTGTGAAATAGCCCACATGTACTCAGGGACCAGTCCTGGTCCATAGAAATACGATCTAGGCCTTGATACTCGGAAGCCCAACCCGTGCCTCGTAAATTGCCTAACAAAAGATGCGCTTAAACTGCTTGTTTGGGGGCCCGTCCTCCACTTCATACATTTAGTAAGCAAGAGTCCATTCACTTGCCACTTAGGGCCTGTTCCATTACCTATGAAACAAAAGGCCAGAACCAGATTTCCCAAATGCTAGGCTGACTCCTTTTTTATTGCTATATTGCGCTCGCTATACATGCTCGAGCAATAACAAAACAAGAATTGTGAGGGCACTTTCCGAACTACGAATCTTGAAAGAGGCCCGCCCTCTATCATCTAACGAACCTGCCAAACTGGTATTTTAATTCCCATGATTCAAGGGCGTGCCCCGTTTATAAACATGCTAGCATTGCACCCTGAGCCTTGTTTACCCGTTGGAGCATTCGCTCCAGATTTCGGCGTTGTCCTCCATATAGATCTATAGGACGCCAAGGTGAACAAATTCTCCCTCCAGCGGTCTTCCAGACCTTGCAATTGGTCGATGTCTTGCCAACCATCCTTGGCATCCGCCTTTTCCTATAGGGAGCACGAAAAAAGCAACAAAGAAAATTGAAATTTCGGAAACTGTTTGTGTAAACGCCTATTATCGAAAACATTTCACCTGCCCATGCCTTCTCCGACCCACGCTGTACCTTGGCCGCCTGGCTCCATGAAAAGGCGGAGAAAAGCACTGTTTCGGAGACGCGTGTGTTAAACTGCCCTTAGCATTTTTTTTTTTTTTTTTTAAATTGTTATAATGCGTACTTGTGCATGGTGGGCTTAGTAGCCCAAACTTAATTAAAGAGTCGTATGCATTTGTATACGTAAAAAATATTTGGCTGTATACCTGTATACCTGTCGAATGGCTGGGCCCCCGTCGCCACACGGGTGATACCTATAAAATACGAGCCTGAGGCTACTAGGCCTAATTCGCCATATTTATGGGCCTGACAGATGTTTTACCAAAACTGAATAATATCTTATGACATATAAAGCATTGAAGCAATTCGTACCTCAACTAAGGCGTAAATCATGTCCATCTTCAGCACATTCAGCAAACGAGTACATGTAGTTGGAAACTTGTCCGGTACATAAAACACGACGAGGCAGCATAACCCGCACACAGCATTGGCACTATAGCCTATAATACACACGCAAGCCCAATGAGGGGTGCATTGCTTAAGGCACGCGAAAATTCAAAAGGAAATACTGGAGCGCGCTCCACCATTGTTGAGAAAGAGCCAATTTGACTATGTACGTACGTATAGGCTTTACCCAACGTAGTGCCAACCATGCGTGCGGTAACGGCGATTGCTTGAAGCTGCGTAATGATACTGGTGCGCGGTGCTGCCCACACCTCGCAAATGTTTCAATGCCTCTAAATTACTCTGGTTACCTGATTTCGCCTTACAAAACATCCCAAACTCGACGCTAGGTAACACACTGCTGCACCTTCATTTTCCTCGAAATATATCAGCTAATGGATGATAATTCAAAACCATTGATTATCCCGAGCGATCACACACACGTCCACCCGACGGGTTGGTATACTCGAGACTGCGTAGATTCCTACGCAGCCCTCAACGTCGGCGGTTGTGCAAATAGTGCCAAGAGTATACACAGAATACACTAGTTTGACTGCACCTTAGACTTTATGTCAAGTCGGTAACTAGACCGGTTGGTTCGTAAACCGCTGCAGGGTAGTCGCGAATGGACTGGGAAAAAGTCTAGTCGACCTCTAGTATACGAGTCGAAACCAAAATATATACTGCACATAAAACTGCTATCGATTGTGCGCGGTAAAAACTAAAATGGCGTTAGACGGACAAAACACAACCGTATACCGAATATATTTCAAGTCTAACTACACTCAGCTCAGGCTATAGACAAAAATACCGATGTATTTATACATTTACGTGATCCGTCCTTTCGAATACGGCGCTAGACTGGTTCCCGCTCCACATATAAAAAAAAGTCAATCGGAACGGACGTGCCACTGAATGGGAAAGCCCATGGATTTTCTTTGCTTTATTTCCACAAACCGAAAATTAAGATCAGTAAATCGAAACATTCTGAACCTCAAAATTTACAATTTATGAAACAATTTGGGACGTTTTATGAGGTTAAAATACCTGGATACAAGTCAATCGTAATACAAAATCACACATGGATTTGGCTGGAAACAATTTTGAAAAGTAAATAAACTTCGTGTTGAGCACATTTCTGTACTGGACAGCTCCATGAACTTTGTACCTGGCGATGTTTAGCACAAATTTGCTGAGCACAGATTTTATTAATGAATTACTTTGTAAGATGAGGAACCAGCTAAATTTGTATTTTCAAATTGTGCTTAAAAACAGTATCAACATTTTAGTGCACATGTAAATACATATCACAATATTTTGTCAGGCAACCAACTTTTGCAATATAAAGCAGATACATTATGTGCTAAGTAATGTTTCGTGCCAATAGCGCCATGAAATTGGCCCCTGGAGTTCAGAAAGGTTTTCCCTTTTTTCAATACTTCATTTGACCTTCACTGCTGTCCTCATCTTTTGCAATGTCAGTCGTCATCAAAGTCTTCATTATCTTTAAAGCCCCAAAATTGTACTTCACGAGCAGACAAGAAAAAGAAAACTAAAAGTGTTGATAGCAAGGTAACAATCACATGATATGGTATCTTTGTGGAAGAAAACTGCTAACTGAAGGTGTTTTAAGTTTGGAAAACATTTTTTTACCTTTCATACATGTGGCTTAAATTTCTACAAGGCTCTTTATCAACATATTACTACGACTGTAATTGTGGGAAAATAAAACATGTTCCAAATTATTTAACACTTTATTAAACAGCTTCAACCCGCAAAGCATTGTTATGACAATTCAGTGATTTCTTTAGAACGTATTGTACCTGTAGGTGATTGCACAACACATACAATGGAGAAATGAACTGATTGCATAATACACACAATGAGGGAATGGAATGACAAGAATGCGAGTCAAGTAGTGTAGATAACAAGGAAATACAATTAATTACTTGTACTGTAACACTTATGTAATGCTGCTGTTCCTAATTTTAACAGTTTTCCAGTCACGTAATGTCTTGAAGTTGCTGCTGGTGGGTATCACCTTCATGCCATTTGGGAACGACTTTCACCTTCGCGGGTCCATCTCCTATTGGGAATGAGTGGACATGGGTTGGCTGCTCTCTTCCAAATGCCAAATACACCTCTTCGGGAGAATGATCTAGGAAAAAAACAATTAACTAATTTAAAAAAAATTGTTGTCATTATTTAATATCCATATCTACATTCTTCAAAATCGATGCTTAGAATACAGACGTTAAAACAATTTTAGACATTAAAACAAGTGTAATACAATTGTAGATCACTTGATGAATACCTGGTTGGCATTTGACGCTTGCTCATACGTTTGGGTTCACCGGCGATGTCATCCTGTTTATCCTCAAGCCTCAAATGTAGGTACAGGTTGGGACAATATGTGCTGCATCTGAAGTCTTCGTTCCTTGAGAGTTTTGATCCAATCACTGTTCAGGTTAGTGAAATCTTCACTTCCTGACCCCTAATGCACCTGGTGGTTGGTGCCTTGTCCCCATCACTGTTGAACTGAAAAATGAATAACAAGTTAACATTAATAATTTTTTTGAAATGACTCACCAAGCATCGGTAAGTGCAAATTTGATGGAGATACCCACATTTTTGAGTGAGAAAAAATATTTTTTTGTGAGGAAACACTTAGTCTCATATGTTTTGTGCAAAAGGTCGTAAGACATGATGAACGGTATAAATACCGTACACGTTCGCCACTTATTCTTCCTAATAAAAGTAATAATGTCATGATCATAAATGCCCCAGAAACACGATAAGAAAATATCAAGTTTTTCTTTGAAAACACTTTTTGTCATGCTTCATAGACTTAGTGCATGGAGTTTCAACGTGCATGATAGTTTTTCCATGATCAACCACCAAATTCTCTCCGAATTTTCCGACCGTGACCGGTCGAGATGTCTTAAAACGGGACGACTGTCGCTGTCACTTGTTCACTGTACCGTGTACACTGCGCTGTGCCTGGAGTGTGTTTTTCAGTTGTGAATTTACGCCACTTAAACCACGAATTAGCAAACACGGACCGCTAGCAACATAAAGCTTACTATACTATTTTTACCTTCATTACTTACTTTATTTTTACGAGTAATTTGTTGCTCATATACACAGCAATCTTTCGCGATCCATCGATGAAAATCATGATTGTTGCTGGCCGGCCGGCGCCGCGCCATACACGAAAAGGACATTTCAGTCTGGCTCTCTGACATGACGTTAAAATGCCGTATATTTAGATTTCACAGGCCTGGATCCCAGACTTAAGGGCCAATCATCAGAGTGGTCGATTTTATAGCAGGAAATGCACAAGAAAAATAAACACATCAACGATTTAAATTTTGAAACTAGAAGAATTTATTCTACTACAGCATAACGTTAAAACATTTTAAATGTTATGAGCTACAATTCTGATGGTTGCATAATGTATACATTGACAATGTGCTTCAATTTTCATAAACCACACACCCCACAAATAATGGTATGGTCTGTCGCGAAGTAACAATCGGTTTCCTGTTTAATGGCGACGCACTCGTTGTGAATCCGGGAAAAAACAAAGTAGTTCCAGCGTCAAAAACCGACAAAAACGCGAAAAGGACCCTCAGAATTTCTTTTTAACATCGATTTCTACTTTCAACAATAACTAAGGACTCAACTTGTTTAGGTCTGGTTAAGTATTAAATTCCTACACGGACGACGAAATTCCGACTGACCTACTATGACTGCCGTAGATAACTGCAGTAATAAAATATCAGGTGCACTGGTAAAGTTTGCAAAATGGAAGCAAAACGGTTGGTGTGATCACTAGCTGCACCGCTTTATGGAACGGATAAATTTACAAAACATCGGTGCTTTTTAAACGATAATATCCTTAAAAATATATGGAGAGCGCGTAATTTCAAAATATGAGAAATCATGTATAGTATATCAAAATCTCATCACCCATGGGGTTAAAAAATGTGATCCGGACACGTTTCTTAAATTAAAAAAAGGAGTATGGATTGATTGGTAACATGTTAAAACGGCGTTATTTCCACTCGTAATAGACCTGAAACGTAATGACGTCACGCAATGTTTACCGCGGTGCATTATGGGTGAAAAGTGGCACGAAATCTCTGCATCTCTAGTTTGCGTGCGTTGTATGCATAGCGCCTAGCGTATTATAGTCTAGTCAATTTACGATTTGACCTAGAACTAATTGCAATAAAAATCATTCTAAAATTAATCTATGCCGCAACATTCAAATAAACAACATATTAAAAATCATTAGGTGCATGGTAATCACGACCACTTGCGAGCAGACGGCAGTGTCCAAATCAGGTGCTCGCTTAAGTGGTCGTGATTACCATGCACCTACCATCGCGAAACATGTAGGTTGGAGTACGTTACCAGACTAGTTTCTGAGAAATCGTCGTCTGCTCGCAAGTGGTCGTATTACTATGACGAAACATACAGACTAAGGAACGTTACCAGACTAAATTTTAATTCTTAATGTTTGCCTTAAAAAACTGCTTCAAAAACCCCTTTCCACTTAAAAGAAACAATTAGATTTTTAATATGTTGTTTATTTGAATGTTGCGGCCTAGATTCATTTTAGAATGATTTTTATTGCAATTAGTTCTAGGTCAAATCGTAAATTGACTAGACTATAATACGCTAGGCGCTATGCATACAACGCACGCAAACTAGAGATGCAGAGATTTCGTCCCACTTTTTACCCATAATGCACCACGGTAAACATTGCGTGACGTCATTATGTCATAGGTCTATTAAAAGACTATGTCGAGAAAACTGCTTAATTTCAACCACATATAAGATGCAGCAGTAATACTTCAGAAAACCGGAAAATTCCGCGCATTTTGTGTGTGTGAATAAACGGTAAAAAGTCTGCAGACGGGTGAAAAAAACACCTTGACAATTTCTCCCACAAAGATACCATTTTACACGAACAAAAAATCATGTGGTGTTTGTTAAACCATTGCAATCAACACTTGTAATCGTTTTTTTGTTCTCGTCAACTCGTAAAGTAAAATTTGGGTAATAACTGCAAATGATGTATGGGGCTTTAATGTTCCATTAATGTTATTATTATTATTATTATTATTTATTCGGCCAACACAAGCAACAATACAACAGAGTATTCATAACAAGAGAGTAAATAGATAGGGTAATAAATAAATAAGTATATGAAAGTAAAGTTGGGGAGGGGGGTGGGGGTGTAACAAAGACACAGGCCTGCTCATGAACGGAAAATGTTGCGACTACTAAAGCTGGCACCATAGTAAGTTCCGTATACATGTACTGCGATTTCCGTTGCAGTGACTCGAAATTGGACAAAAAACTTTTGATGTCGATGGGAATAAACACGATCGACACGAGTTCATTTCTGTTCAAGACGGTACCTTCTTTAAGACATTTATTTAACAAATTACCAAAGGTGTATTTTTTAATGTGTGCACATGAAGTTTAACCATTCACTTAACACAAAAACCGTAAAGTTTTCTGAAACATGTAATGCATAGCTGAAATGTCTGTAGACTATTTTACCAATATTCTTCTTTACATCACGGAGGAAGGAAACATTCGTCCATGTTTAGATGTAGATATGTTATGCCCTAATTCAAGTTCCAGGAATCCATAAAGTGTTTTACCTTGCAAATGACATATTGGGCCTTGGCTTTATTACTAGAGTTAGGGGAAATCCCTCTACAGCCCTGTCTTTATGGCTCTCTTTCGCGATAGCGTAACCATCGATATGTATACACTGGATGAAGCAACGACGGCTAAAATTGAAGCCACCGTCCGCCGTTGTACACCACCCAATACAACGTATTGCCTAGACTGGCCTATCTCCACTAGTCTATACGCAATAGTCTACATGTATAGCCAACTGCTATTGCATACTTCATCCAGTGTATATATATCGATGAGCGTAACCCGTGTGGTCCCCTACCATAGATACATTAGGGGCGTTCGAGACGGGGGGTTTACACCAGGGGAAGCCCCCAGAAGATGCAAAACGAACGACACAGGGTCTCGCTTTGAATTATGGGAACACGTGGTCAAAGGTTGTTGCCGGGTGGGGCTTTATAAACGCCGTTAGGCCTATCGTTTGACTCAGGATGAAAAATGAAGCCGACGTACGCCACGCAAAAATAGTTGCCTTAAAGTAGGCCTACCGCAATAAACTTTGTCAATGCCCACAGACATCTACTGATTCAGCAAAATGTATTTACAGCCCTATTCCCTCCTATTTTGTGTCATAAATCTGTGTTTTTCTTCGTACTTAGGTCACGATTCCAAACCCTCCGCCATGCTTTACTACTCGCGGTAGGTGACGTCATTACACCTTGCTTTAATTTACACCACAGACCCGCCCGCGAGCTCGGGTAGTGGTGGCTGCCACCGGGGCAGACTCGTGTAACACGTGATGGCTAAAAGAACGCTCTGGTGTAAGTTGGTGTTACCCGGTGTAAGCATCTCGAACGCCCCTATTGTAACACAGCTCCATGATGGTATTTGTTCAAACTATGGGCTTATCATGTACTAAACCAGTACATATCCGGTTCACTAACCATATATCCGGCGCATTGCATGTTCAGTACCTTCTTCGCATTTTATGTCTAGCTGTTTTGCTTTCGTGTAGAAGAGGAAGGTCCCGATATAGTACAGCCATTGAAAATGGGTTGCCTATGTGCTAAAAGTCAAGGTAAGTGAATGAACTTTCGTTGGAATTATTTTGTGATTCAGACCTATGGAATGGCTATCTCGTACGATTTCAAGGTCTAGAAGGCACGTCGTACCAATATTCACCCGTTATACCCCTTTCCCACTACAAAATCTCCGGGTTAACTCGGGGGGTAATGGTGGGATCATATTTACCGATGTCTTGTGGCGCGATATGTAGTCTTGGCCCAAGACTACTCTAGTCGATATTGGTTTGTGTACGCGTTGGCCATTCCCAGTCGTGCGCCATCTTGCAGCACTAACAGACCAGCCCTTTGCGCGACTAGAGAGACTCCCCCTACTATTGTTCCCCCATATATCCAAGGAATTTCCAAGGAATTCCTTTTAGTTTTTAGGGGGAGTTGGTGCGTTAACAAAAGGGAAGAGTGTGTTGAGGTATAGAGGCGTTAGGAGAGTCCCTTTGCCACATCGTGCTGAGTATAGCGGGACAAGTCAGAAATATTTAACCAAGTAAACAAATTGACCCTTTGTCTCATTAGTTTATGTTTGTAACGTCAAATTTACCCCCTGCAGAGATGGGTTTATGATCACAATAAGGTCATGTTAATTAGTGCTTGGGTATAAGAGTCAGCTTTTCAAAAGTCAAAATATACTGGGAGGGGAAATTTTTGTCTTCTTTTCAGCCAGACTAATACTAGGTTTTGTACAGAAGGTTTTCCACATCCTGCCTCGGCGGCTCTTACGGAAGTTGATTCAGTTAGTCTTGTTACAAGAGGTGTTCGTATACGTTGCCGATCTATAAAATAAGCTATACATCTATCAGCTTCCTGGATCTTTTGGTCAGAGTATGATTTGCGTTTCGGTTTTTAATTGTTTGTTTGGTTGGTTTTTTAAACCGTATATGGGTCATTCTAAAAATTTGGGGTCCAACGTGTGACATTTTTCTGTCCCCGTTACATACACCTGACATACTGCTATTTGCCATACAAGTATCATTAAAAATGCCTTCAAAACATATTTTTACGAATTGTACTTTATGTAATCACTCTTTGAGATAGAAGGCATTTAAAGAATGTGTCCTGAATTTACAAACTACAACATTTTACAACTTGTCAGATGTAACGGGGACAAAAAAATTGGACCCCAAATTTATAGAATGACCCATATTAATTTACTTCCATAAAGTGTCATTTGGGGTTAATTCACACTCAACCTTTTAGGTCGAGTGTGAAGGGGTTTGAGTCTGGGTGTACGCACCTTGCGTACGTGGTGTGGACTCGAAACCCATTCAAGTCCACAATTTGCGGGGAAAAGTGACGGATTGTGGACTTGCACTCGTTCGCTCAAGTCCATGCACAGTCATGTTGTCCAAACTTGGAAAAAGGGGTTAGGGTGGGGGTGGAGGGTTAAAAAAAAAGGTTAGGGTTCAGGAGTAAAGTTTAGAAACATGGATTAGGAAAAAATTGGGGTGGATGAGGGAAGAATTTGGAGAAAACAACGATTTTCCGACCAATTATCTTAAGTGCACGAATACAAAGAAACGTCCACAGTGCGTACGTAATGCGCGACTGTGTGGGGTGGCGAGGGCAATGTTAGGGTCGTCCAGGTTAATCTTCTAGTGGCGTGATGGGACGATTGTCGGTATCAGAGGGAGCTTTCAGGGTACCCATATCTATGAAAGAAAGTAATGCAATGTGCAAATATAAGTGAAGGGTTCCATACTGGGCAACTAAAAAAATGCGAACAAGTTTTCCATCTGGCGAGGCTTGCGATTCCAAATTGTCCGCCATTATTTCGCTACTTGCAACTTTCCCACGGTGACGTCATTACACCAAGCCTTTCCACCAGAGATCCACGCATGAGTAACATGTATCACAAACCATTGTTTCCCTATTGTGTCTCAAACATCCAAGGAAATTCCAAGGAATTCCTTTCAGTTTTTAGGGGGGGGATTGGTGCGTTAACAAAAGGGAAGAGCAGGGTCGGATCCAGGATTTTGAAAGGGGGGGGGGGGGGGGGGGGGGGGGGGGGCGTGACATTTTTAAGCATGAAATGCTGATGACAATGAAATAGCGAGCGCGTAGCGCGAAGCCCTAACGGATTCTAGATGAAATCTAGATGCTCTGTGGTGCGATCTGGGGCAATATTTAACCACTTTAAGAAGGAAAAGTGTGCACAAAAAGTTTTTAAAAAAAGGGGGTGGTGCGTGCGCCCCCACGCCCCCAAGATCCGCCCCTGAAGAGTGTGTGGAGGTATAGGAGCGTTAGGGGGAGTCCCTCTGCCACATATCGTGCTGGGTAGGCCTCCTGAGTCGATTCGGTAGTTTTTAGTGCGTCATTTCACTCCAAATTCCTCGTACATCGCTTTTTCTGAAAGCGACGCGCGTCGCAATAATTACGTGCGAAAAGGTAAAATCCACCGTTAGCTCAGTTCACACTTCACGCGAACGGGAATGCAAACGTGAATCTGAGGAGAAATTTCACGCAAGTAAACTTGTTCAACTTTTGCAATACTTTCCTTTTTAAAATATAGGCCAAGGCAGAAATCAAGCTGAAGAGCTTGAAGAGGTTGCAGACCCTGACAGGAGCAACCATCCTAAAACTAATTGTGTAAGTGTTTCTCCTGTGTTCTTAAACCGTGGCGTAGGCATAAACCATTTCTTTCACAGGATAACATTGTTTTCGTGAAACCTTTGCATATGATGGCTATCGCCCCGAATATTAACTTTTGAATGGAGGTGCGATTCAGAAAGTCTGGCTGATTTACGCCATTCCCTCCCACGGTGAACACGTATTGATTCTGTACATCACACCTACCGCGTGCGCTTGGTCACATTACATAGCAATACAATTTAGTCTGGTCATCTGGATACTAAGTGAAGTGTGCATGCCAAAGGAGGGCGTCAGTACATCAAAGGGCTAATTAGAGAGCTCCTTTCAGTCCTGCGCCCTTTTATATGGAAAAGTTGTTTCTGAACCAGCATCTCTTCTATCATTTTTATAAAATCTTGTTTAATACAGTTGCGTAATGTTGTATCTTTGTTTACTAACAATTCTATAGGCCTCCAATTGCGAAACGATCTTCCTGCCCAACCCGGAACACGATGGTCACGTGGTTTTTGACGCGAGGTTGGTGTTAAAGAAGGCTGGCTCGGAAGAAACACACGACGAATACGTCTTTAGATGTGTTGAGGAGGATGGCCTCGCTTGCAATGCTGGCTTTCGGTGAGAACGAGGCTATAAACCCCCCTAACGCCTACATTCGCAATGACCGACCGGAATCTCTACGAATTATCGTGGAGTAAAAGTTTACTCAGAGTTATAACTAGCCTAGCTGCACACTTGTAAAAATTTTCAAATGAAATTAAACGATGCAGTAATGCATATAGTTCCGAGATTGCCCAAATAACCCCGCTCATTTGGATATTGTTGCTATGCCTCACACGCTATCATAAATGTCCACACACACTGCACAAACCAATGGGACTTTCAACGGAAAGCACAGATTCATTGGAGAGAACTCAAAGGTATTCATGTTTCAGGGTCTACAGTTATCTTAGAACAGTGAGTAGGGGCCAGTAAAACATAGATATGTCATATATCATGAAATACGTGCTTTCTTACCTTTGAACAGCGAACCGCCCGGCCTTGAAACCAAAACATCACACGGATCACCGCATACAACACTGTGCAAACTGTGTGTTGTTGTGTCGTTGTTGAGCAATGCACTTTGACCTATGTGGGCGATGTCTGCTAGCTCTGTTGTGATTGGTCGGTGGGTTCGGCTTGATTGACAGGTCGGAACTATGCATTGAATAGCTTTCTTGTACGATGAATGGATGTTTCCCAGATGCTTCTCCACATGATTGCTGGTCTCCATTCTTGGTGAGGCAAAAGGGTCGATGGACTGGTTTGGATGTCTCCCAAACATGACGAAAAAGGGAACACGGGTGGATTTGTGACGAGTGGCGTTGTAGGCGTGAGCCATGGCTCAGACATGTTGTTCCCGGTTTTGTTTCTGGTCCGGTTTTAATGCATCTAGCTAACATGTTGAACAGGGTATGGTTCAACCGTTCGGTTAGCGCATTTCCTTGGGGATGATAACTTAAAGTATATTTGCGTGTTTCATAACTCCGACATTCTGTTTCCAGTCGTTTTTTGGTTTGGTTTTAGTACAGTGAAGCTTGTCTATAGTAGCCACCCACTGGACCGTAAAATTGTATGGCCACTATAAACAGGCGGGCACGTTAAAAATGTTGCATTCGCATTATACACACAAAGCATTTGGGCTCAAAGACGGGTGGTCACTATGAGCAGGTATACTCTTCATCCAGGTGGCCTTAACAGCAGTTTTGACAGTGTTTTAACAAGTTGAGCATGGTATGGTTGAACCGTTCGGTGAGCCCATTTTCTTAGGGGTGATAATTAAGGTGTGGTTCAGCTGTTTCGATTCCACATATAGCTTAACGTTTTCGGGGATTCTCAAATGTGCTCCTCAAAATTGAGACCTTGATTTTAATGCCTTCGTTCATGAAACCCGTAGTTACCTTCTTGTGGCATGTTCTTTTCATCAATGAGGTTAATTCTGTAGGTAGACAGTAACAAGATATTTATGAAGATATTTCGCTAGATGTTTCTAGATGTTGAGATAATGCGACTTGGCTTGCGTCGGGGAGAATGAATTATTAATATTGATAGATGTTGCTAGATTGTAAAGTCAATAAAACCTGCTGTAATTAGGTTGCAAATGCTTTAGAGAAAGGGGCACCTGCTTATATCATACCAAAGTACTAGGTTTTGGTTTTCCTTCCTCATCTGACTCAGATTACTTTGCTCTATTTAACAGGAACGGGGATGTATTAATTGAAGTAAACGGTGAGAACATCGAGGGCAGTGGCATTGAGCATGTGCTGAAGCTTCTCTACCACTACAAAAACCCCGAGGTGTTTCTGGTAAGCCACCAAATACACGGGCTTTGTTTCATTTACTGCTGAAACTCTTTGGTCATTGAAAGTAGAGCCTGCGGTGCAACTTCAGAAGTCTCGACAATTAAGTATTTGCCTTTGGTTTGAAGACGCATCTTTTTAACTTGGAGTTTAGTGATTTTTAATTAGAAATGAGCTAGTGTGGTAGTTTTTATTAGTTGAGGGCGCGGGTTCGTCGGTGCGCGCGCGCGGGGGTCGGATTCGTGCTGCGAGGTGCGCGGCTCCATAGCAGGGGCATGGAGATGCGTGTTTCCTGTTTTGTGTTTTGTAGCGCGGGTTTGTTTCTCGCGCGCGCCTTGGCGGGCCGTCTGTGCCTCCAATATGGTGATGTGGTTTTTAAAGTACTGTTTACTATTGTATTGCGCCTATGAGCATTTTAATGGATATATGGCGCGTTATAAGTGCTATTATTTTTATTATATTATTATAAAGGCCAAGTATAATGATCATTCCGAAGAAGAATGTTGCTCCAGAACAATGCCTTGCCTATACTACTAGACATGGGATGAGACAAATGCCATATAGTTCTCATCAGGATTTACATTAAGATACAAATATTAAGTAGAACAAAAGCAATTGCGTAGACTATACTACTAGACATGGGATGAGACAAATGCCATATAGTTCTCATCAGGATTTACATTAAGATACAAATATTAAGTAGAACAAAAGCAATTGCGTAGACTGGGGACCAGTCTAGACAAAGCAATGTTATTCATAAAGCAGGAGGATAGACGCGTTGCTTCCACTGACCTATAACACTATAGTGACATGCAACAGCGGCCTAATATGGAAAAATTGAAGCCGCGCCGGCCATCTTAGTACTCCCAAGACAATACTTTGCCTAGACTGCTTCTCTGTTCATACGATCGCTTTCATCCCACTAGTACATGTATAACCAGCTTAAGGTATGCTCCTGAAATCCCCTAAATGGACATGCTCCTTGCAGCCAGCACTCTCATACCAACAATTACACAAAGATATTTTGTAGACTGAAGTCAGTGTACCTGACGCGGAATCAGGTTGGCATATAACCACTTTTTCCTGTATAGGACGACCGGTTATGGATAAAAAGGGTATGTTTAAGACGACCGGCCGCGTTAGGACGACCGGTTTCCGGTCGTCTTAATGTTTTTTGCCTCAAAACCATATTTTTAGGTCAAAAACCATTTTTATTAGGTTTCTCACCATTCTTTTTAGGTCGCGAACTATTTCGGTCTAGGTCGAAAAACATTTTAATGAGAACTTTAAGTCGAGTTTCTTGCCGACAAATTTACCGTTTTAGTGGTCCCCAGAGCACTCTGCCCAAAACGGTCGTCCTATACCGAGAAAAGAAGTTATATACATGTATATACAGGAAAAAGTGGTTATATATAGCGGTTCTAGATCTCGCCTTCCACCTCTGTGGCCCTGGTACGAATTCCGTCTGGGTCAGTATATGGATTGGGTCTCGGTTCCTGCTTGATTCCGTGGGTTTTCCCCTACACGTTGATGTGTGGGTGACCTCTAAAACTGAGAACTTTGTGGCGGAGCTGAAGAACTTCTAGGTGGCTACAGGGCAACGACTTAAGTTGGCTAATCTCAGCAAACATATCCCTGTAGGGGATCATACGCAAGAAGAAGTGTATCTGACCGATACACTCTCGACTTGCTCTTCACTGCGAGGGCATCTGTGTATTGCACATCAAGTCGTTGAAGCATTTCTTGCAGAATATCATGACCACGTTCTGAAGCCTGGGATGGCCGAATTGGTGTCATTGCACACAATGCACTGAAATATTACCGCAACGTCCTGCACGACTGCTGAATTGGTACACTGTTAATGTCAAAAGTTTAGTGAAATAAAAATTAACAACCAACTGGTTTGAACACAAATAAATTAAAGGATCAAACTGCTGCAGACAAAGGGGCAAACTAAACTTTGTTTTTATTTTAGAAAGAGGTGACATTTTCTCTACTTCAAAATTGTCTTGACAGGTGAGGGCGCTGTTTATAGCTAATCATGGAGGGAACCCGCAGTTGAAAAACAAAGAAAAACATTACTTCAAACATTATTTCAAACAGTAACAGTCCTCCACTGATCCATTTGACTCAGATAAACTTGTTAGGATTGTTACAAATGACATACTAAACAAACGTAGTGAACTGATACCGTTCATTATTAAGACGATACTGAAAATGATACCAACTGTTGCACACGGATTTATGGAGAATTCCTCCGTTGTCCTGAAATGACATCACAGCTTTGTTCATGAATATGGAAATTATCATTTTAGCATAAAAACAAAAAAATTGCAATTACACCAAAACCCAACTATACATTTCTCTGAAATGAGACTATAGTTTTATGTAATCAAAACCCCATTTCTTGCAGCCTTTAAATTTAGGAAGTATAGACAAACCAAGGCGTTTAACATGATAAATCCATGTAGAGGTTTGAAGGCTGGTCAGCAACATCATGAGGCGGAAGTGGGCCAGCTTCCATTCCAAACCTGTGGAAGGTTGACTAGTGCGAGCTAATTTGTACTGCATAGTGTCAACCATCATTGGAGGCTCTTTTCCTTTTTTGTTCCACAAATTTCACATTTCTCTGAATATAGAGAAATTGTGAATGGCTTAAGAAACTGGGCGATCTTGCATTTCTACTTCATCAGCAGACTCAATGTACCTCTGAATCGTATGACTACACTTACATGTATATTTGGTGTAAATAAGTGATTATATTTGTGGGGATTATAACCCAGGGACCGCCGAGGTGAATTAATTTGATACAGATGTGGACAAATGTCTGTGATCGAGTTTGGGAAATCTGGATGCAGTGGAAAGCAACTTGGCTCCACTGGGATTGGAACTGCGGACCTTCTGCTTAACGTGCAGACGCCCTACCAATTGAGCTATGAAGCCAATAGGTGGTCTTGAATCACGATAGTGCAGTTGTTCCTCACTGATTGAGATTGGCTATCACGTGAGCTTATAGCAAGCCCTACAATGAGATAACAATTAACCCCTTCCAGAGATTATTTAAGATACGCCCCACACTCCTGCCCGGCTTGCCCCAATTATTTAGTGTGAATAATTGATTATATAATCACGTATTATACTTGTTGGAGTACATGTGAATTATCTTCATTAACGTTGCGGACAATGGCTTCAAATTCAGATGGCAGTGGGATTGTTTCAACTCCCATATTCACCACAAAACGAGGCTTTCTGCATGGGCATACGTCATATCTTACACGTCATCCTAACCGACGTGCACTGTTAAAAAAATCTCTGTTCATTTACAGTACATTCATATGTCAATTGGCATTACATAGCGTACTGTTTTTGAACAGTACATTCTACTTTTTTTGTTTTCTCTGTTTGCATACAGTAGATGCTACTGTTATTTGGAATTGTAAATTTACAGAAGATTCTTCTGTTTTTCAACAGACGACTAAGTGATAGTTTTGTGCATGGTTTTGTTCTTTAACAAAGCCTTCTGTACAGAAACAATTCTATGTAACTGAACGAAGCAGTCCAGGTTATTGACGACTGTTTCTTGTTGACCTTTACAGTTCAATTTTTGTGTTGTAGATGCACCACACTTCATGTAAAATAAGTCGGCATGTTTCTCTCAATTTCCTAGTTTTTATTTGCATGCCGGGGTGCAGTGGAGTTTCAACAGGGTGTACAATTTACCAAAAATGTAACCCGACTCGCTGAAATACAGGAATATGATAAATTCAGGGGGAATTTCCGCCTGAGTCTACTGTATTCCCGCACTTTGAGGCAGGTTACATGCTCCCGTGTATCTCCACTGCAGGCAGTATTGCACGGCAAATAAAACGCAAATAAAAACCAAAACATGTACGAAAATACCGACTTGCCTTTCACGACATGTAGAGCAGCTACTTCTCGTTCAAGTCGGCACTATAAACTGAACAGTCTCCAGTATATATTTCGACATAACGCTCGCCAAAATCTGTCATTTCATATACGAACGGCACAACTACAAAAAGCGCACTGTGCAGTTTGAATTTACTGCAGTGATTTCCCAGCATGCAACGTACTGGTACTCGCTATCAACGCCGCGTAATTTCTGCCGCATACCAGGGAACATCGATGGGATAACAGAAGGTCCTCTGTTACTAAACAGTAACATGGCTGTATTTTAACAGATGAAGATTAAAAGTTTCTTGTTCCTGAACAAACCTGTAATTTAACGGCAAACCGTCTGTAATCATACAGAACAATATTTTTAAAATGTACACAGACGGAAGAACGTTTGTGCAATAACAACAAATTCCAAAAACAGTAAAAGTTACTGTTCGATTTTGACTTTTTCAACAGAAAAACACCTGTGACTGAACACAATTTTTTACAGTGTGGTAACGACGCGAGGGAGTCATTGTTTATGCAAGGAAAGCCTCGCTGTTTTGCCAATATGGCGGTTCCGTGCAAGTTGTAAACAGCAGTTCCGGATGGCCTTACCCCACTCCCCCCCCCCCCCCCACCCCACTCCCCCCCCCCCCACCCCACCCCACTCCCCCCCCCACCCCCACCCCCCAAAACAAAATCATATACACTTTCTTGGATTGTTGCTAGTTCATTGTTGCTAGGTAGGGCCTACTTTTCATGTGAACTTTGTAGTTTTACAGAAACAAAATTTCGATTTGTTGTTCCACCAGGCTGTCAGACGCAACGATCCAGCACTAAAATACATCTGGGTGATCTTTAAGATCGTTGTACAAGGTAAGGTTTGTATAACACTTTGCGCCCAGTGCGCTACTATACATGATTTTTTTTTGCTACGATACCATAACCAAGGTTATATCGAAATTTCAGGGGAAAAACTGACATTGGTATATTAAATTTTCTCATTGTTTGAGTTATACAGTTCAGTTAAAGTTTTGTTCTACACTTATATACTCTGTTTTGCAGATAGTGTCCGAACAGTCAAAGTGCGGGTCACCCTTGAAAACGACGAGTACGTACTACCCCTGATCCCAGCCGACATACAGTATTTTGAGTTTAAGCGTCAATCCAACTCAAAATACGACATTTTCATTGACGGCGATCGTCAGTTTTATCTTTCCGTCGACGAAGAACCTATTTTTAATCCAACCTACAACATTGAGAAATGTGAGTGAAATATAGAGGCTTTCATATCCGGAAACATTTGTGTGATATTTATGGTGAGTTCCTAGAAATGGGGATACTGCACTGGAAATCCGTTTCAATTCCAGTAAAGTGAGCTGAGCAGGTTTAAAGGTACACACCGGCCTACCTTTTTACATGATTTAGTGATGTAGCAGCATTGACAATACTTTTTTGATGGTCGTTGTGAAAAAAGATCATCAAAATATTCCGTAATTTACTAAAGAAGTGCAAAATTAACAAAAACGGTCAAAAGACTACTACGCGCAAGCTTCACGACTTTAAGTCACAAACGATTCGCTCTTCTCCTACTCAGGATATCTCCAATTTCCTGCTCACTGGACAGTTTGACGTAGCACGCGCTCGCTGAGTCCCGTTCTCCGGACTCTCGAAACAAACATTTATGTTCGAATTTTCATGCTTATGTTCAACTTTGTTTCATACCTGTATAAATAGTCTCTCTTTTGTCAATTACTTATAAATATTGGGGGAAAATCAGAGTTGAATTGGGTGCATGCAGTTCTGCAGTAAGAAACTTTCATGCGACTGGACATAATAAAACTAACTCGCAAGACCATGTGACTTTTCGGAACCAGAATCTGGTTCCGAAAAGTCACGTGACCTCCGTTTTTTTAACATTTCTCAAAAACGGCAAAATTCCATGGTTTCTTTTCAGGATATGTTCAGTTTATTTCGGAAGGGCATTCTTGTATAGGTCAATTTCGAGCCCACAATAGAAGCCGGTGTGTATCTTTAATGTATAGAATTGCGCACCTCAACACAGCTGAAAATTTGTTCGCACTGCAACGAAATCTATCAGCAAATTCAGTAGACACTTTTAAAGCTTAATGAGGAATTCCAGAAAAAAACCACATTATTTTGGCCATTATGACAAAATTAATGTAACAATGTCCAATTAAAGCAGCAGAAGTTTACGAAAAGATGGAGTCGTGATTCCTACGAGTGGAATCGAAATCGATTATAAAAGTATGTTGCATCCCTCTTTTACATGTTGGGCCATTGCTGTCCAAATTGTTGAATACAATATGTCCGTGCGTTTTGGGTGTAGCACCTCGAAAAATAAAAAGGTATTTTTGAATTGATTTTTTTCCCCGTATAGAACATAAATGTTATTCGCTATCAAATGAGATATCAACGAAAAAATCGACCAACGTTAATTATTAAACTATAGGTTTTCTCGGTCAATTTCGGCAAATGAGCAGCCAATTTAACCACTACGCTATTCTATTTCGCGCGAAATCGAATGCTATTGAAAAGGGTAATTTGATTTCGTTTTATGATTAGTCAAATGTACTGTTGCGTCAATTCAACAAAGCAGCATTCAAATTCGCAGGAGCTTTTTGAGGCGTGTGTTTAGTCATCAAATTAATTTTTGGACAGTCATTTCTGAAAAACGCTTTGTTAAACTTTTGTTTCCTTAAGAATGTTAAAGGCAAAAATACGGTTCACTTATTGGCACTTGAGTCACTTTGCCGATGTACTTCGAAGACGAGCTTTCGCTACAGTTTTGCACGCATATTTCTAGAAATGGCAGCTCGTGGTCGCTACGCTAGAGTGGCCCAGGTAGATCGAGAAAGGTTGATTGAGGCCTTCGAGGGAAACGAGCAAGGCTACCTTGAGCTTGCGGTCAATTTGAACATCAACAAGTCCACAGCAAGATCAATTGTTGCAACAAATTTGAGGACTGGAAGGCGAGAGACGCTGGCAAGAGGAGGAGCAACCCACAGCAAGATGGATGATGACATGCGAAACCATCTGCAAGGCATCCTTGACGCTAATCCCGTCCTGACACTTGTTTGAGTGAGCATCTGCCAGAGAAGCCCCAGGTTTCTACTGCCTCCATAGCCAGGCAGGGCCTTGGATGGGATGATGATTACACTGAAACTAGTGGAGAACGTCCCTGATGCAAGAAATTCACCTGAAGTTCTTGATCAACGCGTCCTGTATGGTGAATGGTTCCTGCAGCATGGTGTTCTGGCGCATTGACGAGACAGGTTACAACGTCTGGACTCGACGCTCCCAGGGTAGAGCTCCGCGAGGGATGGCTGCAAGACGAGTCGTCGACAGACAACGAGGAAGAAATTACAATGTCACCTACGCTGTTTCTAGTGAAGTCTTGGTGCACCACCGAATCGCATTCGAAACTGTGACTTGAGGAGTTTTGAGGAGTTTCTTGCGGCACACTCTGCATTCAAGGCAGCAGTTAAACGCATACTTGGGTTACCTGAGTGGCAACAACGTGTCGGAGACAGACAGGCTGCCCGGCAAGCAGGAATGAACATGCAGCAGTGGAGGTGCGATCTCCTTCAACAAGCAGCCATTCAGAGCGTTGATGCCATCAAGTGAAGTGCATGCAGTGGTACAACCATACCCAAACATATATGCCAAGATGTCTGGCACGCCAACAGATTGATGGTTGAGGAAGAAACAACATAAACAATTAAACAAACAGGAAAAACATAAAGAAACACCCAATTCAAACACAATACAAAATTAGGTCTTGGTCAGTTAACCAATAAAGATCCCCCTCCCCAAAAAAGAATAAAGAAGAGAACAAAGAAGAAGAACAAACCTCAAGGGCCCCATGTAAAGTCTACTGGAAACATAATTAAAGAAAATAAGGTTTGCCTGAATTAAAGTGAAGGTACAAAACAGTTGCCTAGTACAGTTTATCTGTTTATTTGTATTTCTTTAGTCGTACTTATTTGAATTCTCATTTAGCGAAATTGATTGTCTCTTTACGAAATTGAAAACAATTAAATCAGTAACATCTCCAGTCGAACCAGCTTTGCTAAATTGAATGCTGATTTAGTGTCACGAAAAAGAATGACGATATGCTAAATTGAACACAGTGCTAAAGGAATTTGAATGCCTCAAAACGAAATTGAATGGCCGAAATCTGAATTTGAAACGCAGTAACAACTGGAGAGGCAAAATAGCTTTAATTCGAACGCACGAAAATTAAATCGGCTGCTCATTTGCCGAAATTGACCGAGAAAACCCATATTACTGTAAACATTTAGAAAGTCACGGCAAGGCGCAAAAATGTCCGAATAATAACCACGTTTTTCACAGGGTTGCCGAAGTATGATTATATGGCCACTTGCATGACATCGACTTTTAAAGTCGGAGCAAGAGTCTGTAGTGTAGGCATTTCTTAAATACGCATTGTCATGTCTTTATAGCTCCTGCCTCCATATGCAGCACGATATGTGGCAGAGGGCATCCCCCTATATACCATTGTTCCCCCATTGTGTCTCAAACATCCATAGAATTTCCAAGGAATTCCTTTTAGTTTTTAGGGGGAGTTGGTGCGTTAACAAAAGGGAAGAGTGTGTTGAGGTATAGGGACGTTATAGGGGGCAGTCCCTTTGCCACATATCGTGCTGGGTATACCAGCCTCTACGCTTAAAGTCTGCCCAAATGTCAGGTGGCATATCTATACGCACTTTCGAATTCTGCATTTGCTTGCCTGAAAACGAATATGAATGCCCGAATACACGGCTGACACGTTCCTCTGCGAAATAAAATGAGCATTGACGGAATTTGCTGGCGCTTTTGCGAATTAGTGTGCTGCTTGATGCAAATTCAATGGATGTTCCATCAAATAGAGTGCAAACTATTTGAAATTGAAATTGAAACTCGCTAATGGTGGTGCACTCAATTTCGTGCGAAATTTAATACTTGTATTATCAAATGAATGTGAACAGTTGGAAATCGGCCGGGCAAACCTGTAGTTACAAAAAATGTTGATATGTAAAGTATTACTGGGGAGGGAGGGGAGTCCTAAAATATAATACGCTCTTTAGAACTGTTCATAACTTTGGACGCCTCTAAGCAGCTCTAAGCTATATTTTGTTGTTTCGTTTTAGCCTTTTTTCACAAGTACTACTATGATGGCAACACACAGCCCGATAAAGGTGTGCTAGTTGTGTACTCCTTACAGGACGCCAAATCGGGAAGCGGCTTCGATCCGGATGTGAAAAGCACTATAGCCGGTGCTTCCGACGATAAAGTAGAAGCGTTGGTAAGTAATAACGATATCAATCTAGGGCCGAGTTCAGGCCGTCTGTTCTTGACAGCGCCCGAATGACGAACACACGACCCGAGAAAACGACCGAGAATACTGCACTCGGAACAGGATCACACACCATCTATCAATAGACTATGTAAGTTGACCTCGCGAACGTCGTGCTCTAAATTCAAAATTTGCGACCAATATGACTGCCAAAAGTGGCCAAATGTAAGAAAAATGATATACAATGACCAAAAAATAATGCATAAATTAAATGCAACCCCCTTCTGCTAAACTAACCTCACCAACTTTTTATGATGCCTTTTAAAAAAAGTAATGAAACAGTTTTAGATGTTAACATTATTAAAATAAAATCTTCTGGAGACAAAGATGGTGGCCAATATGGCCGCCAAAAATGGTCTAAAATTAAAAGGATATCATAAGCCGAATAATTAGCATTTATAAATTGCTATTCATATGTTCTTGATATTACAACCAATATATGGCTACCAAAATATGTTAAATAAATCAATTCAGTGACCCCCCCCCCCCCCCCCCCCCCCCACACACACACACACACACACACACACCCCAATAACAACCTTTGGGTGCGTTGATCCACGAAAACTATTTGGATTTTAACAGTGAAAAACCCTGCGGCCTTTGAGATATCCAAGATGCCGGCCAATATGGCTGAAAAATCATATCACCCATATGATGCAATAAAAATTAATAAAATGGTTATTTACTGGTATGTTTTCTACCCTCAAAAATCATCTTTATGCTATCCTTTTTTACTTCAAATTCCATAATATGCGATCAGCATGGCTGCCAAAAGAGGTCAAATGAGAAAAATGTCTGCTGTGCTGGCTGGGCTAGTGTTTTTCCCTTGCTCGCTTAAGGGATCCTCCACTAAGATCCAGTGAAACTGAAACTTCCCTCACTGTAGCATTGGCATATTGGATAGGTGTCTCCCCAGTACATGTAGACCCAAGGGATGCATCTTTATGGAAATATCGCACAGGACAACTGCCCATCCTAATCCCTCTGTTGCTTGGGTTTGCGAGTAGTTTGCGACGGATTTCTAGGCATTTTCGGCCGGGGCCCCACGGGACTCCTTGCGGCTGCCGGGTAATTTTTGGGCATCGGGCGGACATCGAGTTACTTTTAAATCGGACTTAAAACCTGGTGCGGCGTTTCGCATCGCAAACTGATCGCCAATAAATCGGTCGATGCCTGGCACACATCGGGCGGGCTCCGGGCTAAATTTTTGACAACCCAGACAATCCATCAATCGGCCAGGCGCCGTCCAGGCGCCGCCCCAGACGCTGCTCAGACGCCGGCCGGGCCCCCGCCCGGCGTCCGGCCGACTTGGGGCGCCCGGCCGGAAATCGGCCAGACATCGGCCGGGGTATCGCAGTGACATCAGCAGGACATCGGCAGGACATCGGAAGAGTGCCTGCCGGACGCCTGCCGGACACCGGCCGGACACCGGCCGATAAACGGGCCAAGAAGTCAACCCCATTCCGTCATGGCAGCGTGTGGGGCACTTTTAATTGTGACTGTGACCGCCCAATGATATCGCGCGATCTTTCGCCGACCTCCACACGCCGACCGATGCCTATAAATCGCACACGCCGCCCGGCCTCCGGTTTAATTGTGACTTAAGCGGGCCTCCCACTGTGCGATTTTGGCTACGAATTAGGTACGATTAGGTACGATTAGCTACGATTTGGTACGATTACCAGAGACTGTCTATAGACTCTACACACAATCGTACTTAATCGTAGGAAATTCGTGGCAAAAATAATAATCACAAACCATTATATTCTTACTACTCCTATAATCTTATTTTATCCAAAGAATATGCCGAGCTACATGGTGGGAACGGACCCCATCCTTACTACAGATCCCAGGTTTTGGTACGAAAAGAAAGTCGACGGGGGCATAGGGGGCGAGGAGGGGAATGTAGATTCCTCTTACGTGAGTCTTGAGAGTGTCAACGCGCCCCAAAGTAAGTTATAATGTGGTATACTCTATGAAGGTTATACAACGAATTTTATCACACCGTGTAAGTCTCGCGGGCAGTCGCGGCGGGATAGACTTCTGGGGACCAGCTAGGGAATGGCAATGGGGTTTTAACGCCGTGACGATATTTTTTGATTTGTCACATTTTAAAAGGCTGATAGTGATAGTGATTCCGACCACTGATATCTCCGTGCATTGGACAATCTTGTATTCTGTTGCTATAATTCGTATGCTAGAATATGCATGACTTGTCTTGTTTGTCCATGTTAACATGTTGACCCATATGCATGAGCGTTGAAACAAGCAAATCAATCACATCGTATTAATTAACGCCGCTCACTTAAAACATGCACGGCATGACAGAGGCTAATGAGGGACCTTTGAGACGCTTGGTGGCAGCAAACAAACCTAGGGCCAATTTCATAAAGCTGTTTGCCTTATAAAAATTTGTTAATAGTCAAAATTGCATGTCAATTTGTGTTTTTCACAAGAATATCTACTATTCTTGCTGAGAACACAAGTTGACATACAATTTTGACTGTCAACCCATTTTTATCAAGCAAAATGTTTGATTAAAGAGGAAGAATCCCCCTTGACGAAAATCCAGCATTTAGGCTTTTTTCGATAGTCCAAACATCCCTCTTGCCGACGTGGATTTTTATTATTTTTTAATTGTCGGTTTTAAGTGGATAAATTGCAAGCAAAAGTGCGCTTTTCGAAAATGAGATTTTCGCGATTTCTGAAACGCTCATTAGGTATTCATGATATGCGCGTGACCCCGTGACGCAATCCTGAGAAAGAGAAGTCAACACGATAGTTAGCTCCATACGTTTACACGCAAAAAAATTCGAAAACCGTCTCTTTTAGATGGTGTTTTTTGAAGAATTTTGTTGTTCCAAAAAGCCAGAGATATGCCCAGTAGCTGCGTGGTTGCATGTTTTACCAGACACTATGAAAAAAAAAGAGCAGAAAGATTTTCTTTTCTATTACCAAGAGAGAGAAAAATGAGTCGCTCATTCTATAACTTGTACGGCCGATGTTCAAACACGTGGAAACTACGCCCCAGTGGACCGTACACAGACCGCTGTGAATGCCGGTCGTTCCGTGACAAAACCACCCCGTGGCAATGCACCAGTATTTACTTCAAAAGAGAGTCACTGTGAGCCACAATTTCATCGTTTTTTCACAAAACAGGTAATAGTAGATTGCTGTCATATTACGTGAAGTGTTTTTCACGTTTGTATTTTGAATTACAAGGACAAAATAGGCATGATAAACATTCACTTTGTGTATTTTCCATTCAATACTGCACAGACCGTTTTGTATGTTTCTCAGGATGACGTCAACACCCTGTTGATAAACAAGCCAAGTGACCTCGAGCGTTTCAGAATTTGGGTGAAGAGGGTCGGAACTGCTTTACGTTTTAAGCAAAAGTCTGTCGATTTTTTGTGAAAAACAAGTTGTGATGGTGTTGTAGACACATACACCTCCATGATAAACAGAAAAACTAAAAAAATATGGAAGGGGGGATTCTTGCTGTTTAAGCAATTTTTTGAAAGCTTTATGAAATTGGCCCAGTCCCTTTCCGTTGTCTTCGTCATATTGAGCATCTTGCGCACTGTAAGCTCAAACGTCCATGTAAACAATGCAAGAGAATCAGTTTGTTTGCTGTCACCAGACGTTTCAAAATTCTCCAATTACAAAAACGTTGAAATAAATTTATGAATGAAACCTTACCTAAACTGTCAACATATCTCTTTGTTTGCAGACAAGTTTTTATCCATGGGAGGTGAAGTCCTACCTTTGGAAACTCGACCTGCAGTCCTTTTAAGGACGCCAGAGATGACCATAACCATCGCCTCTAGTTAATTAATGCCAACTGGGAGCAGCAACATTAAGCGTTTTGTCACAAGGTTAATGACCTGACAGTTCAGGTGCTTGGGGACAGGTGAAACACCCAATTTCATAAAACCCGCGGCGCGCTAAAATGGCGTTAATTATGCAGTCCGTGCGTTTTGGGTGTGGCACCTCGAAAAATATATATATTTAAATTGATAACATTCTAGAAACATAAATGTTATTCGCTTTCAAATGAGACATCAACGAAAAAATCGACCAACGTTTAGTTACTAGTGAACAATTACTGTCAATATTTAGAATTATTGGCGGATCCGCCAGTAATTCAAGTCTGACCTGCCCAAGTCTAACCTCCCGTGCTCGGTCTGCAACGCGCAGCGCACACACACAGGTGTGAACTCACTGACAATCGCGGACGTCTCTTTGTTCCTCTTTTGTTTGGACTTGGGCCCGTATTCTAAAACCCTCCTTTAAATAGGCCTAAAGTAGACCTTTATAGGGGCTTCCTTTATTGAGGGGTTCCTTTGCTAAAGGCTCCTTTAACAAATGGTATTCAAGAACCACACTTTAACTTCCCTCATGTTAAGGTCTTCCTTTACCACAAATTGTTTAAAGGGTCCCTTTAAAGAAGGGACACTTTCTCTAAGGCTCCCTTTATGCTCCTAAATGAGCTGTTGTAACAGGACGATGTCAGTTTTCTAGTCCCGTGTTAGCCTTGATCAAGGCGTTGGGCTTGTCTTCTAGACGGCCCGCTGAAGATAAAAGCGCTTACAAGCTACGGAATCTGTTGCACGTATTGGCTCACAACGCGCCGCGCTACGACTATACACACGTACACATGCGCTATGGACGTACATGTTTCGTTACGGTCCTGAACCCAACGCCTTGATGGTTCTGCATTCAGCCAGCGAAACTGATTACAGTAATAGGGAAACCACCCCAGCGTGAGCTGAAATTTCATTGGTCGACGCACGAGGTTCTGTTTGAAAAACGCTATGATCTGCGATCCCCAGTTTGTTCATCCGAGGCAGTATTAAGAGCTCCCACAAATCATTCAGGAAAGCTGTCGTATTACGACCGTTGTCCCCCAGAAGTGTAATCAAATACGTAAACAGACAAGCACAATAAATGCTACGAACCCGAGAATATTTGTTGTTTTCGTCCATCGATCATGTCACGGTTCTCGTAACATGAGGACGCCATCACATGCATAATGCATGCTCGCGTCATTACGTGCTACTCACGAAGCTCCTGATTGGCTCAAGACAAATGTTAAATATTCATACCTTGCATACCCGCATATCCAAAGCCCGCCCATTTTCGGCCAAAACTGGCCGAAAACATAAAGAAAACTATTAAACCCGGAAGTGCAGACTCGCCAGGCCGTACGCAGCTAGTACGCAGTATGTACGCAGTCAGTGTGTTGCCGTACGGGTTGACTATATACGGTGGTTAAATCCATCCTTGGTGAACCGAAAGCGTTTAAAAAAAGGCGTCATCACTGAAATCATCCTCTTGAAACTGAGGAAGACGTGTCCTGATACGTGGCATACCCCTAATGACGTCATAGAAACGCGCTAGTCGGTTGACGTAATCACCCATCGCTGAGGTATCAGAAGAGATCCTTGCACATTGGCTGCTTAAGGAAGACTAAAAGATACTCCAGACCAACCTTACGTTTAAAGGCCTCCTTAAGGCAAAATAAAACATTTTCTGTAATGAAGGAAGGTTCTTGAAACGACCCAACCTTTGCTAAAGGAAGGTACCTAAAGGCGTCCTTTGACCAGAGATAAAGGTTGGTTCTTGAAATAAAATTTAGCTAAAGGTTGACTTAAAGTCTCCCTTAACGCTTATCGCGGACGATATTGTTCTCTTTGTTAGACCTCCCTAAAACGTCCACGATTGTTTAGGAGAACAAGTGCACAGTGCACAATGCACAAGGCGCAAAAACGGCCTCATAAAAACGGCGTTTTTCACAGGGTTGCCGATGTCTAAAATACAGTATGATGTGTTGCCGTTAAAATAAAGTAAATGCTTTTAAAATTCGTTCAGAGAAAAACAAAACAGATTTGCTGAGAATCAACAGACTGTATATCTTTAAACCCAAATGCACACCGCCACATTTTTGATACTTGAGAAAGTATATATAGAACACGTTTTCTAAAAGATAGTAATTTTGTAAAAGCTACCATAGATTTGGCAATTACATGTACTTCACGTTTAATTTCGATAAATAACACCGAAAGCCATTTTCCTACTTCCGCTTATACTTTTCGCCATCTTGAACAGTCACGTGATTCCAACTGACTAGAGATCGACTAGCCCCAAGGGCTTGTTTCCTCTAGTCAAACCACGCAGCGTTTGATTGACTATATATGGTTAACTATTCGCCCGCCAAAACTTTTTCCTGGTATGCGTCTTAGTCGATTTTCCCCACAAATCATTGTAGAAACGATAACTTGTAAAATTAAACGACATGTGTTTAAATCTGTACTTGCCGTAAAATTAGTGCCGTTACGTTTTGACCCTATAAGTTAGCCTTAACGGAGTATTTTACCAACAAAGGCTATGTGACAATAAAATGTGCATAAATAAAACTACTAAGTTGAGGAAAACGCAAGATGACAGTGAACACAAAGGCAACTGGAGTGGAAAGCCAGCAGGAACAGAGGGTTCATTTGTATTTATGTAAAGTCAAATACAAATTTATACATCCTGTTTTTATCATACAAAATAATGAAAGTGAAAATTGTTTGTTGGTTTGTTTAATGAACTTCAATTCGCAACCCGTATACGCTGAATTGCATGAAACTTACAAGTGTCTTCCACCTAAACATTGAGATACATAGGTTTGTTGGTATGGTGTATGTATAAAATGAAACAATTGTTTTAAAGGAGTTGTTCAGATTTTTCAAAAAAATGGATTTCGTTTTAACGGCTATATATCAATACAAAATAACTCCCTAATTTACTATCCATGTGAAGAAAACAGGAAATTTGCAATCTCCAATTTGCTTGTAGACGCACAAAAGTTTGTGTAATCACTGCACTGCATCGGTGGTTTTTTTACGATATCCTCGAAAATATACGGATTGAGAGCGTGAAATTTCAGAAAGGTAATGAGAAAAATATGGCACAAATGATATGGTATCAAAATGTCAACACCCAGGGGAAAATTGAGGGGCTAAAAAAAGTGATCTGGACACCTCCTTTAAGTCTTTGGAAATGCACTTCTGTTCACATGCACTTATGTGATCAACCGTTCAACTGGAATCTGGGGGAGGTTGCATCGTTGACGCTGACTCTGTACGTGTACTTCTTCTTGTAACTGTGTGTATACTGTTTGAACTATGTAGTCTTATAAATCCAGAATGTTGTACTGAAAATAAAGTAAAGATAATACAAACAAAGCTCTCATGCACCAATAGCCAAATTGCGCCGCTCACATCGGCACAAGAAGAAAAGAGTACACAGGGACATCTATGTCATTTTGTGTGCTTAGCTGTATAGCAGAATTTATCAGTCAGTTGTAATAAACATCAATATTTTGGCTGGTAGCACATTTTTACAAAACAAAACAAAAATGTGGTGAGCCAACTTCTGTAGTAAGGCTCGTCTATCTACACAAGCCAGCATTTGCCAGACAACAATAATGACCAAGAACGGCGATAACGAGTTTTGTGCAAATAAGGCAGACGTCTGTAGACCTTTATCACGGTGCGGCCATCTTCCCTTTTCCCCTATTAAAAATAACGTAACCAAAGCGAGGCTTGCCGAAATAAAATAGTTTTGCCCCGTTTTGAAAAAGTTCATTGACCAATCTGTTGCAACCATAGAGTTAGATATAGAAAACTCGAGTGCGTACTCCCATACATGATGTGCCGATATGTACGCCGCCATTTTGGCTTAACGCTATGGGTGCACGGTGGGCAAAGGGGAACAGTGTTGCTGTTGCCCACTTCAGCCCACTTCAGCGATAAGCAAACATGTCGCCGCCCACATCGGCACAGTCCACACACGTGACTTGAATAGCCAATGCACACTATAGTTGTCTATTACTCTATTGTTGCAAAGAATCATGCGATCCAGCGAAACATGATAATTTGATAAAACACAACTTGGTCAGCCCAAAGCATACTCTTGATGCCAGATCGATTTACTGTTGGAGTTTGCGATCCCCACACTAGTATACTGTTGCAACGAATCATTCGGTATGGCATCAAGAAAGTTCTTTGGTCTGACCAACATATTTCTATTTAACAACGAGATGAGAAACCAGTGTGTTATTGAATGACACATCACCGTAACTGGCTTGGGGCGGTTTCGAACGCGTACGCGTGCGTAATATTAAACATTTATGTAAATTTGTAGAAGTGCCCAAAATCATGCAAATTACGGTGCCCAAAATCATGCAAATGAGGTGGCCCAAACCACGCAAATATGCAAATGTACCCAAAACGATGCAAATAGTTATGCAAATGCCCAAAAGTATGCAAATGAATGTGGCTATAAATATGGTAATGAGGCGCGGTTATGCGCGTCGGCCTCCGTTTCTTATCTAGATTTTAATGGATATCTGTGGGCTGACCAAAACATTGTACACGACCAAAGCATGACCAGCGCATTGCTTGGGTCTAAAATACCACGCGGATGACCAATGTCCTCCGAAATGATTGGTTGGTGGGAACTTCGGCGGCGGGACTTAACCGTTTCTGGATCAGTCTATGAACCAGGGCATAATATTGTAGTAGACCATGAAGACGAGGAAATCCAAGATGCTTTCATTATTTTCATCGATGATCAGGTGGCCATACACAAAAATTGTTTAATAGAAATGTGGACAAAACTATAGTGTCCATGGTGGAGCTAATAAGTTGTTTTTCACTGCATGCATCCAGATTTCCCATCCAAACTTGTGGATATTGGTACTGGTCCACAATGTTATCAAGAAATAATTCACTTTGGGCAGGGGGAAGCGTAAAACAAATCTTGATATCAGGTACGAGGGGTGGGTTGTGCCATTTTAGACTTATTTCAAGTCTGATATTGCGTATCACCAATTATGTGAAGTATGCGCGATCTCAGACTTGAAATACATGTAAGTCTAAAATTGAGAATCTGCCCCCCGTACCTGATATATGCTGCCACATTTGAGACCGAGTGACCCATTCCCTTAACGTAGGGGCGTGAAATACACTGCCGAGGAATATACTGCTCAACATAATTGAAAGATCACACTTTTTATGGTTATTTTTCCAAAAAGGTAGATTATGCACAAAAATCACTCTGTTGCCACTTGATTGTTACCGACTGATCACAGAACAAAAACCACATCCGTTTCGCTGGAAACTCGTTATACGCTTCACCACGTGTTTAGAGATCACTTGTGCCTGAACATTTTGGAGTTGTGTCAGGGGGGATCCATAAATTGTTCCGGGAGGTGGTGGTGGTGGTGGAGGGGGGAGGGGGGGGGGGGGGGGGGGGGGGGGGGGGGGGGGGGTGGGGGGGCGGTGCGCTTTAGATTGTTTTCATGCCCAGCTTGTTGCAAACAGGCGGACACATTGATATGCCATTACATTTATTTGTTGGTGCCACATCGGGGGAAGGAGGTTGACTCTGCCCCCGTCCCATCCCCAGTCCGCGCCTAGCTTGTTGCAAGCAGGCGGACACATTGAAGATGCATTACATTTATTTGTTGGTGCCACATCGGGGGAAGGAGGTTGACTCTGCCCCCGTCCCATCCCCTCTCCGCGCCTAGGTGTATTGAGGTATGGTCAAGTTCAACAGAAATAAAACGTACACAAATTACAATCAAGCTAAAATGCTAAGCAATTGCCATTCACTCAATTATTTTGCATGCATTTACCAATTCCGTCTCTCAAAGTAGGTCTAATTACAATCAGTGAATACTGAAAAGGCTAATTGCTTCATGTGTACAATAATTTATTTAAAGTATTCATTGTAGTCGAGTCAACGATGGTTAGTCGAGTCTAATCGACTATTTGTAACCAACGTTGTGGTCGCCGTTGCCACTATACGCAATAGAGCATTCAGCAGGAAACTATACACTCCTGTCTGAAGACCAGGTTATGGTTTTTTCGACCATGACCAAAAATATGTTCTGGCGCAAATAAATAAATTAACCAATGATCAGCTTCGGTCTTCAGAACCAAAGCCGGTGATTGGTTGAAAGAATGATTGCGTCAGAAAATGTTCCTGGTTACGGTCGTGAAAACAGGGCCATGCTATCGGAGTGCATGGAGGTAGAAACGCATGCGCTTGTTCTCCCAAACAATCGTGGACGTTTTAGGGAGGTCTAACAAGAGAACATATCGTCCGCGATTGGCAAGCGAACGTCCGCGATCGCTCTGTACAAAACAACGAGAGTAAGGAAAATAGACTATGTCCAAACAAAAGAGGAACAAAGGGGACGTCCGCGATTGTCAGTGAGTTCACACCTGGGTGTGTATGAACAAATGGTATAAAAAAGTTGTCTGCAGACAACTTTCCAAAACCCACCTTCAGTTGGCAATTTCTCCCAAAAACTTCAAACGAAAAACAAATCATGTGGTGTTTGTTTACCATTGCAGATTTTTTTTATGCCAGCTTGTTGCAAACAGGCGGCACATTGAAAATGCATTAAATTTATTTGTTGGTGCCACAACGGGGGAAGGAGGTTGACTCTGCCCCCGTCCCCATCCCCTCTCCGCGCCTAGGTGTATTGAGGTATGGTCAAGTTCAACAGAATTAAAACGTACACAAATACAATCAAGCTAAATGCTAAGCAATTGCCATTCACTCATTATTTTGCATGCATTACAATTCTGTCTCTCAAAGTAGGCCTAATACAATCAGTGAATACTGAAAAGGGCTATTTGCTTCATCTGTGATAAATGTATTGTTGCTTTCTGACTTCTGAGTGCATGTGTAAAATATTTTATTTAAGTTCATTGTAGTTCAGAGTCAACGATGGTTTAATAGTCGTGTTTGTTACCAGTGGTGTTTGTTACCATTGCAAGCAACACATTTAGTAGTTTTTTGGTCGTCAACTTGTGAAGTAGAAGGAATAGAGTTGGTTCATTGTTTTGTCGTTAACCCCAGGGCGATCATAAAAACTACAATTTTTGAGCTAAATTTCACTCCAAAAGCAGAATGACCAAAAATACGAAGTAAAATTGTGGGTAACTGCAAATGATGTACGGGGGCTTTTTTCCCCAAAGAATTTTCAAAGTGACAGGATTTTAGCCAGTGTTGTGTTGAGTACTGGAGAGGGCCCTACATAAAGCACACGTCATGACAGCATGAGTCCGCAGTTTGAAATTCTGCCAAACTGTCTTGTTAAGAAAGTACTACTAACCCGCACATTTATTTAAAAAGTAACGACCTGCATAATTATTTGTCTGAAACTTTGGATACGTGCTGAAAAATGAATTTCACACATATTTCTTTTTAATTAAAAGTGACGCACAGGACCTCAATACAAATTGCCAGGTTAATAGGCATAACATTCCGGTGCTCACATGGTTTATTGCATCAACGCTTGGCAAAGTATTAGTTCAGTGTGTTGCTTGTGAATTTCAGTTACTCTAAGAGAAAAGTTGGGTCCTTAGGAAAAAACCCGAGGAAGTACATGTATGTGCCTCATATCTCATCTGGTATAAGAGCATTTGCCCAGTGTGTGAGATCTTGGGGAAACCTGATAGAGTATAGCACTGTGCGTCGTAGCTCAGCTGGTAAAAGCATCTTCCGTGTGTCAGAGCTTTTGGGAAACATAAGACGTAGACGACTGTGCATCATAGCGCAGCTTGTTTGAGCTTCTAGAAACTTGAAAGTGCGCCGAATCATTAGATGTTTGGATCACATTGTCTTTCAAAAAAAAAATTGATTGGTTGGTGAGAATTTCGGGGGCGGGGCTTTTAAACGTTCTGTACCAGGGTTTAGTAGACCATGAAGACGAGGAAAGCCACAATGCTTTCATTTCATCGATGACCATATGCCATACAAACATCTTGTTTGATAGAAATGGGACAAATGTCCATGGTGTACAATGTGAAGCCATCCAGTGGGGCAGCGTAAGAAAAAAAATACTTGATATCAGTACGGGAGGCTGGTTGTGCCATTTTACACTAAAAAATAAATGTCATGCATATTGTGTGTGTGTGTGTGCGCACGGGTTTCTGTATTCAAATGGACGTCTAAACATATGTCCGCGATTGTCAAGGACGTCCGCGATATGGAATCGTGTACAAAACAAATGAGAGCCAGTCGCCAAAAAACTAAGTCCAAACAAAATAGAAACAATGGGACGTCCACGGTGGGATGTGGGTACACTAATGTGTACATACGTACGCACTGTGGACGTTTCTTTGTATTCGTGCACTTAAGAGAAATGGTGGGAAAATCGTTGTTTTCTCCAAATTTTCCCCTCATCCATCCATTTTTTTCCTAATCCATGTTTCTAAACTTTACTCCTGAACCCTAACAATTTGTTTTAACCCTCCACTCCCACCCTAACCCATTTCCCAAGTTTGGTCAACCTGACTGTGGACTTGAGCGAACGAGTGCAAGTCCACAATCCCTCACTTTTTCCCGCAAATTGTGGACTTGAATGGGTTTCGAGTCCACAGTGCGACCGCAATGCCCACACACGACTGTGTGGTCTAAACCATGTGTGTGTGTGTGTGGTAGTGAACGAATAGTATACAAAAATTGTCTGCAGACAACGTTTTAAAACCCACCTTCAGTTGGCAAATTCTCCCAACAATTTCACACCGAAAACAACAAAAACAAATAATCCTCCTCAACTTAGCTGCGTCACTGTACAGAATTGCTAACACGCTTTGTCGAAAAATAGAAAGACAAAGGCGAATTGTAGCAGAAATTAATTAAAATATTTTACCGACAATTTATTGCACAAATACATTTATTTCAGTTGTTACAAAATTATAACCCCCGTTCCGACGACTCTCCTCTGAGCAACACCAACAGACCGGCGCTGGGTGACCAAGGATAATAAACAGCGTACTCGACACTTTCCGCAAAAGACCGGAAATGTAATGACGTCACGCGATGTTTACCGTGGTTAAGACGTAGTACTATCAATCGAGAGATTGCAGGTTCGAATCTCTTTTGAGTCGTATTAATTTTTTTCACTATTAATTGAGGAAAGAGTGTGGTATGGTGTGGGTTATGTTGAGGTAGTTAATCAACAAAACACATCAGTATGCAACATATGCATGGGGTTTTAAACCAATCAGAAGCAATGTTCGCTAACAGCGGTACGGAAAAAAATATCGCTTCCGGTCGACCGAGACACTTTACCAGCCTCTGTCAAACACTTATGTCAGGTTCATCTAAATAACGCATTTTAAATAACCATCATAATTTTTATGGATAATAACATCGGGAAAAAATAACGGCAAAACCGTTTTTTCCACAGTTTGTGTTCAGCAGACAACTTTTGTATTCTTATTTCTCAAAATTTTGACAATAAATCGTTTCGGTCGCAAACTACGTCATCGGTGTCTACACGCAGTCCTCAGTGCACGGTGTCTACAAGTATGCGCTTGTTCTCCCAAACAATCGTGACGTTTAGGGAGGTCTAACAAAGAGAACAATATCGTCCGCGATTGGCAAGCGAACGTCCGCGATTCGCTCCTGTACAAAACCAACGAGAGTAAGAAAATAGGACTATGTCCAAACAAAAGAGGAACAAAGGGACGTCCGCGATTGTCAGTGAGTTCACACCTGGGTGTGTTATGAACAAATGGTATAAAAAAGTTGTCTGCAGACAACTTTCCGAAAACCACCTTCAGTTGGCAATTTCTCCCAAAACTCATGTGGTGTTTGTTACCATTGCAGATTGTTTTTATGCCAGCTTGTTGCAAACAGGCGGACACATTGAAAATGCATACATTTATTTGTTGGTGCCACAACGGGGAAGGAGGTTGACTCTGCCCTCGTCCCATCCCCTCTCCGCGCCTAGGTGTATTGAGGTATGGTCAAGTTCAACAGAATAAAACGTACACAAATTACAATCAAGCTAAAATGCTAAGCAATTGTCATTCACTCAATTATTTTGCATGCATTTACAATTCTGTCTCTCAAAGTAGGCCTAATTACAATCAGTGAATACTGAAAGGGGTAATTTGCTTCATTTGTGATAAATGTATTGTTGCTTTCTGACTTTCTGAGTGCATGTGTAAAATATTTTATTTAAAGTATTCATTGTAGTCGAGTCAACGATGGTTAGTCGTGTTTGTTACCAGTTGTGTTTGTTACCATTGCAAGCAACACATTTAGTCGTTTTTTGGTCGTCAACTTGTGAAGTAGAAGGAATAGAGTTGGTTCATTGTTTTGTCGTTAACAGGCGATCATAAAACTACAATTTTTGAGCTAAATTTCACTCAACAAGCAGAATGACCAAAAATACGAAGTAAAATTGTGGGTAACTGCAAATGATGTACGGGGGCTTTTTTCCCCAAAGAATTTTCAAAGTGACAGGAATTTGCCAGTGTTGCGTTGAGTACTGGAGAGGGCCCTACATAAAGCACACGTCATGACAGCATGAGTCCGCAGTTTGAAATTCTGCCAAACTGTTTTGTTAAGAAAGTACTACTAACCCGCACATCTATAAAAAAAGTAACCACCTGCATAATTATTTGTCTGAAACTTTTGGATACGTGCTGAAAAATAATTTCACACATATTTCTTTTTAATTAAAAGTGACGCACAGGACCTCAAACAAATTGCCAAGGTTAAAAGGCATAACATTCCGGTGCTCACATGGTTTCATTGCATCAACGCTTGGCAAAGTATTAGTTCAGTGTGTTGCTTGTGAATTTCAGTTACTCCAAGAGAAAAGTTGGGTCCTTAGGAAAAACCCGAGGAAGTACATGTATGGTGGTACATAGTGGAGCCATCCAGGGGGGCAGCGTAAGAAAAAATTATTGATATCAGCACGGGGGGCGAGTTGTGCCATTTTACACTCAAAAACAAAATTCATGCATATTTTGTGTCTGGGTGTGCGCACGGGTTTCGAACGCGTACGCGTGCGTAATATTAAACATTTATGTAAATTTGTAGAAGTGCCAAAAATCATGCAAATTATGGTGCCCAAAATCATGCAAATGAGGTGGCCCAAACCACGCAAATATGCAAATGTCCCACAACGATGCAAATAGTTATGCAAATGCCCAAAAGTATGCAAATGAATGTGGCTATAAATATGGTAATGTAAGGCGCGGTTATGCGCGTCGGCCTCCGTTTCTTATCTAGATTTTAATGGATATCTGTGGGATGACCAAAGCATTGTACACGACCAAAGCATGACCAGCGCATTGCTTGGGTCTAAAATACCACGCGGATGACCAATGTCCTCCGAAATGATTGGTTGGTGGGAACTTCGGCGGCGGGACTTTACCGTTTCTGGATCAGTCTATGAACCAGGGCATAATATTGAAGTAGACCATGAAGACCATGAGGAAATCCACGATGCTTTCATTATTTTCATCGATGATCAGGTGGCCATACACAAAAATTGTTTGATAGAAATGTGGACAAAACTATAGTGTCCATGGTGGAGCTAAGTTGTTTTTCACTGCATGTATCCAGATTTCCCATCCAAACTTGTGAATATTGGTACTGGTCCACAATTTTATCAAGAAATAATTCACTTTGGGCAGGGGGCAGCGTAAAACAAATCTTGATATCAGGTACGAGGGGTGGGTTGTGCCATTTTTGACTTATTTAAAGTCTGATATTGCGTATCACCAATATGTATAAGGTATACTTCTTATAAATTTGTGAAGTATGCGCGATCTCAGACTTGAAATACATGTAAGTCTAAAATGGTAGAATCTGCCCCCCGTACCTGATATATGCTGCCACATTTGAGACCGAGTGACCCATTCCTCTAACGTAGGGGCGTGGAATACACTGCCGAGAAATATACTGCTCAACATAATTGAAAGATCATACTTTTTATGGTTAGTTTTTCACAAAAAGTGGATTATGCACAAAAATCACTCTGTTGCCACGTGATTGGTTACCGACTTATCAACAGAACACAAACCACATCCGTTACGCTGGAACTCGTTATACGCTACACCACGTGTTTTAGAGATCACTTGTGCCAAAAAATTGTTGGAGTTGTGTCAGAGGCAGATCCATAATTTGTTCCGGGAGGTGGTGAGGGGGAGGGGGGGGGGGGCCTAGGTGTATTGAGGTATGGTTAAGTTCAACAGAATAAAACGTACACAAATTACAATCAAGGTAAAATGCTAAGCAATTGCCATTCACTCAATTATTTTGCATGCATTTACAATTCCGTCTCTCAAAGTAGGCCTAATTACAATCAGTGAATACTGAAAAGGCTAATTTGCTTCATGTGTAAAATATTTTATTTAAAGTATTCATTGTAGTCGAGTCAACGATGGTTAGTTGAGTCTAATCGACTATTTGTAACCAACGTTGTGGTCGCCGTGCCACTATACGCAATAGCAGCATTCAGCAGGAAACTATTTCATAAAGCAATTAATCAAAAAAATGTGCTTAATCAAAATATTGTTTGCTTTATAAAATAGGGTTAATAAACAAAATTGTACTTCCAACTTGTGGTTATTTAGCAGAATAGCAGATATTCTTTGTGAAAAACACAAGTTGACATGCAATTTCGATTATTGACCCATTTTTATAAAGCAAACAAAATTTTGATTAAGCAAAACATTTCTGCTAACATGCTTTATGAAATTTGGCCCCTGGTTAATGGTTTTTTCGACCACATGACCAAATAATATGTTCTGTGCGTCACGCAAATAAATAAATTAACCAATGATCAGACTTCGTCGTCAGAGCCAAAGCCGGTGAATGGTTGATAACAATGATTGCGTCAGAAAACATTGTTCCTGGTTACGGTCGTGGAAAAAGGGCCATGCTTTCCGGAGACAGGCATCGGAGGTTGCAAGGACGGTATAACCGATGTGTGTGTGACAAAATCCTGAACGAACCAATAGTTTAGTGAAGGAATATCTGGTTTAGTCGCTGTTCGAATCAGATGTTTTCAGCGACGATTGATTGGTCGATAAATCGACAACAATGGACATGTCCAAACCGCACGGTGTTCTGACTTCCATTCACTTCCAATCAGAGGAAGTTAAAAGATAGATTACATGATTGGTAAACTGTTAAAAATGGCGTTATTTCCACTCGCAATTATAAAACCCTATGTCGAGAAAACTGCCTTGTACAAATTCCAGCCACACAGATACAGTAATACTTCAGGAAACCTGAAAAAAAATGCATGCATATTTTGTGTCTGTGTAGATGTGTGTGTGTGTGAACGAATGGTATAAAAAAGTTGTCTGCAGACATCTTTTTAAAAACAATTTCTCCCAAATATTTCACACCCAAAACAAAAATTAAGTGGTGTTTGTTACCATTGCAAGCAACACATTTAGTCGTTTTTTGGTCGTCATCTTGTGAAGTAGAAGGAATAGAGTTGGTTCATTGTTTTGTCGTTAACAGGCGATAATAAAACTACAATTTTTGAGCTAAATTTCACTCAACAAGCAGAATGACCAAAAATATGAAGTAAAATTGTGGGTAACTGCAAATTATGTATGGGGTCTTTTTCCCCCAAAGAATTTTCAAAGTGACAGGAATTTGCCAGTGTTGCGTTGAGTACTGAAGAGGGCCCTACACACGTCATGAGTACATCAGTTTGAAATTCTGCCAAACTGTCTTGTTAAGAAAGTACTACTAACCCGCACATTTAAAAAAAAATAGTAACGACCCGCATAATTATTTGTCTGAAACTTTTGGATACGTGCTGAAAAATAATTTCACACATATTTCTTTTTAATTAAAAGTGACGCACAGGACCTCAAACAAATTGCCAAGGTTAAAAGGCATAACATTCCGGTGCTCACATGGTTTCATTGCATCAACGCTTGGCAAAGTATTAGTTCAGTGTGTTGCTTGTGAATTTCAGTTACTCCAAGAGAAAAGTTGGGTCCTTAGGAAAAACCCGAGGAAGTACATGTGCCTCATATCTCATCTGGTATAAGAGCATTTGCCCAGTATGTGAGATCTTGGGGAAAACCTGATAGAGTATAGCACTGTGCGTCGTAGCTCAGCTGGTAAAGCATCTTCCGGGTGTGTCAGAGCTTTTGGGGAAACATAAGGACGTAGACGACTGTGCATCATAGCGCAGCTTGAGCTTCTAGCAACTTGAGCAATCGAGTGACCCATTCCTCTAACGTAGGGGGGGGGGGGGGGGGGGGGGGGGGGGGGGGGTGGGGGGGGGGGGGGGGGTGGGGGGGGGGGGGGGGTTGGGGGGGGGGGGTGCGCTTCAGATTGTTTTCATGCCAGCTTGTTGCAAACAGGCGGACACATTGAAGATGCATTACATTTATTTGTTGTTGCCACAACGGGGGAAGGAGGTTGACTCTGCCCCCGTCCCATCCCCTCTCCGCGCCTAGGTGTATGAGGTATGGTTAAGTTCAACAGAATAAAACGTACACAAATTACAATCAAGCTAAAATGCTAAGCAATTGCCATTCACTCAATTATTTTGCATGCATTTACAATTCCGTCTCTCAAAGTAGGCCTAATTACAATCAGTGAATACTGAAAAGGCTAATTTGCTTCATGTGTAAAATATTTTATTTAAAGTATTCATTGTAGTCGAGTCAACGATGGTTAGTCGAGTCTAATCGACTATTTGTAACCAACGTTGTGGTCGCCGTGCCACTATACGTAATAGCAGCATTCAGCAGGAAACTATATCACTCCTGTCTGAAGACCAGGTTATGGTTTTTTCGACCATGACCAAAAATATGTTTCTGGCGCAAATAAATAAATTAACCAATGATCAGCTTCGGTCGTCAGAAACCAAAGCCGGTGATTGGTTGAAAGAATGATTGCGTCAGAAACATGTTCCTGGTTACGGTCGTGAAAACAGGGCCATGCTATCGGAGTGCATGGAGGTAGAAACGATTCGCTCCTGTACAAAACCAACGAGAGTAAGGAAAAATAGTCCAAACAAAAGAAGAACAAAGGGACGTCCGCGATTGTCAGTGAGTTCACACCTATGTGTGTGTGTGTGTGTGTGTGAACGAATGGTATAATAAAGTTGTCTGCAGACATCTTTTTAAAAACCCACCTTGTTGGCAATTTCTCCCAAATATTTCACACCGGAAATTTTTTGTTAGTGGTGTTTGTTACCATTGCAAGCAACACATTTTGTCGTTTTTTGGTCGTCAACTTGTGAAGTAGAAATAATAGAGTTATAAGTTCATTGTTTTGTCGTTAACAGGCGATAATAAAACTACAATTTGTGAGCTAAATTTCACTCAACAAGCAGAATGACCAAAAATATGAAGTAAAATCGTGGGTAACTGCAAATGATGTACAGGGGCTTTTTTCCCCAAAGAATTTTCAAAGTGACAGGAATTTGCCAGTGTTGCATTGAGTACTGGAGAGGGCCTTACATAAAGCACACGTCATGACAGCATGAGTACATCAGTTTGAAATTCTGCCAAACTGTCTTGTTAAGAAAGTACTACTAACCCGCACATTTTGAAAAAAAGTAACGACCCGCATAATTATTTGTCTGAAACTTTTGGATACGTGCTGAAAAATAATTTCACGCATACTTCTTTTTAATTAAAAGTAGAAATGTTTAATATCAACAAAAGAAACATATGTTGGGCTATACGCTTTACCAGTCGCGATGTATTCCTTGCATGATCCCTCTGGTCAGTGCTGACTCGAGGAAGCAACTCGAACGCATCTTTTTGGTGTCTTTAGCGCCCGCAATAGGCTGTTTTTTCTTCGGATATTATTTATCGCCGCGAAGCGAAGACGCGAAAATCTGAGAGATTCTCTCTTCCATATCAACACCCAGAAACCCTTCTTATGAAATCTGTTGGCAGATTTGTACAAAATGAAAAATACGGTATGTACATAGTGTTCGTAGGACATTATTTTCCAACAAGAAGATAAACCAACCGCGAATGACAAGAGCAACTCGCACTTCGCGCTGGTTTCTACGTGTTTACCCGAACCAGAATCTGGTTCGGATAAATCACGTGACCTTGATTTATTGAAAAATGCTAAAAAACGGCCAAATGTGGTGGTTTTGTTTAGGTTCTCTTCAGTCTATTTCGGAAAGACTTTCAGAATCATGTATGGGTCTATTTCGAGCCCAAAATAGCCCAACAAAGCCGGTATGTCCCTTTAAGCAATTTCCAGGGTAAATAGGCTGTGCCTTGGACGGATTTCTCTTAACCTTAAAAAATAAAGATAATACATAATAATGCACCTATCAATTTCCCCCCACTCCCCTCCCCCACCTCCCTACCTCCCCCATCCACGGCTACCTCACCTAAAAGCTAGGGATTGTCAGTTTTCGCGTGACAAAACCCCCACTCTTGGGGCAAAATTTAGGTGACAAAATCCCCACCTTGAGGCATGAAAAACGTGACAAAGCCCCACCTAAGATATTCAATAATGCACCCATCAATAACTGTCCCTCCCCGAACCCCCGCCAAAGATGTATGGCAGTGCGGGGGGTGGGGGGGGGCGGGACAATTGATAGGTGCATAATGCATAATCTCTTTAGTTCTGTCGATGTTCGTGCATGGCGTTTGTAATAATGGCGTAAAAAAGGAAACAAATATTCAAATTTTTAAGAATTCTTTATTATCGATACATTTAAAGTCCCAATATATCATTTGCAAATGAAACTTTTTACGAATTCCAGGAGCAACAGCGTTACATAGGCTAACTAAAGAATAATGTTGATAAAATGCCTTGTAGAATAAAAATACTTCAGAAGCCATGCATGGTTTGAAAAAAAACATAAATTCATTTGGTAATTTCTCCCACTACAGTTCCACTTTGCAGCACTTTTATGGTTTTTCTTGTCAACCCATGAAGTGATATTTTGGGTCACTGCGAATGATGTAATAGGGCTTTGAATGCAAATTAAGCAGGGTATTCACCTTTTCAAATTGGAATAGCTTATAGGCACTTGAAGCTCACATGGTTTCATTGCATCAACGCTTGGCAAAGTATTAGTTGGAGAAAAGTTGGGTCCTTGAGGAAAATATGTACCACTGTGCCTCGTATCTCATCTGGTAAAGTATCTGCCCAGTGTGCCAGAGGTCTTTTATAGGGAAACCTGAGGAATATACCACTGTGCATCATAGCTAACCTGGTAAAGCATCTGCCCGGTGTGTCAGAGGGTTGACAGGGGCGTATCCAGGGGGCGGGGGCGTGGGGGAGCACGCCCCCCCTTTTCAAAAAAACAAAACAAAACATTAAAGTGGTTAAATATTGCCTGAGATCACACCACAAAGCATCTAAAACGGGCCCCGGACCCCACGCCGTTCGGGCTTCGCGCTACGCGCTTGCCATATCATTGTCATCAGCATTTCATAGGCAGTTTCTTATATAGCGCATTTCAGAGGATCTATCAATGCGCTTTCTGCATTATTACCCCTGGTCATTGGGCTCAGTAATATAATTCCTTAATCCTTTCCAGCTCCCTGGGGAGTATACAGCCCCGGCTGCCTATTAGGCGCTCAACGACTAATCAAACACATAATCTTTCGCCACCCTCGCAGGTACCCATTTTGCTCCTGGGTGGAGAGAAGCAATGCATGACAAAGTACCTTGCTCAAGGGTACACGCACCATGGATGGACCGGACTGGGATTCGAACCCACTACCTTTGGAACTAACCCAGGTTTTGAGTACGATCCACCATAGACCGCTCCGCCACAGCACTCCATTTCATGCTTAAACATTTCACTCCACGCCTCCCCCTCCCCCTCCCCTCCCCCTCCCCCGCACCCTGATGCAGGTGTAGTATTAGCCTCTGTCACACACTCAAGCGTGACCGACTAAAGCGGACAATTGTCAACATGGCGCTCGAACACAAACGCTAAACCCTTTGTTCCATTCGCCATATTGACATTTGTCCGCTCTCGGTCGTCAATGCGCAAGCGCACTGGTCACGCTTGAGTGATATGACATAGGCTAATGAGCGTGGTAGTATGAGAAGCCTGTAGTTCCATCATGCACTGCGCACCGACTGCGCGCAGGGAATTGTGGGGAACCGTAAAGACACGTGTTCTCAAGTTCCCTTCAGAGTACAAACACCGGGGAGTTAAGTAATCTGCAACGACGTGAAACCGCTCTATTGCGCATTGGCGCGCGTTTCCGCGTATAATTAATCTTCACTTCGCGGATGAATAAAATCAAATTCTATAATAATGAATAAGAGAAAACTACAAATGGGAATTGCTCGTTTTCTATTAGTCGCTTGGCAGAATTAACTAAGCCCTGTCACGCTATTTCTCCTTCGAAAAAGTGCATAAAAACCGCAGTTCGATCCACACAGAATCAGACTGTCAACTGACTCTCTACCCGAAGAGTACCAAGACTGCTGAACGCTACAGATCCTGCAACTGAAACGATGTAAGTAGAGTAAGATCGTGTCTGAATTATCATTTGTCATATTGATTTGTGTCTACAATAATTGACCATTTTGCATTTGCATAACCGACTGCGTTATGGCGCGCATAATGTCGCTGTTGATTTCATATTTGAGTGGCATTTTCGGGTAAACTAATGTCCTTTTATGCCATCAACTTTACAGCATTATGTTAAACTTCACTCCAATACATAGTTCTGTCATGTCAATCAAACCGAACCCGCCCACCATATATTATGACCAATCACAATAGAGCTACGCACACAGCGCATCAAGGCGTATTTCCATATGTCCGTTTTTCATCCGTCTTGGGTGCGTTGCGCTCGTCGGTATCGGTCTATAGAGCGAGACGCAAACGCAACGCACGCACAAAACGGACGAAAAATATTGAAAGGCGCCTTCAGAATATCGCTCACAAACAATACGCATGTGCCTACTTGTAAGCGTTGCTCTCGTACCATGCGTATTGCTTGTAGGCCTATATGCAGTAGCTCTAATTTAAATTTGGTTTCACTGAACGTCGGTGATTCGCTGTTCAAAGCGTTCATTTTATGAATATATGACTGTACTTTGGAGTTTTCTCCCATACAAATTATGTTGATACCTTTAAAACGCTCTTAAAAACACATCTTTTTGTGGAAGCGTTTCCCAACACTGAAAACTAAGAAATGTCAGCAAGTTATGTATTTTGTGAAGCGCAGTTGAGTATATTTGTATAGTGACTGCGCTATATAAATGTTCTTATTATTAGTCCCATTGCTAGCTTCGTGCGTAAAGCGGGCCGTACACCTTGCGTTCTGACTCAGTTGCGATTGCAAAGACACGCCAAATTTCAAACATGCTCGAAATTCTGCGATTGCGTTGCGACGGTCACGTACACACAATCGTGACCACATTGCCATCGGAACGCGTCGCAAAACCCGTAAACCTTGTCCCACTAAAACAATTAACAATTTAAAAATTGTTTTTTCATGATTTAAAAGTTTGATTATTTGGTTGACAGAATTCTTTCATGTTATTTTGAAACATTCCATTTCATTAAAGAATATATTGAGTTTTTCCACGTGTACGTCCGCAATACAGGAGCCGCAATAAGTTGATCAGATTAAATGACTTGAGCATGTTAGTGCAGATTTGATTATGGGGGTTGGGGGGGGGGGGGGGGAGCGGGGGGGAGGGGGAGCGGGGGGGGGGGGGGGAGGGGGGGGGGGGAGCGGGGGGGGGGGGGGTGTTAGGTGTGAGAAATTTTTAAGATTTTGTGAAGAAACACATGGGCAGTTTGTATACCCAGTATCGTGTGTTTTGTATACGCAAGATCTAAAGCCATGGTCAACTACTCAATTATTTCCCCATTTTTTTTCTTCTAAATCACATACTATGTGTCGTACAGGGTGTCGTACATAACTGGGATACCAAACGTTTTGAACCCCTAATTTTGGAAATTACCCTAATATCATGTCCAGGTATATATCAGAGACCGAAATAAAAGGTCATAATTTCATAGAGAAATAAATGGGATTTTTTTAATTGTTAAAGTCGTCCCAAAATTGCTTAGTGAAAAACTGTCTCTTTATAGCTCCTTTTATAGGATGCATCAGCCCCACATTGTTTATTCATACAGTGCTCCTCCTCCGGCCCCCCACACCCCCGCCACCCCCAACGAATCTCGTGGCATCCCGCGCACGTTCTCGAGGTCAACTTAAATTGTCTATTTAGCAACGAAGCTTAGAATGGAACGTGGCGTCTTCTCAAACAGAAGTTCGTTCATATTTCATAGAACTGATTCGAAGACAGGGAACTTGCTCCCGATTGAGTCACTGAAGTCAATCAAAATCTTCTCTAAAATCCTCTCCTTGTCTAACAAAAGCATAATCATCTGGATTAATTGCAGCCAAGATGAAGAGCTTTGTTTGTCTTCTCCTTGTGTGCGCGGCAGTCGCCCTGTGCGAAGGTAAGCTTAAAGGGCCTGTGACATGCTAAACAACTTTGTGCCTAAGCTTTGCTTCATAATGACGGATTACTTGTTCAGCAAGACATACTATTGTTCGTTTGGATGTAAAATAAATAAAAGGTGGCCTTTTTCAACTTTGAAGATTTCACTGCAATAAATCACATACAGAGGGCGCTGTTTGGAGTGCACACGTAAGGAAGACAGAAAGGAAAAGTTAAGAAAAAACATAAGACTTCAAGTTGGACTTGTGGCAAATTGCTGCAGTTTCTACCCCCAGTTTTGTCATGGCTTACAGCAGGCAACATGTAAAACAAACTCAAACAGCCATGGATTACAAAAGTTTCAGGAAATTTGAGAAAAAAAGTGGAATCTTTTGTGCACAGTTGAATGTGATTTCCTGTGTTTGCCTCCTGTGACATAGTGACCTTGGTCATGAATATGCTTATTTTCATTAGCATAAAAACTAAAAACCTTTGTTTTAACCCCCAAAGCAAGCTCCATAATTTGTTTTTATGACTTTAACTGAGTAGAGTGGTTTTAAATCATAGATTTCATTAATAAAAATCCTAAATAAGGGGCACTTTAACTATAATGGAGCACGGGAAGGAAACAAAATTATCTCGTTCCCACGTAATAAGTCTTATTATGTCGTGGCCACGATGTAATTATTTCGTGGCGACGAGACCTCCGACTCACTGGACAGCTAAGCTATAAGACACAGTGATATACTCCCTCCGGTTTTTCTTACAAACCCATTCTTCTATCGGTGTTTCATGGGCGCAAAACTTAGCAAACTGGCGAACGCAATACACTAGTTAGGGATCTTGTGAGGTGTACGCAGATATTTTATCGATGTATATATTTCGCTTGGATTATTGTGTACATGGTTGGACAATTAATTGTGCATGTATCTGCATGCATGGCAGACACACCTTCACATAGGTGAAAACAGTCATTTGAAGAAAAAAATCCAAAACTGACAACATACGCAACATTCCTAACTTATGAGTACTGTATTTGTCATTGTGCCTCATCACGATTAAAATGAAATAACCATAGGGATGAGAGAAAATCATATACGAGAGAAGAAAAAAAAAACAGGGTATATGTCTAACTTAGCACGCTATCAGTGTTGAAAAAGACCTTTAATAGAGGTCCGAAGTGTTTTAGGTTTTCACTCAGGTTTTCATAAAAAACGCCCATTGCACTGCATCCTGAGATATCAGGGAATTTCCACTCTGCAAAGCGACGTAACAATACCCTGAGGAAACACACGCAAATCTGTGGAGTGAGCCGGCTGTTGTCTTGAGCCAACTCACGCCTGAGTCATTGTGTTATGCCGAAAAGAAACGATTTCTATACTGGGTTCCGTTCCTTATGACTGTCCCATTCCTACCAAACTTTCAAACGACGATCTTAATTTACTCCGCAGTTTTTCAAATTAATAACAGGGATGCATGCTGACGAATGTAATGGAACGGATTCCCCAGTATGCTTTAAATAGCAGCCAATCGTCGACGCGGACAACGGCCAGCATTACCGAGTACATGTATCACATGCATGCACGGTGTTTACAATCTGCGCGCGTTACATTTGAATGCCTGCAATCATGCTGCAATGCACTGCCAAGCGTCCTGATTGGTCCAGCAGAGGCTAGTCCCACCGCGAAATGGGGCCTTTTTCAACAGGGCCACTGTACGCAGGGGTTAGAGAGTGCGTTAAAGTGGCACTGTTGCAAGAGGATAATTGCACTGTCGCTCGCAAGCGTGAGGAAACCCATAATGAATAGAATTATGACATAATGACGTCACGCAATGTTTACCGCGGTGCATTATAGGTGGAAAGTAGGGGCGAAATCTCTGCATCGCTAGTTTGCACAATTGTTGCAGGGCCATTTTCGCCGCCTTTTGAAGCCTTAAAAGTTAAAACCATAGTTCCGGCGTCCGTCGTGCGCTTAAAACTCACGCAGGCACAACTAAGTTGACGCGAACCATTTTAGAAATTTACGATCTTTGTTTTGGACGTTTTTGGCCAGCGAAGCGGTTAGTAAAGTTCACAAAGTTACGTGCATAATACTCTAGGCGATATGCATGCAACGCACGCAAAGTTCGAAAACTAGCAATTTCGACTCCACTTTTCACCCATAATGCACCGCGGTAAACATCGCGTGACGTCATTACGTTTCAGGTCTATTAAAAAACGGCCAGAGACACCGGGGAATCCCTTTGCTCTTCACGAAAGAATGCTCTAGGATCGATAAAGTGCGTTACCGATACCTAACACATTCATTTGAAAGGAGGAAGTAGCATGCCAGTCTAACGTCTGTAAATGGTGGAATTGCCCATATGTCTTGCCCTTATTCCAGGACTCCATTAAAATTAGCCCTTTTTTGAAGTATGGCGGACACAATAGGAGGGCGCACTTTGCAGTGGGTATAAAATCGACTAAAATGCAAAATAACTCAGTTTTTCACTTTACACTTATTAATTCTATTTATAATTCTGTCTATGTATTATAATTACAACATGTAAATCAAGTTTTTGGAAAGAAATACAATTGATAAAAAAATTCATACCCAAATGAAATTGCGCCCTCTCCTTTTGTTCCGCCATACTTCTAAAAAGCTAATTGTATCTTGCAATTGCAAAAAGTTGTATCATTCTGTTAATGGTTGTTGGTTAAATGGGGAAAATGCTATAGGCCTACCTTTTGAGATGTTGACCGAAATGGCTATCCAAACGTGTAGCACGACTGTCTGGCGGTAAAACAGTGTAGCTATAGGCGAACGTTGCCAGCCATTTTTGTCTTTTGTAATGGTGTCTTTGCAAAATAAATCAGGGAGAATTATTCAATGGCACTTTAGCTTAAATAAGTGCCATTGAAAATAAAGGCACGGTCGCACATTCGCGTAAAACACCAAGCAATGCCGTACAAAGTCTTTTAAAAAATTAAGAAATATGTCTATTTCTGGACGCTAAGTTAATATTTCTGGATTAAATGCCCGGGATTAATGTTGACATGGCAAGTCCAGAAATTAAGATACTGTATCTTCAAGTTCACCCTCCAACCAAACAACTGCCGGGGATATCTCTCACTCATCAGTACGATGTGAATGTTAAAAGAGAAGGAAGTCGAAAAGAGTGTAATGTCAGGCGAGCGTTGCATGCTATGTGGGAGAGTCTCGAAATAGGTACGAAGCGTTTTAGGAGTCCATGAAATGCCATCTTTAAAATGTGCATTTTGGATGTGTTTTCCACTCTAGGCCAGGGCGACGAATTTTAGCCATTCGTGAAGTGGCGAAAACAATCGGACGTTTACCCCAAGATTGTCCCCCTGTACTGTTGTCGTCTTTTTAATATTGCTTTGTGTTTTTGTTTGTAGGTCGCTGTTATGATGATTGGGATTGTCCACCAGGCTACTGGTGTAACACGTCTGAAGGACAGTGTTACCCAAAGTTGGTCCGCGCGGAGGAGAAACGTGAGTCTCACTGCAATACCTTTCTCCGGCTTGTAATGTAAAATGACATTAAAATATAAAAGTTGATCGCAGCTTCAGACCTTGTGCAACAAAAAAAGAAGAGAGAGAGAGAGACTGGCTAAAAATTTCGAAGAAAATCTTTAACACCATGCATTTTTTTAAAAAGTTTTTTTTCTTCTTCTCAGTGTTGCATGGGCCCGGGGATTAAGATGCTATGAGAAAGGGCCTTTAATATAGGTCCGAAGCGTTTCAGGTTTTCACTCAGGTTTTGCCTGATACGAAAACAATTTTTCCCTCGGTCTATTTCTGGACATGCCAAGTAAATATTTCTGGATTAATGGCCTGGGATTAATGTTGACATGGCACGTCCGGAAATTAAGATATCTCGTCCAACCGACGTCCAACCAAACAATTGCCGGGAATATCTTTCACGCATCAGTATGATGTCAATGTTGAAAGAGAAGGAAGTCAAAAAGAGTGTAATGTCAGCCGAGCGTTGCATGATATGTGGAAGAGTCTTGAAATATAATAATAATAATGGATTCTTATATAGCGCACATGTCCACCCTGCGGGGTGCTCCTGGCGCTGTTGCCATTATTATCGCTGCCATCAGGGAATCACCAGAACCAATTCGCTTTAACTAGGTGGCTGCTGGCCAGGCGCACAACCCTATCAGCAGTTAGATTGTGGCATTCTTCTTAACAGCTTCCCAAATATCGCTTGGGTTGACGAGGCAAGTGGGATTAAGTGCCACAGACACGTTGGTCGAAGTGGGGCTTGAACCCACAACCTCTGACTGGGAGTTTCGCTTCATACCCACTAGACCACACGAAGCGTTTTAGAAGACCATAAAATGCCATCTCTACAATTTGCATTTTGGTTGTGTTTTCCACTGAAGGCCAGGGCGAGGATTTTTTATTTTATTTTAATTCGTTTATTTGAATCTTCGCCATTCGTGAAGTAGCGAAAACAGTCGGACGTTTCCCCCAAGATTTTTCCCCTGTACTGTTGTCGTTTCTATATTGCTTTGTGTTTTTGTTTTCAGGTGCCTGTTATGATGATTGGGATTGTCCACCAGGCTACTGGTGTAACACGTCTGAAGGACAATGTTACCCAAAGTTCCGCCGCACGGAGGAGAAACGTGAGTCTCGTTGCAATACCTTTCTCCGGCTTGTAATGTAAAATGACATCAAAATATAAAGATTGATCGTGGCTTCAGACCTTGTGCAAAAACAAAAGAGAGAGAGAGAGACTGGCTCAAAATTTCGAATAAAATCTTTAACACCATGCAGCTTTATATTTTCTCGGTGTTGCATGGCCCCAGGGTTTAAGATGCTATGAGAAAAGGCATTTAATATAGGTCCGAAGCGTTTCAGGTTTTCACTCAGGTTTTGCCTGATACAAAACCAATTCTTCCCTCGGTGCTGCATGGTTCTGCATGTTGCCAAGGGGTACCATACCCGTAAGAAAATCTGCAGACATAGGGGGTTAGGTTCTGTCGTTTTTAGACTTATTTCAAGTCTGAGATCGCGTATACTTCACCAATTATTTTGAATACCCTATGCATAAACTGGTATACACGAAGTCAAACTTGAGATATCTAAAAACGACAGAACCTACCCCCGTAGTGGATGTATGCACGTTTTCTTACCGGTGCCCCTAAGGTTGTTCGTGAAATTTGTTTTTAAAGAAGCGTGTTCAGATGTTTCTGGAAAAATTATTTCGATCTACCTTCAAGGCAATGACCCAATATTTAACTTTCATGAGGTTGACACACTCAGAATTACGTGCCTATATTGTTTTTTAAAAAATACATGTACGAACGTATTCCAACTCTGCTATAATTTAGATGTGTGATTATATTGACCATGTGCTTAATGTTCATTCGCTTACAGAAAAGATCCAGTAATCCGGCCAATTGCAACCCAGACCAACACCCAGTCCATGGTACCACCTGCATGAGACTGGACCAAAATGGGGGTTGCATGTAATTTGGCATTCAGGCAGCTCATCGATGTTTATTACGGTCGGAGTGCCTTCGGTAAATTATGATAATGTCTAAAAGCAATCGTCTTGTCTTTTTCCTTCTCTGTACGTCGTAAAGCATCATCGTAATCAGGATTGTCATGTATGTAATAGACCACATGCATAATAACGTCACAGTTTGTTTTGTGTGTCCGCTGTCCTCTTGCTTATAAACCGCCTGGTTTTACGAGAATCCCATAGTAATGCACACTTGAAAGCAAACCGTGACGTCATTGTGGCCTAGGTCTTTACCTCAGTTAACTGCGATACATATTTGGAATTTTGCCTTATGGTTATTTTTACTCAGATCTTTGGAACGATACGAGCAAATACGCATCCTACATTTTGGGTATCATTGCAACAGTGTAAACATGTTATGTCTTGAAAACAATTCAGGCATTTCCTGAAAAAACTTGATGTGTCTCTTTTTAAGATTTCGAACATTCCTGTCAAGTTCCAGTCGTCGTATAACTATATCTGGGTGGAGGTTTTTTGATTTATTCTGTCCTGTGTACGGTTTCAAATAAAGACATCTTGTGTTTGTTGCATTGAATCTTACCTTGTGCTGGTAAACTTATTAAAGAAAAAAACACTCGCTCAAGTAAACTAACATCAGCAACTGCTTTCCCGCTTTTATCGAAGTTAGCAAAACATCGCCCCACTTTCACGAAACGTCAAGATCTATAAGCTGACCGACTTTGTTTTAGTGCTTGGCTAAAAAAATGCCTTGCCCAGTGCCCACCGTGTGGTGCACGAGTCGACACGTTAATTACGAAATAACCACCACGACTTAATCACGCCTTTATGCCACATAACTATAGGGTTGGGGACTTTGACACAAACAAAATTGGATCGTCAGCGCATAGGCTATAAAAGCAAACGCGCAAGTTTTACACCCTTAGGTGGGGATTTTGACACGTATTCTGCCCCAGGGGGTGGGGATTTTGTCTGTCGAAAACTAAAAATCCCACCTCTTAGGTGGGGTAACCCGGTGGAGGCCGGGGTGGGGGAAACAATAATTGATAGGTGTATTACGACATTGCTGCAGTGTCGAAAGACACCACGACGACCTCATCAAGACCTGACAATTAACATCACCAAGAATCACCAAGAACTGCCACAATCTGTGTCACGTGGTCAGTACAAAAAGTATCACAATGGTAGTACGACATGCCACGACGTCTGACGACGTAAACACGACGGTTTTTTGGTGGTGTCGATGTCTTTTCGTTGGCTTCGTGGCACGTCGTGACGGTTCGTCACGGATGGTCGGGTTGGCGTAGTGGTTCTTTCCTCGCCTTTCACCTCTGGCATCCCGGGATCGAATCCGGGGCGTGTATGTGGATTGGGTTTGCAGTCCCTACTTGACTGCGTGGGTTTCCCCCCGGGGATTTCTCTGGGGGTTTTCCTTCCACTTCTAAAACTGCAACTCCTTCTTTGTCATCTCAAGTTTATAATAGTATAGTTAAAGCTAAAACCGTATAGTTGATGGCATAAAGGGCCTTAGTTACCGAAGATGCCATAAATTAACAACAACAACAACTGTACAACAACAACAACGGTTCGTCACTATACGTCTTGTTAGCCTTGTTTCAGGCTATGGGCTTTTCTTACCGTACCACGGAAAAATTTAGGCCCAATAATAGCCTCGATCAACCTGGCGCAGTTGCATGCAGTCCGACGTGCTCGCACTACACGCGCGAGGCTGAATCACAGCCTTGTTCTTTCTGTCCATGCTCTATTTTCGGGCTGGGGTTGGGATTGGGATGGGCTGGGGTTCGAGATGACTCTGGAGTAGGGCTGGGGTGGCTACTGGGATTCAGGGCTTCCGGGGCTTCGGACTGGGCTGGAAGGGCTTCGGGCTGGGTCGGGTAGCTTTGGGCTGGGCCAGGGCTTCGGCTGGGCTGGGGTGGCTTCGGCTGGGCCGATGTGGCTTCGGGCTGGGCAGGTATGGCTTCGGACTGAACCTGGATGGCTTCGGACAGGACTGGAATGGCCTTACGCGTCAGGATGGGATGGCCAAGTTTGTTGGATTTTATCCTGATTAAACCTGCGTGGGGTGAGCTAACCTGAACGTATAAAAAAGTCATAGAAGTGCAGGTTTTCATGGAGGCAATTCTGGGAGAGTGGCGCACCCTGTCTTAGCGGCTTTTATGGCGGCTGATGCAGCCAGCCTTGCCTAGGAGGGGATCGTGTTCTACGCTTCACTGACTGATAAAAGAAACCACATCTGACATCAGCACTTACATTAGAGAAGTAATTGTCTCTACCCCTTCCGTGCCTGCAATTTTTATGACAGCCATTTTGAGGGGTTTTTTTATATTGTTTTATGAAGGTTGGATTAAAATTTATTTCCTGGCCCTGAAAACCCTTATAGGGTGGAGATTTTAATCACTGTTGTACCCCAAATATGAAAGAAGTTAAAGCCATTTCAGTGATTTTCAAGGTCAACGGTGGCAAGAAACCGTCGTAAAACCTTTTGTTATAATTTTTGAGAGGTTACGGTACTTTTTTGTTCATAAATATACCCGTCTATACGTCCAAATCTTTACAAATAGCAGCCATTTTTAACGTCAGATTTTTTTCACTTTCCCGTTTGTGTTTACTCTCCGTTTCTGTCCAACATTTGATATGTTATTCATCATGCTTAAAAGTACAGGAAATTGACATAAAACAGATTGTTGCTATTGGTTAGTATGAAGCCCCATTAAGGCCACGTTTGTCTTTAAAGGGAACACCGGATTACTATTTACAAACATAATGTAGCGATTTAGCATCCTTTACAATAATTTTTCGATGGTCGTTGTGAAAAAAATATTATTAAAATGTCACGTAATTAACTAGAAATTGTTGGTGTCTTTAGCGCCCTCGATATGCCTATGCTGTTTTTTCTTTAGGTATTATTTATCGCCGCGAACGCGAAGGAAAGACACGAAAATCTAAGAGATTCTCTCGTCCATATCAGCACCCAGGAACCCTTCTTATGAAATCTGTTGGAGGATTTGTGTACATATTGGAAAATACGGTATAGTATAGGACATTATTTTCCAACAAGAAGAGAAATTAACCGCGAATGACAAAAGCAATTCGCACTTCGCGCTGGTTTCTACGGCTATGGAAATACAACTAACTCACAAGTCCATGTGACTTTTCGGAACCAGAATCTGGTTCCAAAAAGTCACGTAACTTTGAATTGTTTTAATATCTAATTTACTCTGGAAAGCGCTTCTGAATAATGTATGGGTCTATTTCGAGCCCAAAATAGCCCAACAAAGACGGTGTGTCCCTTTAAGTGTTGATTGCAATGGTATAACAAACACCACATGATTTGTTTTTCGTGTAAAATGGTACCTTTGTGGGAGAAATTGACAAGGTGTTTTTTTCAGCCGTCTGCAGACCTTTTTACCGTTCATTCACACACACAAAATGCACGGAATTTTCCGGTTGTCTGAAGTATTACTGCATCTTATATGTGGCTGAAATTTCTACAAGGTATGTAGTTTTCTCGACATAGTCTTTTAATTACGAGTGGAAATAACGCCGTTTTAACAGGTTACTAATCAATCCATACTCCTTTAAAAAAAAATTATTTAAGGAACGTGTGCGGATCACATTTTTGAACCCCATGGGTGATGAGATTTTAATACCAAAAATTGTTTTTAATTTTTCTCATAACCATTTTGAAATTTCGCGCTCTCCATAAATTGTCAAGGATATTGTAAAAAACCACCGATGTTTTGTAAATGTATCCGTTCCATAAAGCGGTGCAGCTAGTGATCACACCAACCGTTTTGCTTCCACATCAAAATTAGAGACTGCAAATTTCCCGTTTTCTTCCACTGTGGATAGTTATTTAGGGATGTATTTTATATGATTGTTAGGTTAAAACGAAATCCATTTTCTGGAAAAACAGGACAAGCTCCTTTAAGCCATCCTGAGATCTCAGGGAATTTCCACTCTGCAAAGCGACGTTACAATACCTAGCCTTGTCCAAGGCTATGAAATTGTGTGAATCCGTAAATAATTTGCCTGTATGCTATGCAGCGAAAGTGCGCCATCGCGCGGTGAATTGTAGCCAACTGCAAAATAGTCTGGTTACCAGAATATCTTGGTCTGAATCCTGACTTCTCGGGCGAGGCTGTATGATACAGCCTTCACGGATTCACACAATTTCATACATAGCCTTGGACAAGGCTAGACAATACCCTGAGGAAATACACGCAAATCTGTGGAGCGAGCCGGCTGTAGTCTTGAGCCAACTCACGCCCGAGTCATTTTGATGTAATTTCATCAATTTGGTCATGTTATGCCGAAAAGAAACAATTTCTATACTTTCCAGAAATTGTATTGGGTTCCGTTCCTTATGACTGTCCCATTCCTACCAAACTTTCAAACGACGAACCTTATTTACTCCGCAGTTTTGCATGCTGACGAATGTAATGTAACGGATTCCCCAGTATGCTTTAAATAGCAGCCAATCGTCGACGCGGAAAACGGCCAGCATTACCGAGTACATGTATCACATGCATGCACGGTGTTTACAATCTGCGCGCGTTACATTTGAATGCATGCAATCATGATGCAAAGCACTGCCAAGCGTCCTGATTGGTCCAGCAGAGGCTAGTCCCACCGCGAAATAGGGCCTTTTTCAACAGGGCCACTGTACGCAGGAGTTAGGGAGTGCGTTAAAGGGGCACTGTTGCAAGAGGATGCTTTAAGCCAACTTTATGAAATAAAACAAATATTAAAATCTCTGGACACATATTTATAAATGGCATAAGCATTACGCAATAAAAAAAGTTGCGCAAGCGGGCTTACGCAGTGCGTAAGGATTCGTGAAATCGGCTGCAGAAGACAGAATAGACCGTGTAAACCTCGCGGCGGGTCACACTTCTGGGGACCAGTCAGGGAATGGCAATGGGGTTTTAACGTTGTGACGATATTCTTTGAATTGTCACTTTAGCCCTATATACGCGTTTGTAAGCGCCCAAATGCCAATAAATGGAAAAGGCACCTTAAAGAGCTAGAATCCCCCTTGAAGGAAAATCTAGCAGTTAGGCTTTTTTCGATAGTCCAAACATCTCTCCTGCCGACGTGGATTTTTTTGTTTTAATTGTCTGTTTTAAGTGGATAAATTGCAAACAAAAGTCGCTTTTCGAAAATGAGATTTTCGCGATTTCTGAAACGCTTATTATGTATTCATGATATGCGCGTGACCCCGTGACGCAATCCTGAGAAAGAAAAGTCAACACGATTGTTAGCACCATACGTTTACACGCAAAAAAACTTGAAAAACCGTCTCTGTTAGATGGTGTTTTTTGAAGAATTTTGTTGGTCATAAGGGCGGCTGCCAGTTAAGGGGGATTTTGCGAAATGAGTACTGATACACAATATATATTTGAATACAGTAAACAAAAAATATAATTTAATAATCAGCGCTTCTTCGCTAAAAACAAAATTATCAGGGAAGAGCTTTAATTTACATGTACAGCCAAAATGTAACATACCGGTACATGTATATTAACACAAGCAGACCATAAATGGTACATGTATAGACCTTTTGCACCGGCAGTCATGCACAAGAAGGCACTTTATGGATCTATTGTCACATCATTTAAACATGTTAAATATGAAAACCTGCCCCATGTCATGACTGCCAGTGCAAAGGCTCTATTGAAAAATAGCAATGGTGAGTACTGATACACAATATATATTTGAATACAGTAAACAAAAAATATAATTTAACTAGAGGTATGACGTTTGTTGTTACAAACGCCAGGTGATCGGGGTAAATGAACATTTTGTGATGAATTTCAGACGTTGTTATCACCTGTGGAATGGCAAAAATGGAAGTTCAGCAGCCGATTTCACGAAACTTTACTCAATTGCGCAAGTCCACTTACGCCATTACTTGCGCAATAACTTATGGCGTAGGTGGACTTGCGCAATTGCGTAAAGTTTCGTGAAATCGGCTGCTGTATACACTAATCCGGTAACTAATATCTCCTCCCTGCATATCCGCCATAGCTGGGGGTTGATAGCTTGCACCGTTTTGAGATATGAATTGTTGAAATAATAATCTTTGAAATCTTGTAATGTGACACCTGTGACGACATCATGACGTCACAATTTTGTGCACAAATTGGTGAACAATATGTTGAACGTCAAGTTCTTAAATGTGGCGAAGGAATCATACCAATATCTGTTGTAGTTTTCAAAATACAGCATTTTAAAACATCTCAGCTCCAAATTTGCGTAATTTGACACCACATTACGTAACCACCGTCCATGTCATGACGTCACCAATGGTATAGTCAAAAGGTCCACATGTGTGGAAACATTTCGTTCCGTAGAAATATGGTCAAATTCACTACCACTTTGAATCTATTTGCATTAAAAATGCTAACAATTTGCACATTTTCGAAGAACTTCCGGTTTGGACCGGAAGTAGGCGTCACACAGGGGTCATGACATCGTATGATTTGTTCAGTTCATTTAGACTTATCATGTTGTGAAAGAATTGTTCAAGTATCTATAATTATAATTTAGGCAGTTTCAACCCTTTTATTTTAAAGCCCACATCGATTTAAAATCAGTGTCAATTGAAAGAGTGGTTATTGACTAGAAGAAATCTGTTTATTTTTTTCAAATCGGATTTTGCATTGCGAAGCTACAGTCGGTTTGGATAATTGAAAACAGGGTAAAAATTCATCGGCAGGTCAAAGGTTATCCTATGTTTTTCTTTATTTCTAATTTGGCACCGACAATGGTCACTGTGGCTTATACTTTTGGTTATATATCTTTGCTCAACTCTATCCTGGATGGCCCAAAGTTGGTACAAACAACAGTTATTAATATATGTACAAGGACAGATAATTAATTTATATTTTAAATACCTCATTTGCATAATAAATTAATAATTTATGCAAAAACGGTCAATTTTCAAGGGAAAACTCATTTTTCTCAAATTTATCTTAAGCAGGTTTGATTATTACAATGCATCTTGCATCATTTAATTAAAGTATTTACTTTAATTAAATGATGCAAGACATTGTAATAATCAAACCTGCTTAACTACAGATAATTAGTTTATATTGGAATCCCATAATTTGCATAATTTATGCAAAAATGTTGATTGTTAAGGGAACCTTATTTTTCCCCAATTAATGTTGAAAAATAGATTGATAAGAGATACTGATATAATCAAATCTGTCTATTGTCAAGATTGGGACTTGCATCAATAATTTAATTGACATAATCAATCACTGTATGTGTTAATTACCAAGCCAATACTATTTTGGAGAGGTGTGGATTGAGGGCAGCAAAAAAGAATGACAGGAAGCGCATCCACACACAAACTGTACAACTTTCCAAATTGCTTACAAAGTTACATTAAATACAAAACAGAGAAGAGAATGACGTATTATTCTTCAGAGATAAATAATTTATGTTTTGATCAAAACAAACGGATGTGGAGCCTAGAGGTTATATTTAAATCTTTACAAATAATAGTAATTACAGATGTTACTACGGGCAGGAGGCTCAACTATGGATGACGATTCTGCATCATCAAGGGACTCGTACTACCCTTTTTCATCTTCAGGCTCACTGGTGGTATGTCACAGGACGAGGACCACAGAAAAGCTGCAAAAATAATTGACAAAGAATAATATTACTCAACAAATTATTTGCCTTCATTTGTTAAGTAACAACTAAATATCTTTAATTGGTGTATCTGATATCACGTATTGTCTTTGAATGTTAATAAATTCAATATCAGTTACAAAATTGGCACACAATTTTGCACAGATTGACGTAAAACGCAGGTTTTCTAACGCTGCATCATTGCTTGTTTCACGGGAATTACGAGATCATCGCGTATGCAGTGGGCACACCACCGCCGTACGTCCCGGCCCTACACACGGCGTGGAACTCGGTCGTACGTCGGTGTGGACATTGCACGCGAGCGAAGTCTCGGATTCCTGCTCAACATGCCCTCCTAAAAGTACATTTTTGCGACAAATGGTAGGCCTTACGGACTTTTTGTCAGTATGGTAGGATTGTTTAATGTCTACTTTTGTATACATACCTTGTCGCTTGGTGATTCACGTTGATTATGGATCGCTTAATGGACGAGAAAAAATGTTTTTGATCGCAAAAGTTGCAACCCGCGGTCGATTTTGTACGCGAATGGACCCCAGGCTAGCTGGAAGCATACTCTTTTCCGATGATGACGTTTCTAAGCCAACCGGCCAATCAGAACGCGCAAATCTTTACCCGAAGTGTTCCGATCTTATTTAGCCCGATTCGTTTTAGCGTTGAAGTGTGTACCACTGACACGAACTCGCCGGAAGTTGTGTGTGCCCATAGGAATGTGCAGTAACCACGGGCGCTGTGTGTGGAGTATATGGGGCTCTCTGTTTACGATAACAGAAGTAGTCCGTCTGTGGAACAGTATTACGGTTCTTGAGATATGAATTTTGAAAATAATAACCTTTGAATTTTTGTAATTTGACACCTGATGACGTCATGATACTATACATGCTGGTGAAAGTCTGCCGTAGGGCCTTTGTCTGTATCTAATTTACTAACGATTCAGCTTGGTTTGATGGGCATTGTTACTGGTAAGTGTAAAAACTGAGATTTCCGTTTTCGTTGAACTTTGACCTCCAATTGACCCAAGAAGGAAGGGTCAGATGAAAATGCCCACACAAAGAAAGTTGTAGCACAGAATGTCATCTATAAACCTGCTAAATACGAAGATCCTGGGTCACGTGGTTTTCGAGACGGAAGCATTTTAAAATATGCATATTTTGGTTTTTTGGGAGGTGTAATTTGATACTTGATGACGTCACGATGACGTCACGCTTGATGCCATCATAATATTAAACACGCTGGTGAAAGTCTGCTATAGGACCTATGCCTGTACTTAGTTTCTTAAAGATTCAGCTTGGTTTGATGGGCATTGTTGCTCAATAAGTGCAAAAATTGAGATTTTCGTTTTCGTTGAACTTTGACCTCAGATTGACCCCAGAAGGAAGGGTCAGATGAAAATGCCCACACGAAGAAAATTGTAGGCCATGATCTGATATATAAGCCTGTCAAATACGAAGATCATGGGTCACGTGGTTTTCCAGACGGAAGCATTTTAAAACATGCATATTTTGGTAATTTTTGGGTTGTAATTTGATACCCCATGACGTCACAGTGACGTCACACTTGTATGCACACCTTCACATTGGGGTTGATGTTCCTACCAAGTTTCAAATTGATAGCTTGAACCGTTTTGAAGAAAAGCTCTGGAAACGTTTGAGTGGAAAAAAAAAAAGAAAAAGAAAAAAAAAAAAACTAGAGCTTCGCGTTTGTGTTTTTTACAAACGCAAGGTGATCGGGTGACATAAACATTGAAATGATGATGACGACACAGTTTTAAATTGTTTGAAAACTTGAGTTGTTTGATGTTGAAAAAGTATTGGAATTCTCAAGACATGACTCTGACTATTCAACGCTAAAATTGTGTATCTGATGACGTCATAATTGTCAATCTCATCATAACGTTACTATTGTGTGCACAGATTGTTCAAGTATCTACTGAAGAACAAGTTTTGACATATAGGCCTAGGCCTATATGTGGTGAAAGAATCTTTTCAATATCTATTACAGTTCTAAAGATTTTGTCATTTGAGATCATATTACTGTAGTATATCGCCGTGTGGGGAGTTGGGGTTCAATTGCATCTAGATTAAACTGACGCTTCAGTCAACTTGAGTTGCGGTCCACCATGTCCATTTTATTTCCAACACAGCAACGATTTCCAGCATGTCACATTAACAGTTTTCGGGGAGAAGACATATTTACTCTGGTCCGCCGACTAAGGCTAGCCGTAAATAATTACACCCAAGATACAACAGCTAAGTCACCAAAAGTAAATGTCCTTGTGCTATCTAGTGTTTATTCAACTTTCCTGGCGATGATGCCACGGAAACTAGCAGTTTTACATCTTCAAAAGTCCAATTTTCTCGGTTGTAAATCAAGCCCTGCTTATTATGTATCGTCTGTCTGACTTATTCACTACTCGCGCACGTACGTGTATATCATTGGCCGTGTGGCCCAGACATTATGACCTCTGACCCGAGACAGGCCGCCTTGATACAAGTTCTATTATTAGAAGTCCAGCACTATATATGGGCGCAAATCGTCAGATTAGTGGAGGCTTGGCATAGCGCCCTCAAACGATTGAGTTAGCTTAATTATCAAGGGACCCAACAAATAATTTCTCCACATTACGTAACCACCGTGCACGTGATGACGTCATCAGTAGTATATATGTAGTCATAAAGTCAACATGTGAGGGAACATTTCGTTCCGTAGAAAAATGGTCAAATTCCCTACCACTTTGGCTCTATTTGCATTCAAAGTGCTAAAAAAGTGTACATTTTCGAACCTCTTCCGGTTTGGACCGGAGGTTTGGGTCACACAGGGGTCATGCCATTGTATGATTTGTTCAGTTCATTGCGACCTATCATGCTGTGAAAGAATTGTTCAAGTATCTATTACGATTCTTGAGATATGAATTTTTGAAATAATAACCATTTAATTTTTGTAATTTGACACCTGTGACGATATCATGACGTCACAATGTTGTGCACAAATTGTTCAACAATTTGATAAACATCAAGTTCTTAAATGTGGCGAAAAAATCACGCAAATATCTGCTGTAGTTCTCAAGATACAGCATTTTTAAACAATTCAGCTCCAAATTTGCGTATTTTGACACCACATTACGTAACTACCGTCCATGTGATGACGTCACCAATGGTATAGTCAAAAAGTCCACATGTGTGGAAACATTTCGTTCCGTAGAAATATGGTCAAATTCACTACCACTTTGAATCTATTTGCATTCAAAACGCTTTAAAAAATGCACATTTTCGAACAACTTCCGGTTTGGACCGGAAGTAGGCGTCACACAGGGGTCATGACATTGTATGATTTGTTCAGTTCATTTAGACTTATCATGTTGTGAAAGAATTGTTCAAGTATCTATTACGGTTCTTGAGATATGAATTTTGGAAATAATAACCTTTGAATTTTTGTAATTTGACACCTGATGACGTCATGATTACGTCACACTTGATGCCATCATGATACTATACATTCTGGTGAAAGTCTGCCGTAGGGCCTATGTCTGTATCTAATTTACTAACGATTCAGCTTGGTTTGATGGGCATTGTTACTGGTAAGTGTAAAAACTGAGATTCTCAGTTTCGTTGAACTTTGACCTCCAATTGACCCCAGAAGGAAGGGTCAGATGACAATGCCCACACAAAGAAAATTGTAGAACAGAATGTCATCTATAAACCTGCCAAATACGAAGATCATGGGTCACGTGGTTTTCAAGACGGAAGCATTTTAAAATATGCATATTTTGGTTTTTTGGGGGGTGTAAATTGATACTTGATGACGTCACGATGACGTCACGCTTGATGCCATCATAATATTATACACGCTGGTGAAAGTCTGCCATAGGACCTATGCCTGTACCTAGTTACTTAAAGATTCAGCTTGGTTTGATGGGCATTGTTGCTCAATAAGTGCAAAAATTGAGATTTTCGTTTTCGTTGAACTTTGACCTCAGATTGACCCCAGAAGGAAGGGTCAGATGAAAATGCCCACACGAAGAAAATTGTAGGCCATGATCTGATATATAAGCCTGTCAAATACGAAGATCATGGGTCACGTGGTTTTCTAGACGGAAGCATTTTAAAACATGCATATTTTAGTCATATTTGGGTTGTAATTTGATACCCGATGACGTCACAATGACGTCACACTTCAGTGCACACCTTCACATTGGGGTTGATGTTCCTACCAAGTTTCAAGTTGATAGCTTGAACCGTTTTGAAGAAAAGCTCTGGAAACGTTTGAGTGGAAAAAGAAGAAAAAAAAAAAAAAAACTAAAGAAATCGTACAATAGTAATAGGTGATCGGAATGAGTTCCGATCACCTAAAAAGACAAAGAAATCGTACGAGAGTAATAGGTGATCGGGCTGTTGGCCCGATCACCTAATAATCAGCGCTTCTTCGCTAAAAACAAAATTATCAGGGAAGAGCTTTAATTTACATGTACAGCCAAAATGTAACATACCGGTACATGTATATTAACACAAGCAGACCATAAATGGTACATGTATAGACCTTTTGCACCGGCAGTCATGCACAAGAAGGCACTTTATGGATCTATTGTCACATCATTTAAACATGTTAAATATGAAAACCTGCCCCATGTCATGACTGCCAGTGCAAAGGCTCTATTGAAAAATAGCAATGGTGAGACATGTACTTGTACAGTAAAATAATTATCACACATTGTATGATGGCGAAGTATCAAGAACAATAGTCCTGAAGATACTCACTTGGACCAGGCAGAACATGACTCTCAAGCCTTCCAAATATTGAACATGTATTTTTTTCTTTTGAGTCACACTTACATGTAGTATATTTCAGTACATCAGTGAAAAAAAGAGATGGTGTATTTATCTAAAATATGTTTTAATGTATATTATTATTGTTTACCTTGTGTTTTATTTGAGCCAAACTGAATATTTTTTTCAAAAGAGTAAAATAAACAGATGATGTATTTATGCTCAAAATGTACATGGTGTTACATAAATTAATTGAGGTTCTAACTTGGTACGGTACGTTAAATGTGAACACAAACTTTACAGAAAATGACAATTTGCAGCCACGCATTGTAGTATGGAAACTGCCATTTTGTGCAAAAACACAAAAGTTGTATGCAAAAATGCTATTCTTTGCTCATTTTTAAATTTATTTTTTTACAAAACAGTGCTGCAATTACCATATTCTTTGGGAAGTTTGTATCCACTTTTCAGTGAGCCATATTCCTTGTTGGCTGTTCCGATGACCTTTGACCTTGTCCACTTCTGGTCAAAACCGGAAATGGCCCTTAGTGTGAAAATGGTAGAGGGTATAAATATGGGGTCAAGGGTGTTAATGTCAGAGGCCCTCAAGCTTTCCAAAATATGAGTGATGACGTCATCGTATAAAATAGCGCACTCTAGCGACAAGATGATTCAATAGTTAAATACGATGTATTGACGTATACCAAACAGGCAAACAATACCTCGAGTATTGGCAGGCCTGGCAATGTAAAAATAATGATGCAGAATTTTGCATAAAATGTTTGTTTAAAGATATACAGTCCGTGCAGTTTGGGTGGGGCACCTCGAAAAATACATTTTTTTTTAATTTATAATTTTCTAGAAATAAAGGTTATCCGCTTTCAAATGAGACCAACGAAAAAAACTCGACCAACGTTTAGTTATCCAACAATTACTGTCAATATTTGGAATTATTTGCGGTCTACCAATAATTCAAGGCGTGGACTTGCCCAAGTCTGACCTCCCATACTCGGTCTGCAGCGCGCAGCGCACAGTGAGCTCTCGTGACCGGTGGCCGTCTGTCACATGAGTTTTCTTCCGTTTCCTCTGTCTCAGAATTAGGTCTTCGGAGACTCAAGAAAAGAAATTTGACAGGCCACCAGTCCAGAGGGCGCGCTGCACACCCGCACCATAGACCAAATACGAGAAGCCAGACGCAAACAAATTAAATTTGCTGAGAACCACGGACTGTATCTTTTAGGTAAACTTGGATATAACAAGTTGAGGTTGGACACTTGTTCTTCCACAATGACAACCAACTTGGGGGAAAATTATCCAATTACTCAAAAGGCACAATTGGGTCACAGGTATTAGTGAGAGCACACGCTACATGAACAATCTTGTCCAAGGTCGTGAAACCTTCTTCATCTGATGCAAGAAGGCTGATTGGAATGACTCCTTCCAGCATGGTGTATTTTTGGCGGGTCAAACCAATCACCCTTTCTACATGAATACGTAGTGATGCAAGTGACCTTGTCCCTTCAACATCAAGGGGACTCAGTTGCTTCAAACCCTTGGTAAAAGCGGGTATTTTCAGTTGCCCTTGACATAAACCAATGGCATCACTTATATCAAATCCCCTATCAGGTCACCAGGGAGGATACAATCCAAGAAACCACAATGCTTACATACTTATCACTTGTTCTCCCACCCCACTCCTTTGATATGAAAGAAACGGTACCTTGTGGAGTTATGCCAATTAAATACTTGATTGTATTGTGTGATTTGTAACTAGAATATGTTTGCGCTCTTGCTGTGAGGTCACTTGGTCGCTCTAAAAAGATTTCGAAACAGTCTATGACACACGCACATGCTCGAAACTTTTGGCGGAAGCCCATTGGCATACTAAGTCTCAATTGTTCTCTTTCAGGCCAAAGAACAAGAAGTGGTACAAGCTGCTTGAATTAAGAGCACATGCATTGTGTCAGTAAATACTCGTGACATTGTTGAGGGGGAGACATTGAACTTATATGCCAAATACTTGATGCTCAAGTTCAACCGCAGTCTCATCAGCGTTGCCAGGAACTGACTGAAGGGAGTTAAAATTTTGCCTTCACTCAGAAATGTTCTGACATGATTGAAGAGTGTCATCAGTATGTAGAAGTTTTGCAGCCCTGTGTAAAATTTGACTCTGTTGTCGTTATTATGGAAGCTTTTCTCATTTAGTGACAAGCGATCCGCTTCTGCTCTGGAGTCCATCACCTCCTCCCGAAGCCTGTTACATTCTGCTTCCAAAGACTCTAAATAACTGCCACTCATATCTGTTTGTACACTAGGTCCAGCATGTGATGCATCTTCAGTTGAAGCTTCATGGCAGCTGACACTTGGTCCTTCTTGATCTTTCTCTTGAGGTTTTGCTAACTCCAACAATGCTTTGGCTGCTACTGACTTGTCACTTTGTTCCCGCCTTGCCTTTTTTGTTTTCTCACGGCGCTTAAAATTTTCCAGATCCTTGGAAAGCCGTTTTTTTGCGAGGTGATTTCACGTGCTTGAATATGGTTGGCACATAATCCGGAGACAATGGATTGTTGCTTTTCTCACCTTTGGGAATGGGGAAAAAAACGAGATTATAAAACTAAATTTAAAAATTCGTGAAAGAAATTAGGCCATAGACTTCTAAACCATATTTTAGAAAATGTATTAAAAACAAAAACTTGCATGTAATGCACCTATCAATCGTTTCCTCGACCCCTCCCCTGTGCTACCCTACCTACGCGGTGGGGATCGTCAATTTCGCATGACAAATACCCCACCCCTGGGGCAAAATTTAGGTGACAAACATCTGCACATTCACATTAAAAGTCATGGTATTTTTTCTGTATACATTGAACATTTGAAGGAAATTACCTCCTGGATTAAGATATAGGGGGCCTACTTCCCACTTGCACTTTTGACGCAAATGTTGCTTTTCTGTAGTAAAATCACATTTTCTCCTTCAAAAATTGCATCGAGTTAGTGCACAAGATAACCATTCAGGCGTGCGAGCAGCGCCCTCTGTTGTCACGCTTACGCACATGCCGCTTACGCTGTAATTTTTTGCATTACTTTAATTTATAGGCCTACAGTAATTTCATCATTCATTTATCTCAGAAATGCAACATTTCCGACATAATTGCAAGGGAAATTTATAAAACTCGGAGGTACCCGGAGGTAGATTTTTGTTTTTGCCGGAGGTTGATGTAGAATTTGTTAGAGCTAGAAGATAAAGATCTGCAACTCTGTGAATATAGCAACAATATCTGTTTGTCTGCCGGTTGATCACATTTCGCCCAGTCCCCACCCGAAGCTCTGTTACGCTTAAATCTAGCGACCCAGAGGTTGATGTAAAATTTGCGATACAGCTGGAATACTGATGCAAATTTGCCCAAAGTGTGGAAGTGTCCCTGTTTTGTCAAACGGTCATTCCAATTTTGTTAAAATTTTAAAAATTAATGTCTAACTTTAAAAAAAATTGTACCTCGGGGTCGTTTACCTTCGACCTCCGGCTACCTCCGGGTTTCAACCACACCCAAGTGCAAGTGGGAAGTATAGGCCTAGGCCTATATCTCAAAATTTGATGATCTGTTGATTCAAGGAGCATGAGGAGGTAGCCTAGTTAGGGACTTGGGACAAAAAATCAAAGTTCGATTTTGACTGAAAATATCATGTCACATTAGGCCTACAGATTATTTTCTGTAAATTCCAAAACAGCATTCATCGCATAAATTGAGCAAGCGGTATAGCCGAGTAGCCTGTTTATTAAAACAGGAAAATATTCATTGTCAACTTCGCAATTCTTACCCCCAATCATTACATGAACGTGGATTGTCCATCTATTCCGACAAGCACACGAACTGCAAATTCTGCTGTAAACTGATGGCTGAAAGTCCACGCGTCGTACAGCGGAAACCCACTTCGAACTACGCTCAGGATCCGTTGGAAAACGATAAAAATGTAGCCTTGTATTGCCTGGCAAACGTCGATTGGTGCAGCCAAGGGCACAACAGGATTCAGGCATATTTTGTTGGAGAACAACCACTGAAACTTTATGGAGTACCGGAGTATATCGCCATAACCACCGCATAAACAAGTACAGAGTGCATGCGAAATGCCCGGTGATAGCATTGCCGTTGCCCGGCAAAATGGCGAAATAAACAAAGTCACGTGACCTCGTGACGTAACCTCGAACATCTCTATACAATGTCTTTGATGATGTCACCAAGTTTGGTTAAGATCAATGTTTAGGAACAACCTGAAAAAGCGCCGACAACGCCCATGCGCTTTGTCTATGGGGAAAAAATCAGAAGAAGAAGAAGAAGAAATAAACGGAAAAAAATCCAAAAAAAAAAAGGCAAAAAATCAAAACGAAAACAAAGGCTTTTTCGCTGCAAGCGAAAAAGTCAAAATCAAAAAATCAAAACAAAAACAAAGGCTTTTTCGCTGCAAGCGAAAAAGCCAAAAAAAAGACAAAGAAATCGTACAATATCAATAGGTGATCGGGATCAGCCCGATCACCTAAAAAGACAAAGAAATCGTACAATAGTAATAGGTGATCGGGATCAGCCCGATCACCTAAAAATTCGCACAAAACGTCCGATCTTTTTTCAGGGAAATAAGTGCAAATATAATGGAAAAAGAAATTGATGGAAAAAAACTAAACATTCTTAAGAGTTGTCACATATATGTAGGCTTCGTGTAAGGCTTATGATATGTACATGTATTGTCCGACTTGTAAATTATTTCCAAAATGTATACGTTTGGGTGAGAGTATTCGCTGCAAAAATATCAGGTCCAATGGTACTGGGTCCAAGGGACAAATTTCAATTTTAGGAGATTGTCACAAGCTTTTGGTTCATATACGACAGGACATAGGTGTACCGAAGCCCTGTTTTGGTTCATACGACAGGACATAGGTCTACCGAAGCCCTGTTTACGGGTCTACGGTAAGTAAAAAACAGTAATGGCGTCCAGTAATATATGCAGGCCCTGCATTTGGTTCTTGCATTATTCATGATCTGTGCTGTAACTAGTCTAATCTGTTGTGTGATTTTTATACCATATGAAAGCTTGTGTTCCAGTGATTCTGCTAGACAAATTCCACAAGAAAGTACAGCCCAGGGGAGGAGATTTCTGGCAGTATTTGTGACAACTTTGCAGTTGTTTCAGCAAAGTTTTCATGTGAGCAGCATGACTCAGTGCACGCCTGAGCGACTCCATAGACACAATGATGCAGCCTATTGTGTGCTAATCAACTGGCATTTTCTCCATTCACCAAGCTGGTCCAACTGTACATGTACAATATGGCTACCCAACAACTTCCAGGTAAAACACCAGAGGATCAGGAAGTTTGGACATTCACCAATTAGATATTACTGCAACTCACTTGCAACATTCAACATTCCATTGTCTATGTGTGGAGACATTGAAAGCAACCCTGGCCCCATTAAGGATCCCTGTGGAAAGTGTGCCAAGCCTGTGAAAAGTAACCAAAGATCTCTACTTTGCGAAGTTTGCTTAAATTACTGGCACCAGAAATGCATTCCGGACATGTCCATTGCTTACTACAAGCAGCTCATCAACAGCACTATTGACTGGCTCTGCCCTGTCTGTGTCAACGACTGCCTGCCTTTTTCAACTTGCAGTGATTCTTCATTCCATGATTTAGTCAGTACACCAGCTATTCTAGGCACTGAAACTACGACACCCCCTACGATCTTGACACCAAATCATCCACCGAAAAATGTAATCTCATGCCTGCTGTTCAATGCCCGAAGTATTCAGAATAAGCAACAAGACCTCCAAGCATTTCTGGAACTTCATCCCATGGATGCCGTTTTCATCACGGAAACATGGATGTCGGCTAACAGCACCGACTTCCTGTCAAGTCTTCCAGACTACACCATCATTCGTCGCGATCGTAACAATCGGGGCGGGGGTATAATGGCCATTATTAAGGAGTCATTCCTCCCAATCCATCTTGATAACATCAACACAGACGGCATTGAATTAGCCTGGATTAGTGTGACACTAAAGCGCACCAAATGGCTAATGGGAGTTCTTTACCGTCCGCCAAACGCTGATACAACTTTCTTTGACAAGTTACAAGTTGCATGTGATGAAGCTGTATTTTCCAGACTACGAAGGAGTGATCATCATAGGCGACTTCAACATCAATTGGAATGTGGAATCGTCACTTATGCTTCACCTTAAAGAGATTACTGATTCCATCGGACTTCACCAGTTAGTTGAAAATATAACTCGTCCGTCAAACAATGCTTCAACTACAGGTTCTACTATTGACCTTGTCTTTACAAACCGACCAGATAAATTCCTCTCCATTGAAACGACATCTAACCCCATAAGCAGTGACCACCATGCTGTGCACTTCAGCTTCTCGGGCATGAAAGCCCCACCACAGCCTCGCATCATCAGGACCTTCTTGCAGTACAGGAGAGCCGACTTTGACCACATGGAGAAACTCTTACATCTTGCTCCCTGGTCAGCTTTTCTCGACGATACCAACCCTGAAACATCATGGGAAGGATTCTTGGACATTCTGGATGCTGCAACTCGTGACTGCATACCACGAAAAAAGCACCGCCGCAAAACGTCCCCATGGATCACGCATGAACTTAAAAAGCTTATCCATCAAAAACACAAACTGTTCTCCAAAGCCAAATCTTCTGGTTCAAATGCAGCCTGGCAAGATTATAAACACATCCGAAACAAGGTGAAAAACATGACAAAATCTGCATACTGGAAACATGTCAACAAGCTTTTCACAGTCGCAGATAATAAACGCAGTTTTTGGTGCTTTGTTCGTGAACAAAGAAAATCTCAATGCCCAGCAGCCTTCCAGACACCTCATAAACTCCTCCACAAACCTGTCGACATCTGCCAAGCCTTCAACGATTACTTCACCTCCGTCCATTCTCCTTCAACACCGCCTCCGGATAGTCCACCCCAGTGCTCGCTTCCTATCCATGAAACTCCCCCAATCAGAATCAGTCCTGGATGGCTACAGAAAACTCTTTTGACCCTGACTCCACATAAAGCACCAGGTCCTGACGGCATCTCATCAACACTTCTTCGCGCAACAGCATCTTCACTGGCCCCACCCTTGTCAAGAGTTTTGAATTCTTCTCTGGCAAATGGCATTCTCCCCGCAGATTGGAAGCTTTCTCAATTCACCCCTGTGTATAAATCTGGAAAACGCTCAGACATTAAAAACTATCGCCCTGTTGCTTTAACACATTGGTCATTTGCATAAGTGAGCACATCTCCTCGTTTTGCCTCGCCAACCCTAAACAGCATGGATTCACCTCGGGTAAATCTTGAGTAACCCAGCTTACCAATGCCATTCATGACTGGGCATCCATCCTTGACGCGCCACGCCCACCTCGTAAAGACATCATTTTCTTGGACTTCAGCAAAGCCTTTGATATCATGCCTCAGCAAACCCTCCTAAATAAACTGGCTAGCCTGTATAACATCCGTGGACAAACTTGGACCTGGCTGAAGTCCTTCCTTACAGACAGGAAGCAGCGGGTTATGTACAGAGGTCACCTTTCCGACTGGGCACCTGTAGCATCTGGAGTGCCCCAGGGGAGTGTACTCGGCCCGCTCCTCTTCAACTTATTCATAAACGACATTTCCAATAATCTAATCACAAATTCCTTGCTCTTCGCTGACGACACCCTGATCTACCAGCCTATACGATCACCTAATGATGAATACGCCCTTTAATCCGACTTAACAGAAATGGCCAGATGGAGCGACACGAACGGCATGAAACTGAATACCAAGAAGATCACGGTTATGCACATGTCCCGTTCAAGGAAACCCGCATCTCTTCCTGATTACATCCTTCATGGCTCTCGCCTTAGTACCACAACCACCTACAAGTATCTCGGAGTAATAATAAATGACAGCTTAACCTGGAACGACCACATAGATGCCGTAATTTCAAAAGCAAACCGAACCTCAGGGTTCATCTGGCAGATTGCAGGGGGAACGTCAACTTCAGCCCTAGCATCTCTCTACAAGTCACTTGTCCAACCAGTCCTAGAATACGGCCTTCCCGCATGGTCCCCGTACACTTCAGGGGCAATCTCAAAACTAGAGAGAATCCAACGACGAGCAAGCAGAATGTGCCTAAAGCAACGTAGAGGGTGCATGGATTACTCTGACAGACTGCACACACTAGGATGGACATCCCTTGACTCTAGGAGGCAACACCTCACCATAGTTTTCGTCATGAAGTGTATTTATAATCTAATTGACTGTTGTTCAGTTCGTGCAAATACAGAAGTAAATCCCCGTCTTCTTGATGTTTTAACCTTCCGCCACCACTTTGCCAGAACTTTAGCCCTCAAGTACACCCCAACCCACTCATTTCCACGCATCTGGACTAATCTCCCACTTCATATTAAGGACTCAGCGACTGTTGACTCTTTTAAATGATTCACTCGTAATTTGGTGGCTCTTTTTTATGACTTGTAGTGATTTCATTTACAATTGTTCAGAAATGTAATGTTTTTTTGTTTTTGTTTTTGTTTTTGTTTTTGTTTGTTTGTTTGTGTTTGTTTGTTTTCTGTTGGGTCGTTGTGGTGCTTGCTTGTTTTTGTTTGTTTGTTTTGGTCTTAATATTTACCTACACATTTTTCTTTTCAATTTATTTTTCTGAAGAACTTTTATAATTAATATTTTATATAGATTCATTTTATGTATATTATCTGTGCTCTGGGCTTGTTTCACTAGGACTTGGAATGGATGGGACAGAATTGACGGGGGGTTTGGTTTTGTGTTGGATGTGGGGGTGGGCGTTGACGGTGCCCCGTGGCTTCGTGACTTGGCCCGGGGCACAGGCAATATGCACATATGTATATTTGATCAATAATTTTAGCAAATATATTTTCTGTGTAGGCATTTTAAGTTCGGATAGACAGGTTCTTGGACCACAGTGTTTTATTATACTTTTGTTTATCCAGGCCAGCTTATAATGCTTTTGTATAGTCCCCGTCTCCCCTTTTGCTTGCCCTGACAACCCAGTGCCCACCTTCCCCATTCCCGTCCCTCCAATATCAGCCCATCCCTCTCTTTGTTCACCCTGTTTTTGTTCTTTTCACATACAGTACATTTAAATCTAATTTTTATTTTACATGTATGTTTTTATTCTACTCCCATGTGCTTGTATTGGTTTTGATTGATGGCCGAATAAATAATAATAATAATAATAATAATAAGTGCGGATTTGATGGGGAAAAAAAACTTTAGGAGTGAGAAAATTTTAAGTATGACCTACTTGTAGCACCCTCCAATGTTTCTCTTTGAAATTTTGTGCAATTTTGCCGGTATTTTTTCGTATACATTGAACAAAGATTTTAAGGAAATTACCCTCTGGAATCAACACATAATGTAATTTTTCTCGCAAATGTTGCTGTAGCAAACTAATGCTACAGAGTTATCGTATTATTGTACAATGGGAATTTAATACCATTTTAGTCATCCCACTCTGTAGTACTTTTAGAAGGCTAAAAGTGTTGTTTTTGACGTTTATATTTGACGTTTTCTATATAACACTTTTGGCCCCTTAACATTTTAACCCCCTTCATCGTGTGGAACATTCGAGCACGCCCTCAATTGTCCAAATACCCCTGTGAAAATTATTACCGTAAATTCCAAATCAGACATTTAAAAGCACACCATGGAGGTCCTTGTAATCTCAAGACTTTTGTACCCTTGTCGTTCTTTGTCCATGATGACTCAAACATAAAAAAAAGATGAAAGGGAGCAAAATTTGGAGTAAAATCGACAAATCTGGAACAGACGGGAGACTTGATTTCGCTACTATCGCGTCAAAAGGAAAGTAGTCCCACCAACGCGGATGGATTTTGTTTAGCCTAGACTGGCCCCCTGTCTATGTGCGCTACGCTGCTCTCGCTCATATGCAACGCGTGGGGAAGTAAATATGTGGACAGGGGGCCAGTCTAGGCTAAACATCCGCGTTGGTGGAACCACTTTTCTTTTGACGCGGTCACCCGCGGTCTAGATGAATCCGTGGTACCAAACTGGTTTAGATTTGTCGATTTTACTCCAAATTTTGCTCCCTTTTATCCTTTTTTGATGTTTGAGTCATCATGGACAAAGAACGACAAGGGTACAGAAGTCTTGAGATTACAAGGACCTCCATGGTGTGCTTTTAAATGTCTGATTTTAAATTTTTGGTAAGAATTTTCACAGGGGTATTTTGACTATTGAGGGCGTGCTCGAATGTTCCACACGACGAAGGGGGTTAAAATGTTAAGGGGCTAAAAGTGTTATAGAAAATGATAACGTCCCAATGTAAACGTCAAAAACAGCCTTCTAAAAGTACTACAGAGTGGGATGACTAAAATGGTATTTGAATTCCCATTGTACATTAATACGCTTCCTGGAGTCCAAATTATGCTCATCAATCAGTTCAATTAATGATCAATGGAATGAGAAAAAACTATATAAATTACGGGCTACAGAAATGTAGGTGATAAACAATTTTAACAATACTGGTTCACCGCGTTTGAATTCTCGTTAGTTCAAAGTTTCATGATTGAATGTCCTGAAAGGTCCATGCGGCGTCGGAGTCCAATTCCGGAAGGCGAAACGGCTTGAAAGCTATTCGGTATGTTGGCATATGGTGCGTGGATGCCTTGCGCCTGGTACGCAAAGATCATGTAAGACATGTCCATGGAAGTTAAAACATGAAGGGAACACTCAAAGGCTCCACGCTCGGATGGTTCAGAACAAGAATTGAACTGGGAATTTGGTAGTTCACAGCCTTCGAAGTTTCCAAAGTCAGAAGGTTCACAAGCTTAGTTCACGTGGTTCGGTTAAGTTTAAAACGGCAACAAAAACATCCGATGAGTCATTTGAAGAATTTGCTACGAGGCTGACTTTGTACTTCCAGCGATGGCTTAAGCCCTCTGATGAAAGTGACACGTCAGCGGACATGAGGAGAATGTTAGAACTCCTCATCGATCAGTTCTTGTCCTCGATACAGAACGAACATTTGCGGACAAAACTTCGCGAAAAAAAGTTGGGCACTGTCCAAGCAGTCGCTCGACAAGCAGATGAACATGTGCTAAACCGCACGATGGAACAGTCGCATCCAAATGCCTTCAGGGTCAATGTCAACACAGAAGTCGACAATGTACCCATCAATGCTGGAAAAGCCCCGCCTCCTCAGAGCAGTGCTTCGCCAGTACCCACCAAGCGTCCTGGGACTTTTGAAACAGTTTGTTTCCGGTGTCGTCAACTGGGACACCGCGTGGTGGATTGTCCATATCCAGCCCCTCAAAGGCCACAGCAGCAGGGCACCAGACCTGCGGAACCTGGTCCAGACGCGAAATCAACCAAACATCCAGAGACGACTTTTCCGCCTACAGGGTCAAGGGTCAACCTGGTCATGTCACAGCCACCAGGTGACGATATTGAGCCAACGGACACTGGTCCTTACGTCATGGTTGGAGTTAATGGACATAATGCTAAATCATTGATAGACACTGGCTCAACCATTTCCCTTATTGATCAGAGCGCATGTGAATCTCCGGGCCTGTCGGTATCCCCTGGGATTTCTGCTCGACCTTTGACCTCCGTCAATGGAACTGCGTTTCACACCACTGGAGTGGTAGAGAGTACAGCTGAGATAGCTGGGGCATCATTCGTCGTTCGTCTACATCGAACAAAGTCTTTGCCAACCCCCGTGTTGTTGGGCAAGGATTTCGCCATGCAGGCAAATCTTGCGATGGACTTTAGCGACAATTCCTTCTGGATAGGAATACCTATGGACGGGCCATGCATCAAATGGCCGCTATTGGGACTGCCCGAAAGCCGAAGTGACCCCCCTGAGTCAAAACCAGTGACCCCCAAAATTGACCCCCCTTTGGCAGGTGAATCGACTCGCCGAGCTGAGCCAGCTTTCACCGCAGATGACAACCAACGTCTAGAGGACTTAACGGTACTTAGTGAGTTCCCAGAAGTACTGACTACTAAACCTGGCTGGACTATAATGTCAGTGTTCACCGTATCGACACTGGAGATTACAACAAAAAAACGAGAAAACAGCTACAAGTAGTAGAGCAAAATTCCTTTTCCTAAAGAAACCAGGAGAGACTGTTTTGTTTTGTGTCATGTTTGGTTACCCACCTTTTCAACCGAAAAACACTGTAGAAAGACTCTTAATGTTTAAGAGGTCACTTTAATGGACACTAACATGTTAAACATTGTTAATATTGTTTTTCTGTTTTTTTTAACACTTTGTTAAGACGAAACGTGTAAAATTGTATAAGTGAAATTGTAACATGTAACAGACAAATAAGGGACCTCTCTTACAACAACAAACTTAGATTTTTCTAAGAGGGAGGGAGTGTAACGGGCGCAATATAATTGCTGACTTGGAAACAGACTATACATGGACTGGCACACACTTGTGACGACTGGACATGAGACTAGCTCTCGATGTTAACAATGCACCAAAGCATGATGGGATAGAATCAAAGATGGCTGTTTATCAATGAGACACGTAACGTAATTCTTCCTGTGATTTGGAAATAAAGATGGTTCAGGATTGTTTGTTATTGAATAGAAATCGTATCCTGTGGAGTCATTCGAACCTTAATGTGTGTAACGGACGGTTACAGTACACATGATGTACATAAGAAACATTTGACCTTGTTAAATTCTCCAACATGTGATTCTAAAAACGATATCAAATTCGTCTATTTGTACTTACTACGCTGGGGGGATAATGCTCTTGGTTTAGTTACAAAAACACTGGCAATCAGTTTGGTACAATTCTGATGGTCTATTCAGAGGATTTACGGGTGCAAAATTGACAAGTCAATGTAACAATCACGAATGGAATTTTGTGGAAATCAAGTGAGTATAAACTTTTACGGTCTCATTCAATAGCGCCCTCCATAGAGCAAAACTAATCTACGGAGTCTTAAAGTGGCTACATGTGCTGTCCGTAACATGTGCTTTTCTGTAGAAAAATCACGTTTTCTTCTCTAAAAATTGCCTTCAGTTAGTGCACAAGATAACCATTCGCTCGCGCGCAGCGCCCTCTGTTGTCGCGCTTACGCACAGACCGCTCGCCACGTCATTGTGTGCATTACTTTATGCAGTAATTTTATCATTTATTTATCTCAGAAATGCAACATTTGCGACGGAAGTGTCAGTGGGAAGTATATCTTAGAATTGAAGAAGCTATCGATTCCAACATATAAGTTCACCCAAATCCGTGTTCAATGTATATGAAAAAAATATGTTTTTGCCATTACCCATATTTAATTTAAATTCTTTCTCTCTTTTTATGTAAACGGAAGGTGGCCCAAAACCCCATCAAAATTATTTGAAGCAGTGCTAGATGCACTTGCCCTCAAACGTTCATGGGGTAGTACCCAGACAGTTGGGTGAGTCGGTGCATGGTGGGTTGCGTACTACAACATGTACATGTAAGTACTAGGGATGTTCAAGATTACCATACAAGGACACTGTCTGGAAACCTTTTTTTCCCACTTCAAACTAGCATTTTAACGTGGTTTATTGGCACACGCATTTTATTTACACTTTGCTTTCACACAATTTCATGGAAATATGGAAAATTTCTTGTCACATGTACATGTACTACAAATACTGTGAGGTGCTGAGCTAACTTAGAAACAGGTTGCTTTGTTTGTAAATATACCTTCAACTTCAAGCATACACGGAGTAACGCCACTTGTAACAATTTTTACAGCCCTGTATGATAGGCCTAGGATCTTCTATTTGATGGAGCTCATTTTCACTGAAATTTTGAGGCAATATTTTCTCAACAGCCAGAGCTACGCCAACTCCAACTATTTTGAAGGAAAACAAATTCAACTCATGCACTCTTCCACGTATGCTCTTTCACGTAACTGTCACGCCGTTCTACTCGGGAGTTTCGATTACGCCCAATGGTTCAAACGGGCACAATGATCCTGTTGTAAACATGCCATTTGGCCTGCAGTAATGTGCCGAAGCAATAATTTCTGACAACTGTTAAGGAGTCAAACTACTCAAACATCTGTGTATGACCATTTCAGTTTCAGATAAAGTGAGGCGCGAGATAGATCGTATTTTGACAAGACACTGGAATACAAGCCATCGGTCCATATGTTACGGAATTTTCTTTCTGTCTGCAATAAATATAATTAAACAAAGCTGACACGATAAAACTGTATAATGTTGTCCGTCACAGCTAAGAACATCAGAGGTTGTTTCCGAGCGCACCCATCCTAAGATCTCAGGGAATTTCCACTCTGCAAAGCGACGTGACAATACCCTGAAGAAATACACGCAAATCTGTGGAGCGAGCCGGCTGTTGTCTTGAGCCAACTCACGCCCGAGTCATTTTGATGTAATTTAATCAATTCGGTCATGTTATGCCGAAAAGAAACAATTTCTATACTTTCCAGAAATTGTATTGGGTTCCGTTTCTTATGACTGTCCCATTCCTACCAAACTTTCAAACGACGAACCTTATTTACTCCGCAGTTTTTCAAATTAATAACAGGGATGCATGCTGACGAATGTAATGGAACGGATTCCCCAGTATGCTTTAAATAGCAGCCAATCGCCGACGCGGACAACGGCCAGCATTACCGAGTACATGTATCACATGCATGCACGGTGTTTACAATCTGCGCGCGTTACATTTGAATGCCTGCAATCGTGCTGCGATGCACTGCAAGCGTCTTGATTGGTCCAGCAGAGGCGACAAGATTTCTGTCGCTAGTCCCACCGCCAAATGGGGCCTTTTTCAACAGGGCCACTTTACGCAGGAGTTAGGGAGTGCGTTAAAGGGGCACTGTTGCAAGAGGATGGAGCGCACCGGCCTAGACGCATCTAATATTTTGTGTAAAGTGCTTAGCTTCTTTACCTTGCAAAAACGTGCTCTGTGATTTTTAAGTGTGTTGCACAATATAGTGTAACTATGTCAGCCTTAAATCCCATCCGATGAACGGAGCAAATTTAGTTAAGCCCGGTTTCCATACACTCTCAGAACGTTGGTTAAAAATGTTAACCAACTTGGTTAACAAGTTTAACCAACCAGGTGAACATCCCAACAGTTGGTTAAAACCTTAACCAACTCATCTGGGGCCAATTTTATAAAGCAGTTAAGCAAAACAATGTGCTTAATTATAAATTTGTTTGCTTTAGAAAAATTGGTTAATAATCAAAATTGTACGTCAACTTGTGTTTTTAGCAAGAGTAGCAGATATTCTTGTTGAAAACGCAAGTTGACATGCAATTTCGACTATTGACTCATTTTTATAAAGCAAACAAATTCTTGATTAAGCAAATGTTTTTGCTTAATTGCTTCATGAAATTGGCCCCAGGTTGGTTGAATTTTAATACGTGGTTGGTTAAACTTTTTACCAAATTATTGGTAAATTTTATTTTAACTAATCTGTTGGTTAATGGCAAATTGTAATCATGCACTTGGTTATACCCTATTGGTTGGGCAATTTACTGAAATGCTGTTCACAGTAATTGGGCAATATTTTACCAACAGTTGGTTAATTTATTACAGTGAAACTTGTCTATAGTGGCCACCCTCGGGACCGTAAATAACTGGCCACTATAAGAGGTTTCTTAAGGATTATACACATGGCATTTGGGACCAAAAGTGGGTGGCCACTATATGCAGGTGGCCTGTTTAGCGAGGTGGCCTTAATAGCAGGTTTCACTATATGTTAAATGTTTTTTTAAAAGATATTTGGGTATAAAGGACACTAAATAAAGGCAAACACCACACGATGGACCTGACAGTTTCACATTTTTTATTTTTATTTTTTTTTGGATATTTGATGTACATGTATAGGCCCTATACTTTAGCAGCAGGTGTAGGCCAAATATATACTGGTATTTTCTAAATGAAAGTGTTTGGCTTCCTTCAAACGTGTTCATATTTAAAAGTTTCACATCACACTGTGTTAACAATGAGTTCAAGAATTCTTCTGTGATGTTTAGCTCAGCTGCACTATATGAAGTCGGAAATGAGGGTATTATTATTGTTGTTGCTTACACAACCAAAGGTTAAATTCAGATTGGGAAGTTCGTTCTGGAGCATGACAAAAAAGGTATTTTCAAAGGAAAACTGCTAAATAAATTCATGTTTCCTCACCATATTTACACTTTCTGGGTTATCATGTCATATCAAATTATTTATGAAGAATTAGTGACGAAGGGGTGTATGGTATCAACTAGCATTAGAATCTGCTTATTTAATGGAGGAAAAAACAAAATTACGAGTTGGAAAAGTTTTAGATTTTGTAAGGAAACACTTGGAGAAATCATAAGCCTTCTTTCAACACTAAAACTACAACTAAGTTACTCTATACATGCTATATTACATATAGTAGCTACGGTACATCATACCTATAAATTTTCGAATGCCTATTTCGACTTAAAATGCATGCTACTCACTCTAGTTATCGTCCTGCTGGATTCCCTACTTGTCTGTCATACTCGGTAGTCAACCACAAAGGAAGAACCACGTCTAAATAAAACTAGAGCTTCGCGTTTGTGTTTTTTACAAACGCAAGGTGATCGGGTGACATAAACATTGAAATGATGATGACGACACAGTTTTGAGATTGTTTGAAAACTTGAGTTGTTTGATGTTGAAAAGTATTGGAATTCTCACGACATGACTGACTATTCAACGCTAAAATTGTGTATCTGATGACGTCATAATTGTCAATCTCATTATAACGTTACTATTGTGTGCACAGATTGTTCAAGTATCTACTGAAGAACAAGTTTTTTTACATGTATATGTGGTAAAAGAATCTTTTTAATATCTATTACAGTTCTAAAGATTTTGTCATTTGAGATAATATTACGTAACCACCGTGCACGTGATGACGTCATCAGTGGTATATATGTACTCATAAAGTTCACATGTGAGAGAACATTTCGTTCCGTACAACTATGGTCAAATTCCCTACCACTTTGGCTCTATTTGCATTCAAAATGCTAAAAAATTGTACATTTTCGGACCTCTTCCGGTTTGGACCGGATGTTAAGGTTACACAGGGGTCATGTCATTGTATGATTTGTTCAGTTCATTGAGACCTATCATGCTGTGAAAGAATTGTTCAAGTATCTATTACGATTCTTGAGATATGAATTTTTGAAATAATAACCTTTTATTTTTTGTAATTTGACACCTATGACGACATCATGACGTCACAATGTTGTGCACAAATTGTTCAACATGTTGATAAACATCAAGTTCTTAAATGTGGCGAAGAAATCATACAAATATCTGCTGTAGTTCTCAAGATACAGCATTTTTAAACAATTCAGCTTCAAATTTGCGTAATCTGACACCACATTACGTAACCACCGTCCATGTGATGACGTCACCACTGGTATAGTCATAAGGTCCACATGTGTGGAAACATTTCGTTCCGTAGAAATGAAATTCACTACCACTTTGAATCTATTTGCATTCAAAATGCTAAACAAATTGCACATTTTCGAACAACTTCCGGTTTGGACCGGAAGTAGGCGTCACACAGGGGTCATGACATCGTATGATTTGTTCAGTTCATTTATAATTATCATGTTGAGAAAGAATTGTTCAAGTATCTATTACGGTTCTTGAGATATGAATTTTGAAAATAATAACCTTTGAATTTTTGTAATTTGACACCTGATGACGTCATTATTACGTCACACTTGATGCCATCATGATACTATACATGCTGGTGAAAGTCTGCCGTAGGGCCTATGTCTGTATCTAATTTACTAACGATTCAGCTTGGTTCGATGGGCATTGTTCCAGAAGGAAGGGTCAGATGAAAATGCCCACACAAAGAAATTTGTAGCCCACGATCTGATCCATAAGCCTGCTAAATACCAAAATCTTGGGTCACGTGGTTTTCGAGACGGAAGCATTTTAAAACATGCATATTTTGGTTATTTTTGGGATGTAATTTGATACTTGATGACGTCATGATGACGTCACACGTGATGCTATCATGATATTATACATGCTGGTGAAAGTCCGATAGAATTGCACACTGAGCCCTGTTTACCCGTTGGAGCATTCGCTCCAGATTTCGGCGTTGTCCTCCAATGGACGCCAAGGCGAACAAATTCTCCCTCCAGCGGTCTTCCTGACCTTACAATTGGTCGATGTCTTCCCAACCATCCTTGGCGAGCTCCTTAAAGCACTTAGATGAAATCTTAAAAGTGCCGCACAGGCCTATAATTAGGCGCTAGCTGAGTTGTCTATGGCCTGTGTCAAACTGCCCTTAGCCTTTTTTTGTTTTTAATTGTTATAATGCGTACCTGTGCATGGTGGGCTTAGTAGCCCAAACTTAATTAAAGAGTCGTATGCATTTGTATACGTACAAAATATTTGGCTGTATACATTGTATATCTGTCGAATGGCTGGGGCCCCGTCGCCACACGGGTGATACCTACAAAATACGAGCCTGAGGCTACTAGGCCTAATTCGCCATATTTATCGGCCTGACAGATGTTTTACCAAAACTGAATAATATCTTATGACATATAAAGCATTCAAGCAATTCGTACCTCAACTAGGGCGTAAATCATGTCCATCTTCAGCACATTCAGCAAACGAGTACATGTAGTTGGAAACTTGTCCGGTACATTAAACACGACGAGGCAGCATAACCCGCACACATCATTGGCACTATAGCCTATAATACACACGCAAGCCCAATGGGAGGTGCATTGCTTAAGGCGCGCGAAAATTCAAAAGGAATTACTGGAGCGCGCTTCACCATTGTTGAGAAAGAGCCAATTTAACTATGTGCACAACGTATAGGCTCTATCCCAACGTAGTGCTAACCATGCGTGCGGTAACGACGATTGCTTGAAGCTCCGTAATGATACTGGTGCGCGGTGCTGCCCACACCTCCCAAGTGTTTAAATGCCTCTAAATTACTCTGGTTACCTGATTTCGCCTTACAAAACATCCCAAACTCGACGCTAGGTAACACACTGCTGCACTTTCATTTTCCTCGAAATATATCAGCTAATGGATGATAATTCAAAACCATTAATTATCCCGAGCGATCACACACACGTCCACCCGACGGGTTGGTATACTCGAGACTGCGTAGATTCCTACGCTGCCCTCAACGTCGACGAATGTGCCAATAGGTAAAGCATTTACTAAAGCATCTAATACATTTATAACCAAATGCTCCGATATATATGAAACGTTTATGTTGCTGTTCAGGATCTATACTAGGAGAAATTGCAGTAACATTATGCTCGATACAAATGTTCACCAATGTCCATGAGTTTGGTAAACTTGGCTCCACCGGGATTCGAACGGGGTTCGAACGTGCAGACACCCTACCAATTGAGCTATGAACCCCAACTAGTGGTCTAGAATCACAGTAGTGCAGTTGTTCCTCACTGATTGGGATTGGCTATCACGTGAGCTTAGCAAGCCTTACAGAGGGGTAAACCCTTCAATGAGATAACCACCCCTCCCAGAGATCATTTAAGATACGCCCCAAACCCCTGCCTGGCTTGCCCCAATTATTAAGTACATGTATGAATAAGTGATTATTTTTTATATATTTTGGCCCAGGGACTGCCGGGGTGAGTAAATTCGATACAAATGTGGACCAATGTCCTTGAGTTTGGGAAATGTGGATGCAGTGAAAAGCAACTTGGATCCACCGGGATTCGAACCGCGGACATTCTGCTCAATATGAAGACGCCCTCCCTAAAAATAATCACTTATTCATATATGAACGTAAAATTATGCTCAATATACTTCGTGCACAGTTGAAATGGGTAGCACTTCCTTTTATTCATACAAAACGTAACAAGTGCTTTCCATTGAAAAAAATTGTATATAGTAAAAGCAATACTAGTTTTTATAAATAGTGATCACGACCCATTGGATCGTATTTATAAAAGCTAGCATTTGCTTTTACTACCAATTGTTAAGCATTTACTCGTGTTTGTATGAATAAAAACTGTGTAAAGCATTCGCTAAATACTGGTGTGTTTACTTTTTACTTGCTAAGCCGCTAGCATTTGCTTCATTTTGTATGAATAAAAGGATAAGTGCTACCAATTTCAACTGTGCACGAGGCAACCACACATATTGAGGATTAGATAATGGACAGTAATGCAACTATTAATTGTTCCAGCCCCCGCCCCCCTATACCCCCAGGCTGCCCCACCTAAGAGGTGGGGATTGTCACTTTTCGCGGGACAATATCCCAACCCTGGGGCGCAATACATACATCTTGCTATAGGATGCATACACTATGAACATCTAACAATGGAAATTGGGCACACACCATTGTTACTAACAATGGGGTTACAATGAACATGTACATGTTTTTGCTCATAGTGATAGTCATTTGTATTTCATCCTGGGGCATAAAAAACGTGACCAAATCCCCATCTAGGGGGTGAGGCAGCGCGGGGTGCGGGGGACAATTGATAGGTGCATAACATAAACTTCTACCCGGTATTCATAGAAATCTAAGCACATTTAATGCGTATACTTCATATATGAAGTAGGCCTATAGTAAATGTTTTACCTGTTTACTTCAACTTCCTATATAGCATTTGCTAGTTCTTATAAATACGACCCATTATCTTGAAACAGTACATCGAGTCTTTATCTGAGCTATATATTGCTTGGCCCTCGATTTCACGAAACGCTATACGATCCATAACTCCAGATGCACGTTACTCGAGACCAACGTTACGGTGGTTTACTACCAACCACAACTGGTGTTACGGAGGATCGCAGCGCTTCGTGAAATCGGCCCCGGAAATTTGCCACGTTTTACGAGTTTGTAGCGGCCCACTACAGCTCTTACAGGCCTTATGGCTTTGTGGTTAGGCCTATAGGCCTATTGTTTGGTAATTAAAATGTGAGAAAATTGGACGTCTTGAGCGGAGTATACCAAGGCTGTGCAAACGTTTAAGCCTTCTGTTTTGCCATAAGGCCTTTTTCGAACTGGCAACTGCTACACTATTCATTACATGCAAGCAGTTGACCCGAATGTGCAACGTCAACATAACCCACGCCCCGGCCCACTTTACACGAAAAGATTTTGAAAACAGATCGAAAACAAACTGTCAACTGAGCCAATGAGCGCTACCAGTAGGCATCGGTTTTGCACGCGCGCGAGTATGGTGGCCCTGAAGGGACTACAATTGACGTATATTTTCCCGGGAAAATTCACGTCCCGCGCTCTGGAACACATATTTTCCCACAAATATTCACGTACAAATTCACGTCCCGCGCTCTGGGACACATATTTTCCTACAAATATTCCCGGGAAAATTCACGTCCCGCGCTGGGACACGGCATATTTTCCCACAAATATTCCTGGGAAAATTCACGTCCCGCGCTCTGGGACACATATTTTCCCACAAATATTCACGTACAAATTCACGTCCCGCGCTCTGGGACACATATTTTCCCACAAATATTCCCGGGAAAATTCACGTCCCGCGCTGGGACACATATTTTCCCACAAATATTCACGTACAAATCCACGTCCCGCGCGCGGCGCTCTGGGACACATATTTTCCCACAAATATTCACGTGAAAATTCACGTACAAATTCATGGTCAATCTCTCTTGCCCACAAATTTGCCCACATATTCACCTAGTGAGACCAAAATTAGTTGTGTCTTGCAGCAGAATAAGTTACAATTTTTTAAGTTGAACAGGAGTCTGTGCGGACATGTAGGAAAATTATGAAATTGTTCCGAATTGAAATTGTTCCGTCTGGTAAACATCCTCTGGTGTATGTATTCTGGATTTTCCATCCTTTTCGAATCTGCGGCTGAATCGGCGGCGGATTCGATGGTCGGCTAATTACTTCAACTAGGTGAATATTTGTGGGAAAATTTGTGGGCAAGAGAGTTTACCTAGTTGAAGTGAGCCGCCTATTCGGCCGAATGAGCAGGCCGCTCATTCAGCCGCCGATTCAGCCGCCGATTCAGCCGCACATTCCAAATTTTCTAAAATCTAGAATACATATACCACAGGATGTTTGTCATCCGGGACTCAATACTAAACAATTGTATCATTTTCCTACATGTCAGAACAGTCTCTTCTTCAATTATTTTTTAAATTAGTTTTTAATAGGTCTTTGATTAGTTTCGACCTCAGCCCCTCACTAATTAGTACCTAATGAACTATTTAAAGGGACACTACTACAAGTAGATATAAAATTGAATATTTTGAACAGAATCTTTAACCGCACGTCTTTAAAACATTTTGCTACACTCATTTTAGGAAAATTAACGACTTTTAATGCATTTTCTAATTGGTTCCACCCTGGGGCACACTTAATTTGGGACCTAGCTTCAGCCGCAAATTATTTAGTGCCTAATTAACGATTTAAAGGAGTAGCCCTACAAACTCAAGATTTCAATAATATTTTCGACCGCACGCCTTTAAAACATTTTGCTACACTCATTTTGGGAAAATTAACGACTTTTAATTCATTTTCTAATTGGTTTCACCCCCGAGCACACTTAATTTTGGACCTAGCTTCAGCCGCACATTATTTAGTACCTAATTAACAATTTAAAGGAGTAGCCCTAAAAAGTCAAGATTTTAATAATATTTTCGACCCCACGCCTTTAAAACATTTTGCTACACTTATTTGTGGATAATTAACGACTTTTAATGCATTTTCTAATTGGTTCCACCCTCGGGCACACTTAATTTTCGACCTAGCTTCAGCCGCACATTATTTAGTACCTAATTAACGATTTAAAGGAGTAGCCCTAAAAAGTCAAGATTTTAATAATATTTTCGACCGCACGCCTTTAAAACATTTTGCTACACTCATTTTTGGAAAATTAACAACTTTTAATGCATTTTTTAATTGGTTCCAACCCCGGGCACACTTAATTTTGGACCTAGCTTCAGCCGCACATTATTTAGTACCTAATTAACGATTTAAAGGAGTAGCCCTAAAAAGTCAAGATTTCAATAATATTTTCGACCGCACGCCTTTAAAACATTTTGCTACACTCATTTTTGGAAAATTAACGACTTTTAATGCATTTTCTAATTGGTTCCACCCCCGGGCACACTTAATTTTGGACCTAGCTTCAGCCGCACATTATTTAGTACCTAATTAACGATTTAAAGGAGTAGCCCTAAAAAGTCAAGATTTCAATAATATTTTAGACCGCACGCCTTTAAAACATTTTGCTACACTCATTTTTTAAAAATTAACGACTTTTAATGCATTTTCTAATTGGTTTTACCCCCGGGCACACTTAATTTTGGACCTAGCTTCAGCCGCACATTATTTAGTACCTAATTAACGATTTAAAGGAGTAGCCCTAAAAAGTCAAGATTTCAATAATATTTTCGACCGCACGCCTTTAAAACATTTTGCTACACTCATTTTTGGATAATTAACGACTTTTAATGCATTTTCTAATTGGTTCCACCCCCGGGCACACTTAATTTTGGACCTACAATCTTGGACTAAATAGCTTGGGACACTAAGCCCTGTGCACCCCCGCACCCCCGCGCAATGTTGGGTCGCTGGGGTACGGTGCGCGCCCTGCACCGAAATATGCACCAGTCGGCGTCAACATGAACTGTCCCAACTATTTTGTCCAGGATTTTGCAGCGAAATATTTATCTGAGTCTCATTTTTTTGACGTATTGGTTTTTCTGTGCAAGTTTAAGTAAACCCAACGGGGAGGCGAGCTCCAGCTCTCTGTTAATTACAACTGAACAAATTGTTTTATCTTGAATTAGTACAGCTATGAGACAGGAAAAGCTATGTACTAGTCGGGTATCTATGGGGGACCCCCGTGCACCCCTCCCCCAGTACTAAACCAAACCAATTTTTTTAGGTGCATTTTATGGTCCTAAAACACATTTTTGATGTTAACAGTAACAAAAACCCGATTAACTAGGGTTATTCAAAATGGCGGCCAAAAAAGCGGCCAAAATGGCGGCCAAAATGGTCAAAAATCATATATTGGCCAAATATTATGATGAAAGCACTTAACAAATCGCTAGTTATATGTTTTTTACCCTCGCAAATTTATTTCTGGGGTCCCTTTTTTTCTATCATGCTTCCAATTCAAAATGACGGCCAATATGGAGGCCAATATGGTTGCCAAAAGTGGCCAACTGTGAGCATAATGATATATGATGGACAAAAATAATGATAAACACATACTGTACATAACATAAGTTATATGTTTTTGACCATCGCAAATTAATTTCTGGGATCCCCTTTTTTCTATCATGCTTCAAATTCAAAATGGCGGCTAATATGGAGGCCAATATGGCTGCCAAAATTGGCTAAATATGAGAAACATTATATATAATGGACAAAAATAATAATAAACACATAACAAAAGTTACATGTTTTTGACCAATTTTATTTATGCTTCAAGTTAAATATGGCGTCCAATATGGAGGCCAATATGGCGGCCAATATGGCGGCCAATATGGCAAAATATGAAGAAAAAAAGATATATAATGGACAAAAAATAATGATAAACACATACATTAAAGGCAACCACTCAAAACTAACCCACACCAACTTATTGGGGAGCCCTTTGTGATCCTATAGCATATTTTGCATGTTAACAATACAATAAAATGCTCTGGAGATATCTAAAATGGCGGCCAATATGGCCACTAAAAATGGTCCAAAATGAAAAAGATAATACATGTATATTAGCCAAATAATGACAATTTTTTATAAAATTGCTAGCTATGTTTCTTACCCTCGCAAATTTTATTTTTAGGATTTTCTACCATGCTCCAAATTAAAAATGGCTGCAAAACGTGGCCATATATGAGAAGAATGATATATAATGGACCAAAAATAACCCACAGCTTGAAGATAGCGATCACTGTAACTGCCAAAAGTGGCTAAATATGAGAAAAATGACACATAATAAATATTATAAAAATATATAAAAAAATATTGCACCTTTAAGAACTAACGCACACCAACTTTTGAGGTGCCTTTTGATGTCACAAAACATGTTAATTAAAAAATTGTCTGGCGATATCCAAGATGGTGGCCAATATGGTCACCAAATATTTTCAAAAATAGAAAAGGTCATATATTTATAGCAAAATAATGATTTAAATGATTAGTTTTTTTACTCAAAAATTGTTATCTGGTGCACGTGCTACTTTGCTACCATGCTTTAAATTCAAGACAGCGATCAATATGGCTGTCAAGTGTAGCTGGACGTAAGAAAAATTATAAAAAACAAATTATAAAACATAAATTAAATGATGTTGTTCACCCTTATCAGTTGTCATCTTGGTATTCTTATCATGTTTGAAGTTAAATGAGGCTGGTATGACCACCAAAATGGTTTTTCAGGCCTACAAAAAAATATTAAATATCCTCAGTATTTTGTTCTATGATCACAACAAATATAATCCGAGAGACACAGATATGGGATCATGAGACAATGGGGTGTTTGTTGTTCGTGAAGAGGGAGTCTAAAGTGGGAAAGAACGATTCCAGAAAAATCAACGGTATTGAAGTGGGCATACTTATTGGGGTACACAAAATGTGAACAACTCAATACAATTCGAATTTGGATGTGCTTATAGAGCAGTTTAATCGTACACTCCTCAACATGATAGAAACCAGCAAGCAACAGCAGGATTAGGATGGGCAGTTGTCCTGTGCGATATTTCCATACAGATGCATCCCTTGGGTCCACATGTACTGGGGACACACCTATCCAATATGCCAATGATACAGTGCCAGGGAAGTTTCAGTTTCACTGGATCTCTTAGTGGAGGATCTCTTAAGCGAGCAAGGGAAAACGCACTAGCCCAGCCAGCACAGCAGACATTTTTCTCATTTGGCCTCTTTTGGCAGCCATGCTGATCGCATATTATGGAATTTGAAGTAAAAAAGGATAGCATAAGATGATTGTTGAGGGTAGAAAACATACCAGTAACTAACCATTTTATTAATTTTTATTGCATCATATGGGTGATATGATTTGTCAGCCATATTGGCCAGCATCTTGGATATCTCAAGGGCCGCAGGGTTTTTCTCTGTTAAAATCCAAATAGTTTTCGTGGATCAACGCACCCGAAGGTTGTTATTGGGGTGTGTGTGTGGAGAGAGGGGGGTGGGGTGGTGGTCATTGAATTCCTTTATTTAACATATTTTGGCAGCCGAATAGTAATTTATAAATGCTAATTATTTGGCTTATGATATGCTTTTAATTTTAATAATCTAAAACTGTTTCAGGACTCTAAAAGGCATCATAACAAGTTGGTGAGGTTAGTTTAGCGGAAGGGGGTTGCATTTAATTTATGCATTATTTTTTGGTCATTTGGTCACTGTTGGCAGCCATATTGGTCGCCAATTTTGAATTTAGAGCATGATGTACATGTATGATAGAAAAATAGGGGATGCCAGAAGAAAAAACAATTTGCGAGGGTAAAAAACATATAACTAGCCATTTTTAAGTGCTTTCATCATATTATTTGACCAATATATGATTTTTGACCATTTTGGCCGCCATTTTGAATAACCCGAGTGCATCGTTTTTTGTTTACTGTTAACATCAAAAATGTGTTTTAGGACCATAAAATGCACCTTAAAAAGTCGGTTTGGTTTAGTACTGGGGGAGGGTGCACGGGTCCCCCATAGATACCCGACTATACCTCTTTGTTTTGGGACCATACAAGCACTAAATTGTTCTTTATTCGGGGCGTTTTTCCCGTCCTCGGGACACGCTACCTGCCAAAATTCCACGCGCACTGCACAAGCATAACAGAGCTCTCATGCCAGTGTACGTGTACATCTGGCCGCTGCAATAGCACAAATCAATGCCAGTTGAGGGCGCCCTTACACGGAAAAAAGAAGAGGGAGTAAAGAGTGGGAAGGGCAAAAAAGACCACGTGCAAGGGGCCACGTTGCACAACATGCTCTTTTACTGCTTCCAATACCTCAGAGACATTAAGAAGTATCACAACTTGAAAAAAGAATCTGACGCAACCCATAGTACATGGTAATTCCTCGAGGATCGTTTGTCACGCTTTGGTAGCAAATATATTTTAGAATTTACGTATTGTAACAAGTATTTCTCACTTACTATTTCAACTCGACCCACAGGACAGAACACACAGGAAACCTTCTAATACAGTCGTTAATTCACTCGTGGTTTATTTGCTACCTCCTCTCGTTTCACAACTGAAAACAGCAATCGCGCTCGGGGACGTCTCTCCCGCGAGACGGGTTACCAAACCTTCCAGCATGGGTTCGCGCCACACGGCTCCGTGTGGAGCCGTGTTAGCGCCCTCAGCAAGTCGATTGGGCTCCGTGTGGAGTGGTGCTGGGCCATCTGCTGGCCGATTTGGACCGGCGTTACACTAACCCCTTCGAGGACCCCGCTTTGTCCTCAAAGCCGGCAGCGAACCCGATGTCTCGCCGGAGAAACGATCCCCAAACAACAAGGAAATAACAGGGGTTGGAATGAAGGGACACATGCCGTCGTACGGCGAAAGAAGTGCTCCCAAAAGGCGCGGGGGACATTCACTGGGTATCTCGGGGGTGGGGGCGCTGGAGGGGGAGGGGGGGGGGGGGGGGCAACAATCCTCCCAGTGAAGGCTGGCTGGCCACGCCGGGGTCAACGAAATATTGTCCGTATTGTTGACCGTCATACGTCCGCAGTAGTCTTCCGGGCACCTCATAAACGTGGGTAACGCGGGCCCGCAAGAGCTGGTGTCCTTGCGCGTCGACCCCCATCCCGTGGTGCTGTAGCTGCCACTCGTCTCGGGAATGTTCGCAAAGGGGGGTGTCCATCCCGGTGGCGGCTTCGCAGGTCGTCCCGTCCGTCTGGAGGTGACTGTTGGCGGCGACCCCCCGGCGAGACCCGCATGGAAAAGTGATGATGGCCTTGGCCGGAATTCGGAGCCGCGGTCCCGCCGCCAGTGGCAGGGGTGGCGGGGTACTGATGGGCCTCTATGCGTGCCGTCCTTGGTCAGCGTGGGCACATCCCGGCGTTCGCGACAGCGGGACCCCCGTCTGGGCGTGGTCCTCTCCCCTGTGCCAGCGGCCGGGGGAATGTGGAGTCGGCTGGGGTGCAGCAGCGACCGGGGTTGCTCCGAGGTGGTGCTATCTCCACCACGATCCGGCGACTGCGACAGGTGGGGCTCCGGCCGGAGTGCCGCAGCGGCTGGGGCGGCTCCGTGTGGTCGCCAGCCCCCCTCCGCTCCCTGCCTTCACCGTCCGGCTCGTCGTCGCTGGCGTACACTTCCAGTTCGTCGGTGGCTGTCACGGTCGCCACCCTCCCTAGTCGCCAGGCACAATACTGGAGATGGCGTTGCCGAATGTCCTCCGGGTAGAAATCCCTCCCACAACCGAACGGGCACTCGAACGGCATCGTCGAGTGTAGCGCCGGGCACGCCGTTGCCTGATGCCCCCTCAGGTTCCCCGACCTAGTGAACTGCCGGTCGCAGCGGCTGCACTGGACGTGGCTCATTCTGGAATGGATAAAGGGAGAAGGACAAGGGTAAGTTGCAGCATGGCAATAACGGGTGGGTTTGTTGATCTTCCGTCCACCCCTCGTCAAGGAGTGGGTTCAGGCTCGCCTGCAGATGTTGGTGGTGTGCCCTCTTGGCGGGGCGCCTCCCGGTCTCTGGCTTCGGCGTCCTTCTCTGAGTTTTCCTGTGGGGGCCGCGTCCCGAGGTCCTCGGCAGCCCCTTCCTGCTCCTGGTCTAGCGGGCCTCCTTCTGTGTCTCAGTGCATGCCCGGTCCCCGACTTCGACTTTATCTCCCGGGCCCTCCCTGGCCGACCGCGTATTCTGGTCCAGTAGGCCTATCTTACTGACGATCGTACTGACGTTTTTGATACGTTTGGCTCTTCTGCAGGTTAAGGCGCGCAAACCTGTTCCAGTTTGTCCATCAGGTCAACTACGTAGTCGTGTACTTCCACCGGGGCCTTGGTCAGCCTCCGGCGAGCCCACCACCAGGTCCAGTGGTAGTTCCACCTCCCTCCCGAGCATAAGCATGTTCGGTGTGAACTTTGTGCTGTCGTGCTGGGACGACCGGTAATACGTAAGCCATCATTACATATGGCAGGTGCTCATCCCAGTCGTCCTGTCGTTCGTCCACGAAGAGGCTCAACATCGTTTTAACCGTCCGGTTGAAACGTTCTACCATTTCGTCCGATTGTGGATGGAATACTGTAGTACGGTCTTGCGTATGCCGAGCAGCTTGCAGACGTCCTAGAACAACCCCGCTTCAAATTCCCTACCTTGATCCGTGTGGATCTCTCTGGTGGTGCCAAACCGCGTGATGACTTGCTCCACCAGGACTTTCGCCACCGTTTCTGACGTCTGGTCGGGGATCGGGAAGGCTTCGACTCACTTTGAGAAGTAGTCGGCCACCACCATGATGCTGGAATGTCTGCTCCGCGTCCTCGATAACCTACCCGTAAGGTCTATATGTAGCGATGCGTTCCATTGGTGCACCAGCTGGGTCGGGGAATTATTGCAGCCACCGTCGGATGCTCAGGAGCTCGGGATCGCTCTGCTGTTCATTGCTCAGTTCCTCGTGGTCCCAGACTGGGGCGAGTCCGTCCGGCAGCGTGGGGTCATGGCTTCCTCCTCGCCACCCTTTCCCCTTGACCCGTTACGGCCCCGACAACCGGGTTCCCGCTTTGTCTCTCGGAGCCGGGTGGCTGATCGTGCTTCTCGTCCGCCGTGCTTCGAGCAGGAAAGGTCTGACATTGGTAGCATTCTTGGCTCTCTTCCCTCGATCTCCCGCACTGACCACACGGAATCCGGGAGACCGCATCAGCATTGATGTGCTTCTTGCCGGGTCTATGTTGGATGTCGAACTCGTAGCATTCCAGCCTTTGAATCCACCTCGCTGTCTGTCCTTCCGGCTCACGGAACTGGAACAACCAACGCAGGGATCCATGGTCGGTTCTAAGAAGAAACCGCTTACACAGGAGGTAATGCTTGAAGTAGTGAACGAAGTGGACCACGGCCATCAACTCTTTCCGGGTGGTACAGTTGCGTTTGGCCTTGCTGAGGGTGCGGCTGCTATAAGCGACGACCCGTTCCCCGTAATCCCACGTTTGCGCGAGCACCGCTCCAATAGTGCAGTGGCTGGCGTCCGTGTCTAGGACGTAGCTGTGTTCCCTACTAGGATAGCACAGCACCGGAGACGTGGTCAGTGCGTCTTTGAGGCACTCGAAAGCCGACTGACAATTTGCTGTCCAGGCGAAGTCCCTCTGAGTCTTATTAGAGAGAGCATGCAGGGTCCGAGCGATTTCCGCGAAGCCCGAGATAAACTGCCGGTAGTAGGACGCCAATCCTATGAAACTCCGGGCCTGTGTCAAGTTCGCCGGCTGGGGCCAACTCCTAATGGCTGCTACCTTCTCTGGGTCCGTCCTGACTCCGGCTGCCGACACCCGGTGCCCAAGAAAAGACATTTCCGACTGGAATAGGTCGCACTTCTTTGGCTTCAGCCGGAGGCCGGCAGCCCGAAAGCGTTCCAGCACCGTGGCCAATCTCTGGTAGTGCTCCTAAAAATTCGCCTCCCACACGATCACGTCGTCTAGGTACACGACCGCCACCTGCCACTGGAGTCCCATCAGCACCTTCTCCAATAGGCGTTCGAACGTCGCTGGGGCGTTGCACAGCACGAAGGGCATCACGGTGAATTGGTACAGCCCGTTGTGCAAGCGGTATGTTGACAGGAAATCCATCCCCAGGATTACGTCCGGCTCTATATTGACTACGATGCAGGCGTGGCTCAAAACCTGATCTTTGATCTGGAGCTCAAATTTAGCCCTCCCTTGGGCCTGCATTGGACCCCCATCCGCTTGCCTCAGGGTCTGGGGCGGAGGCTGGAGGTCGGGCTTCTCGGGTCCGTTTAGGCCGTCATAGATGCGTTCCGATATTAGGCTCACTGTGGCTCCCGTGTCAAGCAGGAAACGGGCGGGCTTGGACGCAACCTTTCCTGCGACGTAATTTTCCCCCAGCGGCGCCTTCGGTGTCGGCTGGTCTCGTCCTGGTGGTCTTCCCTCGGCTGTCCGCTGGGCCGGCTTAGACTCGCCCTGTCCTCTCCTCAGATTGTCGTCGAATCCTTGTTTCCTACGCGGACAATCACGCCGGAAGTGCCCGAATTCGTGGCACCCAAAGCACTCCACCATCGATCGGTCGAGCGGTCTACGCGCGTAGCCTGTGCTCTCCGTGTTCCTGTCTGGCGGAGGTTGCGTTAGGTGCACTACCGACCTCACGTCCCTGGTTCATTGTTTCCCTTTCTTATTCTGCACCTAGGAGTCTGGGAAAGCCTCCGTCTCTGTGGCCAGGGTAATTGATTCGGTCAGGGTCGTCGCCTTTCTCGAAAAGACGTGGCGTTGCAGCTGTTCGTCGCCTAATGCAATCCTGAAATCCTCCACAGCCAGGTCCTTCCGCGCTTGCGTGTGGAGGTTCGGGTAGCTCTTGGAAACCAACCGCCTGATCGACTGCCCCAGGCTGCTGATAGGTTCGTCCCGACCCCTGGTGCGCATCGACAAACGGGACCGATGTAAAGGAATTTGGGCCGTGACCCCAAACCGTGACCCCGAGCTCCTCAGATGGGAGGGCTAAAAACATATATAGCCTTTTCGGCCTCGCCCAACTGGTTAACCGTTGCCACGCTCTCGAAGTGGATAAGGTAATCGGACCACGACGAGACCCCATCAAACTTATCTGGGAGCATCGTTGGTCGTCGGCCCCCCGAGGGGACCTCAGCGGCTGCTGCCCTGGAGCCGCAGGCGAAACCGTCCCGGCCTGGTTTCCAATCCCCGGTGGTGGTGCAGCCTGTCGGGCGACCTGCGGGGCCACCGTACCTGCGTGTGGGACCGGTTTTCCCAGGTGAGAGGGGGTGCCTCCGTGCTGTAAGTGCGGAGCGGCTCTCCATAGGGTTGTGCAGTACTGAGCAGATTTTCGTGCTCCGCACCATAGGTTTGTGCAGTGCGGAGCGGCTCTCCATAGGGTTGTGCAGTGCGGAGCGGCTCTCCATAGGTTTGTACAGTGCGGAGCGGATTTTCGTGCTCCGCTGCATAGGGTTGTGCAGTGCGGAGCGGCTCTCCATATAGGTTTGTGCAGTGCGGAGCTGATTTTCGTCCTCACCTATTGCCAGTGGAGTGCGGGGCTCCAAATCGTTAATTAGGTACTAAATAATTTGCGGCTGAAACTAGGTCCAAAATTAAGTGTGCCCGGGGGTGTCACCAATTAGAAAATGCATTAAAAGTCGTTAATTATCCAAAAATGAGTGTAGCAAAATGTTTTAAAGGCGTGCGGTCGAAAATATTATTGAAATCTTGACTTTTTAGGGCTACTCCTTTAAATCGTTAATTAGGTACTAAATAATTTGCGGCTGAAGCTAGGTCCAAAATTAAGTGTGCTCGAGGTGGAACCAATTAGAAAATGCATTAAAAGTCGTTAATTGTCCAAAAATGAGTGTAGCAAAATGTTTTAAAGGCGTGCGGTCTAAAATATTATTGAAATCTTGACTTTTTAGGGCTACTCCTTGAAATCGTTAATTAGGTACTAACTAATGTGCGGCTGAAGCTAGGTCCAAAATTAAGTGTTCCCGGCGGTGGAACCAATTAGAAAATGGATTAAAAGTCGTTAATTTTCCAAAAATGAGTGTAGCAAAATGTTTTAAAGGCGTGGGGTCGAAAATATTATTGAAATCTTGACTTTTTAGGGCTACTCCTTTAAATTGTTAATTAGGTACTAAATAATTTGCGGCTGAAGCTAGGTCCAAAATTAAGTGTGCCCGAGGGTGGATCCAATTAGAAAATGCATTAAAAGTCGTTAATTGTCCAAAAATGAGTGTAGCAAAATGTTTTAAAGGCGTGCGGTCGGAAATATTATTGAAATCTTGACTTTTCAGGGCTACTCCTTTAAATCGTTAATTAGGTACTAAATAATTTGCGGCTGAAGCTAGGTCCAAAATTAAGTGTGCCCGAGGGTGGAACCAATTAGAAAATGCATTAAAAGTCGTTAATTATCCAACAATGAGTGTAGCAAAATGTTTTAAAGGCGTGCGGTCGAAAATATTATTGAAATCTTGACTTTTTAGGGCTACTCCTGTAAATCGTTAATTAGGTACTAAATAATGTGCGGCTGAAGCTAGGTCCAAAATTCAGTGTGCCCGGGGTGGAACCAATTAGAAAATGCATTAAAAGTCGTTAATTTTCCAAAAATTAGTGTAGCAAAATGTTTTAAAGGCGTGCGGTCGGAAATATTATTGAAATCTTGACTTTTCAGGGCTACTCCTTTAAATCGTGAATTAGGTACTAAATAATTTGCGGCTGAAGCTAGGTCCAAAATTAAGTGTGCCCGAGGGTGGAAACAATTAGAAAATGCATTAAAAGTCGTTAATTATCCAAAAATGAGTGTAGCAAAATGTTTTAAAGGCGAACGGTCGAAAATATTATTGAAATCTTGACTTTTTAGGGCTACTCCTTTAAATTGTTAATTAGGTACTAAATAATGTGCGGCTGAGGCTAGGTCCAAAATTAAGTGTGCCCGGGGTTGGAACCAATCAGAAAATGCATTAAAAGTTGTTAATTTTCCAAAAATGAGTGTAGCAAAATGTTTTAAAGGCGTGCGGTCGAAAATATTATTGAAATCTTGACTTTTTAGGGCTACTCCTTTAAATCGTTAATTAGGTACTAAATAATGTGCGGCTGACGCTAGGTCGAAAATTAAGTGTGCTCGGGGGTGAAACCAATTAGAAAATGCATTAAAAGTCGTTAATTTTCCCAAAATTAGTGTAGCAAAATGTTTTAAAGGCGTGCGGTCGAAAATATTATTGAAATCTTGACTTTTCAGGGCTACTCCTTTAAATCGTTAATTAGGTACTAAATAATTTGCGGCTGAAGCTAGGTCCAAAATTAAGTGTGCCCGAGGGTGGAACCAATTAGAAAATGCATTAAAAGTCGTTAATTATCCAAAAATGAGTGTAGCAAAATGTTTTAAAGGCGTGCGGTCGGAAATATTATTGAAATCTTGACTTTTCAGGGCTACTCCTTTAAATCGTGAATTAGGTACTAAATAATTTGCGGCTGAAGCTAGGTCCAAAATTAAGTGTGCCCAGGGGTGGAACCAATTAGCAAATGCATTAAAAGTCGTTAATTATCCAAAAATGAGTGTAGCAAAATGTTTTAAAGGCGTGCGGTCGAAAATATTATTGAAATCTTGACTTTTTAGGGCTACTCCTTTAAATCGTTAATTAGGTACTAAATAATGTGCGGCTGACGCTAGGTCGAAAATTAAGTGTGCTCGGGGGTGAAACCAATTAGAAAATGCATTAAAAGTCGTTAATTTTCCCAAAATGAGTGTAGCAAAATGTTTTAAAGGCGTGCGGTCGAAAATATTATTGAAATCTTGAGTTTTTAGGGCTACTCCTTTAAATCGTTAATTAGGTACTAAATAATTTGCGGCTGAAGGTAGGTCCAAAATTAAGTGTGCCCGAGGGTGGAACTAATTAGAAAATGCATTAAAAGTCGTTAATTGTCAAAAAATGAGTGTAGCAAAATGTTTTAAAGGTGTGGGGTCGAAAATATTATTGAAATCTTGACTTTTTAGGGCTACTCCTTTAAATTGTTAATTAGGTACTAAATAATTTGCGGCTGAAGCTAGGTCCAAAATTAAGTGTGCCCGAGGGTGGATCCAATTAGAAAATGCATTAAAAGTCGTTAATTGTCCAAAAATGAGTGTAGCAAAATGTTTTAAAGGCGTGGCGTCGAAAATATTATTGAAATATTGACTTTTTAGGGCTACTCCTTTAAATCGTTAATTAGGTACTAAATAATTTGCGGCTGAAGCTAGGTCCAAAATTAAGTGTGCCCGAGGGTGGATCCAATTAGAAAATGCATTAAAAGTCGTTAATTGTTCAAAAATGAGTGTAGCAAAATGTTTTAAAGGCGTGGGGTCGAAAATATTATTGAAATCTTGACTTTTTAGGGCTACTCCTTTAAATCGTTAATTAGGTACTAAATAATTTGCGGCTGAAGCTAGGTCCAAAATTAAGTGTGCCCGAGGGTGGATCCAATTAGAAAATGCATTAAAAGTCGTTAATTGTCCAAAAATGAGTGTAGCAAAATGTTTTAAAGGCGTGGGGTCGAAAATATTATTGAAATCTTGACTTTTTAGGGCTACTTCTTTAAATCGTTAATTAGGTACTAAATAATTTGCGGCTGAAGCTAGGTCCAAAATTAAGTGTGCCCCATGGTTGAACCAATTAGAAAATGCATTAAAAGTCGTTAATTTTCCTAAAATGAGTGTAGCAAAATGTTTTAAAGACGTGCGGTTAAAGATTCTGTTCAAAATATTCAATTTTATATCTACTTGTAGTAGTGTCCCTTTAAATAGTTCATTAGGTACTAATTAGTGAGGGGCTGAGGTCGAAACTAATCAAAGACCTATTAAAAACTAATTTTAAAAATAATTGAAGAAGAGACTGTTCTGACATGTAGGAAAATGATACAATTGTTTAGTATTGAGTCCCGGATGACAAACATCCTGTGGTATATGTATTATAGATTTTAGAAAATTTCGAATGTGCGGCTGAATCGGCGGCTGAATGAGCGGCCCGCTCATTGGGCCGAATAGGCGGCTTCAACTAGGTAAAGAGTTTGACCATTAATTTGTACGTGAATTTTCACGTGAATATTTGTGGGAAAATTTGTGTCCCGGAACGCGGGACGTGAATTTGTACGTGAATATTTGTGGGAAAATATGTGTCCCAGAGCGCGGGACGTGAATTTTCCCAGGAATATTTGTGGGAAAATATGTGTCCCAGCGCGGGACGTGAATTTTCCCGGGAATATTTGTGGGAAAATATGTGTCCCAGAGCGCGGGACGTGAATTTGTACGTGAATATTTGTGGGAAAATATGTGTCCCAGAGCGCGGGACGTGAATTTTCACAGGAATATTTGTGGGAAAATATGTGTCCCAGCGCGGGACGTGAATTTTCCCGGGAATATTTACGTCAATTGTAGTCCCTTCAGGGCCACCATACGCGTGTGATACCCCCGTCACACCGGAGGCGCGGTGCCACTGCGGTGCTTGTACGGCATAAACCGCAGTGGCACCGCCATGATCGCCGTGGTTCCGCAGTGGTTCCGCCATTGATCGTCGTAGCACCGCGGAAAACTGTCAAAACCGCGGACCTTCGCGATGGCATGGCACTTCCGCAGTGCCACCGCGGGCTGGGCCAATCCGCAGTGGGATCGCCGCGGCACCGCCATGACCGTCGTGGGACCGTACAAGGACCGCAGTAGCACCTCCATCACCGCCGTGCCTCCGCAGTACAACCGCCGTGCAATCGCCGAAAAAGTAGACTGGCGACGTACCCTACGGCGATCCTGTGGCGGTTCTACTGCGGTTATGGCGGTGCTACCACGGTGCTACCACGGGATCACTGGGGGTATGGGGGTGCCACTGCGGAGCCAGGGAGGAATTTTAGAAAATTTGGCGATCTTACTGCGGTGCCACTGCGTTCCTATGGCGTTGCCGGCGGTGTTATTGAGGTGCTTGTACGCCAATGGCGTTTCCACCGAGGTTGCACTGAGGTGCTTGCACGGTGCTACTGCTGGCATATTTTATAGTATAAAAGCTTCGGTTTTCTGCTTTAATTTCAGTGTTCTTAAAGTCTTCAAACAGTTTAAGCACCGCGAAGAAAAACACATGTGTGACGGGTAGGGGAAAACTATGAAAAACTACTGGCGGTGTCACTACATTGATGGCGGTTTTGACCAAAAACCGTGGTGGCACCGCCAATTCGGTCTGAGGGGAGTATAATGCGAGTCACCAACGTTCCCACCGACCAATCACATCGCCTCCGGTATTGTGGTCTCGTTCATTATCAATGTAGGTACGGCACTTACATTTACTTCGAAAATACCCTATTGAGCTCCATGTAATTGCGTTTAAATTATGACAAATTGTTTATTACATCCAAGTTTCATTCGGAACGAATATAATTTCCATTGCCTGTAAGAATTGCCTGTCAGTTCGAAAAAGGCCAAGTAAATATCTCACTCTGCGCGTGTAGACTCTGCTCAAGTCACCATTCATCGCCCAAACTTAGCATACTCATGTGCAGTGTATGAGAAGCCTGTATATAGTTGCACTGCGCACCGACTGCGCGCAGGGAATTGTGGGGAACCGCAAAGACACGTGTTCTCTCCTTCACCTGTAACGACGTGAAACCGCTCTATTGCGCATTGGCGTGTCCGCGTATAATTAATCTTCACTTCGCGGATGAATGATTAATTAAATTCTATAATAATGAATAAGAGAAAAACTACAAATGGGAATTGCTCGTTTTCTAGTCGCCTGGGAGAAATAACTAAGCCCTGTCAGGCTATTTCTCCTTCGAAAAAGTGCATAAAAACTGCAGTTCAATCCACACAGAATCAGACTGTCAACCAACTCTCTACCCGAAGAGTACCAAGACTGCTGAACGCTACAGATCCTGCAACTGAAACGAATGTAAGTAAAGTGAGATCTTGTCTGAATTATCATTTGTCATGTTGATTTGTGTCAACAATTTACTATTTGCATTTGCCATTAACTGTGGTAGCGGCCGCCGGCTTGTGTTGCTGCCGGCCTAACCGACTGCGTTGCTGCCTACCTAAAGCGACGGTCACAACCCGCCGTGCGTGTTTTAGTCCGTACGTTTTTTGGGGAGGCCACGGCCGCCGCGTTTTTCTGAAAACGTGTGGAGGGAGTGGCAAGAGCAGGGAGGGAGTACGTCAACGCACGTCACCCGCACGGTTGCTCAAGGTGTTGTACGTGCTTACAACGTGCTTACAACGTACGATCTCCGTGCGATTGCCACGTTATCGTACGGAGGCCGTACTTTACACGTGCTGCTCACGTACGGTGTCCTTATACTCACTCGCATGTTGTAAGTGCTTGCAAGTGCGATGAACGTGAGTTTTTCCGTCCCATGTCGGGGGGAGGGGGGTGGGGGTATATATAGAAGGACCTTCCGAGGTTCTCCAGAAGTCCCAGCTGCTACTGCCTCGGATTTGTATATATACTGCAGAAATCAGTGCACACAACGTGCGTTATAAGTGGGGAGCACGTGCTTACTCGGTACGGTCCACGTGAGTTCTACGTGCTCATTTGACAGTTGAACTGGGGAAGTGCCGAGTAAGCACGGACCACGAACTTATCACGTGCGCAGCACGCACGTGCTAAGTGCGCCGTCCGTAGAGCAACTGACCGTTTTAAAAATTTACTAGACTCACGGAGTCAGTGCGTTGTGTGCTCGTTGGCTGTAGAGGGCAACCCACCGTACTTGCAAGTGCGTGCTGTCTACTTGCGAAAACGTAGAGATCCGTACGTGGTGAGTACCGCCTCAGTACGGATTTGGGAGCACGCAGACACGCCGCAGCACTTTTAGTGCACGAGGAACTTTCGCTGCGTTCGGGCTACGGATTCACCCCCAGTACGGGTGACGCGCGTGCCCTCTACAGCCAATAAGCGCACAACGCACTGACTCCGTGGGTCTTTTAAAGGTTTAAAGTTTAAATTTAAATTTTTCTCACGGTCAGTTGCTCTACGGACGGCGCACTTAGCACGTGCGTGCTGCGCACGTGATAAGTGCGTGGTCCTTGCTTACTCGGCACTTCCCCAGTTCAACTGTCAAATGAGCACGCAGAACTCACGTGGACCGTACCGAGGAAGCACGTGCTCCCCACTTACAACGCACGTTGTGTGCACTGATTTCTGCAGTATATATACAAATCCGAGGCAGCAGTAGCTGGGACTTCTGGAGAACCTCGGAAGGTCCTTCTATATATACCTCCCCCTCCCCCCGACATGGGGCGGGAAAACTTACGTTCATCGCACTTGCAAGCACTTACAACATGCGAGTGAGTAAGGACACCGTACGTGAGCAGCACATGTAAAGTACGGCTTCCGTACGATAACGTGGCAATCGCACGGAGATCGTACGTTGTAAGCACGTTGTAAGCACGTACAACACCTTGCGCAACCGTGCGGGTGACGTGCGTTGACGTACTCCCTCCCTGCTCTTGCTACCCCCTCCACACGTTTTCAGAAAAACGCGGCGGCCGTGGCCTCCCCAAAAAACGTACGGACTAAAACACGCACGGCAGGTTGTGACCGTCGCTTTAACCGACTAGCGTTATGGCGCGCCGAATGTCGTTTTGCGCGTCGCAATGGGCAGCGCACAAGCGGCAAACCAGGGGCCAATAGACTACTAAAGTGTGACGTCAGCTGCCATGGTAATTGGGTCTAAACACTCGCTGGTGATCTGAAACGTCCATTGGTATAGCGCAGGGAAACAGCTCACTGGTTTTAGTGTAGACCCAAAAACCATGGCAACACACAAAGGGTGACGTTTTCACTTTAGTAGTCTATTTCATGGCGCCATTCAGCAGCCGAATTTGTGCTAACAAATGCTGCGGCTATTTCATGGAGACCCTAAAGCCCGCCGCACATCTTTGCGATTTACCGGCACATCGGATCATCGGACCACTTACCGGGAAGGTGTGCGCTGAAACAATTCGGGCCGGTCTGACCGCACGCTATAGACCGGAGCAAATCAAACTTGTTTGATTTTTCCGGATCCGATGGTCCGGTGTCCGATGTGCCGGTAAATCGCAAAGGTGTGCGGCGGGCTTAACTGTAAGCAGTGCAAAACGCTTGCTATAGCTTTAGGGACAAAATTTGCTTAAAGAGGAAGAATCCCCCTTGACAAAAACCAAGCATTTAGGCTTTTTTTCGATAGTCCAAACATCCCTCTTGCCGACGTGGATTTTTATTATTTTTTAATTGTCGGTTTTAAGTAAATAAAGTGCAAGCAAAAGTGCGCTTTTCGAAAATAAGATTTTCGCGATTTCTGAAACGCTCATTGGGTATTCATGATATGCGCGTGACCCCGTGACGCAATCCTGAGAAAGACAAGTCAACACGATAGTTAGCTCCATAAGTTTACACGCAAAAATCTTGGAAAACCGTCTCTTTTAGATGGTGTTTTTTGAAGAATTTCGTTGTTCCAAAAAGCCAGAGATATGCCCAGTAAGCTTCTTCTTCTTTCGTATGATCCCCTAAAGGGATATGGTTGGTGAGATTCGCCGACTTAAGTCGTTGCCCTGTATAGCCAACTTAGGAGGTTCTTCAGAATGGCCACGAAGTACAATGGAACAGGAAGAAATTCTCAGTTTTAGATGTGGGAGGAAAGCCCCGCACACCACCGTGTATGGGGAAAACCCACGGAATCAGGCAGGGACTGAGAACCCAATCCACATACTGACCCGGACGGGATTCGAACCTGGACGGGATTCGAACCAGGGCCACCTTGGTGGAAGGCGAGGAAAGAGCCGCTACGCCAACCTGACTCCCCATGCCCAGTAGCTGCGTGGTTGCATGTTTTACCAGACACTATGAAAAAAAAGAGCAGAAAGGTTTTCTTTTCTATTACCAAGAGAGAGAAAAACGAGTCGCTCATTCTATAACTTGTACGGCCGATGTCCAAACACGTGGAAACTACGCCCGCAGTGGACCGTACACAGACCGCTGTGAATGCCGTTTGTTCCGTGACAAAACCACCCGTCGCAATGCACCAGTATTTGCTTCACTGTGAGCCACAATTTCATCGTTTTTTTCACAAAACAGGTAATAGTAGATTGCTGTCATATTACATGAAGTGTTTTTCACGTTTGTATTTTGAATTACAAGGACAAAATAGGCATGATAAACATTCACTTCGTGTATTTTCTATGCAATACTGCACAGACCGTTTTGTATGTTTCTCAGGATGACGTCAAAACCTTGTTGATAAACAAGCCGAGTGACCTCGAGCGTTTCAGAATTTGGGTGAAGAGGGTCGGAACTGCTTTACGTTTTAAGCAAAAGTCTGTCGTATTTTTTTGTGAAAAACAAGTTGTGATGGTATTGTAGACACATACACCTCTATGATAAACAGAAAAACTCAAAAAATGTGGAAGGGGGATTCTAGCTGTTTAACACTATAGTGACGCAACAATGCCCGTTTCCATGCACGCCGCGGTCGTGAAATAGCCTTAACGTTAGCACAACGTTTCTGCTATACAGTGGGCACACGTTTTCAGCTAGCGCTTAAGCATGCAGCGCCATGAAATTGGCCCCAAGGGCCCATGTTGCCGAAGCGTTAGTTGGCGTAACGATATCGTTAAGCCCTCGCTAAGCTATCGCTACGACGGGGCCAATTTCATAGAACCGCTTAAGCGCAAGCAGTAACGGTGTGTTTACTGTAGCAGACGAGTTAAGCGCTATTAATACACGACCGCGACATGGTTAATCATGCGCGCTTTTGGAAACGGCTACTGTTGCGTCGCTATAGAGTTTGGCTGTGCAGTTGCTTACCGTTATTAAACGGTGTCTATGAAATAGCCTGAGGTTCGTTTCAGAGAAAATAGGCTGTTAAGTTGCTGTGTGAAATTGGCCCCAGAGGGCTGTTCTCGAAGCTCTCGTTGTGGTTAACGAGCCCGCTAAGTTAACGACTGGTCCAGAGTTGTTATAGGCTCTCGTTAGCGTCTGTGGTGTTTCAAAATAAATTTAATTTAAAAAATTATGCACGGCAACAGGATGCTCAGCAATAAATATCAGTTATTGCACAAGTTTCATGAAATGTCTAATTGTGTGTCCAACACAATTAGGCCTATCTTTCTGGAAAGGTTGTTTTTTAAATATACATTGGTGTCCTCCGCGTCAACCAAAGCGAAGAATTCCGTTTACTGGTCGCCATTTATTCTCCTTATAATGACTCAATAACCACAAAATATTTTCGATATAGGGAAGTGATTTTAGGAGTGAAAAACATTCAAGAACTTCCTTGAAAATACCTAAACCTTTTCTGACTAGCTTTGGACTTAACACTCCATAGACTTAACACGGCGTCTCAGTGGCTGATTGGTCCTGCTGAAAAGTACTGTATGGACCTATAGCATTGCCACTTTTGAACAGAGATATAGTTATTTCAATTTTCAAGTCACTTACAAGTTTGATTCTTTAGTTGACAGAATTCTTTCATGTTATTTTTGAAACGTTCCATTTCGTTAACGAATAGATTTAGTTTTTCCCACGTGTACGTCCGCAATACATGATGAGCCACAAATTTCCATCATACGCTCGTAACCGGGACGGACACTTGTGTTACATTTTTGGCCGTCCCGATTGGAAAGTTGTACACAGGGTTTTTAGAAAGGCATGTTGTCACACTATTTGTAACCATTTTTGGGCCTAAGTTATCTCTTCAGAACAACTGAAACTTATTTCTTTTATTTTGAGACCGGACAAAGGTATTTTCTAAAAAATAGGGTCTGTGTTGCCAAAATGCCCCCTTTAATGTGGAAAGACTCATCTACGAAAGGTGTTTTTCTGTTGTACGCGTACAAATCAGATGAAGACCGTCTAAAACATGCGCTTAAAGTCGTCCACTACGAAGCAGTTTCATTGTTACACGCGGACAAAATAATACGTCATATTAAACGCCGGTCTTTAACGAACGATGGAAATTCTATAACATGGGTATTGGGTAGTTTTGCAGGCGTTTAGCGCCATTTCAAACCAAGCAGTTGACGAGGAAACTTGATATGGACGCGCTGCAGATACTGGAACTTGCCCAAGAAGAGGCCAACGAAATTGAAAATCTTTGACAGTCCTATTCGGGCGGTCCGGAAAAGATGCAGACATATCTCTTGCATGCAACGCGCTTCAACGCAACAGACTTGCTTTCATTGGATCTAACATCAGACATACCTTTTTGTCGCATATGACTTTGGCACATCGTTGGATTGGGTGACCGGCGCCTGACTGTCGACTTAGGCGCGTACAAGGCGCGGATAACAAAACAGCTGTTTAAAAATATTTTGTAATTGAGCGCTTAAAGAAGTTGCTTAGTAATACGCGTACAAGTCCGTTTTATCCGCGTCTAATCTGTAAACGCGCACAGAGATAAGCACCCGGTAAGGGGAGCTCACACTATCGCGGAAATATCACACTGCCGTGCTGCGCTCACCGCGTTGCATGATGTCCCATGCAGGTGTCGATCTCTCCAAAATTAAAATAAATTCACTCCAGTAACTTGGGGCTTCTCTGTATATTAGCTGCGCGTTGGGAAGGTCAGCGTACCGCGGTGAAAGTTCGACGGATTTGAACTTCGACCTAGCTCGAAACGTTCTGCGCGTCGCGATAGGCCGCGCGCAAACGGCAAACCAGTTTCTGTACAACCCAGCTTCGCGCAAAGCCATTTTTTCCGCGATAGTGTGAACGCCCCTTTAGACACATTTCGTAGTTATAGGCCCGTGTGTTTAAGTCTGTTTAACTTTTTCCTCGAGGATCCGCATTACTGACCAAGATTTTGCTTCACGTATTAAAGACGGATTATGTTAAAAACGGCAATGACTCCACGTGTGATTGAAAATGTGTGTGTATGTGTCACACAAACCAATCTGTCTGCATGTAAGTAAGCTCAGAAACTCATCTACGTTCCAAGAAAACAATGAAAAAATATTGCAAAGACGCCTTCCTATTTAGGTTGTTTTTTTGGTAGGTATAGGAGTTGAAGGCAAGGCTCGTCAGCAATGAGCGCGCGCCAAATTCGTAACACAAAATACGCAGCTCCATAGCAAAGGCATGGAGCTGCATATTTCGTGGCACGAATTTGGCGCGCGCGCATTGCTGACGAGCCTGTGACTTCAAGAAGTTGACCAGATTAAATGACTGGAGCATTGGTAAGTGCAGATTTGATTGGGGGTTGGGGTGTCGGATTAGGTGCGAGAAAATTGTAAGATTTTGTGAGGAAACACCCAGTCTCGTGTGTTTTGTACGCAAGATCTAAAGCCATGGTCAACTGCTCATTTCTTTACCCCAATTCTTTCTAAATCACATACTATATGTATTGCGACAACGTCAACTGTAAAACAGTGTAGGCCTACATATCTCGGGGTTTTCATCATAAACCAACACACACATATGTGACCGGCTCCAGCTAAACCCAACACTTGTTATGAAAATTCAAAATATAAGTTTTGGTATCAGCTTAGTGTGCATACAAAAAGGTATCTTTTAAAACATGTTTGAGGAAATTCTGATAATTTTTGGCGAAGTTATGACCAATTAAATTATGACAAATCAGAAAAAGTGAAATGGAGCTATTGGTCTTTAAAGTTTGACAAACTAAATTTTAGTTTATTATTTAATTTTGTTGTCAATAATATGAGGAATGTTGAGACAGTTGGATGTATCCCGATGTTGATTGTGCCAAATTTTCAAGTTGGTCCCAGAGGCAATTTTTTAAGGTTGTGGGCCCATATCACTTAATGGGAAATGCCGAGAAGCGTCGGGTTTTGCCAGAGTCGGTCACATATCTGTCGGAAATAAAAGGTCATATTTCATGAACCTTTTGTTCTGCCAACAAGCAACAAATGGGATATTTGGAATTTTTTAAGTGGTCCCCAAATTGCTTAGTGAAAAACGGTCGCCCCATACTTAGGAGACAACTCTAAATGCTCAATATTTAAAAAAATAAAAACAATTAAAAATACTTTGAACTCTCATAGCGTCTTGGAACAAAACGTCAAACACTCCATGCATACAGTCTTGTCATACATCTTGTCAATTCTTTTCAATTTTATAGTGGAAATCCGTCACTTTTATTCACTAATTTAACTTGAAATGAAATCACCCCTGCAAGAGTGAAATTTTCCAAACAGACCATGTAGCGTTCTTTTTGGAAAAAAACAATACTGGGCAAAATATAGGGCCCCTTTTACGAGCTAGATTGTCAAAATTATATACAGTTGAAAGAAAAAAATACCACACATCACGATGACGAGAAATTTTAACTCTACATCACACTCGTTTAGCTCTCAACTCTTTAGAAGCAAAATATTAATGAGTTGGGCACACCGATATCTTTGCCTATATTTAGTAGGGTTAAACCACCGAGCTTTATTATGAGAATAGTGGGTGCATGGGACTATATAACTTGGGATAGCTCCATGGTGGGTGAAACCCTTTTCGAGGTGTCCGGAAGCCAACGAATCTCCTGGCATCGAGGTCAACTTAAATGGTATATTTAGCAACGAAGCTTAGAATGGAACGTGACGTCTTCTCAACCAGAAGTTCATAATTCATATAACTTATTCGAAGAAATCAGGAAAATTGCAGTGACGGATCCAGCCTCATTAAAATACAGGAATACAATGGGTTTCAGGGGGTCCGACCCCCTGAATTCCATTGTATTCCTGTATTTTAATGAGGCTGGATCCGCCTCTAAATTGCTCCCGATTGAATCACTGGAGTGAATCACAATCTTCTTATGTTTCTTTCCATTCCTTGTCTAACATGTACATAATCATCTGGATTAATTGCAGCCAAGATGAAGGGCTTTGCTTGTCTTCTCGTTGTGTGCGCGGCAGTTGCCCTGTGCGAAGGTAACCTTAAAGGCAGAGGATCGCCAATGCGCGCGTAAGGCCAAATTCGTGTCACGAAATACGCAGCTCCATAGCAAAGGCATGGAGCTGCGTAGTTCGTGGCATGAATTTGGCCTTAAGCGCGCAATGGTGAGCCTGTGCCTTTAACCATGGGGCCGGGGACAAGGAGCCCGGGAAGGGACGGGGTAAGAAAAAAAGTGTATCTCGTTCCCACGACGGACACGCAAGTCGACGGACATGCGTACGCATACGTTTAGCTATCCGTGACCGTTAGGGAAAACTACCCTGCACAACACGGCTTTGATACTAATTTTACTTTTAATACAATGCTTTGAACTGCACAAAAATTCGGAGACAATCATATTTCATACTCTTTTCAACCTGGCTACGTAAACGCAACGAAAAATGAGGAAAAACACCAGGAATCCGACATTTCACTACGCGTTTAGTGCTTACGCATAACGAGCTCGATATCCGTGCCGTTCAAACGCGTAGATAGTGAGACGTGTATGACGTCACAACCTGTGACGTATCCGTCGCGCTATCCATATCCGTCGCGCTATCCATATCCGTGCGCTTGCCAAACCTCTCTAATATTGTGGCCACGAGATAATTATCGTGGCCACCTCCGACTCACTGGACAGCTGAGCTATAAGACACAGTTATATACTTCCTCCGGTTTTCCTTACAAACCCATTCTTCTTTCGGTGTTTCATGCTGGGCGCAAAACTGAGCAAACTGGCGAACGCAGTATAGGCCTACATAGTTAGGGATCTTGTGGGGTATGCGCAGATATTTTATCGATGTATATTCCGCTTTAATTATTTTGTACATGGTTGAACAATTAATTGTGCATGTATCTGCATGGCAGACACACCTTATCACAGGAATAGGTGAAAACAGTCATTTGAAAAAAAAATCAAAAACTGACAGCATACGCAACATCTCTAACTTATGAGTAGGCCTACTGTATTTGGTATGGTGCCTCATCACGATTAAAATGAAATAACCATAGAGATGAGAGAAAATCATATACAAGAGAAAAAACAGGGTATATTTCTCACTTATTACGATATCAGTGTTCGAAAAAGACTAATTTCAGCGTTGGAGGACGATTTTTGCTAGATCGACGGGACTTGTATAGAATGGCGAAAGAAAGTCTGAAGTTTGTCTCATAATTTTCTCCTGTGTGCAGGTCAGTTGTGTGGACTGGACAACCCACCATGTCCACCAGACATGGTGGACATAGACTTGGTTCCAAGTCCGAGATCCTGTTTTGTTTTCCGTTTCCGATTTTTGAAATGTATGGACAGGGAACTAGTCTATTTCGGTTCAGAATCTCGGACTTGGGAATCCTGCACGCCAGCTACATTCATATATTCACCAGTTGGATTTACATACAGCGCGGTTTCCGTAGCGACGGCCAATTGGAACGTATACAAATCCGGGTGGTCGGGTCTATAAGCTTCACAGGTAAGATGCGGTTTACCATTTTTGCAGCCTTCTTTTTAATACTGTTTCTGTGGTTTGTTGTTATGAAGAACTAGTACCATAAGCATGAAATGTTGTAATATTTTGAATGGAAATAAAAATAAAACGTACTCCCGACACTTACTCGTGTCAAAATACACATCTGTTACCTTTTGATAGAATGGAATAGTCGCTTTGTAATCCTCTCAGTGCATGTATTTTAGCGCAACTGCTGTTGCGCGAACATGGGTGCGATAAACCATAGATGGATAAACTTGTTTTCAAGGCAAATGCCGAGACCAAAACGCGAAAAAAAGCAGGTACCGGGGTACATGTATTCATGGTATTTGTCAAAACTGGGGACACGCAACAGCAGAACCTTTCTGATGACAAAATCTACATGTATATTCTTTTGAAGCGGTTTGAGAGTGATCGTTACCGATTTGCCCGGCCGATTTGATAACGTGTGGCCCCGGCGAGCTCCCCGGCCCCGGCCCCGGCCCCGGCCCGCACAAATGACGAGGCGACCGTTTGCCAACTCGACCGTAAACCAAATCGACCGCAAACCGACCGTAGTTACAGTTTTTCTTTGAAAAACTTGGGATTTTTATGTCCAAAAATAGTGCCACTATTAATGATGTGTCACTATACACTCGTAAATTCTGTCAGTCAATCGGTGGACGTAAAGCAAAGTGATTTGTTGCATGCACTGCGTGGTCGAGTTGGTTCACGATCGAGTTGGGCAAACGGTCGACTTGACCCGAGTCCATAGTATTATACAGCATCCATTTCGTAACAAATTTACCTACTTTCCTGATGAAGGGTTCGACGTCACATAAGCCCTCCTGCATTTAAACCTATGAGACAACTCAAGAATCCTTCTGCCCGACTCCCAAGTCAAGCTGCCTAGTCGAGTCTCAATTAAGTCAAGTCGGGAAAGTTGGTCAAGTTTGCTGGTTAAAGGCAGTATACATGATTGGTAATTCGAAAATCAGAAATGTTCACAGATTTACGCCTAACTTACACAATATAAACATGATGACCGTAGAAAACTTCCCCTGAAATGATTTTGTCTAAAGTGCTATAGTCTTAGAGAAATGAGCAAAAGAAATAGTTTTGGTCTCATGAGACGAAAATTCGTTTTTTTTTAACATTTCGTTCAATGCTGCCCTCACACGACCGATTGTCAGGATGTAACTTAGACTGGTTCCCGCTCCACATATTCCACATACAACGAAAATTCAGTCTAGTCAAAAGATTTTTGGTCTGGGTACCAGACTAGATGTAACTTTGCAAATGCCCTTCTCCAAATTTAAACTTGGGCTAAGGCTCCGGCTCTATGTGGCCGTACACCTTTTCGCAAATACTTCTGCAACAGTACTGCAATGATATGCGGGAAGGATAGTTATTCAACAACCTTCGCCCAATGTCACTCTGTCTTTTGTCCAAGTTCACTCAAGCAGTATTTGTGAAAAAGTTACAGTTGATGCCCGAGCCTCAACCTCAGTCTAAGTCGAGATTTGGAAAAAGACAATTTTTTATTCGCGAATGGGCCGTGTTGCGGAACAAATCGGGAGAAATGGAAAAGGAGCGGCGAAAATCAGGAAGATCGAAGGCAAAGCAAACAGACAGCGCAAAAAAAAACGCTCAAAGTCTGCCTCAAACCGCCTCTGTCGAGAAAACAAGCGGCTTTTGACGGACAACATAGCACTCCCAGTTTCCATGCTGCATCGCCAGATCGCTGGAGGTAAGCTCTCGATCCACATCGAGCTCTGCGAATCTACATGTCATGACATGCATGCATGACATGTCAGATGTAGGCCTAGCCAGAATGCTTCTGGATATGCATGATAAGTAAGTAAAGTACATGTATGATGTAGCCTATTAGTATTTTATAATTTGGAAAGAATTCCGTTAACTGGTCTACACTTATTCTCCTTGCATGATATAGGCCTACTGACTTGATAAAAAGGCATAGAGCAAGGAACAGAAGGAGTTACAACTCAGCTGGGTACCGACTCAGCTCCCTTCGCTCTATGGATAACCTAACCATGGAGGTAGGAAAAGACCTCCATGACCTAACCAATGCTAACCATGCTAACTGGGTGTGGGTAATTTGCGGAACTGTGGAACTTTAACTCTGCGGACAGGTCAACTCTGCGGACAGGTCTGCCCTCCAGGTACCCCTAGAACTATGGGGGATACAGTATCCCCCATAGGTTATGTTGTTTTTTTCCAATATGGCGGCGCCTGAACTTTAAGATCGGACCGATACGGTTTAAGCTAGCGCAATAATTCGCTCCCCAATCGCCACCAAACTCCGTCTGATAGTTCTTGAGACACTCACCTTGCGTGTGTCTACGGAATTTCGGTACCATTTGTCCACTAAATTCTCCGAAAATAATGTTGGGAAATGAACGGGAACATGTGTGATGCATCCACATGCATTTTACCGAATGCCTCAATCATGCATATTGGAAAAAAACAACATAACCTATGGGGGATACTGTATCCCCCATAGTTCTAGGGGTACCCTCCAGGGCCACAATATCCAAAAAAGATTTCTGCAAAAAAACAATCGGTTCTTTCAAAACCAGGGCTGCCCAATGCCCCAAAACCACTCGGTTCTCAAAAACAATGACCCAGATTTCTGTAAATGCCCGGCAACATTTTTCTTGAAAAAGAGTTGTTAAAAACGGCAGTTTGTGAAAGTCGGACCCTCCGGATCTTTTTTAAAAATTGATACATGTACTTAACGAGCAGAAAGTACCTAGTTTGACTTCTAAATACGCTTACATACCTTTTAACACCATGTATTGCACAAATTTGTAATCATACACCACATCGACTATCCACAAAGTGACATTTTCAAAGAAATAGGTGTAGGAAGTGCAGGACACTACGAAAAAAGAAATTGGTGGTGTAGGGCTGGGCTACTGTTATTCAAATGTGGGCACCCTTGTAAGGAAAATTAGTTACTTTCATTTTGTGTACATGTATATATTAAGATATTTTTATGTACGAGTTTGTAATTTTTACAGAATCAGCATCGACTACAAACAGGATGAAGAATTTCTTTACTTTGACCCTACCAATTCGGACGAAGAACAACTGGATGAGTCATGGCATCCCGTAGTTTCCTACAAGAGCAAGTAGGTTGAAAATGCAACTTATTCCGATGTTAAGAGAATGTTAATAATTTACATGCTGACTTGTGCTACATGTACAATCCAATTGAAAGATGCACACCAATATATGATGTTATTACATCATATATTGGCTGAAATATTTGTGCATTTTTGCAACATATACATGTATTACAAAATTAATATGTTGGTATGTAATATGGGTCATTCTGTAAATTTGGGGTCCAACGTGCGACTTTTTCTGTCCCCGTTACACCTGACATACTGCTATTTGCCATACAAGTATCATTAAAAATGCCTTCAAAACATGTTTTTATGAATAATACTTTAAGTAATTACTCTTTGAAATAGAGAGCATTTAAAGAATATGTCCTGAATTTACGAACTACAACATTTTACAAGATGTCAGATGTAACGTGGACAGAAAAATTGGATCCCAAATTTATAGAATGACCCATATGTAAATTGAATATAATTTTTAGGTGACGATGGAGGTTTGAATGATGTTTAGGATGCTGTAGATGGTGTATGGTCCGCAACATAAAAATATGTTCTCTTTATCAGAAAAAAACTGATGGCCTGGAGTTTATCGCAGGGGATGAGGAGATTCATGGGAGAGTGCAAGAAGACTTCAAGGAAGCAGAAGAAGAGGACGTGCCATCCTTCACACGGAGCGGGCTTCATAAAGTTGCACCTTCAGTCAAGGAAGCTGAATCTACACAGCTTTACATCATAACTGAGACAAGGCTGAGAGATTTGACACTGGAGGCAAGGTCCCACTGTCAGTCTTGCCAACAGCCAAATGACATCAACATAGCCAAGTCAGGAACGTCTGCACACATAAGATGGGTTGGTAATTGCTCCATTTCACTTGTTTTGTATTAAAACAGTTTCTGCTTTTATTACATATGGCTGATACTCAGTGGGTCTTTCACACTGTCAATTCGGGTCCATTTACGAAAAAGCAATATTTTGTATATTCTCAAGAAAATAGCAATTCAACTTTTTCTCTGCAAACGGTGTTTAAATAAATGGCTTCCTAAAGAGACTTTAACCTCAGGTATTTGTTTTTAAATCAGATCTGATGTGTGTGTGCAGTAAATGAACACACCAATGTCGACCGATCTGTCACTAAAATGCCCTCTCGGACAGAAATGCTTGGTGGTGCTCTTATTGTTAAACGCCCGAATTGTGTATTTTTAGTGTACATTTCTGTTAGTTAAAAAGCTCATCAAATGACCCAAAGTTTTACATGATTGAACATAACATGTGACGATAAAAGCCAATCTGTTCATAAGTCATTTCAATGCCTTATCATTTTCTGTGGCTGCGCCTTGTCTTTAGAACAAATAGCCATGACACATCACCCTCGATACCTAATTTTAAACATGCACTTAAAAACTTATCTGAATGTCAACTGCTATGCATCAGTACCTTGATCACTTTCTAGTGGATATCATTGCATCAGGATGCTTTCTGCAAATTGCTTTAATCAAAGCATTTTCTTTTTTCAGAAATGTTCCGAGGGACACACATCTTTTTGCTGCCAAGAGACCATTCAAAGAAGTCATGTAGCAGATCTAAAGCTGGGAGCAGCACTAGTGCTGTCTGGCAACAATTACAGGAACGTGGCCCTCATGTTTACGTTCATTAACTTGAACATGTTCCATCCAAACACTTTCCACAGCTACCAATTGAAATTTGTCTTTCCCGCGATTAATGACATGGCATCCGGCGTCTTTCAGCAATCAAGGGACAAATGCCTTGGCGAGAAAGTTGTGGTTCTTGGTAAGTTATGTTGTAAGTGCCATAATAACTATTCATAATCAATGCATTCAATGTACACTAAAACTATAGTGGCTACCCAAGGGACGAACAAAATCTGGCCAGAATAAACAGGTGGTCCTACACAGAGGTTAAGAAGGCACATGCATGGAGAAACAATAATTTTATAACATACAGCTACGCTGTAGAAGTAATACATTATGAAGTTGATATCTTTCAAGTTTTTATCAACTTTTTAGGCTTCTCATAAAATTTCCCTTTTTTTTAAACAAAATTTTATGCAAGTTGCCCATTACAAGGCCCGATGGCCACTCGAGGTAAGGGCTACCGAAGACAATTACGGAGAAACCAGCTCTTCACACCGAAACAAGATCAGAATTACGAGTCTCTTTACCATACAAGTGGGGCTGGGAGGGGTAACTAGTCCGAAGCGAGACAACCAAGTTGCCTCTGCCCCTATTATGAGCAAGCATGGTAAAGTGCCTTGCTCAAGGGCTCGAGTGTCACAACCTGTCACGGCCAGGATTCGAACCCATATTCCAGTAGTGGCACATGAGGCAATTTACTGTATGTGGCCAGATTATCCAGGTTCAACTGCTATAGAATTGTATACAAAGAAAATCTATTGCCCTGGCCCATTGACCATGTTTAGAGAGGGCCCTAATATCAAGGTTCCACCTTCAGATGTTTGTGTACACTTTGGAAAGGTGGCCTGGCCTATAATAACAGGTTTCACTCTTGCCAATTATTTACATTATTGATTGTTGTCTTTTTTTATCCACATCTGTGCAGGTGATGGGCGAAATGATAGCCCAGGGCATTCTGCTCAGTACTTGACATATACATTCATGGACAATGCCACAAAGGAGATACACGGAGTTCATAGACAAGAGGGAGACTAAGGCCCGCTTCAAACGTCGCGCTTATGCCGTGTCGAAATAAATTCAACTTGGCACGACGTTGGTACGACGTTAGCACAGCAGTGGCTTCAAACGTCGAACGTAATTGCAAACTCCCAGTCGAGCTTAAATACATCCAACATGGCGGATAAGTATTGTGCACGTCATGGACGTGCGTTTTCCATTCTGTCTATTGTACGTCGCCATTTTATTATTTTGATGCAGTTGTTTGTTGGTTATTTCTTTACTCACATACGCGCTGCGAGCATGCGCATTCCTAGTCGGAACAAAATTGCGGACCAACTTCGAACTGGAATTAAATTCGACACGGCAGAAGCACGACGTTTGAAGCCAAGCCGTGCTTGTGCCGCACTAAATTGAGTTAGCACGGCAGACCCTGTCGAGCTAAAATCTTCTGCCGTGTCGAACTCATTTTGCCGAGCCAAATGGCTTCAAACGTCGTGCTTGTGCCGTGTCGAATTAAACAAATCAAGTTAAATTGAATTCGACATGGCATAAGCGCGACGTTTGAAGCGGGCCTAAGGCCCGCTTCAAATGTTGCGCTTATGCCGTGTCGAATCAAATTCAACTTGATTTTTTAAAATTCGACACGGCACAAGCACGACGTTTGAAGCCATTTGGCTCGGCAAAATGAGTTCGACACGGCAGAAGATTTTAGCTTGACAGGGTCTGCCGTGCTAACTCTATTTACTGTGGCACAAGCACGGCTTTGCTTCAAACGTCGTGCTTGTCAAATTTAATTACAGTTCGAAGTTGGTCCGCGATTTTGTTCTTAACTAGGAATGCGCATGCTCGCAGCGCGTAATGTTAGTAAAGAAATAACCAACAAACAAGTGCTTCAAAATAATAAAATGGCGACGTACAATGGACAGAATGGAAAACGCACGAGCACAACGTCCATGACGTGCACAATACTCATCCACCATGTTGGATGTATTTAAGCTCGACTTTGAGTTTGCAATTAAGTTCGACGTGCCAACGTCGTGCCATTTTTGTCAAGCTTTCATCAACAGGTGCAAGCAATAAGTTGCCGAAAAAAATGTCTGTTACAAAAGAATTCTTTTGCCGCCCTATCTACGTTTTTCAAAGCTGAAGTGACTGAAAGAAAAAAAAAAGGAAAATTTTACTGCAAACGGCATTTCCAATTTTCCTCTAATTATTGTGTCCCGTCACCTGATTGCGTTGTTTGTAATTTGTTCACATTAGGCTTAGGCCTACTTGGAATATGTTTTCTTGCGTATTTAAACATTTATGCAATCGATTTGTCAACCATATCATCTGCAAGTAGAGAATATGACAATTTCTTTAGAAAAATATAGGAATTTCTGTGGTCTGTATCTCCTTTTGTCAGCGGTGTACAGAGTGTTTTGTACTGTAGGCCTACTACCCACGTACTAGCCTCCTACATACAGTACATGTACTGTATATTATGTGCAACTAAAAAATTGAAAAATTGGGTGGTTGTATCACAATTTTGCGTGTTTATTAAAGAAATGAGCGCATGTGTAAATGAGCAAATTGATGTGAAATTCTCATTATCTATGTTTCAGGAAGTTGTTTTAGATGAAAAATGTGATACAACCACCTTATTTTTTTCCGAGTCGCACACGTTTCCCGTACGCATCATATTAGAGACTATATTGGGGACCATTAGAAATAGTACAAGTACGGTATGCGGTTCGAAAAATCGGGTGGTTGTATCACAATTTTGCGTGCTTATTTAAGAAATGAGCGAATGTGTACATGTACAGAGGCCTATTGATGTGAATTTCTCAGATTAATAACCACGCAATATTTCAGGACAATAACTAACGGCCCGGTTTTTGACTTTTCTCAAAAGTTAGACGAAGTAAAGAGCTGATTTTTTACTCAGGTTGTTTTTCAATCACACAGGGAGATTACACCATTTGACCAATCATGTATACTGCCTTTATTTGAAATAAACACAATTTAAGAAAAATAAAGAATGTCTTTGTCTCTTTTTGTCAGCGGTGCAGAAGTACATGTAAGTGTTTTGTGAAATTAATTTACCACTTTTGTGAAAATGTCACAAAAATTGCCAATATTCTACAAAACCGGCCGAGAGTTTGAAATTCACAAAAACATGCGTTTTTCAACAAACTCGTCACCTTGTTTTCACAAAAGTTGTAAAAAATTCACAAAACTTTTCAGTTGATCAGCTGATTTCCTCTTGTTTCCTCATATCCCATTGACTTCATGCACTAAATCTATGGAACATATGGCATAAAAATTCAAAGAAAAACATTACATTTTCACCCCTAAATTCATGTTTCCTCGCCATATTTACACTTTCTCAGTGGGGTGTTATGTCATATTATGAAGGATTAGTGGCGCGGGTGTATGGTATTTATACGGAAAATAAAAAAAAATCCTGCATTTTCCTCTTTTTTTGTAATGACACACACACATTTACTAAAAAACACGTACCGTGTACAACGAATACGGTTTACTATGCCATATACACTACTGTATACAGTATATATAATTGACCTCGCGGCTGCCAACCGCCGGCCAGCTAGCGCGCGTACAGACGGTGTCGGATTACTTGATTTGCGCACATATCAAACGGCTGTTGTATTAGAAGAAACTACGTAAACATGAAACAGTGCCTGCTTATCCCTGCAGTAATGTATTTTATCGCAAGAGGGCGCTAGTACAAAAACTCGCCTCGACATTTTGTTTCACACAATTTCGGAAGAAAAACGACACGGTTTTTCACTGTTTTCTCAAAAGTTTGACGAGGTATGGAGCTAGATTTTACTGAGGTTGGTTTTAATAATGCATATCTTTATTCATACAGGAAGATGACACTATATGACACTGTTTGTAAGGGCTTACCAAACTAATTTCAAATTGAGTCTAAACACAAACTCGCATGCTTTTAGCCAAGGTTTCTTTAGTGCTGAAATTCGGTCCCCAAAATAACGTAAAATTCATAAAAGATTTATTTTATTTTTGGCTGAATCAAATAACAAAATCTGACTCAAGTCGAGTCTTTTGAGTTTCGAGTCTCAAGTCAAGCCATATCATTTGGAGTTGGAGTCTCGAGACCGCCTGCACAAAATAAGGCAAATTTTAGCAATCATGTTCAAGATCAACATTCAATTTTATTTGGGGCTCTTTTAAACAGCATGAGCAAATATGCTTGCAACACTGTTGTAATTCATATAGTTGGTTTTATACTGCTGTATTCCTTTTAAAACAAAAAATGCTCTACATTAAACATTTTATAATGTATTGCTTAAAATGCCTCCCGAAGAGATTGTAGGTTTAAAAATTTGTCACAATTTGTATATACCCAGCACGATTTGGGGCCTATATGACTCAACACACTCTTCCCTTTTGTTAACGCACCAACCACCCCTAAAAACTGAAAGGAATTCAGACACAATGGGGGGACAATGGTAGGGGGTGGGGGTGTACTCTCGTCCCCATATAGTGCTGCATATGAATTTGTAGGCACAAAATGGGTATAAAAAATCGCCCTCATTTTTGCAGCTTGTGAATCTACCTAGTACAAGAAAAAGGAAATCAAACAAAGATCATGGCAAATTGAACAAAACCTACGAGACTATGCAATTGTACCTGTATTGTTATCTTTGTAAATTCTACTTCAGTGAAACAGAGTGAAATATATGTTTTTAAATCTGGCTAATTAACCTAGGAAGGACTGGGGGCCTCTTCAGAGGCCCCAGAGACATAAAGCCTTGGGAAAAAAATATTGGACCACCTATGTCTTGAATTATTAAAAAAAAATCCCTCAGCAACCAGGCTTATGTTTATGATATTTGGTCTTAGACAATAGTCATTAGCTCAGGAGGCTTACAAGGCATCAAATATGTACGACATGCCTTAACAAATTCTTACATACATGTACTTATTTTTGTTGTCCGGTTGTAGGTGGTCCAATAATGTTTTCCCAAGGCTGTGTGTTGGAGCTAGGATGTTGCAAAGTACTCAAATTGTGAATAGTCCCTGAGAATCTGCAACTCATCACAAAGGCATTGCCAAGGCTTCCTGCAGTGAGTTCAAGCTGAGCTCTCGAAGAAGTCCTGCCTCAGTTGGACTCTGTGCACAATTACAAGTAAAAAGGTTATTGGTATAAATTACCATACTTTGCCTTTCCTGACATATACATGTGTCACAAGAGCTAATTAACAGATGCAGTTTTTGGATGCATGTTTCTGAATTAAGAGCACCTGACCAAAATAAAAATAGAAAATCAAGACAATATACCAAAAATTAAGCTTTTTTAAAAAGCACCCCCCACACACCCCTCCACCGCCCCCCAAAAGTGAATCTACGTAAATCTACCTGCTTGTGCTTACTAATTAGGGTGATATTTCCTCTTAGGTGAGGGTTTGGTCACATTTTTTTCATGCACCCAGGGTGGGGACTTTGACAAAAGGAAATCAGATTGTCTGTGCAAAACGTGCATGATTTTGCATCGCACACCCGTACCCCTGGGTGAAATTTTGTCACCTAGATTTTGCCCCAGGAGTGGGATTTTGTCACTTGAAAAGTGACAATCCCCTTCTCTGAGGTGGGGTAGAGCGGAGAGCGGAGAAGTGGTTGGGGAAACCATTCATACATGTGCATAGGGCCTATATCATGACATGTAGGCTATATGTTTTGCCCTTTCCCAACTATGGAATTATTAACGGTGTACAAGTATACTAAATGTTTTCCCCCAAGATACTATCGGGAAAACTTCATAGCGTATGTGCTCGGATCAGGTGGGATTTGAACCCACGACATCCAGCTAACAAAGCAGATGCCTGCTTCTAGCTCACTAGCATCTGAGCATGCTTGCTCAAGTTTGACTTTTTGGCAAGATTACCCGAAAGAATGGAGAACTCTGGATTCAGTCTTCAGACAATGTCAGACCTCAGGCCTATTACTTATTTTATTAGGACAACAAATAAGAGATTGGCCTTAAAAAAAATATGTTTCTTGATAAAATCGTTAATTTTTCTCATTCCTAAATTTGTTTTTTTCATCAAATCAGCAAGTTACCAAGGTTTGATAAGTATTAATTTTAAAGAAAAATTCTTTCTGCTCAACTTCTCCATTCTTACTGCATGTAAGTCTTAGTCATATGTGAAAATAACGTACCGTGAAACCGCGGGTAGAGGCTGCCCGTCCCGCGCCGCAGCCGGCCCCGGCCCACGACCGCCTGGCCCAGGCAGCGCTAGGCCGGCTAAGCCAGCCAGGCATGTGCGGGCACTGTCCGCGTATGGTAATCTTTTCTAATTTTAAGTGATTACCTGTTGAAGATTCAATTCACATGTCATGTGCCCCCAGATGCTTTCACCATCTCAACCATATGCGAATGTCAGTAAATTCTCAACCGATATGTCAGAATTTTGTAGATAATTTACAACAGGTTTGTAAACAATCCGACACGACCATGTACCAGCAGACGACACGACTCGCAAAAATACATCCTCTACAAGATTTTTAATGAATATGCACAACACAGAGGGCTTCCAGCGATTTCAACCAATCAAATCGTTACGTCCAGTTTTGGACTTAATTCCCATAGACCGTGTACAACAGGCGTGCAGGATTCCCAAGTCCGAGATTCTGAACCGAAATAGACTAGTTCCCTGTCCATACATTTCAAAAATCGGAAACGGAAAACAAAACAGGATCTCGGACTTGGAACCAAGTCTATGGTGGACATGGTGGCTGCAGAAAGCCTAGTTTTGAACGCGACCGTGCAGTCGTTAATAAGGCACAGTTTATGTTATATTTCCCCAGGTTTTTCCCGCGTTTCAATTTTTTCCTTGGTGTTGCATGGGCCCGGAAAAAGGCCTTTAATAGAGGTCCAAAACGTTGCAGGTTTTCACTCAGATTTTCCTCAAAAGCGCCCATTGCACTATCGCTCGCAAGCGTGATGAGGAAACCCATCATGATGAATTAGAAACGGCCAGAGACACCGGGGAATCCCCTTGCTCTTCACGAAAGAATGCTCTGGGATATTTAAAGTGCGTTACCGATACCTAACACATTCATTTGAAAGGAGGAAGTAGCATGCAAGTGTAACGTCCGTAATGGTGGAATTGCCCATATGTCTTGCCCTTTTATATTCCAGGGTCCTATTTTATAAAGCCAACTCAGAAACATTCCTAAATAAAATTCTTAACTCGTGTTTATAAAGATAGGAAAAATTAGATTTATTGTTCCTAAATCCACTTAAGAATATTTTTAACTTTTATGAAGAAGGACCCAGGACTCCATAAAAAGTTGTATCTTGCAATTGCAAAAAGTTGTATCATTCTGTTAATGGTTGTTGGTTAAATGGGACAAATGGTACTGTTTTGAAATGTTGACCAAAATGGCTATCCAAACGTGTAGCACGACTGTCTGGCGGTAAAATAGTGTAGCTAGGCGAATGTTGCCAGCCATTTTTGTCTTTTGTAATGGTGTCTTTGCAAAATTAATCATGGCACTTTAGCTTAAATAAATGCCATTGAAAATAAAGGCATGGTCGCACATACGCGCTTGAAACACCAAGCTTCGCGCGTCAAGCATGACGTGCAAAGTTAACATTTTGTTTTTAGAAATATGTCTATTTCTGGACATGCCAAGTTAATATTTATGGATTAAATGCCCGGGATTATTGTTGACATGGCACGTCCGGAAATTAAGATATCTTCAAGTTCGACGTCCAACCAAACAATTGCCGGGCATATCTTTCACTCATCAGTACGATGTGAATGTTGAAAGAGAAGGAAGTCAAAAAGAGTGTATTCAGCCGAGCGTTGCATGATGTGTGGGAGAGTCTCGAAATATAGGTACGAAGCGTTTTAATTAGAAGTCCATGAAATGCCATCTCTAAAAAAGTGCATTTTGGATGCGTTTTTCACTGGAGGACAGGGCGACGATTGTTTATATGTGACCCGCTCTGCAAAAAAGAGTCACAAGTCGCGCTGGCTAGTATTCTTTTTGCGACCATAAAAGGAAATCTGTGGCATTTCTACGCTCATTAAAATACCTAAACACAAAGGAAATTCCAGGCGTAACACAGACATTCCAGGGGGAACACAGACATTCCAGGCGGTATCTGGGCACCGCCAGGAATTTCCATTGTGTTTTGGTATTTTATTGAGCGTGGATTTGCCGCGGATTTCTTTTTATGGTCGCAAAAAGAATACTAGCCAGCGCGACTTGTGACTCTTTTTTGCAGAGCGGGTCACATATATTATTTTCTTTATTTGGATCTTCGCTTTTCAATATTGTTTGTGTTTTTGTTTGCAGGTTATACCTGTTCTAGTGATTATGATTGTCCACCAGGCTACTTGTGTAACGGAAATCAGTGTTTACCAGATTACTACCGCTCGGAGGAGAAACGTAAGTCTGATTGCAAGACCTTTCTCGAGCTTGTAAACTTACAAAAATAATCTAGGAGAATCGGCTTGTAATGTTTAATGACATCAAAATATAAAGATTGATCGTGGCTTCAGACCTTGTGCAAAAACACAAGAAAGAGAGAGACTGGCTCAAAATTTCGAAGAAAATCTTTAACACCATCCAGCTTGATATTCATTTTTTTTCTCGGTGTTGCATGGGCCCGGGGCTTAAGATGCTATGGGAAAAGGCCTTTAATATAGGTCCGAAGCGTTTCAGGTTTTCACTCAGGTTTTCCCTGATACGAAACAAATTTTTGCCTCGGTGCTGCATGGTTATGCATGTTGCCAAGGGGGTACCGTACCCGTAAGAAAATCTGCAGACATAGGGGGTTATGTTCTGTCGTTTTTAGACTTATTTCAAGTCTGAGATCGCGTATACTTCACCAATTATTTGAAATACCCTATGCATAACTGGTATACACGAAGTCAAACTTGAATTATCTAAAAACGACAGAACCTACCCCCGTAGTGGATGTATGCACGTTTTCTCACCGGTGCCCCTGATGTTGCTCGTGAATTTTTTTGTAAAGAAGCGTGTTCAGATTTTTTTGGAAAAATTATTTCGATCTACCTTAAAGGCCATTACATTATTTGCAATGACCCAACATTTAACTTTCATGAGGTTGACACACTCAGAATTACGTGCCTATATTGTTTTGAAAAAATACATGTACGAACGTATTTCAACGCTAGTAACTCAAACCATGAGGATGCAATTTCTCAGTTTTACTGATATATACCAAATGTCAAAAGATCATGCCAGAGCGTGTCAGATCCGTAACGCTATAGTTTCTCATACCTGTAGCCAATTGACCAATTAAGCTAAAACAAAGTTACTGTATATAGTGTTAATTGGGTGGATACACGTATAAAAGATGTAATGTTTGATTGTCATTTGAAAGAAGGAAGTAGCATGCAAGTGTAACGTCCGTAATGGTGCGTGGAATTATTATGTCTTGCCCTTATTCCAGGACTCCATAAAAAAATGTATCTTACAATTGCAAAAAGTTGTATCGTTCTTTTAATGGTTGTTGGTTAAATGGGACAAATGATACTGTTTTGAGATGTTGACCAAAATGGCTATCCAAACGTGTAGCACGACTGTCTGGCGGTAAAACAGTGTAGCTATAGGCGAGCGTTGCCAGCCATTTTTGTCTTTTGTAATGGTGTCTTTGCAAAATTAATCAGGGAGATATCAATGGCACTTTAGCTTAAATAAGTGCCATTGAAACTAAATGCATGGTCGCACATACGCGTGAAACACCAAGTTTCGCGCGTCAAGTATGACGTTCAAAGTTATTATTATTATTATTTTATTTTTTTAAATATGTCTATTTCTGGACATGCCAAGTAAATATTTCAGGATTAAATGACTAGGATTAATGTTGACATGGCACGTCCGGAAATTAAGATATCTTCAAGTTCGACGTCCAACCAAACAATTGCCGGGCATATCTTTCACTCATCAGTACGATGTGAATGTTGAAAGAGAAGGAAGTCAAAAAGAGTGTATTCAGCCGAGCGTTGCATGATGTGTGGGAGAGTCTCGAAATATAGGTACGAAGCGTTTTAATTAGAAGTCCATGAAATGCCATCTCTAAAAAAGTGCGTTTTGGATGCGTTTTTCACTGGAGGACAGGGCGACGATTGTTTATATGTGACCCGCTCTGCAAAAAAGAGTCACAAGTCGCGCTGGCTAGTATTCTTTTTGCGACCATAAAAAGAAATCTGTGGCATTTCTACGCTCATTAAAATACCTAAACACAAAGGAAATTCCAGGCGTAACACAGACATTCCAGGGGAACACAGACATTCCAGGCGGTATCTGGGCACCGCCAGGAATTTCCATTGTGTTTTGGTATTTTATTGAGCGTGGATTTGCCGCGGATTTCTTTTTATGGTCGCAAAAAGAATACTAGCCAGCGCGACTTGTGACTCTTTTTTGCAGAGCGGGTCACATATATTATTTTCTTTATTTGGATCTTCGCTTTTCAATATTGTTTGTGTTTTTGTTTGCAGGTTATACCTGTTCTAGTGATTATGATTGTCCACCAGGCTACTTGTGTAACGGAGATCAGTGTTTACCAGATTACTACCGCTCGGAGGAGAAACGTAAGTCTGATTGCAAGACCTTTCTCGAGCTTGTAAACTTACAAAAATAATCTAGGAGAATCGGCTTGTAATGTTTAATGACATCAAAATATAAAGATTGATCGTGGCTTCAGACCTTGTGCAAAAACAAAAGAAAGAGAGAGACTGGCTCAAAATTTCGAAGAAAATCTTTAACACCATCCAGCTTGATATTCATTTTTTTTCTCGGTGTTGCATGGGCCCGGGGCTTAAGATGCTATGGGAAAAGGCCTTTAATATAGGTCCGAAGCGTTTCAGGTTTTCACTCAGGTTTTCCCTGATACGAAACAAATTTTTGCCTCGGTGCTGCATGGTTATGCATGTTGCCAAGGGGTACCGTACCCGTAAGAAAATCTGCAGACATAGGGGGTTATGTTCTGTCGTTTTTAGACTTATTTCAAGTCTGAGATCGCGTATACTTCACCAATTATTTGAAATACCCTATGCATAACTGGTATACACGAAGTCAAACTTGAATTATCTAAAAACGACATAACCTACCCCCCGTAGTGGATGTATGCCAGTTTTCTCACCGGTGCCCCTGATGTTGCTCGTGAAATTTTTTGTAAAGAAGCGTGTTCAGATTTTTTTGGAAAAATTATTTCGATCTACCTTAAAGGCCATTACATTATTTGCAATGACCCAACATTTAACTTTCATGAGGTTGACACACTCAGAATTACGTGCCTATATTGTTTTGAAAAAATACATGTACGAACGTATTTCAACGCTAGTAACTCAAACCAAGAGGATGCAATTTCTCAGTTTTACTGATATATACCAAATGTCAAAAGATCATGCCAGAGCGTGTCAGATCCGTAACGCTATAGTTTCTCATACCTGTAGCCAATTGACCAATTAAGCTAAAACAAAGTTACTGTATATAGTGTTAATTGGGTGGATACACGTATACGAGATGTAATGTTTGATTGTCATTTGAAAGAAGGAAGTAGCATGCAAGTGTAACGTCCGTAATGGTGCGTGGAATTATTATGTCTTGCCCTTATTTCAGGACTCCATAAAAAAATGTATCTTACAATTGCAAAAAGTTGTATCGTTCTTTTAATGGTTGTTGGTTAAATGGGACAAATGATACTGTTTTGAAATGTTGACCAAAATGGCTATCCAAACGTGTAGCACGACTGTCTGGCGGTAAAACAGTGTAGCTATAGGCGAACGTTGCCAGCCATTTTTGTCTTTTGTAATGGTGTCTTTGCAAAATTAATCAGGGAGAATTCAATGGCACTTTAGCTTAATTAAGTACCATTGAAAATAAAAGCATGGTCGCACATACGCGTGAAACACCAAGCTTCGCGCGTCAAGTATGACGTTCAAAGTTTTTTTGTTATTTTATTTTTTTTAAATATGTCTATTTCTGGACATACCAAGTAAATATTTCAGGATTAAATGCCGGTGATTAATGTTGACATCACATGGCACATCTGGAAATTAAGATGTCTCCAAGTTCGATGTCCAAGCAAACAATTGCCGGGCATATAATTCACTCATCAGTACGATGTCAATGTTAAAAGAGAAGGAAGTCAAAAATAGTGTAATGTCAACCGAGCGTTGCATGCTATGTGGGAGAGTCTATAAATATAGGTACGAAGCGTTTTAGAAATCCATGAAATGCCATCTCTAAAAATGTGCATTTTGGATGTGTTTTCCACTTGAGGCCAGGGCGACGATTTTGTTATATATTTCTTTATTTGGATCTTCGCTTTTCAATATTGCTTTGTGTTTTTGTTTGCAGGTTTAACCTGTCATAGTGATTATGATTGTCCACCAGGCTACTCGTGTAACGGAAATCAGTGTTTACCAATTTTGGGCCGCTCGGAGGAGAAACGTAAGTCTGATTGCAAGACCTTTCTCGTGCTTGTAAACTTACAAAAATAATCTAGGAGAATCAGCTTGTAATTTAAAATGACATCAAAATATAAAGATTGATCGTGGCTTCAGACTTTGTGCAAAAACAAAAGAGAGAGAGAGAGACTGGCTCAAAATTTCGAAGAAAATCTTTAACACCATGCAGCTTTATATTCAGTTTTTTCCTCGGTGTTGCATAGGCCCGGGGTTTAAGATGCTATGGGAAAAGGCCTTTAATATAGGTCCGAAGCGTTTCAGGTTTTCACTCAGGTTTTCCCTGATACGAAACCAAGTTGTCCCTCGGTGCTGCATGGTTATACATGTTGCCAAGGGGTACCGTACCCGTAAGAAAATCTGCAGACATAGGGGGTTAGGTTCTGTCGTTTTTAGACTTATTTCAAGTCTGAGATCGCGTATACTTCACCAATTATTTGAAATACCCTATGCATAACTGGTATACACGAAGTCAAACTTGAATTATCTAAAAACGACAGAACTTACCCCCCGTAGTGGATGTCTGCACGTTTTCTTACCGGTGCCCCTGATGCTGCTCGTGACCGTAAAAGTTTAAAGAAGCGTGTTCAGATTTTTCTGGAAAAATTATTTCGATCTATACCTTCAAGGCCATTACATTATTTGCAATGACCCAACATTTAACTTTCATGAGGTTGACACACTCAAAATTACGTGCCTATATTGTTTTGAAAAAAATACACGTACGAACGTATTCCAACGCTGCTGTAATTTAGATGTGTGATTATATTGACCATGCGCTTAATGTTCATTTGCTTACAGAAGAGATCCAGTAATCTGGCCAATTGCAACCCAGACCAACACCCAGTCCATGGTACCACCTGCATGAGACTGGACCAAAATGGGGGTTGCATGTAATTTGGCATTCAGGCTGCGCATCGATGTTTATTACGGTCCGAGTGCCTTAGATAAATTATTATAATGTCTAAAAGCAATCGTCTTGTCTTTTTCCTTCTCTGTACGTCGTAAAGCATCATCGTCATAAGGATAGTCATGTATGTAATCGATCAAATGCATAATAACGTCACAGTTTGCTTTGTGTGTCCGCTGTCATATTGCTTATTATAAACTGCCTGGTTTTACGAGAATCCCATAGCAATGCACACTTGAAAGCAAACCGTGACGTCATTGTGGCCTAGGTCTTTACCTCAGTTGACTGTGATTTGGAATTTTGCCTTATGGTTATTTTTACTCAGATCTTTGGAACGATAGGAGCAAAAACGCATCCTACAGTCTAAAAATGTTATGTTAGAAAACAATTTAGGCAATTCCTGAAAAAAACTTGACGTGTCTCTTTCTAAGAATTATTACATTCTTGTCAAGTTCCAGTAGTCGTATAATTATATCTGGGTGGAGGTTTTTTGATTTCAGCTTTTTATTCTGTCCTGTGTACGGTTTCAAATAAAGACATCTTGTGTTTGTTGCATTGAATCTTACCTTGTGCTGGTAATTTTGTCAAAGAAAATAACACATTTTTTAAAAAACACTCACTCAAGAAAACTAACATCAGCAACTGCTTTTCCGCTTTTATCGAAGTTAGCAAAACATCGCCCCACTTTAACGAAAAAATGCCTTGCCCAGTGCCCCACCACGTGGTGCACGAGTCGACACGTTACGAAATCACTACCACGACTTAATCACGCCTTACTTTATGCCACAGGGTTGGGGACTTTGACACAAACAACATTAGATTGTCAGCGCATAGGCTATAGAAGCGAACGCGCACGTTTTACACCCTTAGGTGGGGATTTTGACACGTATTCTGCCCCAGGGGGTGGGGATTTTGTCTCTCGAAAAGTAAAAATCCCACCTCTTGGAGGCCGGGGTGGGGGAAACAATTGATAGGTGTATTACGACATTGCTGCAGTGTCGAAAGACACCACGACGACCTCTTCAAGACCTGACAACATCACCAAGAATCACCAAGAACTGCCACAATCTGTGTCACGTGGTCAGTACGAAAAGTATCACAATGATAGTACGACATGCCGCGACGTCAGAAGACGTCAACACGACGGTTTCTTGGTGGTGTCGATGTCTTTTCGTTGGCTTCGTGGCACGTCGTGACGGTTCGTCACGGGCGGTCGGGTTGGCGTAGTGGTTCTTTCCTCGTCTTTCACCTCTGGCGTCCCGGGATCGAATCCGGGGCGTGTATGTGGATTGGGTTTGCAGTCCCTACTTGACCGTGTGGGTTTTCCCCCGAGGATTTCTCTGGGGGTTTTCCTCCCACTTCTAAAACTACTCCTTATTCGTCATCTCAAGTATAGTTAAAGCTAAAACCGTATAGTTGATGGCACAAAGAGCCTTAATTGCCGAAGATGCCATAAAATATACAACAACAACAACAACAACAACAACATAAATTAACAACAACAACGGTTCGTCACTATACGTATTGTTAGCCTTGTTTTAGGCTGTGGGCTTTTCTTACCGCGTGCCACGGAAAAATGTAGGCCCGAGAATAGCCTCGATCAACCCGGCGCGGTTGCAGCGCGACGTGCTCGCATACACGCGCGAGGCTGAATCACAGCCTTGTTCTTTCTGTCCATGCTCTGTTTTCGCGCTGGGGTTGGGATTAGGATGGGCTAGCTAGGGCTGGGGTTGGAGATGGCTTTGGAGTGGGCTGGGCTGGAAGGGCTTCCGAGGCTTCGGACTGGGATGGAAGGGCTTCGGGCTGGGTCGGGTGGCTTGGGCTTGGCCAGGGCTTCGGCTGGGCTCTGTGGCTTCGGCTGGGCCGATGTGGCTTCGGGCTGGGCCTGTATGGTTTCGGACTGAACCTGGATGGCTTCGAACTGGACTGGAATGGCCTTACGCGCTGGGCTAGGATGGCCAAGTTTGTTGGGTTTTATCCCGATTAAACCTGCGTGGGGTGAGCTAACCTGAACGTCTAAAAAAGTCATAGAGGTGCAGGTTTTCATGGAGGCAATTCTGGGAGAGTGCGCACCCTGCTCTGGCGGCTGCTATATGATGGCTGATGCAGCCAGCCTTGCCACAGGAGGGGATCATGTTCTACGCATTACTGACCAATAACAGAAACTACATCTGACATCAGCACTTACATTAGAGAAGTTATTGTCTCTACCCCTTCCGTGCCTGCAATTCTTATGACAGCCATTTTGAGTTTGTGGATTTTATTGTTTGTGGAAGGTTGGATTAAAATTTTATGGATTTTATTTCCTGGCTCTGAAAACCCAATAGGGTGGACATTTAAATCACTGTTGTGCCCCAAATATTAAATAATTTAAAGCCATTTCAGTGATTTTCAAGGTCAACGGTTGCCAGAAACCGTTGTAAAACCTTTTGTTAGAATTTTTGAGAGGTTACGGTTCCGTACCTTTTTTTGTTCATAAATATACCCGTCTATAAGTCCAATTCTTTACAAATAGCAGCAATTTTTAACGTCAGATTTTTGTCACTTTCCCGTTTCTGTTTTTCTCCGTTTCTGTCCAACTTTTGATATGTTGTAAGTACAGGAAATGGACATAAAACATATTGTTGCTATTGGTTAGTATGAAGCCCCATTAGTGCCACTTTTACGAGGTGGTGTATATTTCAAAAAGTGGTGCATGTCTTTAAAAGGGTGGTGGATGTTTCTAAATAAGTGGCGGCCGCAAGATAATAAGCGGCGGCCGCAAGATAATAGTATAGCACAACAATGCTTTGACTGAGAATTCATAGTTCCGAGATTGCCTAGTTAGCCCCGCCCCCGTGGATATTGTTGCTATGGCTCACACGCTATCGTCAAAAATGGCGACACACTACGCACAAAGCAACGGGACTTTCAACGGAAAGCACAGATTCATTGGAGAAAACTCAACGGCATTCATTTCAGGGTCGACAGTTATCTTAGAACACACCGAGTAAAGGGCCAGTAATACAGAGATGTCACATCATGACATACGTGCTTTCGTACCTTTGAACAACGAAACAACCGGCCTTGAAACCAAAAATTCACCCGGATCATCGCATACAACACTGTACAAATTGTATGGGGCCGGCAGAACATATCGCGTCATCATGTTGTTGTGAGACAGTGCACTTTGACCTATGTCAGTGATATCTGCTAGCTCTGTTGTGATTGGTCGGCGGGTTCGATTGATTGACAGGTCGGAACAAGCAAGTTTTTTTAAAAAGAAGTGGCCGCAAGTTATTATTAGGGCCTAATTAACGTGCGGCCAAAGCCCATATTTATTATGTACAAGAGTACAAATAAGACTAGACTCAACAATTCTTACCATAAAAGGTAATCTAAGCTTCTTTTAGAAACCGACATCGACCGACATTTTGAAAAAAATTAATAAACAAATTTTTTAAAAGGGCTTCTTGGATTGATTAATTAACCTGTGGCTGAGGCCCACACTGCAAACAACGCGGTGTTAAATTTCTAACACCAAGGTTTTTAATTCTTTGGGTGTTACATTTGTGTCAAACGAACACCGGTGTAATAGATTAACAGCAGAAAAAGTGGTGTAGAATTTGCATGGTGTTAAACTTGATAAACTGCGCATGATCACAATGCATGACGCTTAGTATTCTAATCCCATTGGTTGATCTCAAGAAAATTATGGGATGACGGTCGCGTGTTCACTGCATGCGCGGAAATCCAGCTATTTGATTGGCTACAGGCGTTTCTGATCATTTTACCTATTTTGCTATACTTCTAACTGGAACATTCTTTATAATGTTTACACTAAAAATCGAAATCAATTAACTTTTTGCAAGTTTGACTTCAAGATAAACCTTTAAAACAATCGCTGTATTTATAAGCACTGTTGTATTCAAGATGTTATGTACGTAAAGTGTGTATACATTTATTTAAGACAAGAAAACATTGACATCTCAAAAGACGTTGACATGGCATTGATATTTTAGTTACCACGGCAACAAAATGTTGTCCATGGTGTGGGAGATATTTTGTCCAGTTGTTGACCTACGGTTATCCTCAAAATGCCCAACAAAATAACGCATGACATTACCCAACTGCGGATGCTACATGCCCAAATGTTGGTAGAGGACAATTTGCCCACAATTGTTGGGTATTTTATTTGCCCATGTTGACGGGCAATGTTGTGCCCAGATGTCGGATGAGTTACTATTCGACCAATAGTTGAATGAAAAGTTGGGCATTTTTGTTGCCAACAATTACTGTGTCATGTTATATGAGATTAGGGGAGTTTTTATTGTTGGTTCTTTGTCTTATTTGTATATTTGTGTCTTTCTGCATTCCTAAAATTTCTCTCACATTCTATCAGTTCGATCATTTAAAAGCCAATTGCCTGTCTCAGTACCAAGGCATCAATACATGTTTGTCTGAGAATGGTTGTACCAGGCATACGTTAAAAAACACTACGCGGAAAATCGGCTGCTCATTAGCGAAATAGATTGATGATAAATTAAAAGGACCACATATTGCGGATGTGCCTTCGATTTTGAGCTAAAACGAAATGCCATCATGCTAAATTGCCTCTCACGCGTTAAATAAAATGAATGAGGTGGAATTTTTTATTTGGGGTCCGGTTCATAAAATTGGGATTTTTTTTTATATCTCCTTTTAGTGGTTGTATCCTAGATTTTTACTCGCGATTGAATAGTCGGCAGGAATCGTCGGCTGCGGCTGAGACGACGGCTGACCATATCAATGCGGCTGACTAAACGTCTGGGTTTTGTAACTAATTTATTCATACACATACATTTTATACACGCAATATAAGTTGTGCTATAAACGAAAATTGTATAAAACTTAATTAGCACGCATTTTGTGTTGTTTATCAGTTACTAAAATAGAATAAAACGCGTCATAGTTTAAATATTCCTGAGCGAGGTTTCGCTTAGACTGGTTTCCCGTCCACATATTCCACACACCGACACGATGACGACTTTATGAGGACCGACATAGACTACTATGTGTGACGTCAGTTGCCATGGTAATTGGGTCTAAACATTTTGAAATTTTGAACAAAAAACGCCGATTTCTCGCAAGAGCCTGATAGTTTGGTTATTATTAGGTGATCGGGTTGTTCCCCGATCACCTATTGCTATTGTACGATTTCTTTGTCTTTTTGGCTTTTTCGCTTTGCGGCGAAAAAGCCTTTGTTTTCGTTTTGATTTTTGGCTTTTTCGCTTTGCGGCGAAAAAGCCTTTGTTTTCGTTTTGATTTTTGGCTTTTTCGTTTAGGACGAAAAAGCCTTTGTTTTCGTTCTGATTTTTTTTTTTTTTTTTTTCCGTTTTCTTCTGATTTTTTCCCCATAGACAAAGCGCATAGGCGTTGTCGGCGCTTTTTAAGGTTGTTCCCAAACATTGATCTTAACCAAACTTGGTCACATCAAAGACATAGTATAAGAGGTGTGCACCCAAGAATGGCTTCATTGTGACGTCATCAGTGACGTCATTACAATAGTTTAAAAATGCCTAAAAAGCCGAAAATGACCAAAATATGCACATTTTAAAATGATTCCCTTGCCAAAACCGCGTGACGCAGGGTCTTCATATTTGGCAGACATATAGATCAGATCCTAGCCTACAATGTTCTTAGTGTAGGCATTTTCATCTGACCCTTCTTTCCTGGGTCAATCGAAGGTCAAAGTTCAGCCAATTCAAAAATCACATTGTTTGTATTTTTTTGTACTTATGAAGCAATATTACCTATTAAACTACGCTTGATCTTTATAAAACTAGGTACAGGCATAGGCCCCATCACAAACTTCCACCACCATGTAGAACATCACCATGACGTCAATGATTACGTAATTATAATTATTTAAAATTGGCCAAAAAAGTGGATTTCGTCATAAAAATGAGCCAAAAATGCATTTCGTAAAATGTTTCCCTCTATAAAACCACATGACGCAGGGTCTTCATATTTAGCAGACATTATAGATCAGATCCTGGGCTACAATTTCCTTTGTGTAGTCATTTTCATCTGCCCCTTCCTTCCTGGGTCAATTGAAGGCCAAAGTTCAGCCAAGTCAAAATTGCATAAGCTAGCAAATGTCGACATCCGTACGTTACCTTCAGAGGGCGCTATGCAAAGTTTACGGTCAAATACTAGTAACGTACTTCACTCGTTCCCACCGCCCAAACTGGGAAGTAACGTACACATACAGCTATAGCTAGCTCTTTGACCGTAGCTATGAATGTCGCCCTCAGCTTGTCTCGTACGAAAGTCGAAATTTAGTGCGTTTAATACGCTGACCAAGTGTCGTGAATTTACCAACGACAAACTTTGATTTGATTTTATTTAGCTGGGGACCATCTTTAATACCACCCATGGACAGCCATGTTGGAGTCCCCTTATACTTATAGAGCTAGGGACCATCTTCAGTATCACCCATAAACAGCCATGTTGATGTATAAATGTGAATGCGACCGACCTTCCCAGATTGCGTGATAGAGTTGGATACTATCTTCAATTCTGCCGATGGACAGATGGGTCACTTTTTCTTCCTCAATCTTGTGAAAGGTCGATTACATTCCAATTTCCGGTTTTAGAGATTACCTGCTAAATAAAGATTGACACCAGATTAAAGTATTACCAATATGTTGGTCCTTTTAATAACATGATATGGCCGGGCAGTTTCAACCAGATTAAACTTTTATAAGTGATGCACACAAATATGCTACCTTTATGATGGTTATATTAACCTACTGCCAAGAAATTTACAATAAATCAAATTAGACAGAATATGAAATAAGTTACGGACAAGTTTTTCAGTTGTTAAATTTGTTCTTTGAAAATAATATTTTTAAAAATATATAAATACAGGTAAAAGTGCATGGGCTCAAATACAAAAATAGGTCAACACTACAACACAAATTCAACTTGTTTTTAACCCTAACTCCCGGCCTCGGGCCGGTGTGTGTAAAATCATATTGATTTGGAGCATTGAGGAATGTTAGGGTTAATGTAGCCCCGCGAGCAGGGCTTCGGAAAGATTTCCGAAGCTCTGCTCGCGGGGCTAGGGTTAATGGAGACATCGTGGATGTACAACGATATAATTATATAAACAAAATAGTATTGACTTTTAATGATGAATTTGTTGTTGTTGTATATTTTATGGCATCTTCGGCAACTAAGGCCCTTGATGCCATCAACTATACGGTTTTAGCTTTAACTATACTATATTATCAACTTGAGATGACGAAGAAGGAGTTGCAGTTTTAGAAGTGGGAGGGAAAACCCCCAGAGAAATGCCCCAGGGGAAAACCCACGCGGTCAAGTAAGACTGCAAACCCAATCCACATACACGCCCCGGAATCGAACCCGGGACCCCAGAGGTGAAAGGCGAGGAAAGAACCCATACGCCAACCCGACCGGCCCTGATGAATTTGATGACTATAATGCATGTTTTATATGAATTGATTGCATTCTTATTTACATATGCAGGATATGGGGCCGAGGGTCTCCCCCACCCCCCTACCATTGTTCCCCCATTGTGTCTGAAACATCCAAGGAATTTCCAAGGAATTCCTTTCAGTTTTTAGGGGAGGGGGAGCGTGTTGGTGCATTAACAAAAAGGAAGAGTGTGTTGAGGTATAGAGGCGTTAGGGAGGGGGGAGGGGGGAGGGGGAGGGGGAGGGGGAGGGAGGGGGGGGGGGGGGGGGGGAGGGGGAGGGAGGGGGGGGGGGGGGGAGTCCTTAGGCCCCATATCGTGCTGGGCATACTTATTTACATAGTTTATAATTTCAAGAAGTAAGATCAAGTTGAGTGGGCAATCATTTAGTCGATATTTATTGCAGTGTTTATAGCAGATGAATGGCATGCAAATTATGGTATAAAAACATGAAATTGACAGAAGAAATGAGGCTGAAGTGATAACTGAATTAAATAATTGATTGCAATACTATATGAACCAAAAATATGAATCTTGCAACGTACACATTTGCACTAATTATAGATCCTTTGCACCAGCAGTCATAAAAGGGAATAGTCACAATTAATGCACCATGCGTCAGGCACGAGAAGGCACTTTGTGCAATGATCTAATGTCAAATCATTTCAATAAGAACTACATAAGTTTTCTATATAAATAAAATTGGCTTGAAAAGGATCAAATAAAGGTATCCTAAGTAAAAAAAAACCAAATTCATTCACATGTACCAACAAAATGTTTCAGACATTTAAATGTAGAATGTGATACCATTGTCTTACATAAATTGATTGTATTTTCATTTACATGGTTTATAATGTAATAAATAAGATCAAGTTGAGTGAGCAATCACATAGTTGATATTCTTTGTAGGTTTATAGCGGATGATCATGAATAGAATGCAAGTGGTAAAAATGACAGAAAATTTACAAAAGAAATGAGCTGGTGCTGATAACTGAAACAAATGATTGCAATAGTCTGGAAATTACGCTATTGTTGCAAAGTACATGCATGTTTGCACTAGTCATGCTAGTATAGACCCTTTGCGCCAGCAGCCATAAGAGGGGGGTAGTCACCATATGGATGTACTGTAAAATCTTTTTAATGACTACTGTCCTGTCATGGCTGCCAGTGCAAAGGGCTATATAGATAGCCAAAATTAATACGTCAGCTTTTGTTACTTGCCTAGGCAACAGCTCTACACTAAAAATCACTGAACCATGTTCCTGTGCTTTTGCAATGGTACTTTTTCCTGACGGCCATGATGTTTAGAGTATATGGATATTTATGTTAGTCATGTCACTGACAAATATAATATGGATATATCGTACACTTATTGTGAAACCTGTTCAAGTTGCCTACATTATATTAACCCTTATTACATAACTCCAAGTATCAAGGATTGTCTGTCAAACACATCAAGATATGTATTATACTAAATCTCACATAGCCATTTTAGAATAGACAAATACAATGAATGTATTCTATGGATAGACCGGACCAAGATTCAAATCCACAACCTTGACAACTAACCAAGGCCTTGAATATGATTCACTAGATCGCTCTGCCATAACACTTTAGCCAATGAGTTAATACAGAGGAGATTGTGGATTGTGGCTCACTCCTACCTCCATTCAGCATTCAAATTCACAACCTTGAGAACTAACCAAGGCCTTGAATATGATTCACTAGATCGCTGTGCCATAACACTTCAGCCAATGAGTTAATACAGAGGAGATTGTGGATTGTGGCTCACTCCTACCTCCATTCAGCATTCAAATTCACAACCTTGAGAACTAACCAAGGCCTTGAATATGATTCACTAGATCGCTCTGCCATAACACTTCAGCCAATGAGTTAATACAGAGGAGATTGTGGATTGTGGCTCACTCCTACCTCCATTCAGCATTCAAATTCACAACCTTGAGAACTAACCAAGGCCTTGAATATGATTCACTAGATCGCTCTGCCATAACACTTCAGCCAATGAGTTAATACAGAGGAGATTGTGGATTGTGGCTCACTCCTATCTCCATTCAGCATTCAAATTCACAACCTTGAGAACTAACCAAGATCTTGAATATGATTCACTATATCACTGTGCCATGATTGTGGATTCTGGCTCATTAATAACACAAACGAACTGTAACATATTAGCTTGTTATTTTTGTCATACGTGTACTTGATTGAACAACAATTGTATGTCAATTACAACCGAGAACAGTAAATACAATCCGAAAACAACATTCTTTACTGGGTGTACATTAAAACCAGCAAACTGTTTCCCTGTGTGCTAGCAATGGACTTTTCAGATAACCAGCGAATGTTGAGACTCAGTTAACACGATCACCGGCTAGCTCGGTGGTCGAGTGGTTAAGACGTCTGCCTTGTACGCAGGAGGTCGTGGGTTCGAGTCCCACCTGAGCACAATATGAAGTTTTTTTATAGTGTCTCGGGAAAGCACTGAGTATATAACAGTGTTAATAATTACGTCGGGTAAGGGCAAAAACAACCTTACTTAACATTTCAATTTCCCCGACGGAAGTCTAAATCAATTTCTGATCCACGGACTGTATATCATTAATACACAGTTATGGTGCAGACACTAAAATTAAACGTACATTGTACTGTAAACACAAAGAGTTTCTTCCCTCGCAACTCTTTCAGGACATACATGTAATGTTCACATAAATTTGGTCTTAAAAAGAATGGTCTAACAATTGAACATCCAGTGCACATAAATTGTCAAAACAGGCCCTTACAAGAAGCTTCGTACAACAGAATTCGGTGATCCCAGGAGATCTGGTTGTTACAAAAGAGCATGAATGACGATGACCATAGTGGAAGGTTGCCTTGATGAAGATTGTGACAACGGTACCAAAGACCTGATCTATGATGAAGATGGCGTGCTTCATGATGATAGGTGCCTGTATGGTGTTGATAATAAATATTGTCACGCAGCTTGACTATGATAAGGATGCTACACCTAATATTCATTTTGCAATGCCAACACAATGTTAATAGTATAATTGACCTTTATCATGATGCGTCCATGACGCTTCCATCTTTGTCTTGTTTTGCATAGTACGTGTCAGGCATAATAGTGCGTGCAAACTTACATTGTCGTTTTGAGAGAACAACTGTAGTGTTTGCGCTGCGCGTTTTCTTCATTGTGTTAAGTGTATGTCATTGTGATGCACACAATGAAGATTTTCAACACAAGACCAAACTATTTCTTTTTCTGCAGGCCTTGCTTTTGTTACATTCATTTTAATAGGAGAAAGGCGAAGATTGCCACACTGTGATAAAGGTCAATAGCTGCCATATGAGCAAACATTTTTTAAAAATTGATCAACAAGGTACACATGCCCTAAAGTAACCAACAAAATGTGCCATGAAATGGCATCTGTTGGATTCAGTTCATAGCACATCTGTGATGATGAAAACAGGGTAGGAATTTCCTCACTCAAAAGGCACTGCCATTTTTGTATGTATAAAGAGCACTTTTGTTGGAAAATCAAAAAGCCTGGGAGAATTTAAAAAGGGCGCCGAAACCAGGCAACAGAGGCAATGGCTCTCATTGGCTAGTAAAAAAAGAACCAAACAAAATCAGCATTTTACAGTTCAGGAAGGTGGCATTAGTATGTACCATACCATTAATGTGTGCGACTCCTGCCGATGCAAAAGATGCAGTGCCTGCCAAGATGCATCGCTGAATGAGTCCACCAGTTTCCATAACTCGACCTGTAGCAACCACAATGAAGTTGCTGCTCCAGTTCATTCAATGTGTGCTTGATTTGATTGTGATTCAGACTGAAAATATGCCAGGGTAGACTCTGAATCTCATGGCACTGGAGGTACTGCATCACTTTTCTGGCTGTGTGGGAATGTGCATTAAGAGACTGATTGAGAATAAGCCTCAAAGCAAGTTGTGCAACCTGGTATCACTGTCAAGTACAATTGCCATCAACGACAAAGTCAGTGGGCTTTTTTGGACTGCTGCACACTGATCTATCACTGTTCAGGAAGCTGTAAAGTTCAGATGTTAGTGTCCGCATGGTGTTTTCGTCTTGGCATCCTTTCGTAACATGAGGTTGGCTTCCACTTCATCTGCCAGCAACCCCGCCAGTTGCTTTAAATCGAGCCCACAGCCAGCGTGATGCATTCACAAGCAATAACTGACTGCGAGTCATTCGGACACTTGTATCAGCACTCAGCATGTCCACAACATGCAATATGTCATAAAACTGACACTCGGAGGTACCGGGAAATCCCATACCTCTTAATGAAATAGTGCTCTGGGTTATTTTAAGTGCATTATACAACACACTGGACCAACAGCTTTACATCCCTTCCGAAGGATGGAGCAATTGCAGTTCAGTGCCTTGCTCAAGGGCACAGGTACATGTACCATGACCAGGTGTTGGGAGTCAAAGTACTTGGCCATGCCGGCAAATAAATTTGCATATTTAAACAAACAGCAATCATGCAGATTTCAAAAAATAATTGCATGTTCAGTTCCGACTACTGAAAATAATCCAAAATGGTATTCCTGTATAATCTGCTTACTTTAGCAAACGAAATAATAAAATTCACACATTTTCAATTAGAAGTAATTTATTTAGTGTATAATTTAACTGCATAGTGTCAAAATTATACATCTGGATATGCTTGCCTTGGCCTTCAGTACTATAGTTATTTGATTGGCATACAAAAGTGCTGCTTTTTTGTTCCATTTGTATTTATTCTACACTGCACTTACCCATTAGTTTCTCCTGTTTAGTGAACTGAATATTTTCAATGTGTGTAGATCATCAGATAAGCTTTGACAAGTTCATCTCACCTAAAATAACAATTAAAAAACCATTTTACAATGAATCTATAAAAATATACCAGTACACAATCTGAGTTAGGCAATCAATAACTTTTTTATACAACACTATCACTGAGCATACACAAACGTTACAATACTTTTCCTATGCATAATAAATTATTTAATTCATGATTTCTTGCTTTGAGTTAAAACTTACTTTTAAAAGTCACTTATTGTCAAACATATACAATAGTGAATAAAACAAGTGTGCTATGCAGAAATGAGAAAAATACATGTGTTTATAACTGAAGGAATCAAATAGCACCTGTTCATTAAAATCATTACGTTAAATGACACTTTCAAACACGTATACATGCATTATTTCATTAATTTCAGACAATAGTCAGGTGCATTTAGCGTAGTTACCATGCTCACTAGTATGTTTCTGTGCACTGTACCTTTCTATTAAATAATTACTTAGGCAAATTAATTAGGCAAACACTACAATTTGTTTATCACAATTATATTGAGATATTTGGAGAAAATACTGTTAGGAAACATGATTTGTGCCGATTGCAATACGTACAGCTTCATGATAACTGTAGTATGTAGGAACAACATCCACAACCACATCCAGAGAGCCCATATTTCTAACATATACATGATCAATCAGTGTCCCATTCTCTGTTGTTGGTTCTGTGACACACTGTCTGTACCCATGACTGTGCATTAATTTTTCAATCTGTGAAGAATGCTTCAAAATGTCTTCATTGAAATCACCAATTACTATACATTTATTAGATACTTTGTGAAGTTCGTTCAGCAGAAACTTCATGTTAACAAGGAATTCATTTACAGAGTACGATGGTGGGCGATAAATTATCACCACAGAGTATGATAGCTGACAGATCACTTGAAATGCAATATACTCCAGGTTCTGCACATGAAAGTCTAGCCTGCTGAAACTCCACTTTCTTTTACCGTACACTGCAACACCTCCGTGATACTGTTGTTTCAATCTCTCTGTCACATTACTTATATTATCATACGAAAGACTTCTGATTTGATGATATGATTTGAAATCAGTTAATTCTGTATCATGCAGTACTCTATCATCCATCCATGTTTCTGTAAGACATATGAAATCTGCACCCATCATATCATTGTTACAACTTAGATCCAAGTAGTGTTCCTTCAGTCCTTCGATATTGTGGAGCATGATCACCATTTCATTAGACAATGGCTTTCTTATATCTACTTCAGAATCAATGAAATTTTGCATAGTGGTCAATGACTCTGCAATTGATCCATTACAATATACAAATTTTTCATCAAAATCTTGAATCACAAGTCCATTAAGTGACGTTACTCTGCTTAAGGCAACATATGCTTGACCAGCTGCAAATGTGCGCTGGAGAGATACCACTGCTTTTTGTGTAGTCAAGCCTTGCACTTTATGAACTGTACATGCCCATGCTAATTTTAACGGGAACTGTCGTCTAACTATCTCTTTACTCGCATTTTCCTCTTCCTTTTCAATCGCAATGATCAGCTTATCAGATGACAGACATTTCTTTTTCCTTTTAGACCCAACATTCTTGTTATCAAACTCAATCTGTATACATTTAGGCTCAGGTTTGTCAGACAACATTATGATTTCACACACAGTTCCAAGTACTCCATTAACAAGTCCATCTGATACATCTATATTTTTTGTGAGCATTACTCTTGCACCAATTCCAAGCCACAACAGGTCAGGCAATGTACTGTGCAGCGACTTCTTTGTCTTTTTCACTTGTCTTGTCGTTTTAGATTTACCAGAATTCCTCTGAAAATCATTTGCTACAATAGACGTACAATCACTGCACTTTGCAAACAACGTTTTCATATTGTATTCATCAACTTCTTTGTTACAAGGAAATATATGTAATGCATCATCCCAATCCTCTCCAGTTTCTCGTGATCTTAGCGTTGCAATATCTTCATCCAGGATCTTTTTTTGTTTAGTTCTCACACGTAGCCTATTCAACATTTCTGCAAATTGTGTATCTTCTTTTTGTCTCATAATTTCTTTTAATTCAACTTTCTCAAAGTAATCGTTCCATAAATCTACGGTAACTGATCTTTGATACAGTGCTTTCCCTTTTACAGGAGGCAACTGATAAAAATCACCAACAGCCAAAATGCTAATATTTCCAAACATTTTCTGATCACGCGTTTGTTTGATTTGACGCAAACGTCCATGGATATAACACAGAATTTTATGATCAACCATGGATATTTCATCAATAATCATAATCTGAAGATCTTGCAAGGAATTCCTCAGAGTATTCAATTTCTCATCACCAAGAGGTATATATGGCAGCCTTGCATCAATGGGGATTGACAGAGCACGGTGAATTGTACTTCCATTTATATTAAAAGCAGCAACTCCAGTAGGTGCAGTTATCAATACAGAAACATTGTCAGGGTTTTGAAGTGTTCTAGCAAAGAGTCTTGTCGCTTCATAATATACTGACTTTATCAAATGACTTTTTCCCGTCCCAGCTCCACCAGTTACAAATACATGAAAAGACTCAACATTTTTGCCATTTAATTTCTGCAAGCACCAATCTCGAATCCTATTGAATACTTTCCTTTGTTCCACATTTAGTGATCTCAGTAAACACATTGCATCTTGCTTTGATATCTGCATTGAATGCGGTTCAATATTGTATGTTTTATCATTCTGGTGTTCAAGCTGTAAATCTGGAATATCAAATTCATTTTCTTCTTCTGTTACTGGCTGACGGTTCGCTTCACATTCAATTCTTTCCTGCTCAGATATTGGACAAATCAAAGCCCATGCATCTTCCTGCATACCAAATTTTTCAACAAACTTTTGTGCCGCTTCAAGATCATCAATATTTGTCTCATATTTTGATCGATTACTTTGAACAACAACATTCACACTTTGCAACTGACCATTTAGACAAACAGCACCATTTGTATAAAACTGTTCATAGGTTTCAAACTGCGGGGGCTTCAACTGTGCATCTACACGATATGGAAGAAACAACTGTAACATAATATGGTAGTATTTTTCTGGATGATGACTTACTGAAAATCTAGGATATCGTATGACTGCTGGATCTGTTCTAGTACGTTTCTGTATGTGACCCAAACCATTTTTAAGTGTGTACACCGGCGAAAATCTGGATTTAGAAAACGTACTTGCACCGTAAATAATTCTATACTCCGAACAAAATGTTGCCAAACACATGTCTTGGAATTCATCAATATCCGGTCTTGCCTTGTAACGATCAATTTTACTAGCCATAAAGATATCTTCATCATCCTCAGATTTGCCCTGAATCACACTCAATGGCAAACTCATTCTAACCGGGTTTTCACCAACAGGTATAAATTCCACTTTCCTTGATCCCTCTTTTAATCTCAGACTACAAACACGAAACACTGCTTCCTGGGCTGAAATTTCACGATTATGTAGATATACACTACCAATCTCCTTCATACTTTGTCGTGCATCTAAATTACCCTTCTGCACCTCACGCTGAGCTTGAGATAATAACTGACCCATTTCACGTTCAGACTTGCTCATGTATGAAACAACATAGGCAGCGCACGAATATGGATCACTGATATACTGTATGTCCATATTAGCATTCCAGCATCTTATTAAATCAGGATTGTACTGATTCACCCATACATCTTGAGGTTCTCTCTTAAGAATGATACTACATTTCCTACTCAAAACAGTGTTAGCCTTTTCAAAATCAACCTGTGTAATGTTCATACTTTCAAATAGTTCTGTGGTTGACATATACTGATTCTTTTCATCCTGTACTGCACTCCAGACAGACTTTAATAACTCCTTAGCTTCATCATGTTCCTTTTTATCATCACTTTCAGTAGTTTCATCAGCAGCAGCATGATCAGTTGGCTGTGGCTCAGTAATAAATGTCTGGGTTGACGGTGGCCTTGGAAAATTGAACCTACACTCAGTGCCCTTCTTTCTACAAGATTTAGAATGCTTCTTGCTATGCCACTGGACATGACTGATAATCTCATTCAACTCCTCATCCTCTTCAACTGATGGCAACTTACAACTGATGTATTGATCAATGAATTCAATCACTTCACTGTCACTATCAACGCCTTGTCTTGGAGCATTCTCAATCCAAAACAAACAGTGTGTGTGTGGAGATCCTCTTTGTTGGAATTCTACTCTGTAGAAATAATCCTTGACTTTTCCAATAGGTTCTGCTTTTGACATGATTACATCTTTCAAAAATGTGTGAAATCTCTTGTCAAACACACGTGCTACAGTTACAGGGTTACTTCTCAATACTATACACTTTTCATTCCAATCCAAATCTTCAATATTTCGTTTATCACCTTGTTGTTTCAAAATTGTATTGATGACTTCAGGCCATCTCAAATCAGCTGCAGAAAATGAGCAAAACCACGTTGGTATTCCAAGCTGCCTTATCATAGCCATAACATCTCTTTGTGCTGATTGCCAGAATGGGGGTGTTCCTCTGATTGGCTTCAGAAATTTATAGCCACTGTCTGACTGCAGAATGTTCTTGAGTTGCTGTCTATCCTTAATCATGTTTGCATTACACTTTTCACGACAGTGCACCTTACTAGAGCTCTGACGCATTGCAATCGAAACACTGGACATCACCTTTTCAATTTCGGACAAATATTGTGCATAAAAAATGTACTGTGTGTTTCTAGCAAATCTATTATCAACATGCATTAGCCTGTTGTGAAAATATCTAGCAAGTGTCAACCTCATATTGCGTTCATCGTGATATGTGCATTTGCCAGTTGGGAACAATGCTGGAAAGCATTTTGCCTCATTGCCTTTTTCCATTAACACTCTGACTGGGCTATTTCCTTCACAAGGTGCTACACAAAGTACATCATCAAAGTATTGATCCAGCACTTCCTGTCCAATATCTACAGGTTGTAAACATGTGTCAAGAGGCATACCACGCAAACGATCATCATCTGTTTCTTCATCACTCTCATTTGATTCTTCCTCAGACTCTTGCCCTGGTGTACTCTCAACTTCATCTTCATTGTCATCTTCCAAGGGATCTGTCCAATTACAATTCATTTCAATATCTTTATACCAAAGATTATTTTTCTTAAGATAACACAATGCAGTTTCAACATGTTGTCTGTTAACAAATTGATACTGATAATATCCTTTGTATGACAGTTTTCTCTTCAGCTTAACTCTGACTAACTGATTCGCATTTCTGCATCTCGGTAATGTTGTCACTGTTTCTGTGATATTTGAAGGGACACACACAACTGGACCATGCACTGCATTCTGACCTCCTCTAGGTAGTGCTATCATCTTCATGAAAGGCAAATTGATTGAAATAAGATGTTCCTCCAAACCATTCAAACAACTCAATTCCTCTGGAATGTCTACTACATTTAAATTATTTGTACAAGCTTCTTGTGGAGTCTTCCTTTGAAGCAACTTCCTGTGACATGTATAACAAATCCATAAAACAGATCTGCTACACTTGCTTGCTAGACATTCATCTGTACACTTTTCTCTGCAGAAACAACTACATAAATACATTGTTGATATGCAATCAGTAATGCTGTATTTTTCTTTCTTACATCTGACAACTTGTTTTTTGAACAACAGTTTCAAACAAACAGCACACACATACTCAGGCCCGTTTGAAATATCTCTTCTCCAATTCATCATAACATTATTCATGATACGACCCGTTTTCTTCTTTTTCTTTTGTCGATTTAAATTTCTTTGTTTCATTTTAGTACGATAACCAACATCACAACGATACTTAATTTTTTGAAATGTTACCAACTTCCTCTTATAAAGATGATTACAGAGGTACTTCCTCTTCATAGATGTAATGAGAGCATTTCTATAATTTACATTGTTGTGATACTTCCTCTTCATAGATGTAATGAGAGCATTTCTATAATTTACATTGTTGTGATACTTCCTCTTCATAGATGTAATGAGAGCATTTCTATAATTTACACTGTTGTGATACTTCCTCTTTATAGACTTAATGAGAGCATTTCTATAATTTACATTTTTGTGATATTTTGACTTTGCACTGTTAATTTTTCTATGCCTATAGACAAAATCGTCCAAATATTTTCTTTTCTCATTCTTTAATTTTTTTATCTTGTATTTAGAATCTGTAACATACCTATTTTTGGCATTGGTAATCTTTCTTTCCCTGTGTTTCTCATCCTGCTGATATTTAGTCTTTGCATTGCTAATCTTTCTTGCCTTGTGTTTCTTATCCTGGTGATATTTGGTCTTTGCAGAACTAGCTCTTATTTCTTTAACTCCTACATCTTTGGCCTTCTGATATTTTTCTCTTTTCTTCTCTCTTTCTAACTTTCGTTTCAATCTTAAATTAGGACGTTTACGTCTCTTACAAGACATTCTTGTGACCGGCACTTCTACTTTAGTACTTTGCAATGAAGTTTCTTCAGTGGAATTACTTGGTTCATTTGCTATCAAATCCTGAACACTCGACACAAAGTCATAATGGACTCGATCTCTGTGATACAAATAAATACCTGTATCTGCCAATGCATCAGTACTGCACAGATGCCCAGAAACTATATACCATTTATTTTCATCATCATATGTGTATATGGGTCACTCCATGAAGTTGGGGCAAATGCACTAGAGCACCCACTGTGGGTTTCTCAACAGGTTTTTCTTGTTTAAACTCCAACTGGTATAAAAAAATTATGGTTTTTGTAAACATCAAGTTGAAGTTCTGCACAGCCATTAAACCAAAAACGTCCAAATATTTTCTAGACGGAAAATAACAAAAGATAATCAGTGGTGTGCATAGTCTTTTTTAATTGATTTTTGTGACATGCATTGACCTTATTTTCAGAAGTAAATATTTTGTTGATAGGAAAAAGGCAGAAATCAGAATATACTTTAACTTAAAACTGTATGACACAAAGTTATCTGGGGTACCTTAACCAAAATTGTCACGATAACTTTTGTTGTCCAGATAGCACTACGAAAATACACCTACCGATGCTACACGTGGCGTCCATGAAATACCAGTTTGTAGCATTGGGAGGTGAATCAAATCCATGGAATACTGTAAGGTGTACAATTGCAAATTATATTCAAAAGTCCTCTAAGTTTCTGTCCTAAAACTTACATAAAAGCTACAATAAATTTCCCTTTCAGAATTTTGTGCCATTGACTGATGTATGAAACCCATATCTTGTGGCGTCCAATAGTAAAAATGTAGCATCAGAATAGATTATTGTGAGTGTCAGGAAACAACTACAACTAAATACAAATAGAACATGCTGTAGTTTGAGGGAAATCAGTTGGAAATCTATTGGTGTGGGCTTTCAGTTCTGTGTACTGTGTGTGTGATCAGAATTTAACGTGGAAAAAATGGCGTCCATGTGTGACATCGGTAAGAATAATAACATTATTGGAGTGTGGCAGATGTCCAATCAATAAAATAATATAATTGTACACCAGTAAAAGACTTGCACTTATCATTCACTTCATTCAAGAATATTGGTCACTCAAAACATTTCTTCTTCTCGATGTAATTCAGTGTAATAGCTATTACTGATGCTACGGGACACGGTATCCATGTAGCATCAGTACGAAATTGGCATAATATAAATGTCCTGAATAAATAGCAATTCTTGTAAACATAATGTAATTAATTTTAATCTTGATATATTCAAGAATATTTACAATTCAAAAAATGTCCTACTCATAATGACATTTTAAAGAGGCTCAGTGCATCACTGGTCTTCCCAACGCTACGGGACATGGTGTCCATGTAGCATCGGTATGAAATTGGCATGAAATAAATGGACTAAATAAATGGTAAAGCTTGTAAACATATTGCAATTAATTGTAATCTTGAATTATTCAAGAATATTGAAACTCAAAACGATTCTTTCTCTCATGGGGTTCAGTATACACTAATAGTCCCAACGCTACGGGACATGGTGTCCATGTAGCATCGGTACATGTGAACAGGCACCATGGGAATAAACTTGTATCATATACACATTCAACAGTGAAATTATGATGCGTGGGGCTCCTTCCACAATATGTAACTGATTGAAGTCGGTGCCTGCTTCTCTAAGTGTTTTAAAACAAACGTGATAGGACATTAGCGCTTTTTGATGAGCCAGGACATGTATTTACCAATAATCAACACCTTGTAATTGGAATTTATGTTCAACACATGAAAAACTTTATGCTGTTTATGTTTTCAATGCATCAGGTGGGAAATTAATCAATAAAAACATTGATTAAATTCTAAACTGTAATGAAAGGAAAGAGTGAGGAAATGTGATTTGGCGTCCATGTAGCATCGGTATTTTTGGAAGTGACGTACAGATTTTGAACTGGTATGGTATTTCTGGTGCTGATGTATAGGAATTGCCTCTCTTTGTTTCTTAACCACCAACATATAGGCTAACTAAAATTGGAAAAGAAAAAGAAAAATACTGCTTTTGAAATTTTGACACCTATGTCACATTTTTTGCCCCAACTTCGTGGAGAGACCCATATATTAACACCCAGCATGTCTGCCATTGCCATGATTTCTACCTCTGTGGCCCAGGTACCATTATCGAACATTCCTGACCTCGTTACGTAGTCTTCAACCGTCATGTAACCTTCCCTTACATAACCTTGAAATTGAGGTGCATTTTCCAACAAATGACAGACAGTCATTGTTCTGAGTTGCATGTGATTACATACAGTTCCTGAGATAGCATAAGAAACCGCTCTAAAAAAACAGTTACCATCACCTTGAATATTTTTTACATGGTCTGGTTTACCTAGCCTTTCACAATTGATGGAAATGTCGTCACTACTAATATTAATCTGGCAAATCTTAAATTTGTTGCACAACGCAATTTTAGTGGCAGATGTTAAGGGAACAAATTTTAAATCCACTGACTGCTTGTAACCCACAATTGTTATATCATCATCATCATCATCATCTTCTGTATTCTGTATATCACTTCTTGTAAGTGCATCACTACCAGTTTGACTGTTATCAACATTACTGATACATGAATTGCTAATATCATCTGTCCAAACAGAAACACCCGTCACTTCAAATTGTTCACTGTCACGCAAATTCATTGATTTTGCAAGTTCAGTACAATACCTGTAGACACCTTGCCATGATGACACACATTTCAGTAAGCTTTGACCCTCGCCGTCTTGATGTCCATTCTTATTTCTGGAGTGTGAATCAAAAATATAATACATTCCATCTTGAGATATTACAGCAAATGTATTTTCGTAGAAACAGACAAAGCATGCAATGTATTTCTGAAGCATTTGTTCCAAAGCATCTCTCAGTGAAGTCATGTTGAATTCAACTAAATTCCTGTCATCTTTAAAAGTTCCCATCAATGGTTCATGACTCTTAATATTAAAATGTTTACTGAAAACATCAATTTCATCAGGCAACTCACTAACTAACAAATACTCATGCATTACAGTAGAACTGCAAGACAAATAAACATACAATTCATTTCCACTATTTAACACAAAATCAAGGTCATTAGAGTGCCACATGTTCAACTTCTTAACTGTGCTGTACAATATTGCACATAAGCTATTTGCAACACACTGCTTTCCGCTACTATTGCCGAATCTGAAATCACCTTGATGAAAACTGCCTTTAATAACCTTTTCCATGATTTCTTCATTCTCAATGTTATGCACATAATTGCCTCTAGACATGCCTGTTTTTTTTCCCATTTCCCATTTCTTATTTGTCAATGAATTATTTCTATCTAAATCAAGTTTGTGCTTCTTAGATGCTGTATCCTCATTACAAGAGTCCACACTGTCCCCAACCTTTCTTTTCAGCAAGTTCACTCCATCATCAACTATTTCTACATCTTCAAACTCCTGTGTTTTCCTACATGTACTCCGTAAATTGTATCGCATGTTTCTTTTTGACCTCATTTCTTTACCCTTTTCCTTACCCTTTTCCTTGACATTTTCATCTTTGACATTGTTTGCTCCTTTTACTCCATTACCATTTTTGCTACATTTCTTACTGCGCAAAGAATAACCTCCACTTTGTCGAAACATTTCTGTTGTGTCTCTACCATGACAACAGTTCTGATTATCAATAATTACAAATTTCACCTTGCTATCACTTACCACAATAATTTCATCAGTTTGTGAACTCCTCCCATCATCACTGATTTCATAGATGTTCTTATCTGCAGGAATACCAAAATCATGTACTAAATATGTACTTGTAACATAATTAAATTGACTACATTTACAACACATCCATGACACTGCCTTGCTTTGAAGTCCAGACAATGCATTCAAAAATCCTGTGCATCTTACATGATAGTTAATACTGCAACTATATCACACTTGAGAACTCCTTCACTTGATGTACAAACTTGATCACACAGACAACAACGATTGGCTGATTTTTCACAATCACTTTCACTACAGAATGTCAAGCACTTTACATGATAGAACACACCTAACTTATCACACATCATAAATCTTTCTTGACCTGTTATTTTCTGATTACACATCTTACACTGTTTAGGACATGACTTATTTGTCACTAATTCACTGTCCTTGTTCAAACCAAACCGTGTCTTTGTCGAGTTTTCTACTTTACTCGTCACATTAGAAACAACACTTTTGTCTTTCACATTTCCTTTCTGAAAGTGAATTTTGTTGTTCCTTGAATCCGTGTTTGTTTGTTTCACTTTACATGTCAATTGCACTTTCTGCATTTCCTTCACTACTATGCTCAATGTTCTCTTTGTGTGTTTTCTTATTTTCCGAGAATTTACGCACCACTGCCTTTTCTGTTTCTTGGTCATTTTAACTTCAATTCTCTTGCCATCTTTACTTCTATTGTAAGCATGCCTGCGTTCGTTTCTTCTCATCTTTCTTCTATTAGGCTTAGAAACCTGTTTTGGCTCTCGATAAATTTCAACATCACACTGTAACACCTGATTTCGGCTACAACATGTCTTCCCACTTAGCTTCAACTGTACTACTGCTTTTTGCTTAACCAATTCAAATTTACAATGCAACATCTGGTTTCGACTACAACATGTCTTGCCACTTACTCTCAAGAGTGTTACTGCTTTCTGATTCATCAATCTGTTTTTGGTCGTTTTATTAATTCTTTGCTTCTTCAACTCTAACATTTTGTTAAATCTCAATTTAGTACAACCATCAAACTTCACCTCGGATTCTTCAAAATGACACACTTCACCATTCATTCTTGATTCATCATCAATTTCATTATTTACTTCATTATATTCATTGATAATTCTGCCAGGATTAGTGGCCTGGTGAGCCCCACATTCGTAAATTCTGCCAGGTTTAATGGCCTGGTAAGCCCCACATTCGTACATTCTGCCAGGATTATTGGCCTGGTGAGCCCCACATTCGTAAATTCTGCCAGGATTAATAATGGCCTGGTGAGCCCCACATTCGTACATTCTGCCAGGATTAATGGCCTGGTGAGCCCCACATTCGTACATTCTGCCAGGATTAATGGCCTGGTGAGCCCCATATTCGTAAATTCTGCCAGGATTAATGGCCTGGTGAGCCCCATATTCGTAAATTCTGCCAGGATTGGCGGCCTGGTGAGCCCCGCACACAGAGGATAGTGAAGTGGATGGTGATGAAGGGCAGGGAGATACAGAAGGAATGAAATGAGATGACTGCATGGCTGATAGGTCGATGAAATGCGACGGAACAAAAACAGACTGGGAAAGTGATGGCTCCGAAAACTGCATAGCACGTCAATTTTCTGAAAAGAAAAAAAAATATGTAATTCACATCTTTAATATCTTTATTCATACAATATCTTCAACACAAGGCACTTTCAAATAACATCCACACAACTTGATGTAATTTTTCTTTAACTTCCTGAACATTCTATCACTTTTAACATTTTTTAATCATTCTATAGAACCAAATCACTTTACATGAAGCTGCAATTTTATAATAGTCATTTCTTCTGACAATGACCATATGGCTACCTGCCAAACAATGATGTACATATCTTAAAATACTGCATTTAGTCATGAAGTATAGGAAAAGAAGTCGGTCTCAGTGGTAGGAAGTTGGTTCTCAAACTCTTTTTGGTTTTCGTGAAAAGGAACAAAAACATTACCCAGTTCACGTCATTTCATACCATAAAGCATTGCAAACATCAATAAAGTTGTTTAGGTGTAGGATGTAGGCCTATCGTACACAAATCGCAATGCGCCGAAATTCTTGCCCACTTCCCGGACAACCTGAACCTTTTATAACTCCAATTTAAATTTGTGCCTGAACATTCATTCAATGCAACCTTCACAAAGTCAATGCTAATTTATTCATCGTTATTTTTTAACACCAAATAACAAAACCTAAATCACTAACTTCCCACTATCATTACATTTTGCAATAAATAACATTACCCATTTACAATAAATCGACACCACCATTTAATACCCACCTCACGAAATTACTTCAGTATAGAGGGCGCGGTATTCGCACAACGTACGTGCCAGCTGTCCACCACAGATATATAAACCCATAGATCTTGCATTGACAATCGTGATTTGGAAAAGTATGCGCAAATGACGACATTAATGTGCTGCATGAGCTAACATTAATGTGCTGCATGAGCTAACCACACGGATTTAAACCGCTCGCAACTATTCCAAAACGCCCGTACACCGTGCATAATCTACGCCCTCCTATGAAGTATAAACGATGGACGCACCAGCACGCAAAGCACTAAAAGGTCACGCGACGATTGAAATAAAAAATTATTTTTTGTCTAAAAATCTCTTAATATTTCATTATTCATACAAAAACCTAACAATTTGTAATCTACATCAAACATAGTTAGTACATAGGGCTTTTTGTTAAAATTGCACAATGACTTCGTACGATTTTTTTACTGGAACAGTGTTTCACCGCATGTTTATTTTACAATGATGCACACAAGTTTTCAATTTTAATGTTCAATTTTGAAAATTGAATTTGTCATATATGGAATAACCGTTTTCAATTTGTTATACACTCTTGAAAATTAACAGTTAAGTGCTCATATAAATAAATGCATGACGTAATGCTTAGTGCTATTTTAAACACAATAGTCGGTCCTCAAATTCAGTCGTTGTATGTAGAATAGTGGAGCGGGAACCAGTCTACCCTTTACCAATCCCCATTTTCCCAATAAGTAATAGCATCAGAAACCAATCTAGTCCGCCGAAATAGTTTTCGTTATGATTTTTTGGCTTTTTGGCTTTTTCGTTTAGGACGAAAAAGCCTTTGTTTTCGTTTTGATTTTTTTTTTTTTTCCGTTTATTTCTTCTTCTTCTGATTTTTTTCCCATAGACAAAGCGCATAGGCGTTGTCGGCGCTTTTTCAGGTTGTTCCCAAACATTGATCTTAACCAAACTTGGTCACATCAAAGACATAGTATAAGAGGTGTGCACCCAAGAATGGCTTCATTGTGACGTCATCCGTTACGTCATTATAACACTTTAAAAATGCCTAAAAAGCGGAAAATTGCCGAAATATGCACTTTTTAAAATGGTTCCCTTGCCCAAACCACGTGACCCAGGGTTTTCATATTTGGCAAACATTTACATCAGATCATGAGCTTCAATGTTCTTAGTGTAGGCATTTTCATCTGACCCTTCCTTCCTGGGTCAATCGAAGGTCAAAGTTCAGCCAATTCAAAAATCACATTTTTTGTATTTGTTTTCATAAAACTAGGTACAGGCATGGGCCTCATCACAAACTTCCACCACCATGTACAACATCACTATGACGTCAATGATTACGTAATTATAATTATTTAAAAATGGCAAAAAAGTGGATTTTCTTCATAAAAATTAGCAAAAAATGCATTTCGTAAAATGTTTCCCTCTATAAAACCACATGACCCAGGGTCTTCATAATTAGCAGACATTATAGATCGGATCCTGCGCTACAATTTGCTTTGTGTAGTCATTTTCATCCGACCCTTCCTTCCTGGGTCAATTGAGAGCCAAAGTTCAGCCAAGTCACAATTTGCGTAAAACCATGCCAGGCCATGCACTCGCATTTTGCTACCGTGAAAGTGATATAGCGCCCTCATAGTGATACACGTATAGCTAAAGAGAGAATGCGCAATACGTGTAAACATATAGTACATGTACTTATCTGATTACGAAATTGTCCTCCTTGGCCAAACTCTTTTTAATCTTAACAAATTATGTGCTCTGATTTCTGCCTTTGATGACTAATATATGTATATTAGTATTTCGAGTAAACATCGCAATTTCCATCCCAAATGTGAACAAAACAAACTAAAAATGAACAGTTTATAATTCGCAAAGGGAAATCAAAATTGCCTCTAAACTGAGTTTTCAGGATAAACTTTTTAAATATTTAATTTATAACGCCATGTGACATTATTACAAATAGTACTAATTTTACAGTAACTTAATTGATGTTTTTAAAAGTGCAAAAACTGAAAATTGCCATATTTTCAAATCTAAACAAATTTTTTCTCAATCGATGAAGGCTTCTGTACTATTTACATAATATACATGTTATTTTGTTTTATATGAAATTTAGCTCAAGACTCTCTTAGTATAAATCCTGAACCTACATGTTATGATACTCCTCAAGGAGCTAATTAAGTAATCAAAAGTTTTTACCTGCACCATGACTTGGTATCTCACAGTTCATCAAACACCTTGAAGTGGTAGATCTGTATAGCAGTACTTCCCCACCCAGGCAAACTGACACAACTCAAAAACTGTTCATCATCAGTTATAAGATTAAATGAACATACAATTTAATGTTTTCCATATTCAAACATTCGTAACAAATCAGCTGATTCACTTATGATCGTGATTCCTGCGCCATATACTGTCATTAACAAAGGTATTTAACTGATGATCCCATAATGACGTCATCACGTGTCAGATTAAAGGTGATACAAATATTACAAATATAAAATATTAACAAATGCGAGCTACAACCTTGATTCCTTCCCATATACGATCACTAGCAAAGGTCGTTAACTTTTGGCTTTTTCGTTTATTTCTTCTTCTGATTTTTCCCCCATTGACATAACGCATGGGCGTTGTCGGCACTTTTTGAGGTTGTTCCCAAACTTGAGGTTGTTCTTAAACAAACCTGGTAACATCAAAGACATAGTAGAAGAAGTGTGCACCCAACAATGGCGTCATAATGACGTCATCAGGTTAAGTTTAAAGGGGATGAAATTTAATGTTTCCATATGCAAAATTTCATAAAAAATCAACCTTTGACCTACGATCTTGATTCTTTAGGCATATACGATAATTAATAAAGGTCTTTCAGATTCCCACATGCCTTCACATTTGACCTCATTCCCTATTGGTCAAACAGACTTTGCCTCGCCATTTGAAACTGGTAAGAGGTATTTGGATGGGGTCAAAGGTGTTTGAGTTCGACTAGGGTGGGGTATCCAAAAAATATCGCCATAACCTGTGAACTTGCTCACTTCCGGTAGAAACCGGAAGTGCATTTAAATGAACCTATTTTGTGAAAGTGGGGAAAGCTGCCGAGATGCGGGCGTTAGTGTCTAAGGTAAATAGGGTTTCCAAAAATGTAAGTTTCTACGTCATTCCATAAAAGGGCGCCCTCTAGCGGCGAAATTAAAAGTCATAAAATGCTCTTTAAAAGCAGTGTTTGCGCAAATTAGCCCAGTAGTGGTGATTATAGAGTGCGTCGACCACCAAACATGTCTGTGTTGTTAAAACATTGATTACGTCATCAATCCTTTAAAGGTAACACATTAAAGGTAAACATTTTTTAAATTAAATAACATCTAATTTTGCAAGCTAAGCATGCTTAAAAAAAGTTTTAAAAATTCGAAAAAGCCCTACGATCTGTTCATAGAACAGACGTAGCTCTAGTTTTTCCGTTTATTTCTTCTTCTTCTGATTTTTTTTCCATAGACAAAGCGCATGGGCGTTGTCGGCGCTTTTTCAGGTTGTTCCCAAACATTGATCTTAACCAAACTTGGTGACATCAAAGACATAGTATAAGAGGTGTGCACCCAAGAATGGCTTCATTGTGACGTCATCAGTTACGTCATTATAACACTTTAAAAATGCCTAAAAAGCGGAAAATTGCCGAAATATGCACTTTTTAAAATGGTTCCCTTGCCCAAACCACATGACTGAGGGTTTTCATATTTGGCAAACATTTAGATCAGATCATGAGCTTCAATTTTCTTAGTGTAGGCATTTTCATCTGACCCTTCCTTCCTGGGTCAATCGAAGGTCAAAGTTCAGCCAATTCAAAAATCACATTTTTTGTATTTGTTTGTACTTATGAAGCAATATTAGCTATTCAACCATGCTTGATTTTCATAAAACTAGGTACAGGCATGGGCCCCATCACAAACGTCCACCACCATGTAAAACGTCACCATGACGTCAAGGATTACGTAATTATAATAATTTTAAAATGGCACAAAAGTGGATTTTTATCATGAAAAGTACCAAAATATGCATTTCGTAAAACGCTTCCCTGTATGAACCCACATGACCCAGGGTCTTCATATTTTGCATACATATATATCAGATCATGGGCTACAATGTTCTTCGTGTAGGCATTTTCATCTGACCCTTCCTTCCTGGGTCAATCGAAGGTCAAAGTTCAGCCATTTCAAAATTCACATTTGTTGTGTTTTTGTGTACTTATGAAGCAATTTTAGCTATTAAAGTACGCTTGATTTTCATAAAACTAGGTACAGGCATGGGCCTCATCACAAACTTCCACCACCATGTACAACATCACCATGACGTCAATGATTACGTAATTATAATTATTTAAAAATGGCAAAAAAGTGGATTTTCTTCATAAAAATTAGCAAAAAATGCATTTCGTAAAATGTTTCCCTCTATAAAACCACATGACCCAGGGTCTTCATAATTAGCAGACATTATAGATCGGATCCTGCGCTACAATTTGCTTTGTGTAGTCATTTTCATCCGACCCTTCCTTCCTGGGTCAATTGAGAGCCAAAGTTCAGCCAAGTCACAATTTGCGTAAAACCATGCCAGGCCATGCACTCGCATTTTGCTACCGTGAAAGTGATATAGCGCCCTCATAGTGATACACGTATAGCTAAAGAGAGAATGCGCAATACGTGTAAACATATAGTACATGTACTTATCTGATTACGAAATTGTCCTCCTTGGCCAAACTCTTTTTAATCTTAACAAATTATGTGCTCTGATTTCTGCCTTTGATGACTAATATATGTATATTAGTATTTCGAGTAAACATCGCATTTTCCATCCCAAATGTGAACAAAACAAACTAAAAATGAACAGTTTATAATTCGCAAAGGGAAATCAAAATTGCCTCTAAACTGAGTTTTCAGGATAAACTTTTTAAATATTTAATTTATAACGCCATGTGACATTATTACAAATAGTACTAATTTTACAGTAACTTAATTGATGTTTTTAAAAGTGCAAAAACTGAAAATTGCCATATTTTCAAATCTAAACAAATTTTTTCTCAATCGATGAAGGCTTCTGTACTATTTACATAATATACATGTTATTTTGTTTTATATGAAATTTAGCTCAAGACTCTCTTAGTATAAATCCTGAACCTACATGTTATGATACTCCTCAAGGAGCTAATTAAGTAATCAAAAGTTTTTACCTGCACCATGACTTGGTATCTCACAGTTCATCAAACACCTTGAAGTGGTAGATCTGTATAGCAGTACTTCCCCACCCAGGCAAACTGACACAACTCAAAAACTGTTCATCATCAGTTATAAGATTAAATGAACATACAATTTAATGTTTTCCATATTCAAACATTCGTAACAAATCAGCTGATTCACCTATGATCGTGATTCCTGCGCCATATACTGTCATTAACAAAGGTATTTAACTGATGATCCCATAATGACGTCATCACGTGTCAGATTAAAGGTGATACAAATATTATAAATATAAAATATTAACAAATGCGAGCTACAACCTTGATTCCTTCCCATATACGATCACTAGCAAAGGTCGTTAACTTTTGGCTTTTCCGTTTATTTCTTCTTCTGATTTTTCCCCCATTGACATAACGCATGGGCGTTGTCGGCACTTTTTGAGGTTGTTCCCAAACTTGAGGTTGTTCTTAAACAAACCTGGTAACATCAAAGACATAGTAGAAGAAGTGTGCACCCAACAATGGCGTCATAATGACGTCATCAGGTTAAAGGCAGTATACATCATTGGTAAGCGGCTACAAATAGTGTCATATAGTGTCATCTCCCTGTGTGAATGAAGATATGCATGATTAAAACCAACCTCAGTAAAATCCAGCTACATACCTCGTCCAACTTTTGAGAAAACAGTAAAAAACCGTGTCGTTTTTCTTCCGAAATTGTGTGAAACCAAAAGTCCCGGCGAGTTTTTGTACTAGCGCCCTCTTGCGTCCGAACTGATAAAATAAATCGATGCATGGATAAAGCAGGCACCGTTTCATGTTTACGGAGTTTACTAATACAACAGCCGTTTGATATGTAACCAAATCAAGTCGTAATCTGACACCGTGAGCTGTACGCGCGCGCGCATGGATAGTCGATCGAGGTCAAGCCATATGCACAGTAAACCGTATACCTATTATAATGTACGTGTTTTTTAGGCGATGTATGTATATGGGTAACCGTATACGTTATACATGTAGCTCCATTAAAAAAAAAAAGAGGAAAATGCAGGACAGTTTTTTATTTTATATTCCGTATAAATACCATACACCCTCGCCACTAATCCTTCATAAGAATAAGATGACACAACACCCCACTGAGAAAGTGTAAATATGGTGAAGAAACATGAATTTAGGGGTGAAAATGTAAAGTTTTACTTCGAATCTTTATGCCATGTTCCATAGATTTAGTGCATGAAGTCTCAACTGGAGGTGGTGTATGGTAGTTTTTCCAAATTTTCAATGGGATATGAGAAAACAAGAGGAAATCAGCTGATCAACTGAAAAGTTTTGTGAATTTGTTACAACTTTTGTGAAAACAAGGTGACGAGTTTGTTGAAAAACGCAACTTTTTGTGAAATTCAAACTCTCGGCCGGGTTTTGTAGAATACAATGTATTGGCAATTTTTGTGACATTTTCACAAAAGTGGTTAATTAATTTCACATAACACTACTGTACCGCTGACAAAAGGAGACACAGACCAAAGACATTCTTTATTTTTCTTAAATTGTGTTTATTTGAATTAAAGGCAGTATACATGATTGGTCAACCGTTTCAAATAGTGTAATCTCTCCGACGGTGACTTTTGAGAAAACAGTCAAAAACCGGGCCGTTAGTTATTGTCCTGAAATATTGCGTGGTTATTAATCTGAGAAATTCACATCAATAGGCCTCTGTACACATTCGCTCATTTCTTAAATAAACACGCAAAATTGTGATACAACCACCCGATTTTTCGAACCGCATACCGTACTTGTACTATTTCTAATGGTCCCCAATATGATGCGTACGGGAAACGTGTGCGACTCGGAAAAAAATAAGGTGGTTGTATCACATTTTTCATCTAAAACAACTTCCTCCATGTCTGAAACATAGATAATGAGAATTTCACATCAATTTGCTCATGCACACATGCGCTCATTTCTTGCATAAACACGTAAAATTGTGAGGCAACCACCCCGTATTTTTAAAGCCACCTACGTTTCCCGTACGCGTATCATAGTCCGGCAGCCACCAGGCTCAACCTTGTTTTGGGGTCTATAGTTTTTTTTATAATGGATTATGGTTCCTGAGATACCCAAATTGACCAAACATAAAACTGTTACTCTGTTGGTATTGAGCAATTTTAGATATAGGCAAAAAACAAAATGGCCGCCAAAAACCTGGTTTTTGAAAGAAAATAATCATTTTAAGAGTAGGCCTACATTTGCGTATGATAGCCAAATAATTTGCATTTATTTCTCAAAGGCAAATGTCTAAAACAAACCTGATGTTATACACAATCTCAGATAACTTAATTTGCATATTCAATATGGCGCCAGCATTGTCTATTTGAGCTTAATTTGCATAATGTATACGGCGGCCACATGTAAATTTATGAACTGAAGGCATTAATAGTCATTTATCAAGTGCCATAAATATAATTTGCTAACCATTGTAGTGCAATACTCTCTTCTCTATAAAGAATAATACAAAATAAAATCTCTGAGTCCCACAGGCAAGGATAAAAGTTTTTCAGTAAAGTAGGTTATATTGCTAGTGCCTTGGTTCTTAAATAATGAATACAATATTATTATTGTTATGTTATTAATGGTAAATTAGTCTCTTCACTGGTTTTCTTTTAATATTACAACTCATTTCGTTATTATTTCCCTCAATGTGTTAGTTTCCAGTATTTTTTTTAATGTAGGCCTATATATTTTCATAGAACAAATGGGTTATTATTCACTTGATAATGTGTGATACTTCATATCACATGCTTAACAACAACGCACTTTGGCTTTACAACATGAAATGTTAACGATATTACTTGAAAACTTAAATAGATGAAACTAAAAAAAATATCTGCTGATACCATTTGTAATCGACACTGCGATAGTTCTTTATGTTTGCTGATATGTGACCCGCTCTGCGAAAAGGGGTATTAAGTCGCGCTGGCTATAGTATTCTTTTTGCGACCATAAGAAGAAATCTGTGGCATTTCTACGCTCATTAACACAAAAGACATTCCAGGGGGAACACAGACATTCCAGGGGGAACACAGACATTCCAGGGGGAACACAGACATTCCAGGGGGAACACAGCCATTCCAGGGGTAACACAGCCATTCCAGGGGTAACACAGACATTCCAGGGGTAACACAGACATTCCAGGGGTAACACAGACATTCCAGGCGGTATCTGGGCAACGCCAGGAATTTCCATTGTGTTTTGGTATTTTATTGAGCGTGGATTTGCCGCGGATTTCTTTTTGTGGTCGTAAAAAGAATACTAGCCAGCGTGACTTAATACCCTTTTTCGCAGTGCGGGTCACATATGGGATCACGCATCCACGTCTTCCTGAGACTGATTTACATTGTTTGCTTCTTTAGTTTGGTCGTTCAGGCATTTCATAGATGCATTACAGGCACAAAACATTGTGCATGAGAGTTTGGCCTTGTTGCACTCGACTAATACCTAAGTCACAATTAAAGCGGAGGCCGGGCGGCGTGTGTGATTTATAGGCATCGGTCGGCGTGTAGAGGTCGGCGAAAGATCGCGCGATTGGGCGGTCACAGTCACAATTAAAAGTGACCCGCACGCTGCCATGACGGAATGGGGTCGATTTTTTGGCCCGTTTATCGGCCGGTGTCCGGCAGGCACTCGTCCGATGTCCTGCCTATGTCACTGCGATACCCCGGCCGATGTCTGGCCGATTTCCGGCCGGGCGCCGCCAAGTCGGCGTCTGAGCAGCGTCTGGGCGGCGCCTGGACGGCGCCTGGGCGGTGCCTGGCCGATATATGGATTGTCTGGGTTGTCTAAAATTTGACCCGGAGCCCGCCCGATGTGTGCGATGCCCTGCCGGACATCGGCCAGGCATCGACCGATTTATTGGCGATCAGTTTGCGATGCGAAACGCCGCACCAGGTTTTAAGTCCGAGTTAAAAGTAACTCGATGCCCGCCCGATGCCAAAAAATTACCCGGCAGCCGCAAGGAGTCCCGTGGGGCCCCGGCCGAAAATGCCTAGAAATCCGTCGCAAACCAATCGCAAGCTAATTGTGACTGGGGTATAACTCGGGCAAAACACGTGAACAGAATTTATTGGACTCATCTAGGATAGGCTATTGTATTACATCTACTGTTACAGTAACTACTGCTACACACACTCCATGTGCTGTTAATTGTTCACAATACACCACAATACATCTCTATGTGAGTTGGTGTGTGCGTGTGGGGGTGTAGGGGTAGGGGTGGGGGTGGGGGGGTGGGGGGTCTTGACATTTATAACATTGAAAAGAAAACTTAAACCTTACAATATTGAAGGGTTAGCATATGGCTTAGATGTACATTGTGCCTCAACATTGAATGTTATACTTTTTTGAAGAGTAATTTTCTTTGTTGTTTTAGATGTAGGATTAACATAAACCATGGAAAAGGCAGCCATTCTGAAAAGAACAGAGTGGATGTTCCTCTAGAATTTGAAGTAGATGACTCTACAACTATTCTTATACCTATCTTGTAAATTTGATCTCAATACAGGCCATTTTAATATCATTTTAATGGGATGGGTGGCCATTTTGACAAATGGTTGCCATGGCAACTGTATTAAAATTTGATATTGGTATAATCCATATTTCTTGTGAGGCTATTGGATACCTCTGTATGATTTGTTGTCATTCTGTGACCTTTTGAACAATTCTAAAGCATTACAGCCACATTATAACAGAGCAATTGGTGCTTTTATTAGCAAAAAAACACAATTTGGCGGCCAATTTGTTTTTGGCCAAAATAAAAATTGCTCAATGCTGACAGAGTAACAGTTTTCAGATTTGTCAAACAGAGGGTCCAGACTATCATAATCCGTTGAAAAAAAAACTATAGACCCCAAAACAAGGTTAGGCCCAAAATCTGGGTTTGGCTGCCGGACTATCATGGTCCCTTGTGATGATACGCGTATGGGAAACGTATGCGGCTCGGAAAAACTGGGTGGTAATATCACCATCTTGTGTGGTTATTAATCTGAAACAACATAAGCAATGAGAATTTCTCATCAATATGCTCATTTTTTAGTTGCACATAATATACAGTACATGTACTGTATGTAGGAGGCTAGTACGTGGGTAGTAGGCCTACAGTACAAAACACTCTGTACACCGCTGACAAAAGGAGATACAGACCACAGAAATTCCTATATTTTTCTAAAGAAATTGTCATATTCTCTACTTGCAGATGATATGGTTGACAAATCGATTGCATAAATGTTTAAATACGCAAGAAAACATATTCCAAGTAGGCCTAAGCCTAACACTATGAGCAAAAACATGTACATGTTCATTGTAACCCCATTGTTAGTAACAATGGTGTGTGCCCAATTTCCATTGTTAGATGTTCATAGTGTAATGTGAACAAATTACAAACAACGCAATCAGGTGACGGGACACAATAATTAGAGGAAAATTGGAAATGCCGTTTGCAGTAAAATTTTCCTTTTTTTTTCTTTCAGTCACTTCAGCTTTGAAAAACGTAGATAGGGCGGCAAAAGAATTCTTTTGTAACAGACACTTCTTTCGGCAACTTATTGCTTGCACCTGCTGATGAAAGCTTGACAAAAATGGGATGACATTTTCTATGAATAGTAGGCTATATAATTTATAAACAAAAAGTTCGAAAAAACCAAAACCCTATTCATTCTGATCCATTGTTCCCCCCCCCCCCCCCCCCCCCCCCCCCGTGCTGCCCCACCCCCTAAGTGGGGGTTTAGTCACTTTTTTCATGCCCCAGGCTGGGGCATTTGACCCTTTTTCTGTGCATTTGTATATGAGAGGCGCATGTTTTGGAGAAATTCCAACTCTTTTTGTAGGGCTTTTGGCTCCATGTTGGTGCTGACAAGCTTAGGCCCGCTTCAAACGTCGCACTTATGCCGTGTCGAATTAAATTCAACTTGGCACGACGTTGGCACGACGTTGGCACGGCAGTGGCTTCAAACGTCGAACTTAATTGCAAACTCACAGTCGAGCTTAAATACATCCAACATGGCGGATGAGTATTGTGCACGTCATGGACGTTGTGCACGTGCGTTTTCCATTCTGTCCATTGTACGTCGCCATTTTATTATTTTGATGCACTTGTTTGTTGGTTATTTCTTTACTCACATTACGCGCTGCGAGCATGCGCATTCCTAGTTAGGAACAAAATCACGGACCAACTTCGAACTGGAAATAAATTTGACACGGCAGAAGCACGACGTTTGAAGCAAAGCCGTGCTTGTGCCGCACTAAATAGAGTTAGCACGGCAGACCCTGTCAAGCTAAAATCTTCTGCCGTGTCGAACTCATTTTGCCGAGCCAAATGGTTTCAAACGTCGTGCTTGTGCCGTGTCGAATTAAAAAAATCAAGTTGAATTTGATTCGACACGGCATAAGCGCAACGTTTGAAGCGGGCCTTAGTCTCCCTCTTGTCTGAACTCCATGTGAAGTATCTCCTTTGTGGCATTGTCCATGAATGTATATGTCAAGTACTGAGCAGAATGCCCTGGGCTATCATTTCGCCCATCACCTGCACAGATGTGGATAAAAAAAAGACAACAATCAATAATGTAAATAATTGGCAAGAGTGAAACCTGTTATTATAGGCCAGGCCACCTTTCCAAAGTGTACACAAACATCTGAAGGTGGAACCTTGATATTAGGGCCCTCTCTAACATGGTCAATGGGCCAGGGCAATAGATTTTCTTTGTATACAATTCTATAGCAGTTGAACCTGGATAATCTGGCCACATACAGTAAATTGCCTCATGTGCCACTACTAGAATATGGGTTCGAATCCTGGCCGTGACAGGTTGTGGCACTTGAGCCCTTGAGCAAGGCACTTTACCATGCTTGCTCATAATAGGGGCAGAGGCAACTTGGTTGTCTCGCTTCGGACTAGTTACCCCTCCCAGCCCCACTTGTATGGTAAAGAGACTCGTAATTCTGATCTTGTTTCGGTGTGAAGAGCTGGTTTCTCCGTAATTGTCTTCGGTAGCCCTTACCTCGAGTGGCCATCGGGCCTTGTAATGGGCAACTTGCATAAAATTGTTAAAAAATTAACCCACGTTCTGTGGGAAATTTTATGAGAAGCCTAAAAAGTTGATAAAAACTTGAAAGATATCAACTTCATAATGTATTACTTCTACAGCGTAGCTGTATGTTATAAAATTATTGTTTCTCCATGCATGTGCCCTCTTAACCTCTGTGTAGGACCACCTGTTTATTCTGGCCAGATTTTGTTCGTCCCTTGGGTAGCCACTATAGTTTTAGTGTACATTTAATGCATTGATTATGAATAGTTAATATGGCACTTACAACATAACTTACCAAGAACCACAACTTTCTTGCCAAGGCATTTGTCCCTTAATTGCTGAAAGACGCCGGATGCCATGTCATCAATCGCGGGAAAGACAAATTTCAATTGGTAGCTGTGGAAAGTGTTTGGATGGAACATGTTCAAGTTCATGAACGTAAACATGAGGGCCACGTTCCTGTAATTGTTGCCAGACAGCACTAGTGCTGCTCCCAGCTTTAGATCTGCTACACGACTTCTTTGAATGGTCTCTTGGCAGCAAAAAGATGTGTGTCCCTCGGAACATTTCTGAAAAAGAAAATGCTTTGATTAAAGCAATTTGCAGAAAGCATCCTGATGCAATGATATTTAGTTTACATAGCTCACGTATGATATCCACTAGAAAGTGATCAAGGTACTGATGCATAGCAGTTGACATTCAGATAAGTTTTTAAGTGCATGTTTAAAATTAGGTATCGAGGGTGATGTGTCATGGCTATTTGTTCTAAAGACAAGGCGCAGCCACAGAAAATGATAAGGCATTGAAATGACTTATGAACAGATTGGCTTTTCTCACACACATGTTATGTTCAATCATGTAAAACTTTGGGTCATTTGATGAGCTTTTTAACTAACAGAAATGTACACTAAAAATACACAATTCGGGCGTTTAACAATAAGAGCACCACCAAGCATTTCTGTCCGAGAGGGCATTTTAGTGACAGATCGGTCGACATTGGTGTGTTCATTTACTGCACACACACATCAGATCTGATTTGAAAACAAATACCCGAGGTTAAAGTCTCTTTAGGGAGCCATTTATTTAAACACCGTTTGCAGAGAAAAAGTTGAATTGCTATTTTCTTGAGAATATACAAAATATTGCTTTTTCGTAAATGGACCCGAATTGACAGTGTGAAAGACCCACTGAGTATCAGCCATATGTAATAAAAGCAGAAACCGTTTTAATACAAAGTACAAAACAAGTTAAATGGAGCAATTACCAACCCATGTTATGTGTGCAGACGTTCCCGACTTAGCTATGTTGATGTCATTTGGCTGTTGGCAAGACTGACAGTGTGACCTTGCCTCCAGTGCCAAATCTCTCAGCCTTGTCTCAGTTATGATGTAAAGCTGTGTAGCTTCAGCTTCCTTGACTGAAGGTGCAACTTTATGGAGGCCGCTCCGTGTGAAGGATGGCACGTCCTCTTCTGCTTCCTTGAAGTCTTCTTGTACTTTACCATGAATCTCCTCATCCCCCGCGATCAACTCCAGGCCATCTGTTTTTTTTCTGATAAAGAGAACATATTTTTATGTTGCGGACCTACGGCATTCTAAACATCATTCAAACTTCCATCGTCACCTAAAAATTCGATTCTATCGACATATTACATACCAACATATTAGTTTTGTAATATATGTTGCAAAAATGCAAAAATATTTCAGCCAATATATGATGTAATAACATCTTTTGAAGACATGGTCATGTTTGGTGTGCATCTTTCTATTGGATTGTACATGTAGCACAAGTCAGCATGTAAATTATTCGAGCATTCTCTTAACATCGGAATAAGTTGCATTTTCAACCTACTTGCTCTTGTAGGAAACTACGGGATGCCATGACTCATCTAGTTGTCCTTCGTCCGAATTGGTAGGGTCAAAGTAAAGAAATTCTTCATCCTGTTTGCAGTAGTCAATGCTGATTCTGTAAAAATTACAATATACACAAAATGAAAGTAACAAATTTTCCTTACAATTACATTTGAATATTAAACAATAGCCCCCCAACCCCCTACAGTACCTTGTTTTGACTGCTATCCTGTGCAGTACAGCAAGCAACTAGCCTAAATAGGATGGTGGCTACATGTACGGTACACCTAAATTCTTGAACCATAAACACTTTTTTTTCCTTTCTTGGAATGCCAATGCTGAGCTGTCTTGCACAAATGTTGGTTTACATGTACCTAAAGCATGCACATCATCAATCACAGATCACAGATTATGTCGCAAAATTGCTTTTATTTTTCAGTCTTTTAATCCCACTAAAGATACTGTACATCAATTGTAGTGACCCTGATTTTTGTTCATGAGTTGCCAAGAAAAATTACACATGGTTTGATTTCAGTCAAAAATCTTGGGAGAAATTAGTAACTGAAGGTGGTTTTCTAAAAGATGAATTAACATTCAATTTAACACAAAAACACTTTACGGTCACTTGACTACATAAATACTCTTCCCTGAACCAAGGCCGCGCCTGTGCACGTTGTGTTTTGGTGGTGGCTTTTGGAGTGGCAAATCTCTGTCTCGTGTTAGGCAAATTGTGTTACTAATTCCTCAAAACAAAACCACTTTAGACAAAACCATTTCAGGGGAACTTTACTACCATCATGTTTAGATTGCCTTACCTATACAGTATTTCTATGGATCAAAATGATATCTTCTAGTGCCCTTGGTGACTGCCTTAGCAAACAGATAATTTACCTTTTAATTTCGCTTTTCCCAAACAGCCTATGTGCCTGAATCACTAGTCTCAAATTATGGGCTACATGTACTATATGAAAATAAAATAACATTTGATACTTACTCAAGTTCATCGTCACTTTTACTTTCTTCACTGAGTAATCTACATACAAATAAAAAGATTGCTACACTGTACTATATGTACTGTACTTTAGCCCTACAGTGTACACGTATGTAAGATTTTGAAAAACCTCAAATTATATCCTTTTCTCACTACAAACTGCTTAACCCAGGGATTTGCCGCCCCGGGTTAAGCTTTTTTTACCCCGGTGTTCGTTAACCCCCGAGTTATTGTTTCGATTTGTTTCGTTGACCTGGAATTTTGCAAAACCAAGGGTGAGCATGCCGTGGGTTAGTGCAGGCGCGGGCACACACAGTGACACACCCCATAGGGGTGTAAAAACCATTTTCGTATCTGTATAGGTAGAGCTCAAATATGCACGTGCGTAACTATGTGCGTGTTTGTTTCGGACGAATCTGCCGATCCCGATTTGCGCAGATGGTTCAGCGCTATGCATAGTTGGATCTAGCTGAACTATCTGCGCAGATATCAGGATCAGGGGATTCGTCCGAAACAAACACGCCCTTTATGATGTACGCCAGCGCAGCACACGCTAACCACAAGATTTCCTGTGAACCCTTACATGTTACCCCTAGTTTCCCACTACAATGCATTGCTAACCCTGGGGTTTGGCCGTCAACCCCGAGATTAATCCTGGTCACTGGCAGGGTGAATAAACCCTAGGGTAATGGTCTAAGTTTGTCTTAACCTGGGGCGGAAAAACAGTAGTGGCCCAGGGCATCTCAGGGATAAGGATTGCAAGTACCTTACATCCTGATTAAATAGGCCTCTGTAAGGGCCCGATTGCAGATTTTGTTTCGGCAAGGTGGCAAAGTGACGATGGGGTAAAGAAGTGATGGGCATATTAGCAATGGTGCAAAGTGAATGTGGGGTAAATTCACTCATACATTCATGTATTTTTTGGCGGCATTCACTAATGACTGATATGTCTTTGACAAATTTTGCAATGTGTTCACTGACTTGGAATGTCATGAAATGCATAGCACATGCATTCTACTCTTTATAACAACCCTAAATACAGTTTGCCCTTTGAGTTACATACCTGGCAGATGTCTTTTTCTCGGAAGGGTTCCACTCCAGACATCCCTGAGCTGTAAGGGGACAATATATTTGGAAATACTCAGCATTGGCAAATGCTAACAGAACGAGAGAGCTTGGCTTAAGCATACTTCATATAATTTTATCAAATCCAGGTAGAGGTCCAAGTGCTCGATAACAGCCTACAAAACAATCTAAATCAAGCTTCAATGGCAGTTATTCATAAATATACATCAGACAGTTTTTTAGACAATAACAGGGGTGAGATTGGAGGAAAACGAAAATTCCGGAAGGGGCGTGGCTTCCTTTGGGGAGGGGGGGGGCTTTCTTGGGGGCGCGGGCCGAAACGTAAAGTCCACGCGCGCAAACTTCAACTTTTCATAGCATCGTTTTAAACACCACCGTACCATGGGCATCGTGCAAAATGCAATGTCAAAAATTAGGCATCACAAGAACCAGTTTTGTTTGAAATATTTACCTTGTTTATAGGCCAACAAATGTGGACAATATTAAAAAGAATCCAGGCAACATCTACCGTTGAAGATAGAAGGTGAAGCGAAAGTGGAGAGCCACCGGTTCGTTGGCTGCTTGTCGCATCACGCTAGCCGCGGCACGCAAACTAGCACTGCATGCTCAGCTGTTGCGATGCGGATTAGACTTACATGTATGGATTAGACTTGTACACGTCCACTTCGCTACTCGTTGCAGACTCGGTCAGGTCGCCGAGCACGCGGCATGCACAGTACATACATGGTCATATGCAGCACGATATGTGGCAAATGGACTCCCCCTACCATTGTTCCCCTATTGTGTCTTAAACATCCAAGGAATTCCTTTCAGTTTTTAGGGGGGATTGGTGCGTTAACAAAAGGGAAGAGTGTGTTGAGGTATAGGGGCGTTAGGGGGGATTCCATCTGCCACATATCGTGCTGGGTATATACATGGTAAAGCGCTGTATGTCATGGCACTTGCGTGACAACTAGACTCGCAAAAGTTTTCTTCGCAAAATTACTGAATCAATTGAGGGCGCTCGTTAAAAGGTATGGTGTGCTAAACGGGCCAAAAACAAATAGAAAATACAATATGGATCGCGGCCGCGAAGCACACAACTAAATAAAATTCCGCTACAAATTGGTAAAATTCCGGAAATCCGGAAAAATCTCACCCCTGCAATAAAGACTGGACAGTTTTAAACCTTTTTCAGCTTGGCACATGCCCATGTCGAATTCAGCGAATATGGAACCTGCCCACATACACAGAAACTACATGTACATGCCAGTAAGCAAAACTGAAATAAACATGGGACAATACAGACAAGACAATACCTGTCAGTAGAGTGGGCCATTTCTCCTCCATGTTGTTGGCTCTCAACAGGCGATACACCTATCATGGGACTACAAAGTACAAAGAAAAAACCCATTAATTTTTAATGCACTGTTGTCAGCTATGTGTTTCACTCACTGTAGCACAATCCCACTCAATCAATTTAAATTATGCATACACCAACCAAAAAGGTGCATAGTGCAATGTGAACATGTAGACTTGTTAGAAAATCACTAATGATTCTTAATCTTTTTTTCTTATGTCGATCTGCCTAAAAACAACTTCATGCACAGGCCATCAGGAGTGCAGGCCATGGTTTAGGATGAAGTACATGTAGTTCAGGGCGAAGTTGTTTTTGGGACTGTTAACCCTTTTTTGACCATTTTCTCAACAGTTAGACGAATTACACAGCTTTTGTTTGCTTAGGTTGGTTTTTATCAGGAATATATTTAATGACAAAGAGGGATAAAACTATTTGTAATGGTTTACCAATCATGTAGTATTATTATTATTATTATTCCTTTCTGGTATTCATACCAAGGATTCCTCAATAGTGCTCATTGCACTGTCACTCATGAAGAATTAGAATTAGAAATGGCCATAAACACCGGGGAATCCCCTTGCTCTTCACGAAAGAATGCTCTGGGATCTTTACCTAACACACTGGACCAACGGCTTTACATCCCTTCCGAAGGATGGAACAAGTGTGGTCAAGTGCCTTGCCCAAGGGCACAGGTACCGCAGCCGGATTTGAACCCGCAACCCCAAGTTTTCACCCATGATTGCGAGTCAATGGACCTAACCACCCGGCCACGGTACCGCTTTTAAGTGTTTACTGAGAAAAGTTATATCTGATTTTCTTCAACTCATACCTAGGAGCTACACCGGATAGATGTGCAGGGGTGGATGTGGCAAATTTTAATCCTGATGAACTTGGTCCTTGAATGCTTGGTGAAGAACTCCTAAATGCACAGTAAAACATGTGAGCAAAAAGCTAAATAATGTTCCATGCTTTTCAAAAAGACAATATCGATTTGGAGATTAGAGCCACTTGCACAGTCACAAACCATTCTGCCCCAAAACAGGAGTTGAAATATTATTACAGTCAGAATACCATAAATGTTATTTTTTACAATATGACAGTTCCATTTTTCAACAGCCAAATTTAATTGCCTCAGACATGTGGCTTAACTTCCTCCTTGCCAGGGCTAAATATGCAAGTTCAGCAACAAGATTAAATTGCATTTTATTTGCCGTTACTTTCATTACTTTATACCTTGGCTAAGACAACAAAATACATGTAACAAAAGTACCGGTTTGTAATACTACATGCATGTGTATTTATTTTACAAGGCCTCCAACACTGTACCTTGTACCTGTACATGCACTAAAGGCCCGTTTACACTCGATTCGCCTTTGCCAAATCGAACTCCACAATTTCCAAAAGGGGGATTTGAAGCCGGGTAGGCACCAAGTGTAAACGCAAAAGGTGAATTAAAAAGGTGGATCAGACACGGGTCTGATTCGCCTTTTTCAAGTCATCTTTGGGGTAGGGTTGAACCTCGCAACCTAAAGGTTGCTTGTAGTGTAAACGCTATCCGAATACAGATTCGCCGAGTTGGGCTGGTACCCACCATGTAGCAGATTTAATTGACCAATCTGGCACTAGTGCCATAACACCTAACAGCTTAAGCGGGCCTCCCACTGTGCGATTTTTGCCACAAATTTCCTACGAATTGGTATGATTATCAGAGACTGCCTATAGACTCTACACACAATTGTACCCAATCGTAGCTAATTCATGGCAAAAATCGCACAGTGGGAGGCCCGCTTTACACATGTGCTGCAGTTACAACTAGTGGTGACTTTTGTGGTTTCTGAATGCCAGTTGAAGTCGAATCCAGGTGTATAGTGTAAATGCTGCAAATGATTAGTTTTGTGGTCCCAATAAAAATGCTAGGTCTGTATCCACCTTTGCCTGTTCAAGTGATATGGGGCGATTATGCCATCACTACAGCCTATAGCCACAGTTTATTATGTGCTAAATTATGTTTACTGGTAACTAAACCATGGAAAACATCCTCTAATCCCTGTCCAAGGACAGCATGTGTTATCACACCAATTAAAGCTTGGGCCCACTGCACAAAGGACATTCCCACACAAGGCCAAAAATGCTGTTGCCTTACATGAACATGTCAATTTATTAAGTACCATATAATAACTAAGTGATTATGATATTTATGACCCAGAGACCACCAGGGTGAATGAATTCTATACAAATGTGGACAATATGAGTTTGGGAAATCTGCAATAGGATGCAGTGAAAAGTAACTTAGCTCCACTAGGATTTGAACCATGGACCTTCTGCTTAAACGTGCAGACGCCTACCAATTGAGCTATGAAGCCAACTGGTGTCGGACCTTTCGCCCCATGTCAGTTCACCCCATACCACTTCGCCCCAATGCCACTTCGCCCCACCTATGCTATGTAGCCGGCACACTGGCTGGCATTCAGTCAGTAAAACAGGAAAAAATTGTTTCTTTGATGTGTTATCTGAAAGTGAATGACTTTTTAACTATATAGGCCTGTTTTTTCGATTGTCAGCTTGCAGGCAAACTAAAATGAATTGGATGAATTTTTTTTTATTTTGTTGGTTCGACTAGGCTCCCTACGTTGAATTTATTTGTTTGTAAATTGTTGTTTTTTACCTTGTTTTTCTGATTTGGTTGGTTTAACACAGAAGGCAATTTCAATGTAAATTTAAACCAGTAAGTTACTCTTCTTTCTATGTTTTCGACTGACAGACTGCCGGCTAAATAGCATAGGTGGAGCAAAGTGGGGATTGGGAAAAGTGGAAACGGGCGAAGTGGAAATGGGGCAAAGTGACTGTAAAGCCAACAAAATGGTAAAAATAAAATGGCAAAACAAGACTACATCTTGTCAAAATGAAGCATACAATATTGCAAGGCAAACTCAAAATTCGGGTGCTTCATATTTTGGCGCACGATAAGGGCTATTCCAGGCTGCGGAACTCTTTCTCAAGGGTGGAAAATCTAAATGTTCACCCATGATGCGGAAGACAGAGTTCCACAGCCTTGGATAGCCCCCTGCCAATGTGGATTTCGCAGGAAACAGGACAACTCGTACCCGGGACAACTCGCACGTAAAATAAGACACCCTGGTCAACTTGTACCCTGGACAACTCGAACCCTTTCCATCGTCATGATCGAGTACGGGCGTGTCACTTTATTTCACTGACTTCCTTTTCTGCAGAAAATTTCCCCCCGGCACTTTCGACCCTACTTGGAACGACACTTGTACCGTAAAGTTTGCAGCGGCCTTTGTCAGGAAATTACCGGGACATATTGTCGGAACATTCAGACTTTTTGCAAGAGTTTTAGTGCCACTTTTGCCGGCCTCTTGTGGAGACTTTTGACCTGATCTCAGCTACATTCTGCAAACAAATTTCCATGGAATTTTCAGACAACTCGTACCCCTTTTGTTGTTATAATTTTGGTAACTTTTGAAATGTCCTGCGAAACATCCCCAAATGTTCCAGCAAACGTCGCGGCAAAAGTCAGTAAATTCGAAACTTGACTTGACTGACATCCGAAAATGCATCATATTGCATGGCATGGAGAATAAGTGGAGACCGGTAAACGGAATTATTTCCAAGGGGGTCAGACAAGTCGACCGTTGAGACAACTCGACTCGGGACTACTCGACCGTTGAGACAACTCGACCGTTGAGACAACTCGACCGTTGAGACAACTCGACCGTATGTGCGATAAATGGAAAGACAAGTCGACCGTTGAGACAAGTTGACCGTTGAGACAAGTAGACTCGCATGTTTTTGAGGTAGTAGGGGGGGGGGGGGGATTTTGACGATCGCCGTTTGGCTGATCGCCGTTTCGGAGTTATGGTAGGCCTAGGCCTAGATGAGGTTTTTTTGGTCGAGCCGGGTTGATATACGGTTGGGCGAGTTGTCCCGAGTCGAGTTGTCTTAGCGGTCGACTTGTCTCGAGTCGAGTTGTCTCAACGGTCGAGTTGTCTCAACGGTCGAGTTGTCTCAACGGTCGAGTTGTCTCAACGGGCGAGTTGTCCCGAGTGGAGTTGTCTCAACGGTCGACTTGTCTGACATCCATTTCCAAATTGGCATTCCTTACTTTTAGTACCCCGTTCCATATAAGAGATTAAAAGTGTAATTTTTTTAAAACCACTTACCTATAGTGTTTCTCTTGATCTTTTTCTTTAGATTGACTAGATTATTTTTGTGAAAAGAGGGCAGGGTTTTGATTTTTGAGGGAAATTGTGGGGTGAAAACAGGAATAACTGCCTAAAGGTTTAACAAATTCAAGATGAATTTTTATGCTCAATGAGCATGAAAGGCCGTTTTTGATTGGCTGAGAATGGTTTCACTTTAATACCCGGTCTCTGATTGGTCAATGAGTGGGATTTTTTTTACAACATAAAACAGCAGCAGGCCAAATTCAAGTGAGTTAGCAATGCTGAAGCTGACAAAACAGGTAACAGAAATTGTATTTTTTAAAGGAATTATTGTCGAAATGTTTAAAAAATATGGATTAGAGGAATGAAGAAGAGTTGGTCGTTTCCACAAAAGTGAAATTAGTGCAAAAAAGTCAGTTTTACAGCTATAAAAGTTATTACAAAAATGGGTGGCCTAAAAGTAAGGAATGCCTCCAAATTATACAAAAGGACTAGCCTAGGTCTATTTACTCTAGGGCTAGGCTACTTTACTTACTTATCATGCATATCCAGAAGCATTCTGGCTAGATTCGCATTGGACATGTGGAGACCGAGAGCTTTCATCCTCCAGCGATGCAGCACGGAAACTGGGAGTGCAATGTTGTCTGTCAAAAGACGCTTGTTTTCTCGATAGAGACGGTTTGTGGCAGACTTTGAGCGTTTTTTTGCGCTCTCGGTTAGCTTTGGCCTTCCTGATTTTCGCCGCTCCTTTTCCATTTTTTCCCAGATATCGCTCGATGTGTAAACTAGTCTTTGGCAAAGACGGGGTTTTGTTTGTTTCTGTAAAACGGCTTTGTGCCTTTTGCGCCTTTCCGGAGTAGCGCGCCCTCTCGCGCCAACATTACAAATTATTCGAAGTCGGACTTGGTCAAGTCTAGTGGCTGGTGTATTTTTTCCGAAACCCCGTCTTTGCGCATATCGCATAATGCTTGTGCAAAGTTTTTATGTCAATCAAGCGTGTCGCCATAGAAATCCGGAGGTAGCACCGCCCTCTCGTATTGTACCTTATCGATGGTATCGATTATCGCCACATTGGCGCAAGTCAACTCGAACCAACTCCACCGTTGTACCAACTCGACCGTGCGTTCAACTGAAGTCAACTCGGTATTTTTTTACTTTAGGTCACAACTGGAATTTAACGAAAATAATTATTGGAATCGATGGCTTGGATGATTTTAGAATATGAATATTTACAAACATTTCCATCGCAAATGTTTCGTGTTCGAGAAAAATCACGAAAAATATTGCATTTTCCCCGCTGCCATTTCCACGGTTTCTATCGCATATACAAGAAACTAGCGTCCATTTTTAGAAATTTCAGGGTATAAATACCCTTGGAATTTTGGATTTGAAACACAGACTGGTATAGTGATAGCGCATTTGAGCAGGATATGACCGTACATATAGCCCACCGTCATGCGGTCGGCTACTGTAGTGTTAGTAGGCCCTATACTGTCTACGTGACTCGCCGCTATTTCAGTGCGTGTCTAGCTAGCTCTACATGGGCTGTTGGCCGTCCGCGCACGGCGTTTGGTCATACGGTGGCGCGGCATGCAGTTTTTAAGCGTTTCAGTTGAGAAAACGGCTTCTTTTTTTTAAATGTCGATGTTTTCTTTTGGTTTGCCAGTTAATATAGCTTTCATGCAAACTTGTAAAATGATGAGTAGGAATTGCATGTACAAAACCTGTCGGACAAGTCAATTTTTTATTTTCAAAAAATTACAGTTCTCCCACTAATTTGCATTTTTGTTTGTCATCCAACTTGCAATTTTACATGGTTTAGCAAGATAAACTTTTGGTGGTCAGATATGGATTGTATAAACCAAAAAATCAAATAAACTAGGCCTACATTCATTTTGGTCAAGACAGTCTTGACAAGAAGTTTTTTTCTCGTATACTACATGTAATGTGTATAAAATTTAAAAAAATTTCTCGTATACTACATGTAATGTGTATAAAATTAAAAACGCATGTTACATGTACTACTACTAGCAATTGCGTAATTACTATATTTTTCAGTTTCCATGACAACTTCAAAAATACAATACTGATCTTCCAGACAGTTTAGTTGTGACATCTAAATATCAACCAGAAATAGACAATGTACTGTAAAATATAGAAAATAGCAATATCCCAGCCTTTTTATGCCACGAAATATAGTAAACGGGCTGTTTTGAAACATAAACTTCATGTCCGTTTTCATGGCAACCATTCTTTTCCAAGATCAGCTATTCCACCCTGAAGTCATCTTGAAAATGGAAGGAGTCCGAGATGTTAGACTGTAAGAAATTAAAAACAACTCTTCTGTGATTTTAGTATCCCAAGAGATAGCAGTTTAAATTAGTTTACAACTTTGTTTAATTTGAATGAAATGGTTTTATTTAATGAGTTATTGAAATAAATAAGTGTTTACCAATTTTCTAGTGAAGTACATGTAAATACTTTACTAGAAAATTGGTATACAAAATTAACTCATTAAATGTAATCACAGTTTCATTTAAATTTTAACTTAACACACTACTTTTCTATTAGTTCACAGAACTGAAAATGTATGATTAGTCCCCATTACAGTCAATTCTGCAAACAAGTAATGACTCACGTTTCCATGGCAACCACTATTGTAAACAGCTTACCTCAATACCTGATACAAATCTCAGAGCTCAGATACGCTTTGTGCCAGTGAATATGACTCTGTTGACTCAAAAAAAAGGAAATATACATGCAATTCATGCAGTAAATATACTGATTAAAATTGTTTACTATTGTAAACATCCAAAGTATGGCAGTACTTCTACCATGATTGTAATTGAGCAAATGGACCAAAAAATTCCTTTTTCGGCCATTTAAATGGCCACAACTCTGTAACGCCTTCAACATACATAAATTATACAATAAAGTGTGCACGTGCGATGAGGCGGACGCCAACTCGGCAACATTTTTACTAATTTTCACGAAAACTAAAAAGAGTTCAAGAATTAACCTCTCGCCACGTTTTCTTTGATACATATCAAACATACTGACAAACATGTCCCGAAACAGAAATGGTGCAAATGTGAGAAATCATCGGGGATTCCCTTTGTAATAGAAAGTCCGAGTACGCGCTCCCCGCATAGCTCGCAATGCAACACGCGCCGTATAGCCACGGCGCGGTTGTGCTATACGTACGTACGGGGACTTTACACGGACTCCCTCGCCATGAACGGAATCCCTGAAGATTTTTCCCCTTTGCAGAATTTGCCGACTTGGCGTCCACCTCTCAGCTCTAGGTTTAGGCACATTTATACGGATATGGCAATTTTAAAAATCAAATTTCTGTCCTACCGTCAACTCGACCGTTTAATACCACCTCGACCGTATTGCGTATCGATGAGGCATACTTTTGTTATCGACTTAATATTTTGAGACAATGATGACATCACCGGTAGCCAATCAGCGATCATATTTTTTTCGGGTGAAATCACCCGAAATATAAAGAAAAAGTTAACAATTCAGATAAATGCGAAAAGGCTGTGCTTACAGCTCACCAGGAAGAGGGCGCTATACCGGCGCATCGATGGTGCGAGCACTTTGAGGGCGCTATACTGTCGCTTGTAAAGCACAGCCTTAACAAAAGGCTATGTGTAAACGTGAAAGACCAAACCAGAATAGACGCGTGCACGGCCGGACGACGCAGAGCTAATCGTACTAATACGCCTTTTTCCAAATCTCGACTTAGACTGAGGTCGAGGCTCCGGATTCAACTGGAACTTTCTCGCGAATACTGCTTGAGTGAACTTGGACAAATGACAGAGTAACATTGGGCGAAGATTGTTAAATAACTATCCTTCCTACATTGCAGCACGGTTGCAGAACTATTTGCCAAAAGGTGTATGGCCACATAGAGCCGGAGCCTAAGTTCAAATTTGGAAGAGGGCATTTGCAAAGTTACAACCTGGCAACCTCGTTCCCGGGGTGGTATAAATCCTCGTGATGCAGGGAACGAGGTTGTAATTTCATCGCTATTATCTGTCGTGTGGGGGCAGCATTTAACGAAATGTTTAAAAAAAACGAGTTTTCGTCTCATGAGACCAAAACTATTTCTTTTGCTCATTTCTCAAAGACTATAGGACTTCAGACAAAATCATTTTATGGGAAGTTTTCTACGGTCATCATGTTTATATTGTGTAAGTTAGGCGTAAATCTGTGAACATTTCTGATTTCGAGATTACCAATGATGTATACTGCCTTTAAGTTTAAAGGGGATGAAATTTAATGTTTCCATATGCAAAATTTCATAAAAAATCAACCGTTTGACCTACGATCTTGATTCTTTAGGCATATACGATAATTAATAAAGGTCTTTCAGATTCCCACATGCCTTCACATTTGACCTCATTCCCTATTGGTCAAACAGACTTTGCCTCGCCATTTGAAACTGGTAAGAGGTATTTGGATGGGGTCAAAGGTGTTTGAGTTCGACTAGGGTGGGGTATCCAAAAAATATCGCCATAACCTGTGAACTTGCTCACTTCCGGTAGAAACCGGAAGTGCATTTAAATGAACCTATTTTGTGAAAGTGGGGAAAGCTGCCGAGATGCGGGCGTTAGTGTCTAAGGTAAATAGGGTTTCCAAAAATGTAAGTTTCTACGTCATTCCATAAAAGGGCGCCCTCTAGCGGCGAAATTAAAAGTCATAAAATGCTCTTTAAAAGCAGTGTTTGCGCAAATTAGCCCAGTAGTGGTGATTATAGAGTGCGTCGACCACCAAACATGTCTGTGTTGTTAAAACATTGATTACGTCATCAATCCTTTAAAGGTAACACATTAAAGGTAAACATTTTTAAAATTAAATAACATCTAATTTTGCAAGCTAAGCATGCTTAAAAAAAGTTTTAAAAATTCGAAAAAGCCCTACGATCTGTTCATAGAACAGACGTAGCTCTAGTTTTTTTTCCGTTTATTTCTTCTGATTTTTTTCCCATAGACAAAGCGCATGGGCGTTGTCGGCGCTTTTTCAGGTTGTTCCCAAACATTGATCTTAACCAAACTTGGTGACATCAAAGACATAGTATAAGAGGTGTGCACCCAAGAATGGCTTCACTGTGACGTCATCCGTTACGTCATTATAACACTTTAAAAATGCCTAAAAAGCGGAAAATTGCCGAAATATGCACTTTTTAAAATGGTTCCCTTGCCCAAACCACATGACCCAGGGTTTTCATATTTGGCAAACATTTAGATCAGATCATGAGCTTCAATGTTCTGAGTGTAGGCATTTTCATCTGACCCTTCCTTCCTGGGTCAATCGAAGGTCAAAGTTCAGCCAATTCAAAAATCACATTTTTTGTATTTGTTTGTACTTATGAAGCAATATTAGCTATTCAACCATGCTTGATTTTCATAAAACTAGGTACAGGCATGGGCCCCATCACAAACGTCCACCACCATGTAGAACGTCACCATGACGTCAATGATTACGTAATTATAATAATTTTAAAATGGCACAAAAGTGGATTTTTATCATGAAAATTACCAAAATATGCATTTCGTAAAATGCTTCCCTGTATGAACCCACATGACCCAGGATCTTCATATTTTGCATACATATATATCAGATCATGGGCTACAATGTTCTTTGTGTAGGCATTTTCATCTGACCCTTCCTTCCTGGGTCAATCGAAGGTCAAAGTTCAGCCATTTCAAAATTCACATTTGTTGTGTTTTTGTGTACTTATGAAGCAATTTTAGCTATTAAAGTACGCTTGATTTTCATAAAACTAGGTACAGGCATGGGCCCCATCACAAACTTCCACCACCATGTAGAACATCACCATGACGTCAATGATTACGTAATCATAATTATTTGAAATCATTAAGTCATTGTTATGATTTTATTGAACCATCTTCAACAAATCTAATTACGAAATTGTTCCTTCCTGGCCAAACTCTTTTCAATCTTAACAAATTATGTGCTCTGATTTCTGCCTTTGATGACTAATATATGTATATCAGTTTTTCGAGTAAACATCGGATTTCCATCCCAAATGTGAACAAAACAAACTAAAAATGAACAGTTTAATTAAAGTTGCATTGCCCGTGTTTCGGTGAAAGGATTAAAAAAATTAATTTACACAAGCGAACGAATTTAGAAAGCTTACGTGTCTCTGTAACGAAAAATATCAAAAACTTAAATTTCCGACGTCGGGAATTGGAGATACAAGCCTTTTTCTTGAAACGTGCTTCACATGTTGTACATGTGCGCGTACGCTCATATGTACATAGTATGTGTACAATGTACACATGTACGCGCACATGTACATTTACGTCATAACCCTGTCGATTAAATGACCTGCCAGCCATTTAATCATTTCTTGTTTTTAATCGACTGGCATTAATCCTTGACGGATTTTTACGTTCTTGGTACCAAATGAAAGCTGATAACTTTTTCTATTCTAGAAAAATACCTATTTAACTTTAAAAAAAAAAATTGTACGCCCAAATCGGCCCAAACACGGGCAGTGCAACTTTAAATATTTAAATTCAATTATATACGATCAAACATTCATAACAAATCAGGCACCTATGATCGTGATTCCTGCACCATATACGGTCATTAACAAATGTATTTAACTAATGATCTCATAATGACGTCATCACGTGTCAGATTAAAGGTGCATGAAAATATTTTAAAATGCAAATTACAACATTGATTCCTTCCCATATACGATCACTAGCAAAGGTCGTTAATGTATGGCTTTTCCGTTTATTTCTCCTTCTGATTTCCCCCGCCCCCCATTGACATAACGCATGGGCGTTGTCGGCACTTTTTGAGGTTGTTCCCAAACTTGAGGTTGTTCTTAAACAAACTTGGTCACATGAAAGACACAGTAGAAGAGGTGTGCACCCAACAATGGCGTCATCATGACGTCATCAGGTGTAAGTTTAAAGGGGCATGAAATTTAATGTTTCCATATTAAAAAATTCATAAAAAATCATCCGTTTGACCTACGATCTTGATTCTTTCGGCATATACGATCATTAATAAAGGTATTTCAGATGCCCACATGCCTTGACATTTGACCTCATTCCCTATTGGTCAAACAGACTTTGCCTTGCCATTTGAAACTGGTAAGAGGTATTTGGATGGGGTCAAAGGTGTTTGAGTTCGACTAGGGTGGGGTATCCAAAAAATATCGCCATGACCTGTGACCTTGCTCACTTTCGGTAGAAACCGGAAGTGCATTTAAATGAACCTATTTTGTAAAAGTGGTGAAAGCTGCCGAGATGCGGTTGGTAGTGTCAGTGTCTAAGGTAAATAGGGTTTCCAAAAATGTAAGTTTCTACGTCATTCCATAAAAGGGCGCCCTCTAGCGTCAAAATTAAAAAGTCTTAAAATGACCCTTTCATAGCAGTGTTTGCGTAAATTAGCCCAATAGTGCTGCTTATAGAGTAAGTCGACCACCAAACATGTCTGTGTGGTTAAAACATTGATGACGTCATCAATCCTTTAAATGTAACACATTAAAGGTAAACTTTTCGTCATGATGACGTCATCACGTGACAAATTAAAGGTGCATCAAATACAAGTATATGCAGACGCGCACATTGCTTGACCTTTGACCTCGTTTCCTAGTGGTCAAATCTTCGTTGGCTTATAATTTTAAAGTGATAACAAACAACACGGGACTCATAGCATTATAGTTAGGTATAGCCAAGCTTTTAAAAAATGAAAAGGGTGACCTTTGACCTCGATAACCATTAGTCAAACAGTTTTTGGCTTATAATTTAAAATTGTTTAAAAATAGATCATTTAGTTAATCATTGTATTCTGGTTAGGCGTTTTTCAAGTTTTGAAGTAAAAAAATGTGAAAAAGCCCTACGCTCTGTTCATAGAACAGACGTAGCTCTAGTTTTTTTTCCGTTTATTTCTTCTGATTTTTTTCCCATAGACAAAGCGCATAGGCGTTGTCGGCGCTTTTTAAGGTTGTTCCCAAACATTGATCTTAACCAAACTTGGTCACATCAAAGACATAGTATAAGAGGTGTGCACCCAAGAATGGCCTTATTGTGACGTCATCAGTGACGTCATTACAATAGTTTAAAAATGCCTAAAAAGACGAAAATGACCAAAATATGCACATTTTAAAATGATTCCCTTGCCAAAACCGCGTGACGCAGGGTCTTCATATTTGATAGACATATAGATCAGATCCTAGCCTACAATGTTCTTAGTGTAGGCATTTTCATTTGACCCTTCCTTCCTGGGTCAATCGAAGGTCAAAGTTCAGCCAATTCAAAAATTACATTGTTTGTATTTTGTTGTACTTATGAAGCAATATTACCTATTAAACTACGCTTGATCTTTATAAAACTAGGTACAGGCATGGGCCCCATCACAAACTTCCACCACCATGTAGAACATTACCATGACGTCAATGATTACGTAATTATAATTATTTAAAATTGGTCAAAAAGTGGATTTTCGTCATAAAAATGAGCCAAAAATGCATTTCGTAAAATGTTTCCCTCTATAAAACCACATGACCCAGGGTCTTAATATTTAGCAGACATTATAGATCAGATGATGGGCTACAATGTTCTTTGTGTAGGCATTTTCATCTGACCCTTCCTTCCTGGGTCAATCGAAGGTCAAAGTTCAGCCATTTCAAAATTCACATTTGTTGTGTTTTTGTGTACTTATGAAGCAATTTTAGCTATTAAAGTACGCTTGATTTTCATAAAACTAGGTACAGGCATGGGCCTCATCACAAACTTCCACCACCATGTACAACATCACCATGACGTCAATGATTACGTAATTATAATTATTTAAAAATGGCAAAAAAGTGGATTTTCGTAATAAAAATTAGCAAAAAATGCATTTCGTAAAATGTTTCCCTCTATAAAACCACATGACCCAGGGTCTTCATAATTAGCAGACATTATATATCAGATCCTGCGCTACAATTTGCTTTGTGTAGTCATTTTCATCTGACCCTTCCTTCCTGGGTCAATTGAAGGCCAAAGTTCAGCCAAGTCACAATTTGCGTAAAACCATGTATAAGCCAGGCCATGCACTCGCGTTTTGCTACCGTGAAAGTGATATAGCGCCCTCATAGTGATACATGTATAGCTGAAGAGAGAATGCGCAATACGTGTAAACATATAGTACATGTACTTGTCTGATTACGAAATTGTCCTCCTTGGCCAAACTCTTTTTAATCTCAACAAATTATGTGCTCTGATTTCTGCCTTTGATGACTAATATATGTATATTAGTATTTCGAGTAAACATCGCATTTTCCATCCCAAATGTGAACAAAACAGACTAAAAATGAACAGTTTAGAATTTGCAAAGGGAAATCAAAATTGCCTCTAAACTGAGTTTTCAGGATAAACTTTTTAAATATTTAATTTATAACGCCATGTGACATTATTACAAATAGTACTAATTTTACAGTAACTTAATTGATGTTTTTAAAAGTGCAAAAACTGAAAATTGCCATATTTTCAAATCTAAACAAATCTTTTCTCAATCGATGAAGGCTTCTGTACTATTTACATAATGTACGTTATTTTGTTTTATATGAGATTTGGCTCAAGACTCTCTTAGTATAAATCCTGAACCTACATGTTATGATACTCCTCAAGGAGCTAATTAAGTAATCAAATGTTTTTACCTGCGCCATGACTTGGTATCTCACAGTACATCAAACACCTGGAAGTGGCAGATCTGTATAGCAGTACACTCAGCAAACTGACACAACTCAAAAACTTTTCATCATCATGGGTATAAGAATAAATGAGCATACAATTTAATGTTTTCCATATTCAAACATTCGTAACAAATCAGCCGATTCACCTATGATCGTGATTCATGCGCCATATACGGTCATTAACAAAGTCATTTAACTGATGATCTCATAATGGCGTCATCACGTGTCAGATTAAAGGTGATACAAATATTATAAATATGAAATATTAACAAATGCGAGCTACAACCTTGGTTCCTTCACATATACGATCACTAGCAAAGGTCGTTAACTTTTGGCTTTTCCGTTTATTTCTCTTATTTTTTCCCCATTGACATAACGCATGGGCGTTGTCGGCACTTTTTAAGGTTGTTCCCAAACTTGAGGTTGTTCTTAAACAAACTTCAACATCAAAGACATAGTAGAAGAGGTGTGCACCTAACAATGGCGTCATCATGACGCCATCAGGTGTAAGTTTAAAGGGACATGAAATTTAATGTTTCCATATGCAAAAATTCATAACAAAATCAACCGTTTGACCTACGATCTTGATTCTTTCGGCATATACGATCATTAATAAAGGTCTTTCAGATGCCCCCATGCCTTCACATTTGACCTCATTCCCTATTGGTCAAAAAGACTTTGCCTTGCCATTTGAAACTGGTAAGAGGTATTTGGATGGGGTCAAAGGTGTTTGAGTTCGACTAGGGTGGGGTATCCAAAAAATATCGCCATAACCTGTGACCTTGCTCACTTCCGGTAGCAACCGGAAGTGCATTTAAATGAACCTATTTTGTAAAAGTGGGGAACGCTGCCGAGATGCGGTTGGTAGTGTACGTTAGTGTCTAAGGTAAATAGGGTTTCCAAAAATGTAAGTTTCTACGTCATTCCATAAAAGGGCGCACTCTAGCGGCGAAATTAAAAAGTCTTAAAATAACCCTTTAAAAGCAGTGTTTGCGCAAACACACAGTCGGGTTACAAATGTCAATGCACAATAAACGCGTTTACTAAACAAAATAACCATGTGACTACAGCCAGATTTCTACCTGTCATAGCTGCCCTTTACCGGTCCCCATATTGCAGTACCGAGGGAGGACGCAATTCTGTGTACGTGTTAATGTCCGTGTTATTACATCTGTTAACTCCGCATCATATGGTAAATGTCAAATCCATAGGTTTCTCCACGACTTTCAACACTAACACAATTGTGACCTCCGGTCATTGCACACTTCCGGTGCACACCTTCCTCACTTCCAGTCGAAACTATAACTGGCCCTTAGTTTAAAAATGGTAGGAGGTGTTAAGGTGGGTTCAACAGTCTTAGTGCCAAAGCCCATCACACTTTCCAAAAAAAAGGTTACGTCATCGTACGTAATAGTGCCCTCTACCGGCATGATGACATTCTTTAAAACGCAATTTTAACAGATGTCTGTGGGGAAGTTTGTCTAAAATTGTCAGGTTGGTATATAACATCGCCTCACGTCAGTATGCCTGATGTGTGAAACTTTACAAACGTCTCATGTGCAATATTGATTTGTAAAGCTTTTAAATTGTACACAGTTGGATGACTTATTTCTGCAAAACTCAACATCGGAAACAAAACTTCAAAGATATGCTGTTTGCGATTGCCTTAATGACATACATGTATTATAATGACGTGATGACGTCATCGTAAGTCATTATTACAATGAATTGAAAATTTCACTGACAAATTTTTAAACATCAATACAATATACAAGGTCGATCACCTTGGACAGTCTTTTTACGTCATGAAATAGATCATTCTAAAATATTGCACTGTACGCCGGTGTCGTACGCACGACCTACCCCCAAAAAGAAATAAATAAATTTAACAGACAACAAAATATATACATGTACAATTGATTTTCATCTAAAAAAACGCAACATTCGCCCCACCCCCTGCAAGCGGCGAAAAAGCCCTACGATCTGTTCAACGAACAGACGTAGCTCTAGTTTTTTTTTTTTCTTCTTTTTCTGCTCAAACGTTTCCAGAGCTTTTCTTCAAAACTGTTAAAGCTATCAACTTGAAACTTGGTAGGAACATCAACCCCAATGGAAAGGTGTGCATACAAGTGTGACGTCACCGTGACGTCATCGGGTATCAAATTACAACCAAAAAATGACCAAAATATGCATGTTTTAAAATGCTTCCGCCTGGAAAACCACGTGACCCATGATCTTCGTATTTGGCAGGCTCATAGATTAGATCATGGCCAACAATTTTCTTCGTGTGGGCATTTTCATCTGACCCTTCCTTCTGGGGTCAATTTGAGGTCAAAGTTCAACGAAAACGAAAATCTCAATTTTTGCACTTATTGAGCAGCAATGTCCATCAAATCAAGATGAATCTTTAAGAAACTAAGTACAGGTATAGGGCCTATGGCAGACTTTCACCAGCATGTATAATATTATGATGGCATCACGTGTGACGTCATCGTGACGTCATCAAGTATCAAATTACATCCCAAAAATAACCAAAATATGCATGTTGTAAAATGCTTCCGTCTCGAAAACCATGTGACTCAAGATCTTCGTATTTGGCATGCTTATGGACGAGATAGTTGGCTACAATTTTCTTTGTGTGGGCATTTTCATTCGACCCTTCCTTCTGGGGTCAATTGGAGGTCAAAGTTCAACGAAAACGGAAATCTTAATTTTTACACTTACCGAGCAACAACGCCCATTAAACCAAGCTGGATCTTTAGTAAATTAGATACAGACATAAGCCATATGGCAGACTTTCACTAGCATGTATAGTATCATGATGGCATCAAGTGTGACGTAATCATGACGTCATCAGGTGTCAAATTACAAAAATTCAAAGGTTATTATTTCCAAAATTTATATCTCAAGAACCGTAATAGATACTTGAAAAATTCTTTAACAACATGATAAGTCTAAATGAACTGAACAAATCATACGATGTCATGACACCTGTGTGACGCCTACTTCCGGTCCAAACCGGAAGTTGTTCGAAAATGTGCAATTTATTTGAATTTTGAATGCAAATAGATTTAAAGTGGCAGTGAATTTGACCATAGTTCTACGGAACGAAATGTTTCCACACATGTGGACCTTATGACTATACCAATGGTGACGTCATCACGTGGACGGTGGTTACGCAATGTGGTGTCAAATTACGCTAAATTTTTAAAATGCTTCCGTCTGCAAAACCACGTGACCCAGGATCTTCGTATTTGGCAGACTAATAGATAAGATCATGGCCAACAATTTTCTTCGTGTGGGCATTTTCATCTGACTCTTCCTTCTGAGGTCAATTAGAGGTCAAAGTTCAACGAAAACGAAAATTTCAATTTTTGCACCTATTGAGCAGCGTTGTCCATGAAACCAAGCTTAATTTTTTTAAAATGAAGCACAGACATATGTCCTATGGCAGACTTTCACCAGCATGTATATTATGATGGCATCAGGCGTGACATTATCTTGACGTCATCAAGTATTGAATTACACCCCCTAAATAACCCGAATATGCATGTTTTAAAATGCTTCCTTCTTGAAAACCACGTGACCCAGGATCTTCGTATTCAGCAGGATTATAGATGAAATTCTGGGCTACGACTTTCTTTGTATGTGCGTTTACATCTGACCCTTCCTTATGGGGTCAATTCGAGGTCAAAGTTTAATAAAGACGTATATATACATCTCAATTTTTGCACCGTTCAGCAACTATGCTTATGAAACCAAGCAGGATCTTTAAATATAGTATATATACATGTACATGATTGGTAGACTGTTACAAATAGTTCCCCTGTGTGATTGAAGATATGCATAATTAAAACCAACCTGAGCAAAAACAAGCTCCGTACTTCGTCTAACTATTGAGAAAACAGTCACAAAAGAGTTTGCAGTCATTTTGCCCCAAAACCACTTCGCCCTGAACCACGGCCTGTGCACGAACTAACATTTGGGTTTTGTTTGGACAAAGTGATTTGGGATGAAATGGCACTCGGGCGAAGTGGTTTGGGGAAGAAATGGCACTTGGGGGGGAAATGGTTTTGGGGCGAAATGAATTTTCGTCTCATGAGACGAAAACTAATTGTTTTACTCATTTCTCAAAGACTAGCACTTCAGATAAAACCAATTCAGGGAAAGTTTTCTATGGTGAACATTTCAGATTTTTGAGATAGATACCAATCGTGTATACTGCCTTTAAGAAACCAGATACAGGTATAAGCCCTTTGGCAGAATTTCAGCAGCATGTATAGTGTGGCATAATTGTGACGTCATCAAGTATCAAATTACAGCCCAAAAATAACGAAAATAAGCATGTTTTAAAACATTTCCGTTTCGAAAATCAAGTGACGCAGGGTCTTCATATTTAGCACAGATCAGATTCAGACTTACAATTTTCTTTTGCTGAGCATTTTTATTTTACCCTTCCTTCTGCGGGTCAATTCAAGGTCAAAGTTTAGCGAAAACAAATCTCAGTTTTGCACTTACTAGGCAACTTAAAACTGACCGTTAAAACCTACTGCATGGATCGTCATAGAATAAGATCAATATGAAACTTGGTGAGAACATCTACCCTCATCTCTAGGTGTGCACCACAGATATCTATTAAAATAGATATCTGTGGTTTGCACACAATTGTGACGTCATGATGAGATTGACTGTGCCAATAGTGACGTCATCATATACACATCTTTAGCGTTGAATAGTCATGTCTTGACAATTCCAATACTGGCAATCGATATGTGGATATTTCTTTTGAAACATCGACCAACTCAAGTTTTCAACCAATTTCAACCAAGTGTGACGTCATAATGAGGTCAATATTCATATCGCCCGATCACCTTGCGTTTTAAAAAAAAAAAACGCCAATGTCTAGTTATTATTATTATTATTATTATTTATTCATGCCAATAATGTAGGGCCTACATCATAAACAAGATGGGCATAGGAGCGACAAAAGCAATAAAAATCACTGTGGTCGAGGAGCTGTCTCTCCCACATCAAGTTTTGAAAAAATAAATAAATAAATGTAAATACATGTGCATGGTATAGCACAACTCATTTAGTATATAGCACAACTCATGTGGTATAGCTCAACTCATTTTTGTTCAAAATTCCCGCCCCATTCGAGCGAGAATAAGCGCGCATGCATGCTGCCCAGAAGGTATTTCGTTAATAACTTTCTAAAATAACAACTACTTCATACACATACATTTTATACAGACACGCAATATAAGTTGTGCTATAGCACATGTATTTCGTGGTATTCTTTGTATTATCGTGGTATTCTTTGTGATAACAGAGGAAACGGCAAGAAAATATGGAACTGTATTAATGAGGTAATATCAAAGAAGAAACCTACTTTTGCCAAACAAAGTTCACCATGAAGGTCAAAAATGTAACAAGCCAAGCAGTTTTTGCAACTGCGCAAAGAAAGTGACCGAGAAGCTACCAGAGCAAAACAATATCGGTACATCAAACGAGAATGATAGCGTTAAAAATGCCTTTGAAATTCAAACTGTTTCGGAAAATTATGTCGTTGAGGTTATAAACAATATGAGTGTAAATAAGGCTACTGGGACGACGATGTTAGTTGTCGCCTGCTAAAAATTGCTCTAGGTGCCAGCTATTCTCGAGTCATTAACTAAACTATTTGCACAACCGCCGACGTTGAGGGCTGCGTAGGAATCTACGCAGTCTCGAGTATACCAACCCGTCGGGTGGACGTGTGTGTGATCGCTCGGGATAACCAATGGTTTTGAATTATCATCCATTAGCTGATATATTTCGAGGAAAATGAAAGTGCAGCAGTGAGTTTGGGATGTTTTGTAAGGCGAAATCAGGTAACCAGAGTAATTTAGAGGCATTTAAACATTTGCGAGGTGTGGGCAGCACCGCGCACCTATACGTACGTACATAGTCAAATTGGCTCTTTCTCAACAATGGTAGAGCGCGCTCCAGTAATTCCTTTTGAATTTTCGCGTGCCTTAAGCAATGCACCCCTCATTGGGCTTGCGTGTGTATTATAGGCTATTGTGCCAATGCTGTGTGCGGGTTATGCTGCCTCGTCGTGTTTTATGTACCGGACAAGTTTCCAACTACATGTACTCGTTTGCTGAATGTGCTGAAGATGGACATGATTTACGCCTTAGTTGAGGTACGAATTGCTTCAATGCTTTATATGTCATAAGATATTATTCAGTTTTGGTAAAACATCTGTCAGGCCCATAAATATGGCGAATTAGGCCTAGTAGCCTCAGGCTCGTATTTTATAGGTATCACCCGTGTGGCGACGGGGGCCCAGCCATTCGACAGGTATACAGGTATACAGCCAAATATTTTGTACGTATACAAATGCATACGACTCTTTAATTAAGTTTGGGCTACTAAGCCCACCATGCACAAGTACGCATTATAACAATTAACACACGCGTCTCCGAAACAGTGCTTTTCTCCGCCTTTTCATGGAGCCAGGCGGCCAAGGTACAGCGTGGGTCGGAGAAGGCATGGGCAGGTGAAATGCTTTCGATAATTGGCGTTTACACAAACAGTTTCCGAAATTTCAATTTTCTTTGTTGCTTTTTTCGTGCTCCCTATAGGAAAAGGCGGATGCCAAGGATGGTTGGCAAGACATCGACCAATTGCAAGGTCTGGAAGACCGCTGGAGGGAGAATTTGTTCACCTTGGCGTCCTATGGATCTATATGGAGGACAACGCCGAAATCTGGAGCGAATGCTCCAACGGGTAAACAAGGCTCAGGGTGCAATGCTAGCATGTTTATAAACGGGGCACGCCCTTGAATCGTGGGAATTAAAATACCAGTTTGGCATGTTCGTTAAATGATAGAGGGCGGGCCTCTTTCAAGATTCGTAGTTCGGAAAGTGCCCTCACAATTCTTGTTTTGTTATTGCTCGAGCATGTATAGCGAGCGCAATATAACAATAAAAAAGGAGTCAGCCTAGCATTTGGGAAATCTGGTTCTGGCCTTTTGTTTCAAGGTACCTGTGTTAGCGCCCTCATAGGTAATGGAACAGGCCCTAAGTGGCAAGTGAATGGACTCTTGCTTACTAAATGTATGAAGTGGAGGACGGGCCCCCAAACGCGCAGTTTAAGCGCATCTTTTGTTAGGCAATTTACGAAGCACGGGTTGGGCTTCCGAGTATCAAGGCCTAGATCGTATTTCTATGGACCAGGACTGGTCCCTGAGTACATAGTGGGTGGTCATTTGAGTAGATTACAGTTTAACCCATCCTGGATAACTTTATCAGTGCATATACATGTTATGAGTGATTTTATATGACGGGTAATATGAAGGACAAGCTACAGAACTATTTTTACATAATTCTACGAGTTATTCGTTTTTAATTTCTCTATTTACATGCACTTTTAACACCATTTTGGAGTCTCATTTCAAGTTTTGCATTAGTTTAAGTGCAATCATTTGTTGATGATGCATTATTGTGGTGATCATTTGGTGATCAATCATGGATATATAGTGTTCAACAATATTGTGAAACTTGGGTTGGTGTAATTCGGTCAACAAAAAAACAAACAAACAAACAAACAAACAAAATATGGTAATGTCCTCTCCAGGTCAAGGTATTCCACACAATGGAATAGTTTGGAGATATGTACTCACAAAGATGTTTGTATCATCACATGACACATTTGATGGAGTAAATATGACAATTTGATCGTGGAAGAGATTTGAGTAAATTTTATCAAGATCATATTCAGGGTTGGGGAAAATCCGTTAAACATTTGTCCTCTCCAGGACAGCATTCAATTGTAATATAACATGTCAACCATGATTGAAATATTTCGTTGTTAGGTTTGTAAAATTAACAGTACCATTCCTTCTAACAGGACAGTGCATGGCATTACCATTTCAACATTTAGTCTGGCCATTATATTGTGATATTCTGTGTTTAACAAAATGTCCTCTCCAGACAACCAATTACAAATTATTATTTCAGTGGAAAAAATAAACACGTTAATCATAATGCCACGCTCTGATATTTTTTGAATTATTAGTATACATCCTGAAGTTTTTAGATCAACAAACTTTTGTGAGTTGGACAAGTTTGAAATTTTACCCCGATTTGCCAGTGAGACTGAAAGTGTACACTTATTGTGAAATAGCCCATGTCTTAATTTCCAGTTCCTTCGAGGAGGCAGAGCATGGGCCTCTGAATGCTATGCTGTTGTTCGTGAGCACGTCAATTATACTGAATGATAGATATGTGTCGCCATTAGGCAGCAAGCATAGATGCACTGGGGGTTTGGCTTGACAATACTTAAAGTTTCGTCATAACCCCAGTCAGAATCTGTATAGGCCGAGGACGGGCCTCTAAAGGGCAAGTTCAAAGTACCCATAGATTACATGTGTACTTGCCAAGATCGGGCCTCTGAATACTAAGTGGTAATACATATTCCACATGTACTCGGTACTAGACAGAGGACGGACCGAGTAAATATTGCCCACGTACTCTATATACTAGATAGAGGGCGGGCCTCCCAATGCCAAGTTTAATATGCTCATAGCTTGCATGTGTACTAGGCAGAGGAGGGCCTCTAAATGCCAAGTTGAGATGCCAAGTTCTGATGTGACGCTAATTTTGGCATGGGTACCCTTTACTAGACAGCCGACCTCTGAATTAGCGTATCCCTATTAATATGCGCTCTTATTTGGTTTTGGTACATAAGGGCGTGTACATAGGCAGAGGACGGGTCTCTGAATTCAAAATTTCAATAAAAATCAATTTTATGAATGCCAAATTTTAATGTGCCCATGTTTTCTATGTGTATAGATACAGGTACTAGGCACAGACGGATCCCTGTATGTCAAGTGTAATATACCCATAAATGGCGTGTGTGCTAGAGGACGGGCCTCGGGACACCAAGCTTAAAGTTGCATTGCCCGTGTTTCGGTGAAAGGATTAAAAATAAAAATTAATTTACACAAGCGAACGAATTTATAAAGCTTACGTGTCTCTGTAACGAAAAATATCAAAAACTTAAGTTTCCGACGTCGGGAGTTGGAGATGCAGGCCTTTTTCTTGAAACGTGCTTTTCATGTTGTGCATGTGCGCGTGCGCTCGTATGTACATGGTGTGTGTGCAATGTGCACATGTGCGCGCACATGTGCATTTGCGTCATGGCCCTGTCGATTGGGTGACCTGCCAGCCATTTGGTCGTTTCTTGTTTTTGATCGACTGGCGTTGGTCCTTGACGGATTTTTTACGTTCTTGGTGCCAAGTGGGGGCTGATAACCTTTTCTATTCGGGAAAGTTACCTATTTTACCCTTAAAAAAAAAAAAAAAAAAAAAAAAAGGGCAGTGCAACTTTGATGAGCATTTATATTGCAGGTGCGATACACAGAGGGCGGGCCTCTGTATGAATGTACCCTTGATTTGCATGTGTACTCGGTACCAGAATGCCAGGCTTATGGTACATGTGCAATGTAACCATATTTTGCGTATTACAATCGGGTCATGGTCTTAGATGAGAGACATTCTATGATTTGAAGCAAAAAAGCCCCTTTTCCCCTTGTCCAATCAAAATGTTTCATATATGAGTGGGACGGGAATTTTATGTAGTTTATTCATAAGTGCGAGTTGAATCTGTGTGTCACAGAGAACGACCGTGCCGTTCAATTCAGTGAGACAACCTACTGAAAAATGATCAGTAATCGTGTTGACCTCCATTGACTTTGCCGATTTTGAGGTTCAACGCCCGTTCTTTGAGTGAAAAAAGCCCCTTTTCCCCGTGCATCATATATTTTATGAAATAATAACCAAACTAAAGGTAATACTCTGTACTTTGAAATGCATAGCGAGTTGGGGAGAAACATAGACGTACTTTTTTTATGTACTCGCAAAAGTTCGCAGTGAGGGGCTGTTTTCCGTGTCATTTTCCTGCGCTGAGCGTAGGGTCACGGAGCTCAGCGAGCAGATGCGCGCAAGTTCATGGTGCAAATGTACTTGGCAGAGGACGGGCCTCTGAATGCTATGTTTATGGTGCAATGTACTTGCCAGAGGACGGGCCTCTGAATGCTATGTTTATGGTACAAATGTACTTGGCAGAGGACGGGCCTCTGAATGCTATGTTTATGGTGCAATGTACTTGGCAGAGGACGGGCCTCTGAGTGCTATGTTTATAGTGCAATATACTTGGCAGAGGACGGGCCTCTGAATGCTATGTTTAAGGTACAAATGTACTTGCCAGAGGACGGGCCTCTAAACGCTATGTTTATGGTGCAATGTACTTGGCAGAGGACGGGCCTCTCAATGCTATGTTTGTGGTACAAATGTACTTGGCAGAGGACGGGCCTCTGAGCGCTATGTTTATAGTGCAATGTACTTGGCAGAGGACGGGCCTCTGAATGCTATGTTTAAGGTACAAATGTACTTGCCAGAGGACGGGCCTCTGAACGCTATGTTTATGGTGCAATGTACTTGGCAGAGGACGGGCCTCTGAATGCTATGTTTGTGGTACAAATGTACTTGGCAGAGGACGGGCCTCTGAGTGCTATGTTTATAGTGCAATGTACTTGGCAGAGGACGGGCCTCTGAATGCTATGTTTAAGATACAAATGTACTTGCCAGAGGACGGGCCTCTGAACGCTATGTTTATGGTGCAATGTACTTGGCAGAGGACGGGCCTCTGAATGCTATGTTTATGGTACAAATGTACTTGGCAGAGGACGGGCCTCTGAGTGCTATGTTTATGGTGCAATGTACTTGGCAGAGGACGGGCCTCTGAATGCTATGTTTAAAGTACAAATGTACTTGGCAGAGGACGGGCCTCTGAATGCCGTGTTTGTGGTACAATGTACTTCTATTTTGCACATATGCGCGCTATACTTGGCAGAGGACGGGCCTCTGAATGCCATGTTTGTGGTACAATGTGCTTCTATTTCGCATACTCTGTATTTGGCAGAGGACGGGCCTATGAATGCCATGTTTGGGGTACAGTGTACTTCTATTTCGCATATATGTACTCTGTACCTGGCAGAGGGCGGGCCTCTTTATGCCATGTTGATGGGCCTTCGCTAGCACGCTGATTTTAATGTGGTCCAGGGGCACCTCTTTGTGCCATTTTGTGAATCCCAAAGTTCAAGTACCCCGTTCGCAAAGTTTTGCTAAAAAAAAAATAATAAAAAAAAACCAACCAGTACCATTGAGTACCAGTGGTATTTGAAAATGCTGGAGAGTCATCTGTGTGAGAGAGATTTTGATCAATCTTTGATCCCATCGCTACGCACGCAGCGAAGCGGAAACGAGGCACCTCCCAGTGGGTAATTTTCAATGGCAAACCAAGTGGCTTGCCAGTCCCTTTTACACCCACCCCGCCTGAAGTTCTCTCTGGTAGACTACAGGTAGATTTATAGGCGCTCGGATTCAGAGATCCAACTATTTTGTAGCCGGCACATTAAGCAATGATCCTGGTGCTTTGGGACGATATCTTAGCAGAGTCACCCAATAGGGACGAAGTTCATGGTTGGCTTCATCATGGAATTAGTCTGTATAATTTTTTTTTTCAGTCGTTTCATGGCAGATACAGGGGCAGGAATTGCTGTTTATAATTGCCCACCGAAAGGTATTTTAAATGCGCTCATTTGTCAAGATTATGTCGCCCTTTTCATAGACACAATCACCAGGCGGTGGATAGAGGGCTCTATATACGTTGTGGGTAGGGTCAAGGAAGTACAGCCGCCGAAATGTGTGACTGCCTTGACAGTCTGCTTCTATATCAATGAAGGGACCTAATCTTTGGCGCAAGGACACACCCTTCAGTGTGGTACCTTTAGGCAATGTTGTCAGACCCATAACCAAAGGCGATATTTTCTCAAGTACCGACAACAGCCAGGGATACAAGCAAATCTTCTTGACCAAGGAGTCCAGAACCTTTTCCGGCTTCGAGTGGGTTTGGTTTAAAAAATAAAAAAAAAACAGTGCATAAGTTTACTCATCCATTGGCTTTTGTCTTCCTGCATGGCTTAAGAACAGAGGTATACATACAGAAATATGGATAGACGACCGTTTCATTGGCAAGTGCCATCCCAGCGATGGAGGGCCAAAGTATACGAAGGTTTAAAACACTTCACTCGTGTTTGTTTTATTGCGGTGTGAACATGCATGGGGACGGTTCCTACATCAGAGCTCTAAGGGCCGTTTACGTCGTACGCTACATACAGTTAAAGCTCGGCTTGTTCAGCAACTTAAAGAAAAGTCATCGGCAGCCATCGAACAGCATGGTGCATCTCGGGTTCGGCATCTGCTCCAAACCCTATCATTTCCGATTCCTGAGCATAAAAAGGTATCATTCGCTGAGGTACGAGAGACAATTTTGCGGGAGGATAAAATGCTCTGAAAACAGATGCAACGTTTTGTGGGCAAAGGCCAAAGTTTTGCTCTGGTGTTTGTTTGTTTCTGAGGGAATGCTCCTCCTTCATATCTACACTTGATATGATCTCGTGCCTACGCCTCTGTCACCACAAGTGCGGGAGGAGATTCTATTTTGGAGGTTTGTCGATAGCTTCTCGCAGCTGATCCCTTGAAGTCAAGGCCGCCACCTTGCTATCGCATTGCACTGTCGGCAGACGCATCTGGCTATAAATAGGGCGGTACCCTAGTCTTACCAGACGATGGAAACAGGAGCAAGGGCAGGAGGAGACTAACTTTCGTAGATCAGCTGAAGAGGGACGCAACACAACAAGAAACAACTGAGCTTAGGACGCTGATGCTGGACCGAGATGCGTGGAAGACGACCATCAGAGTTTCCCGAGAAGGCGTCGGCTGAAGACAACCTCTCGCTCAACTAAGTGTAAGTTTCTGAGATTACTGGTCCGCAGACATTTTGGGACACACGGGTATATGTCGCAAGGAGGCCCTTGGTCTATATTTTGTGTGGCTCTCAGTCTTTGATTCGCTATGGAACTTGATGGTGGATGTGGTTGGAGATTTCAGAAATGTGGTGGATGCTTGGACTGGCCTCCGAGCTAGGTCTAAACCGCTTTCAAAAATGTTGAAGTTTAATTTTTTGTTTTGCCCTCTCCTTGGAGGCAAATTTTTCGCTCAAGTTGACCTAGGTCTCATCTGGTAATCCCACAGGTTTTCACCTTTGATTTGATGTCACTTTCGTCAAATGTCCCGGCGCGCAGGAACGGGTCTCCACTCAAGTTCTTCCTTTCGCCTGTCAGAGGCAGGTCAAGCAGGGGTTTTTAGAATGTCCCGAATTTTTCAAGGGCTGGGGTTTGAGCTCTGGGCCTTCCAGTGCTACTTCCCACGTATTGTCACCCCCCGAATGGATATCGCTTACGTTAAGCGTCACCATGTTCTCCTTGTGTCCGACTCAATGTTCAGAGGGTTCAAAGGATTCGGCTGGCCCAAGGCATTGAGCGTGAAAATGTTAGCCAACGGAGGCACAAAAATGGCCCCGTTATGTAGACATCTGGTGGTATCTTGCAGGGCTTTTCAGCCGGAGGTGGCAGTTCTGCGCGGAGGCATAAATGATTTCAGCCGATTGACCGACCCTTCGCAGGGTGTACTTGACGTGGTAGGAGTTTTTCGCGCTGTTGCCCAACTGATCAGGGAAAAAATTCCCAATATGCATATTTGTTCTTTCCTCAAGGTGCCAAACCAAGATGGTGGACATCAATCGCTCAGTCTCCGTAGTCAACTCATTATTGAAAGAGGTCTATCATGAATGCTAGCTGGCAGTTTTTTCTCGAACGATTACATCGTGGAGCAGGATCTTGCGGACATTGTGCACCTATCGATGATGGGATATCTAAGCTCCAGCGCAGGCTGCGGCTGTTTTCAGATCCGTTTCGGGCTTGCCCTCGGGAATTCCGATACAATGCTAAATTTCTTCTTCAATCATGCCCTCCCCTTCACGAGAGCGTTTTGGTATCTTTTTGAAGATGATCAGTGCGGCAACCAGGCTGACAAAACTAGGAAACGAGTTGGATACGCAGGGATATGGAGTGCAAAAGAGCGGACTTATTTGCAGCATATAGACCGATTTCTGCGGAAGCATCAAAGCAAATGATGCTGTACTGAAGGGGAGGATCTGGAGTCAGTGACACCACTTGACATCCTATGCTTTTTGATCGATCGTGACTCAGAAGGTCGCACGCAGATTCACGGCTTAGGGTGAAAAAAATTGGGTAAGCACGGGATCTGCAGCCGATTTCACGAACCCTTACGCACTGCGTAAGTCCGCTTGCGCAACATTTTATTGCATAGGCTGCGCAACATTCCTGTGAAAATTACACGCAAGCTATAGGGCTTGCGCCATTTTGCAAAAGTTGCGCAAGCTGCGCACTCTTTCGTGAAATCGGCTGCCGCTCTTGTGGGTGCCCGCTTATATTAAGCGGCATGCACCGTGGACTCTTATGTTGGGCAGATAAGGGCATACTTTAACTCATTCGGTAAGACCGAAGTCTGGCGAGTGGGATAAAAGTTCGCAAACCCTTGCATCTCTCACCAAGTTCGTAGATACATGAATGCAATGCAGCTGGAGCAGGCTGAGTCTCACATTACTTCAAAGCAGGCAATTCCATTGTTTTCTGATAAGTTACGATGGTCGGTGAAAGAGATCACTGACCGATCCTGGAGACTTGGCAAAGGCGAAGGTCTTTTCCCCTAGCGCTACGTGGTACAACGAGACTTGGCCCTTTTCCTCTGCCTATAATGGGCCGGAGACAGAGCTGGTGACCTAGGAGGAATCAGAACCTGAAAAATAAAAAGGATCGAAGGAGGCGATTTTTTATTCAGCCACACTATTGGCAAGACGGTAAGTGAGGGTGACTCATCATTGATAATGATTCCAAAGTTGCAGGACCAAGGAAAGATGGATCCAGTCGGCGCAGTTCAAAGTCTGGTTGATCTTTCGCCCCTTGGCGGCCAATCGCAGAGTCCTCGTAAACAAACCCTTCGCCTGTTAACGGACCGAATTCACGGCTGAAGATGTATTTTGCCGCAACAGACAATCCTGAAAACCAGCTTTTGAGAGCGCACAACAGCCGTGCCTGGGCAGCAACCACACTGCGGCTCCTGGATGCATCGGACGAGCAGGTGATGGACCACTGCCAATGGGCGTCGCGGAAGACGTACAAACACTATACCCAGGTTGAGAGAGTTATGAGGCGTCAGAGCACGGTCCAGGTATTACGCGACGCCGTCTCCACAGCTGAACAAAGTCCAATGGCAGATATCGTCGGACAATTCTATAGGCGTCTGAACTCGGGCCTCGGGGCCCGCGTAGCTTTCCCGTCATCTACATGCAGCTATGATGTCTAAAAATGCCATCACCTACTAACAAAACTACCCATTTTGTTTTTAAATCAATTTTATAGGCAGCGACAGCTTGAGAAAAGAAAAGAGAAGAAAATACAATGAAAGAAAGGCAGCAAGACAACTAGTCCAGTTTTGCTTTCCTTTCTATCTGATACAGTCTCCCGCTTTCGTTTGAGGTTTGGGTAAGGATTGGGGTGTATTTGGGCAGGCTTGGGGGTTCTCGGCGGCCTAAGAGGGCAGGTTTTGGCGAAATCCATCTAACCCATATCTAAACCCTATAGATGCCGGAGTCGGACGGAAACAAAGGCGGTTGTGCAAATATATTACTATTTGCACAACCGCCGACGTTGAGGGCTGCGTAGGAATCTACGCAGTCTCGAGTATACCAAGGTGGCAGGTGGGGAGTATTTGGACGAGAACGAACGAGTCGGCAGAGGACGGTATACGGTTGTATGTCTCAACGGCGGTAAGATAATAGTTTGGCCTCGGCGGCCAGCTTCTGGTGAGTATTATTATATATATACCTTTTTTTTCCCGCCCACCCGACCTCCTTCCTCATTGCTGAGCTTTCCTCTGGCTTCGGTTTCTATGCTCAATCCATCTAACCCATATCTAAACCCTATAGATGCCGGAGTCGGACGGAAACAAAGGCGGTTGTGCAAATAGATTACTGATTAACCGGTCTTTGCAATGCGGTCTGGTACCTCTAATTATGAAAAGTGCAATGGTCATATACCGGTACACAAAACTGGGAAAAAGTTTGACGTAGGCAATTACCGACCTGAATCTCTATCCTCCCAGTTATCAGTAAAATGTTGGAAAAATCTGTCTATGATCAGCTATATGCATATATGACAATGAACTTATGCATGCTAATCAATCCGGCTTTCGACCTTTGCACTCTACAACAACCATTTTAGCTAAACTTGTCAATCCATGGAGTAGTAATATTGATAACGGTCAACTTAATGGAGTGGCTTTTATTGACCTAAGGAAGGCAGTGGGGTGTTATGGCCGAGCGGTCTAGTGCGTCGAACTTAAGTTCCTGTGCTAGTACTAGAATGTAGGTTCGATTCCGGGCCACGACGGGCTCAATAGGTCCGCTATTATTCTCTATATATGTGAATTCCATGCCGTTTGCAGTTACTGATGGTACAGTAGACGTACATGTTTGCCGATGACACTACTGTTACTGTCAGCGGCAAAACAGCGAATGAAGTTGCAAACAAATTATCTGTTGCGACAGACCAAATAAGCGGATGGTTAGAGAATAATAGACTTGTGCTAAATTTTGATAAAACAAATGTTATGATCATAGGGACAAAGTCAAAGTTGAAGAATTCGAGCGAAATTACCGTGTCAGTGAACCAGTGTTTAATTAAACGGGTCAAGAATATCAAATGCCTTGGAGTAATAATTGATGACGAGTTAAAATGGACTGACCATGTCGATCATGTTGTCAAGACGGTATACGGACAAAACTTGCAACCCTGAGACGCGCAAAACCATGTATTCCATTTTATGTACTAAAAACAATGTATAATGCTTTCGTTTTACCACACTTCGACTACTGCTCACAGATATGGTCAGATAGGTATCAGATGCACAATGATAAATTAATTAAGTTAAAGAAGTATGCAGCCCGTTTAATCTTGTCTAAGGGTTTGACACTCCACCAAGTGAACTTTTTACATAATTAGGATGGTTGCCATTACATGAACGATTTGTTTACTTAAAGGCAGTTTTTATGTTTAAATGTACTCATGGACTTGCGCCGTCGTATCTAACCAATAATGTAACACAACTTTCAGATGCACACGATTACAATACTAGAGGAGCTACTGCTAATAATTTGATTATCCCAAAGTACAAAACGGAGTGCTACAAACACAGTCCAATCATTAATTGCACCAGAATATGGAATACCCTAAGTACTAAAATTCGTTCGGCGCCATCTCTAGATCGCATTTTAAATCACTTCTGAAGACAAGTCTTTTAGCTTCTGCCTCTTAATTATTTTATCTTTCGCTGTTTTAATTTTTATTTGTATAAACCCACCCAGTTTTACTTATATAATTTTATTTGTATTATTTTAACTATTACAAATCGTAACTTTTATTTATTTTTGACAGATTTTGAAATTAGTTTATTAGTTTTATTCGGATTCCCGTATGTATACCTATGTGTACTTTGATGGTAATTTACCTATTTTATTTTATTTCATTTTAATTTTATTTCTGTATATTATTGTTTTAACCTTTCTGCTCTTGCGTTTTGTTGTTTTACCTTTTTATGTCTGGTGTACATTTTTAATAGTATATTTGAAATTCTATTTATGTTTTATTTATTTTAATTATATTTCCCAGGGCCCCATGCATGGAAGACCACAAGTTTATGTGAATGGGTCTCCCTGGTAAAACAAAGATAATAATAATAATAATAATTTTAATTTAAACAACGCTGAATGCCGCAATGGGGCGACATTTCGGGAAGACTCTCAGCTCACCGGAGCCCACCGAAATTTCGGCAAGAGTGACTCAAAATGACACCTTATTTTTTTACCCGAAGCTTCCAAAAATGGTTGCAGACCGTTATAGAAGTTGTGGCCTCTGTTGAAATGTTATATTTATGGTAAGTTCTATTAAACCCCGAAGGTATTTCGTTAATAACTTTCTAAAATAACAACTAATTTATTCATACACATACATTTTATACACGCAATATAGGCCTAAGTTGTGCTATACCACATGTATTTACATTTATTTTATAGAGGTTGTGGCCTCTGTTGAAATGTTATATTTATGGTATACTAAACCAAGGTGATTTGTCATCCACCCGGAGAGGTATTGCCGTGACGGGGGTAAAACAGCGGACTTCGACGGCTAGCTTTCCGTATTGAAGATGTATGTGCGCGTGCTGCGCTGCAGCCGATTTCACGAAACTTTACGCAATTGCGCAAGTCCACTTAGGCCCTACGCCATACTTGCGCAATAATTTATGGCGTAAGTGGACTTGCGCAATTTTCGTGAAATCGGCTGCTAAGGGCTGCTTTCGAGCGCTCGTCTATGGCAAGCCAAAAGGGTCATAACGTATTGCGGCGTTTTTGGACACCTCACAACACGTCACGAGTCTATTTTTAGCAACACGTTGCAGAAATAGTGTTCTGATTGGATGACAGCACAACCCGTTGTGATATTTTCGCAACGCGTTGTGGTATTTTCGCAACGCGTTGCCGCAATACGTTATGACCCTTTTCGCTTGCCATACTCGTCCCTGGTGCTTCCCAGGTGGTGGAAACGTTACGTCACACACATGCTTACACACGCTTTCGGGCGTGGTTGGCTATGACCGGTACAAGGTCCTATAAATATACATGTAGGGCCTAGGCCTAGTAGTAGTAAATTAGGTTTAAAATAAATAGGCTACGCAATTTCGTTGGCAAAACTGGCTCTTCTTCTGCAAGTTGGTGCCATATCGGACGGGGAGATACGACGGTGCTAAATGCTGATTAGAAACGTGGTGAGTGGTAAAACTGCATGGTCAGATCATACTATGGTCAGATGATGTAGCCCTACAAATGCAAATAGGGCTGTAAATAGCTCGCTTTTCAAATCTGACTTATTACAGTCGCAAATCACAGCCCTACTATATACGAGGGTGTACGTAGACTAGAGGCTAAGTTTTTAAGTGCTGAAATCCGAGAAAGTTCCACTACAAATATCGTCCGAAGCACATCAGACTAGAGCACTTTCACATACACCATTGCAATCCTGAGAGTCTAGTGTTTTATAAAATAACGGTAACGCTTACGGAATCGTCAATTTGGCCATCTACGATGTCTGGAAACATTGGACAAATTTCGGACAAAGTTCTGAGCTGCATTCAGACTAGCCCTAAAATTAGGGCTGTGAATTGCTCGCTTTTCAAATCTGACTTATTTAGTCGCAAATTCAGAATTTGCGACTAAATAAGTCAGATTTGAAAAGCGAGCAATTCACAGCCCTAATTTTAGGGCTACATTCAGACTACTTCCAAATACTGAAAGCCGTCCAGATCAAACTGTACGGCTTTCAAGAGCAGCATTTTTCCCCCCATCAAAACCGTTGGCAAAATGGAATCTTTAGTTTACTCATTTTACAGGAAATTGCTATTTTTGGTAAAATATGAATCTCCACACGTTCTACATACCTCCCTGGCTGAAATTGTCTGAATAGTGGCGTACATTCGTCCGTAAAACCCGAATCTTTCAGGAGCAATCATACCGCATGACTTATAGAATTTTTCCCCTTTTCAAGATGGCGGATGTAGACTCGGCGCAGTCGTTCTTTCGGCCACCAGCACGTACTAGCACGGTACAGACAAGGGGGGCGCTGTTCACATTTATTCGCTCTTGCCTGTGGGCATGTACCGTTCCGCCGGCCGGCGCTCCGCTGGCGAATCCACAGTCACTGACGCGAGTACACGTTAAAAATGTGATATATTTCCTCATGGCTTGCATCTCTGAATTGTTTATATATTTTTGTAAATTGATAGTTAGTTAGAAAACCTACAAGCTGTTTAATTATCGACCAATTACTCTCAAAATGATTGTCCATGTATGACAATTGCGTTGTTTACACGTTGCCAATGTCTCTCAACTACGAATGAAGTATGATTTTTTCTTCAGCAATTCCGTTAGATGACGAAAAATATTGCCACCCAACTCCCCTTCCCTCCCTCCCAATTAAACAAATTGTAAAACAAAAATCAGAAAGGACTCGATAAGAACCACAGAACCTCTCGAAACTATACAATTCCAGGCGCCTATAGCTTTTGAGTAAGGATGCCGCCAACTTTTTTAAGCACCTGCAGCCGATTTCACGAAGCATTGCGCAGCTTGCGCAACTTTTGACAAATGGCGCAAGCTTCATAGCTGGCCTGCGTGTTATCTTCGGAAGAATGTTGCGCAACTTACGCAATAAAATGTTGCGCAAGTGGGTTTACGCAGTGCGTTATGATTCGTGAAATCGGCTGCAGGTGCTTAAAAAAGTTGGCGGCATCCTTACTCAAAAGCTATAGGCGCCTGGAATTGTATAGTTTCGAGAGGTTCTGTGGTTCTTATCGAGTCCTTTCTGATTTTTGTTTTACAATTTGTTTAATTGGGAGGGAGGGAAGGGGAGTTGGGTGGCAATATTTTTCGTCATCTAACGGAATTGCTGAAGAAAAAATCATACTTCATTCGTAGTTGAGAGACATTGGCAACGTGTAAACAACGCAATTGTCATACATGGACAATCATTTTGAGAGTAATTGGTCGATAATTAAACAGCTTGTAGGTTTTCTAACTAACTATCAATTTACAAAAATATATAAACAATTCAGAGATGCAAGCCATGAGGAAATATATCACATTTTTAACGTGTACTCGCGTCAGTGACTGTGGATTCGCCAGCGGAGCGCCGGCCGGCGGAACGGTACATGCCCACAGGCAAGAGCGAATAAATGTGAACAGCGCCCCCCTTGTCTGTACCGTGCTAGTACGTGCTGGTGGCCGAAAGAACGACTGCGCCGAGTCTACATCCGCCATCTTGAAAAGGGGAAAAATTCTATAAGTCATGCGGTATGATTGCTCCTGAAAGATTCGGGTTTTACGGACGAATGTACGCCACTATTCAGACAATTTCAGCCAGGGAGGTATGTAGAACGTGTGGAGATTCATATTTTACCAAAAATAGCAATTTCCTGTAAAATGAGTAAACTAAAGATTCCATTTTGCCAACGGTTTTGATGGGGGGAAAAATGCTGCTCTTGAAAGCCGTACAGTTTGATCTGGACGGCTTTCAGTATTTGGAAGTACATTCAGACCAGAGCACTTTACCTACTCGCACGATATTTGTAGTGGAACTTTCTCGGATTTCAGCAGTTTAGCATCTGCGTACGCCCTCGTATAGGCTGTGATTTGCGACTGTAAAAGTCAGATTTGAAAAGCGAGCTGTTTACAGCCTATATGTAGGGCTAGTTCAGATGGTATGCTGACTTTATTGAATGATTGAATGAATGCAAGTGGGTATTTTTTTCGTATACATTGAACAAAGATTTTAAGAAAATTACCTCCTGCAATCAACACAGAATGTAATTTTAAGATATACTTCCCACTTGCACTTTTGTCGCAAATGTTGCTTTTCTGTAGAAAAATCATGTTTTCTTCTTGAAAAATTGCCTTCAGTTAGTGCACAAGATAACCATTCATGCACGCGCTCAGCACCCTCTGTTGTCGCGCTTAACGCACAGACCGCTCGCACGTCATGTTGTGCAAGTTACTTTATGCAGTAATTTTATCATTTATTTATCTCAGAAATGCAACATTTGCGACGGAAGTGTCAGTGGGAAGTATATCTTAGAATTGAATAAGCTATCGATTCCAATATATAAATTCACCCAAATCCGTGTTTAATGTATATGAAAAAAAATACTTAAAGGTTTAGTGAAGTGAAAATTATCAACCATTTGTTTTTATACATGAATCAGAAGATCAAAGTGTTGCAGAAAAAGGGGCAAACTCAAATTTGTTTTTATTTCAGAAAGAAGTGACCTTTTTTCTACTTCAAAATGTTCTTGACAGACGAGGGCGCTATTTATTGCTAGTCATGGAGGGAACCCACAGTTGAAAAACAAAGAAAGAACATTACATTTCAAACAGTAGTCCACTGATCTATCTTTGACGCAAACAAACTTGTTGGGATTGTTGCAAATGACATACTAAACAAACTCAGTAAACTTTTAAAGCCCAGTCACACACTACCGTTTCAGCTGAACGCACGCCTAACGCACCAAATTATTTTCCTGCGTCGAAATGCGTTGATACACTGTAGAGGTGCGTCAGAGGTTCGTCCAGATTCGGTAGAAGGCCGGCGGTACACGGCGATACACGGGCATGTGCGCCTATGCCAAAAAATATGTTTGAACATGCACTAAAATTGTGAACGTACGATAATTACGCGCTGTGTGCGGCAAAATGCGTCCGAGGTGCGGGGAATGCGGTAGAGCCGCGGTAGGGCTTCGTTGAGTGCGTTAGCAGTTCGGTACAGTACGGCCACAAAAGTTGGACGACATCTTCAGCGTACACCCCGAACGCACAGATCGCGACTCTACCGCGCGTCTATCGCGCGTCTACCGATTGTGAACGCACGTATAGCGTTTGTGGACGTATGTCAGCGCACATATGACGTTATCGGACGTAGTCCTACCGCACCCAGCGCATGTCTACGGGCGTGTTTGTTTCACGACAGATCCGAATCCAGATCCCGAGTTTAATACCGCGCAGAAACAAATAAAACTGCTCTCAACGAGAATTCAAGTCACGTGAATTGGATCTGCGCAGATCTGAATCTGGATCCGTCCGAAACAAACACGCCCTACCATGTGTCTACCGTGTCCAGCGCACCGCCACCGCATGTCAGCGCACGTCTACAATTTTTACAATTTTTGTGCGTTGGCATGCGCTGCGTGCGCTCAGCATGCGCTGAGTGCGTTCAGCATGCGCTGACAAACGCACTTATTTTTCCTAATTTTAAGGTGAGTTTTGACTCTAGACGCTGGCCTGCGCTGGTCCTGTGCGGTGTCTACGTTCGGCACGCGTTCAGCCCGCGGTGAACATGCGGTACTATACGCTCAGAACGGCCGATTTGGGGGTATTTTTGTGCGTACAAAAATTATTGGTTGCACGCTTCGTGCGCTGATGGCGTGCGCTAGTGTGTGACTACAGCATTACAGATCATAACACCAAGAAGTCACTGAAATATGGACAAAAACGTTTGTACACAAGTCAATGGAGATTTCCTCTGTTGTCCTAAGATGACATCACGGATTTGCTCATGAATATGGAAATTCTCATTAGCATAAAAAATATAAAACTTGCAATTACACCAAAACGGAACAATCAAATTTTCTGAAATTGACCGAAATGTGTAAAATAGGGTTTTTAATAAAAACCCTACGGAGCATTAAAGGAGCGTGACCAGAGTTTCTGGAAAATAGTTTTCGATGTAACTTACCAATATTATCAAGTAACTCCCATACACACCTCCCATGTCCCAAAAACCCGAAAACATTCGCAATTTCTAGTAAAAAATTGAACAAAACTATCGAGTATGCTTTCAGTGGATAAACGTTGATACTGGAAAATTAGTTTACAAATAATCGGTGGATTTTCGACGATATCCTCGGAAATATGCGGCCTAGAAGCGCGGGAGTTTCAGTTTCGTAATCAGAAAAATATAACGGATGTTATGATATAAAAATCTCATGACCCATAAGGTAAGTCCCGGGGAGTTATGGGTAAAAAAAAGTGATCTGGTCACACTCCTTTAAGCTCCATGGGCAAAGTGGCGCGCCGGCGCGGGTCGTGATTCTGATTCTTGCGATGTCCTAGTAGCTAGTAGTACACACATGGCTGAATACAATCATGACAACAATACAATATTTCCTTATAAACGAAAGGCTCCAATACTAGGAGGAACTACTATAGGAGCGCGTGTGGTCTAGTGGGTATGAAGCGGGACTCCCAATCAGAGGTTGGGGTTCGAGCCCCACTTCGACCAACGTGTCTGTGTCCCTGGGCAAGGCACTTAATCCCAGTTGCCTCGTCAACCCAAGCGATATATGGGAAGCTGTTAGGGGGAATGCCACAATCTAACTGCTGATAGGGTTGTGCGCCTGACCAGCATTGAAGCGAAATGGTTCTGATCTGGTGATTCCCTGATGGCAGCGGTAATAATGGTAACAGCGCCTTGAGCACCCTGCAGGGTGGATATGTGTGCTATTACAAATCTCATTATTGGCTGTTCCGATACGGTCGGAACAGCCTTTGTTTTCGTTAAGATTTTTTTATTTTTTATTTTTTTGGCTGTTCCGATTCGGGTCGGAACAGCCTTTGTTTTCGTTACGATTTTTATTCTTTTTTTTTTTTTTTTTTTTTTTTTGGCTGTTCCGATTCGGGTCGGAACAGCCTTTGTTTTCGTTACGATTATTTTTTGGCTGTTCCGATTCGGGTCGGAACAGCCTTTGTTTTCGTTACGATTTTTATTCCTTTTTTTTTTTTTTTTTTTTTTTTTTTTTTGGCTGTTCCGACTCGAGTTGGAACAGCCTTTGTTTTCGTGAAGATTTTTGGCTGTTCCAACACGGTTGGGAACAGCCTTTGTTTTCGTTAAGATTTTTTTTTTTTGGCTGTTCCAACACGGTTGGGAACAGCCTTTGTTTTCGTTAAGATTTTTTTTTTTTTTCTTTTTCTTCTTCCACTTTTTTCAGACGCTATTTCGGACACTTGCACATTGATGATTGACTTCAAACTTCACATGGACATTGGTCACTATGTGAAGTTGTGCACAGTACTAATGACGTCATGATGACGTCATCACGTGTCAGATTAAAGGGGCATGAAGTTTAATAAATTAAAGATTCAAAAATCAATAAAAAATCAACCGTTTGACCTACGATCTTGATTCCTTCGGCATATACGATGACTAACAAAGGTCTTTGAGATGCGCACACCCCTTGACCTTTGACCTCGTTTCCTATTGGTCTAACAGATTTTGCCTTGCCATTTGAAAGTGGTGCAAGATATTTGGACAAAGTCACTTGTGTTACACTTCGACTAGGGTGGGGTATCTAAAAAATATGTTGGTGACCTTTGACCTTGCTCACTTCCGGTCGAAACAGGAAGTGGCCCTTAGTTTGAAAGTGAAAGGAGGTATTGAGATAGGGTCAATGGTGTTATTACCAGAGGCCCTTAAGCTTTCCAAAAATATAAGTGATGACGTCATCGTAGGAAATAGCGCCCTCTAGCGACAAGATGATTACGTAATTAAATATTCAAAAATCAATAAAAAATCTACCGTTTGACCTACAAATTTGATTCCTTCTGCATATACGATCACTAACAAATGTCTTTAAGATGCGCACATGGCTTGACCTTTGACCTCGTTTCCTATTGGTCAAACAGATTTTGCCTTGCCATTTGAAAGGGGTACAATATATCACGATGGGGTCAACTGTGTTACACTTCGACTAGGGTGGGGTATCCAAACATATAGCAACACCTTTGACCTTCCCTACATGTCAGATTAAAGTGGCATGTAATAATATTCAATATTTAAAAATCGATAAAAACTCAACCGTTTGACATACGATCGTGATTTCTTCATATACAATCACTAACAAAGGTCATCCCGAACACCACATATGTTTATAAAAAGGAGGGGAACAGCCATGTGTTCGTTTTCAACGAACACATTTCTAGTTTTTTGGCTGTTCCAACACGGTTGGGAACAGCCTTTGTTTTCGTTAAGATTTTTTTTTTTTTTCTTTTTTTTTTTTTTTTTTTTCTTTTCCTTCTTCCACTTTTTTCAGATGCTATTTCGGGCACTTGCACATTCATGATTGACTTCAAACTTCACATGGACATTGGTCACTATGTGAAGTTGTGCACAGTACTAATGACGTCATGATGACGTCATCACGTGTCAGATTAAAGGGGTATGAAGTTTAATAAATTAAATATTCAAAAATCAATAAAAAATCAACCGTTTGACCTACGATCTTGATTCCTTCGGCATATACGATGACTAACAAAGGTCTTTGAGATGCGCACACCCCTTGACCTTTGACCTCGTTTCCTATTGGTCAAACAGATTTTGCCTTGCCATTTGAAAGTGGTGCAAGATATTTGGACAAAGTCACTTGTGTTACACTTCGACTAGGGTGGGGTATCTAAAAAATATTTTTGTGACCTTTGACCTTGCTCACTTCCGGTCGAAACCGGAAGTGGCCCTTAGTTTGAAAGTGAAAGGAGGTATTGAGATGGGGTCAATGGTGTTATTACCAGAGGCCCTTAAGCTTTCCAAAAATATAAGTGATGACGTCATCGTACGAAATAGCGCCCTCTAGCGACAAGATGATTACGTAATGAAATATTGGAAAATCAATAAAAAATCAACCGTTTGACCTACGATCTTGATTCCTTCGGCATATACGATGACTAACAAAGGTCTTTGAGATGCGCACACCCCTTGACCTTTGACCTCGTTTCCTATTGGTCAAACAGATTTTGCCTTGCCATTTGAAAGTGGTGCAAGATATTTGGACAAAGTCACTTGTGTTACACTTCGACTAGGGTGGGGTATCTAAAAAATATTTTTGTGACCTTTGACCTTGCTCACTTCCGGTCGAAACCGGAAGTGGCCCTTAGTTTGAAAGTGAAAGGAGGTATTGAGATGGGGTCAATGGTGTTATTACCAGAGGCCCTTAAGCTTTCCAAAAATATAAGTGATGACGTCATCGTACGAAATAGCGCCCTCTAGCGACAAGATGATTACGTAATGAAATATTGGAAAATCAATAAAAAATCAACCGTTTGACCTACGATCTTGATTCCTTCGGCATATACGATGACTAACAAAGGTCTTTGAGATGCGCACACCCCTTGACCTTTGACCTCGTTTCCTATTGGTCTAACAGATTTTGCCTTGCCATTTGAAAGTGGTACAAGATATCTGCATGTGGTCAACTGTATTACACTTCGACCTAGGGTGGTGTATCCAAAAAATATGGCCGTGACCTTTGACCTTGCTCACTTCCGGTCGAAACCGGAAGTGGCCCTTAGTTTGAAAGTGGTAGGAGGTATTGAGATGGGGTCAATGGTGTTATTATCAGAGGCCCTTAAGCTTTCCAAAAATATAAGTAATGACGTCATCGTACGAAATAGCGCCCTCTAGCGACAAGATGATTACGTAATTAAATATTCAAAAATCAATATAAAATCTACCGTTTGACCTACGAATTTGATTCCTTCTGCATATACGATCACTAACAAATGTCTTTAAGATGCCCACATGGCTTGACCTTTGACCTCGTTTCCTATTGGTCAAACAGATTTTGCCTTGCCATTTGAAAGGGGTGCAATATATCACGATGGGGTTAACTGTGTTACACTTCGACTAGGGTGGGGTATCCAAACATATATCAACACCTTTGACCTTCCCTACATGTCAGATTAAAGGGGCATGTAATAATATTCAATATTTAAAAATCGATAAAAACTCAACCGTTTGACGTACGATCGTGATTTCTTCATATACGATCACTAACAAAGGTCATCCCGAACACCATATATGTTTATAAAAAGGAGGGGAACAGCCATGTGTTCGTTTACAACGAACACATTTCTAGTTTTTTTTATTCTTTTACTTCTTCCACTTTTTTCAGACGCTATTTCGGACACTTGCACATTGATGATTGACTTCAAACTTCACATGGACATTGGTCACTATGTGAAGTTGTGCACAGTACTAATGGCGTCATTATGACGTCATCACGTGTCAGATTAAAGGGGTATGAAGTTTAATAAATTAAATATTCAAAAATCAATAAAAATTCAACCGTTTGACCTACGATCTTGATTCCTTCGCCATATACGATGACTAACAAAAGTCTTTAAGATGCGCACACGCCTTGACCTTTGACCTCGTTTCCTATTGGTCAAACAGATTTTGCCTTGCCATTTGAAAGTGGTGCAAGATATTTGGACAAAGTCACTTGTGTTACACTTCGACTAGGGTGGGGTATGTAAAAAATATGTTGGTGACCTTTGACCTTGCTCACTTCCGGTCGAAACCGGAAGTGGCCCTTAGTTTGAAAGTGAAAGGAGGTATTGAGATGGGGTCAATGGTGTTATTACCAGAGGCCCTTAAGCTTTCCAAAAATATAAGTGATGACGTCATCGTACGAAATAGCGCCCTCTACCGACAAGATGATTACGTAATTAAATATTCAAAAATCAATAAAAAATCAACTGTTTGACCTACGATCTTGATTCCTGTGGCATATACGATCACTAACAAATGTCTTTAAGATGCGCACAGGGCTTGACCTTTGACCTCGTTTCCTATTGGTCTAACAGATTTTGCCTTGCCATTTAGCCATTTGAAAGTGGTACAAGATATCTGCATGTGGTCAACTGTATTACACTTCGACTAGGGTGGGGTATCCAAAAAATATGGCGGTGACCTTTGACCTTTGACCTTGCTCACGTCCGGTTGAAACCGGAATGGGCTATATAGACTGTGCACTACTAATAGGGAAACGCGAAATTGAGTATTTCACTTGTACACAAGCAATGGCCTATTGACTGTGCACTTCGAGGAAACATGAAAATACGTATTTTGGTTGTACACAGGCAATGGCCTATTGACTGTGTACTGCGAGGAAACGGGAAACTAAGTATTTTGCTTGTACACAGGCAATGGCCTATTGACTGTGCACATCGAGGAAACATGAAAATACGTATTTTGCTTGTACACAGGCAATGCCCATTGACTGTGTACTTCGAGGAAACGGGAAAATACGTAATTTGTTTGTACACAGGCAAATGGCCTATTGACTGTGCACTGCGAGGAAACGGGAAACTAAGTATTCTGCTTGTACACAGGCAATGGCCTATTGACTGTGCACATCGAGGAAACATGAAAATACGTATTTTGGTTGTACACAGGCACTGGCCCATTGACTGTGTACTTCGAGGGAACGGGATAATACGTATTTTGGTTGTACACAGGCAAATGGCCCATTGACTGTGTACTTCGAGGGAACGGGATAATACGTATTTTGTTTGTACACAGGCAAATAAATGGCCTATTGACTGTGCACTGCGAGGAAACATGAAAATACGTATTTGGGTAGTACACAGGCAATGCCCATTGACTGTGTACTTCGAGGAAACGGGATAATACGTATTTTGTTTGTACACAGGCAATGGCCTATTGACTGTGCACTGCGAGGAAACTGGAGAATGATTATTTCGCGTATACACAGGCGTCTTATTGACTGTGCACTCCAAGGAAACAGGAACATTGCACATTGATGGTTGACTTCAAACTTCACATGGACATTGGTCACTATGTTAAGTTGTGCACAGTGCTAATGACGTCATGATGACGTCATCACGTGTCAGATTAAAGGGGCATGAAGTTTAATCAATTAAATATTCAAAAATCATTGAAAAATCAACCGTTTGACCTACGATCTTGATTCCTTCGCCATATACGATGACTAACAAGGGTCTTTGAGATGCGCACACCCCTTGACCTTGGACCTCGTTTCCTATTAGTCAAACAGATTTGAAAGTGGTACAAGATATCTGGATGTGGTCAACTGTATTACACTTGGACCTAGGGTGGTGTATCCAAAAAATATGGTCGTGACCTTTGACCTCGTTTCCTATTGGTCTAACACATTTTGCCTTGCCATTTGAAAGTGGTACAATATATCTGCATGTGGTCAACTGTATTACACTTAGACCTAGGGTGGTGTATCCAAAAAATATGGTCGTGACCTTTGACCTCGTTTCCTATTGGTCTAACAGATTTTGCCTTGCCATTTGAAAGTGGTACAAGATATCTGCATGTGGTCAACTGTATTACACTTAGACCTAGGGTGGTGTATCCAAAAAATATGGTCGTGACCTTTGACCTCGTTTCCTATTGGTCTAACACATTTTGCCTTGCCATTTGAAAGTGGTACAATATATCTGCATGTGGTCAACTGTATTACACTTAGACCTAGGGTGGTGTATCCAAAAAATATGGTCGTGACCTTTGACCTCGTTTCCTATTGGTCTAACAGATTTTGCCTTGCCATTTGAAAGTGGTACAAGATATCTGCATGTGGTCAACTGTATTACACTTCGACCTAGGGTGGTGTATCCAAAAAATATGGTCGTGACCTTTGACCTCGTTTCCTATTGGTCTAACACATTTTGCCTTTCCGTTTGAAAGTGGTACAATATATCTGCATGTGGTCAGCTGTATTACACTTCGACTAGGGTGGGGTATCCAAACATATAGCAACACCTTTGACCTTCCCTACATGTCAGATTAAAGGGGCATGTAATAATATTCAATATTTAAAAATCGATAACAACTCAACAGTTTGACCTACGATCGTGATTTCATCATATACGATCACTAACAAAGGTCATCCCGAACACCATATATGTTTATAAAAAGGAGGGGAACAGCCATGTGTTCGTTGTCAAGAACGAACACAGGTCTAGTTTTTTTTTTCTTTTTTTGGCTGTTCCGATTCGGGTCGGAACAGCCTTTGTTTTCGTTACGATTTTTATTACTTTTTTTTTTTTTTTTTTTTTTTTTTTAATTCTTTTACTTCTTCCACTTTTTTCAGACGCTATTTCGGACACTTGCACATTGATGATTGACTTCAAACTTCACATGGACATTGGTCACTATGTGAAGTTGTGCACAGTACTAATGACGTCATGATGACGTCATCACGTGTCAGATTAAAGGGGTATGAAGTTTAATAAATTAAATATTCAAAAATCAATATAAAATCAACCGTTTGACATACGAACTTGATTCCTTCGCCATATATGATGACTAACCAATGTCTTTAAGATGCGCACACGCCTTGACCTTTGACCTTGTTTCCTATTGGTCAAACAGATTTTGCCTTGTCATTTGAAAGTGGTACAAGATATTTGGACGGGGTCAATTGTGTTACACTTCGACTAGGGTGGGGTATCCAAAAAATATGGTGGCGACCTTTGACCTTGCTCAATGTGTTAGATTAAAGGGATATTTGATAAAATTAAATGTTCAAAAATCAATAACAAATCAACCGTTTGAGCTATGATCTTCATTCCTGCGCCATATACGATCACTAATAAATGTCTTTAAATTATGACGTCAGGACGACGTCATCACATGTCAGATTAAAGGGGCATGGAAACAGATAAATGAAATATAAAAAATCAATAAAAAATCAACCGTTTGAGCTACGATCTTGATTCCTGCGCCAAATATGATCACTAACAAAGGTCTTTCACTAATGACGTCATAATGATGTCATCACGTGTCAGATTAAAGGGGCATCAAATAAAATAAATGGGATATAAAAAATCCGTAAGAAATCAACCATTTTAGCTACTATCTTGATTCCTGCGCCATATACAATAACTAACAAAGGTCTTTAACTGATTACGTTATGATGACGTCATCACGTGTCAGATTAAAGGGGCATGATGTTTAATAAATTAAATATTCAAAAATCAATACAAAATCAACCGTTTGACCTACGATCTTGATTCCCTCGCCATATACGATGACTAACAAAAGTCTTTAAGATGCGCACACCCCTTGACCTTTGACCTCGTTTCCTATTGGTCTAACAGATTTTGCCTTTCCATTTGAAAGTGGTACAAGATATCTGCATGTGGTCAACTGTATTACACTTGGACATAGGGTGGTGTATCCAAAAAATATGGTCGTGACCTTTGACCTCGTTTCCTATTGGTCTAACAGATTTTGCCTTGCCATTTGAAAGTGGTACAAGATATCTGCATGTGGTCAACTGTATTACACTTGGACCTAAGGTGGTGTATCCAAAACATATGGTCGTGACCTTTGACCTCGTTTCCTATTGGTCTAACAGATTTTGCCTTTCCATTTGAAAGTGGTACAAGATATCTGCATGTGGTCAACTGTATTACACTTCGACCTAGGGTGGTGTATCCAAAACAAATGGCCGTGACCTTTGACCTTCCCTACATGTCAGATTAAAGGGGCATGTAATAATATTCAATATTTAACAATCGATAAAAACTCAACCGTTTGACCTACGATCGTGATTTCTTCATATACGATCACTAACAAAGGTCATCCCGAACACGTATATGTTTATAAAAAGGAGGGGAACAGCCATGTGTTCGTTGTCAAAAACGAACACAGGTCTAGTTTCTTTTTGGCTGTTCCGATTCGGGTCGGAACAGCCTTTGTTTTCGTTACGATTTATTTTTTTTTTTTTTTTTTTTTTTTTATTCTTTTACTTCTTCCACTTTTTTCAGACGCTATTTCGGACACTTGCACATTGATGATTGACTTCAAACTTCACATGGACATTGGTCACTATGTGAAGTTGTGCACAGCACTAACGACGTCATGATGACGTCATCACGTGTCAGATTAAAGGGGTATGAAGTTTAATAAATTAAATATTCAAAAATCAATAAAAATTCAACCGTTTGACCTACGATCTTGATTCCTTCGCCATATACGATGACTAACAAAAGTCTTTAAGATGCGCACACGCCTTGACCTTTGACCTCGTTTCCTATTGGTCAAACAGATTTTGCCTTGCCATTTGAAACTGGTGCAAGATATTTGGACAAAGTCACTTGTGTTACACTTCGACTAGGGTGAGGTATTCAAAAAATTTGGCCGTGACCTTTGACCTTGCTCACTTCCGGTCGAAACCGGAAGTGGCCCTTAGTTTGAAAGTGGTAGGAGGTATTGAGATGGGGTCAATGGTGTTATTACCAGAGGCCCTTAAGCTTTCCAAAAATATAAGTGATGACGTCATCGTACGAAATAGCGCCCTCTAGCGACAAGATGATTACGTAATGAAATATTGGAAAATCAATAAAAAATCAACCGTTTGACCTACGATCTTGATTCCTTCGCCATATACGATGTTTAACAAGGGTCTTTGAGATGCGCACACCCCTTGACCTTGGACCTCGTCTCCTATTGGTCAAACAGATTTTGCCTTTCCATTTGAAAGTGGTACAAGATATCTGGATGTGGTCAACTGTATTACACTTCGACCTAGGGTGGTGTATCCAAAAAATATGGTCGTGACCTTTGACCTTGCTCACTTCCGGTCGAAACCGGAAGTGGCCCTTAGTTTGAAAGTGGTAGGAGGTATTGAGATGGGGTCAATGGTGTTATTATCAGAGGCCCTTAAGCTTTCCAAAAATATAAGTGATGATGTCATCGTACGAAATAGCGCCCTCTAGCGACAAGATGATTACGTAATTCAATATTCGAAAATCAATACAAAATCTACCGTTTGACCTACGAATTTGATTCCTTCTGCATATACGATCACTAACAAATGTCTTTAAGATGCGCACATGGCTTGACCTTTGACCTCGTTTTCTATTGGTCAAACAGATTTTGCCTTGCCATTTGAAAGGGGTACAATATATCACGATGGGGTCAACTGTGTTACACTTCGACTAGGGTGGGGTATCCAAACATATAGCAACACCTTTGACCTTCCCTACATGTCAGATTAAAGGGGCATGTAATAATATTCAATATTTAAAAAACGATAAAAACTCAACCGTTTGACCTACGATCGTGATTTCTTCATATACGATCACTAACAAAGGTCATCCCGAACATTATGTTGATAAAAAGGAGGGGAACAGCCATGTGTTCGTTGTCAAGAACGAACACAGGTCTAGTTGTTCTTTTCCTTCTTCCACTTTTTTCAGACGCTATTTCGGGCACTTGCACATTCATGATTGACTTCAAACTTCACATGGACATTGGTCACTATGTGAAGTTGTGCACACTACTAATGACGTCATGATGACGTCATCACGTGTCAGATTAAAGGGGCATGAAGTTTAATAAATTAAATATTCAAAAATCAATATAAAATCAACCGTTTGACATACGAACTTGATTCCTTCGCCATATATGATGACTAACAAATGTCTTTAAGATGCGCACACGCCTTGACCTTTGACCTTGTTTCCTATTGGTCAAACAGATTTTGCCTTGTCACTTGAAAGTGGTACAAGATATTTGGACGGGGTCAATTGTGTTACACTTCGACTAGGGTGGGGGATCCAAAAAATATGGTGGCGACCTTTGACCTTGCTCAATGTGTTAGATTAAAGGGGTATTTGATAAAATTAAATGTTCAAAAATCAATAACAAATCAACCGTTTGAGCTATGATCTTCATTCCTGCGCCATATACGATCACTAATAAATGTCTTTAAATGATGACGTCAGGACGACGTCATCACATGTAAGATTAAAGGGGCATGAAAACAGATAAATGAAATATACAAAATCAATAAACAATCAACCGTTTGAGCTACGATCTTGATTCCTGCGCCAAATATGATCACTAACAAAGGTCTTTCACTAATGACGTCATAATGACGTCATCACGTGTCAGATTAAAGGGGCATCAAATAAAATAAATGGGATATAAGAAATCCGTAAGAAATCAACCATTTTAGCTACTATCTTGATTCCTGTGCCATATACAATAACTAACAAAGGTATTTAACTGATTACGTTATGATGACGTCATCACGTGTCAGATTAAAGGGGTATGAAGTTTAATAAATTAGACATTAAAAAATCAATACAAAATCAACCGTTTGACCTACGATCTTGATTCCTTCGCCATATACGATGACTAACAAGGGTCTTTGAGATGCGCACACCCCTTGACATTGGACCTCGTTTCCTATTGGTCAAACAGATTTTGCCTTGCCATTTAAAAGTGGTACAAGATATCTGGATGTGGTCAACTGTATTACACTTGGACCTAGGGTGGTGTATCCAAAAAATATGGTCGTGACCTTTGACATTGCTCACTTCCGGTCGAAACAGGAAGTGGCCCTTAGTTTGAAAGTGAAAGGAGGTATTGAGATGGGGTCAATTGTGTTATTATCAGAGGCCCTTAAGCTTTCCAAAAATATAAGTTATGACGTCATCGTACGAAATAGCGCTCTCTAGCGACAAGATGATTACGTAATTAAATATTAAAAAATCAATAAAAAATCTACCGTTTGACATACGAATTTGATTCCTTCTGCATATACGATCACTAACAAATGTCTTTAAGATGCGCACATGGCTTGACCTTTGACCTCGTTTCCTATTGGTCAAACAGATTTTGCCTTGCAATTTAAAAGGGGTACAATATATCACGATGGGGTCAACTGTGTTATACTTCGACTAGGGTGGGGTATCCAAACATATAGCAACACCTTTGACCTTCCTTACATGTCAGATTAAAGGGGCATGTAATAATATTCAATATTTAAAAATCGATAAAAACTCAACCGTTTGACCTACGATCGTGATTTCTTCATATACGATCACTGACAAAGGTCATGCCAAACACCATATATGTTTATAAAAAGGAGGGGAACAGCCATGTGTTCGTTGTCAAGAACGAACACAGGTCTAGTTTTTTATTCTTTTACTTCTTCCACTTTTTTCAGACGCTATTTCGGACACTTGCACATTGATGATTGACTTCAAACTTCACATGGACATTGGTCACTATGTGAAGTTGTGCACAGTACTAATGACGTCATGATGACGTCATCACGTGTCAGATTAAAGGGGTATGAAGTTTAATAAATTAAATATTCAAAAATCAATAAAAATTCAACCGTTTGACCTACGATCTTGATTCCTTCGCCATATACGATGACTAACAAAAGTCTTTAAGATGCGCACACGCCTTGACCTTTGACCTCGTTTCCTATTGGTCAAACAGATTTTGCCTTGCCATTTGAAAGTGGTGCAAGATATTTGGACAAAGTCACTTGTGTTACACTTCGACTAGGGTGGGGTATGTAAAAAATATGTTGGTGACCTTTGACCTTGCTCATTTCCGGTCGAAACCGGAAGTGGCCCTTAGTTTGAAAGTGGTAGGAGGTATTGAGATAGGGTCAATGGTGTTATTATCAGAGGCCCTTAAGCTTTCCAAAAATATAAGTGATGACGTCATCGTACGAAATAGCGCCCTCTAGCGACAAGATGATTACGTAATGAAATATTGGAAAATCAATACAAAATCAACCGTTTGACCTACGATCTTGATTCCTTCGCCATATACGATGATTAACAAGGGTCTTTGAGATGCGCACACCCCTTGACCTTGGACCTCGTTTCCTATTGGTCAAACAGATTTTGCCTTGCCATTTGAAAGTGGTACAAGATATCTAGATGTGGTCAACTGTATTACACTTAGACCTAGGGTGGTGTATCCAAAAAATATGGTCGTGACCTTTGACCTTGCTCATTTCCGGTCGAAACCGGAAGTGGCCCTTAGTTTGAAAGTGGTAGGAGGTATTGAGATAGGGTCAATGGTGTTATTATCAGAGGCCCTTAAGCTTTCCAAAAATATAAGAGATGACGTCATCGTACGAAATAGCGCCCTCTAGCGACAAGATGATTACGTAATTAAATATTTAAAAATCAATACAAAATCTACCGTTTGACCTACGAAATTGATTCCTTCTGCATATACGATCACTAACAAATGTCTTTAAGATGCGCACATGGCTTGACCTTTGACCTCGTTTCCTATTGGTCAAACAGATTTTGCCTTGCCATTTGAAAGGGGTACAATATATCACGATGGGGTCAACTGTGTTACACTTCGACTAGGGTGGGGTATCCAAACATATATCAACACCTTTGACCTTCCCTACATGTCAGATTAAAGGGGCATGTAATAAAATTCGATATTTAAAAATCAATAAAAACTCGACCGTTTGACATACGATCGTGATTTCTTCATATACGATCACTAACAAAGGTCATCCCGAACACCATATATGTTTATAAAAAGGAGGGGAACAGCCATGTGTTCGTTGTCAAGAACGAACACAGGTCTAGTTTATTTTTTTGGCTGTTCCGATTCGGGTCGGAACAGCCTTTGTTTTCGTTACGATTTTTTTTTTTTTTATTCTTTTCCTTCTTCCACTTTTTTCAGACGCTATTTCGGACACTTGCACATTGATGATTGACTTCAAACTTCACATGGACATTGGTCACTATGTGAATTAGTGCACAGTACTAATGACGTAATCATGACGTCATCACGTGTCAGATTAAAGGGGTATGAAGTTTAATAAATTAAATATTCAAAAATCAATAAAAATTCAACCGTTTGACCTACGATCTTGATTCCTTCGCCATATACGATGACTAACAACAGTCTTTAAGATGCGCACACGCCTTGACCTTTGACCTCGTTTCCTATTGGTCAAACAGATTTTGCCTTGCCATTTGAAAGTGGTGCAAGATATTTGGACAAAGTCACTTGTGTTACACTTCGACTAGGGTGGGGTATCTAAAAAATATTTTTGTGACCTTTGACCTTGCTCACTTCCGGAAGTGACCCTTAGTTTGAAAGTGAAAGGAGGTATTGAGATGGGGTCAATGGTGTTATTACCAGAGGCCCTTAAGCTTTCCAAAAATATAAGTGATGACGTCATCGTACGAAATAGCGCCCTCTACCGACAAGATGATTACGTAATTAAATATTCAAAAATCAATAAAAAATCAACTGTTTGACCTACGATCTTGATTCCTGTGGCATATACGATCACTAACAAATGTCTTTAAGATGCGCACAGGGCTTGACCTTTGACCTCGTTTCCTATTGGTCAAACAGATTTTGCCTTTCCATTTGAAAGGGGTACAATATATCACGATGGGGTCAACTGTGTTACACTTCGACTAGGGTGGGGTATCCAAACGTATAGCAACACCTTTGACCTTCCCTACATGTCAGATTAAAGTGGCATGTAATAATATTCGATATTTAAAAATCGATAAAAACTCAACCGTTTGACATACGATCGTGATTTCTTCATATACGATCACTAACAAAGGTCATCCCGAACACCACATATGTTTATAAAAAGGAGGGGAACAGCCATGTGTTCGTTGTCAAGAACGAACACAGGTCTAGTTTTTTATTCTTTTCCTTCTTCCACTTTTTTCAGACGCTATTTCGGACACTTGCACATTGATGATTGACTTCAAACTGCACATGGACATTGGTCACTATGTGAAGTTGTGCACAGTACTAATGACGTCATGATGACGTCATCACGTGTCAGATTAAAGGGGTATGAAGTTTAATAAATTAAATATTGGAAAATCAATAAAAAATCAACCGTTTGACCTACGATCTTGATTCCTTCGGCATATACGATGACTAACAAAGGTCTTTGAGATGCGCACACCCCTTGACCTCGTTTCCTATTGGTCTAACAGATTTTGCCTTGCCATTTGAAAGTGGTGCAAGATATTTGGACAAAGTCACTTGTGTTACACTTCGACTAGGGTGGGGTATCCAAACATATAGCAACACCTTTGACCTTCCCTACATGTCAGATTAAAGTGGCATGTAATAATATTCAATATTTAAAAATCGATAAAAACTCAACCGTTTGACATACGATCGTGATTTCTTCATATACAATCACTAACAAAGGTCATCCCGAACACCACATATGTTTATAAAAAGGAGGGGAACAGCCATGTGTTCGTTTTCAACGAACACATTTCTAGTTATTATTATTATCATTATAAACATTTTCCGATTCCAACCCAAGTCCTTGCAAACGTTATTCGCCCATAACAAAAAAATGTAAAAAAAAAATATATATAAATAAAATAAAATAAAGCCTTATGCCATCCGGATTCGGCGTTGTAAACACATTCCTGTTTAATACGTAACGTTTGTTATACTGTGGGAGAAAATGCAGCCGACATTCGTGCCGCTCGAACGAAAACAAGCGCGTTAGCGTTCGGGCCACTTTTTGCAATCGGGCCAGGGGAGCAAGTTGGTCAGTGGGCAAGTCAGTCAGGGGTGACTTGGTAAGGGGCGAGTCGGTCAGGGGGCGACTTGGAAAGGGGCAAGTAGGTAAGGGGCGACTCGGCCAGGGGGCGACTTGACCTATTTAAAAGCAGATTTATAACTTGCCTGCTCAAATTTTACGCTGGAGGGTACTGACTAAAATTGCGAATGCAAATTAAAACTGTTTGGGTAGGGACTTGGAAATCTGTGACGTCATCGTGCGCGCACTACACTAATACTGGTAATAGTTTTACAGTGGATTTCTGCCGTATGCATCGTGAGAAATGCGCTGTAAAACATCACAGCATTGTTCAATTCCAACTTCTTTGATAGATACTGAAAATAAAGAATACTTTCTGATGATAGTTATTTTTAAAAAATTGTTTTAAAATATTAAAATTTGAACACAGCAAGATGTTTGTTTGACGGTGAGATTTCTGGTCTAAATAGGGTAGTTTGTGTTGCGAAACAGACTTGTGAAACCATTGACAATTTGGGGAGTCGTGTTTGTGCAAAATATCAGTGTAAAACACATGCACGTTGTTTGTTTGTTTTAGCACACACAAATGATTAACAGTTCCTCTTTGTGAGCGTCGTCTAGTGCGTAGTTTCCATTCCAAGCGTAAATGTGTGCTATTACACATTGACAATGAATGACGTTGTGTCCCCCCCACCCCCCCTGTAATATGTGAGATGATATTTTCAATCAACATTTTTAAAGTCCCTATCTTGGGCATTCGCTAACGTCACGTGGTGACTGCGACTTTATTAGACAAAAGCGCGCGCTTGGGGGAAGCAACTTTAGTTTAAAATAATTTAAAATATTCCAAACTCTCTCTGGACATGGCGCTAGGTGAACAAAATAATGTTTAGACCCAAACTTTCGTTTTCTTGTACATTTTTACTAAGTTGACCACCCCTAAAATGTAGGAAGTACATGTAGGAAGCATATTCCAAAGGCAGCCATGTCTGAACATTATTCTTCCACTTAGGGGAAATTTCAAAAATTGCGCCCGCAATCTGAATTTGCGCTGCGCAATCTTTGAACTAGGGGAATTTTAAAATTGTGCCGAGCATAATGATTGTGCCCTACATTAGCGACTTGGGAAATAAAATTCAAAATTTCTATTTTGAGTTAAAACCACTTTCACACAACAGATAGACAAGTTGCAACAGATTTCAAAAATACCTTTGTTGCAAACATTCATCAAGTGGTTGTTGTTTTGAGCTTGTTAAAATGCCTCAAATTTACGGTACGTGCGGAATCGTCAACGAAAATGAATAGACGGCAACTTCAAAAATTGTGATGTGATGCAAAGTGCCCTCTTTGGCACGAGGCACGTTATTTTTTCTTGGTTAGTTTTAAATTGCACATATTTGATTTTGCAGTAAATAGCCTGTATTTTATCTCACGGAGGGTCTAAATTTTGCCCCACGATTTCAACTAGACATCGGATCGATGCGTAGTCTTCGGAATATTTGAACATTTGGGCGAGTGCACCTATTGAGCAAATATCAGAGCCAAGGGACAAATTTCATTTGCGTGAGTTTGCCACAGATTTGGGGTTAGAAACGTCGACAGGGCGGAAGATACGACGTACACCCTGTTTACGGGTCTAACATATCGTAAGCGCGATGCATTCGATTATCGATTTTATGATGGGGACATTTGCATATTTGCTCTAAGGCCCTTTGCTGTGCTGGATTATGCTTTTAATATGCAGTTGTTCCTCCCTCCAGTAGCTTTACTTTAATTACAAAATAATTTTCTATTTTGAATTACATGTATTGGGTGCTAATAAATGCCATTCCATCCTTGTTTTTGAAATTCCGTGCTTATTATTCTCAGCTTCCAAAATAATATTAGGTTTGTCATAATGGAGTCACTTTTTGAGCTATAGAGGGCGTACATGTACGTCTGATCGAAACTACTAGGAACGTCACTAGTGCTTCCAATGTGTCGTCGTCTGCTGTGGCCATAAAGTTTTGTATGTTTTGTACACGAGGTTTGAAGCCATTTTGTCAATTCTTTGAAAAAAGGGCTCAAAAAGATTCACACTGTCAGAATAGTCCTTACTTTCAAAGTAGGCCTACTTGTAGTTTGAATTTTATAGAGCGTATTTTTACATGCACGATCTGCAAATGGCAATAATTTGTTGCGCATCTGACCCTGCTGACCAGTATGTGTTCCCAGTGCATGCACAATGATGTCTAAGATTTCCAAGCTAATTAAGGGACAAAAGTAAAATTAAAAAACTCAAAGTTACAGTGGAAAATTCAGTTGTTTCAGAGTTACGACCCTTTAAATTTCGGGTGCCACGCCTCGATCTTTTATGCACTTGGACAGATTTGTGAGGTTTTTTTAAAACATGATAGGAGAATGAAAATTGCTACTGTGACTAATATTACCTGATAAATGCCCAGAATCTGGCATGACACATCAGAAATGGGCTGTGATAAAGCATTAAAAAGTTTCTCAAAATTGGATTTTGATTACAAAACTGTAGACGGAAGCACGTTTCACAGATTTTGAGCTTGAGTCATAGGCTCAATTGTGGAACTAGACCAAATATTCCACTGGATTATTGTTATTTGAGCACAAAACTATCTGAGGTATGTAAAAGATTTTTGAATCATCAAATCACTGGTTTTATAGGTATTTGAAAATGGTCTCGGCTCAAAAAGCAACTGCTAATCTTTTTGCGCAGATATTTAGCAATGAAAATGAAACTTACACGGCTCAAAGATATACATGTATATATTTTTAGCCATAATTGTTGCAAAAATCATCTCAACTAAACTTCTTCAGTATACGCCCCCTGTGAACAATTTGTGTTTTTCACTTCAAGTGGTTACCATGGTTACTGGTACATTCTTAAACCTGGGCCTATTGGCTACATACACAACAAAGCCTGTTGGAAATTTAGAGCACCCAACATGCCCTACAACAATATAATGCACCCAACAATTTAGTAATACAACTGTACTGCAGGAAATTAACCCCAATCACAGCACCTACATTATTATCATTATTTTTACCCCTAATCATAGGGCTCTATTAAAGGTGCACACCGGCCTACCATTTACATTATTTAGTGATTTAGCATCACTGACAATCATTTTTCGATGGTCGTTGTGACAACAAATAATCGAAATGTCACATAAGTAAATAAACATTTTGAAAATTAACAAAAGAGGCCCATAATGGGATATACACTTTACCAGCCGTCTATCGCTGTATAATACCATGTGTTTGTAAATAAAGGTGGCGTTCGATACGGGCCGACCTCGTTCGATACGTGTTTAAACCTCGTTTTCCCTGACTAATCACACTTTGCATGATCCTCTAAGGTCAGCGCTGACTCGCGAAAGGTACTCGAACGCAGTGGTTTCTTGCACGTCCGCAATGCATGGTCCATTTTTCTGCAGATATTATTTGTGTCGCCACAAATCCGCGAAACTCTAAGAGATTCTCTCGTCCATATCAACACCCGGCCGAAACCCTTCTAATGAAACCTGCTGGCAGATTTGTCTACAAATTGGAAAATACAGAATGTAAATAGTGTTCGTAGGACATTATTTTCCATCAAGAAGAGAAACCAACCGCGAATGACAAAAGCAACTCGCACTTCACGCTGGTTTCTACGGCTGGAAATAAAAGTAACTCCAAGACACGTGATTTTCTGGAACCGAAATCTGGTACCAGAAAATCATGTGACCTTGGTTTCTTTGACAAATGCTCAAAAACGGCCAAATTTGATGGTTCCTTTTCAGGATCTATTTAGTTTATTTCTGAAAGACTTTTAGAATCTTGTATGGGTCCATTTTGAGCCCAAAATAGCCCAACAAAGCCGGTGTGTACCTTTAAATCACCCATATACAATGTACCATCTCAACTCCCTGGGGTGTATACAGCCCCAGCTGCCTATCAGGCTCAATGGCTAATCAAACTCATCAGCATTAATTCACTCCCCTTCTAAGTACTTATATCCAGGTACTCCAGGGTGGAGTGAAGCAATGCATGCCAAAGTGCCTCACCGTAGTAAGAGTTGGGAAGTTGATCCGAATTTATTTCAAAATTTAAGATTGGGAAAAATTAAAGATTCTGTGAGGAAACACTTTGGACACAAGGTCTGAAGCCATGATCAACTTCCCAATGCTTATTCCCTTGCCATAGATGGATGGACCAGAATTCGAACCAACAACCTTTATATTATTAGAACTAACCAAGGTCTTGAATATGATCCAGTAGACCACTCCCTCAGAGTATGGCTGCTAACTATCTATGCAGTTATTCAGCCCCTCGAAGAGAGGGCTGCAGCAGGTGTTTTTTTTAGCCGAGACCCTTTTCAAATACCCATAAAACAGTGATTTGATGATTACTTCTGAATATTCTTTTATGTACATGTACCTTACCTATAGTTTTGTGCCCCACTAATAATCCAGTGGTATATTTGGTCTAGGCCTGCAATTGAACCTACGATTCGAGCTCAAAATCTGTGAAAAGTGCTATTTCCGTCTAACCAAAATCCAATTTTGAGAAATATAACCTTTCAATACTTTATCAAAGGAGACAAAGTACATGATGCCGTATTCCACAAGCATGAGTGGGATGACCAATTCTAAAATTGTGGGCAATAATTTGTCATGGTAGCAATTTTCAGCTTCCTATCATGTTTAGAAATGACGTTAAATATGACCTTTCAAAAACCCTCACAAATCAGTGTAGCGATCTGAAACCCCTTGGATTTTTCTACTGAAACTTCAATGTTTTTCATTACACCCTTTTTAAAGGTATATTTGGTCAAATCTTTAGCAAAATCCGAGATGGTCACCCTATAGCCCAGGGCTTGAATTTAACGGAGGCCACGGAGGCCATTGCCTCTGTTGCCCCTGCTCTTGGCCTTGGTGCCCTTTTGCAATCCTCCAATGGAAGTGCCCTTTTTAAACTCCAAAAGAAGACTCCAAAAACAGAAATGGCAGTGCCTTGTCGGTGACGAATTTCAAGCCCTGATAGCCCCTTGTTCATCTGGCATGTAATGACCCCTGTGTAATCGTTTTTTTACAGAATCATAACGAGCTAGGGTTAGGTACGTGTATAGTGAGGGAAATTGCGGTGTAAAGAACAAAAAACTAAATTTCAAAACATTAAAAAAAAAATTATATGGTCATGGCGGAGAAGCAATGTTTAATTTTTTATTAGTTAAATTAAGGCAGTATATGATTGGTTTCTCGAAAATCAGAAATGTTCACAGATTTACGCCTAACTTACACAATATAAGCATAATTACCATAGAAAACCGAAGTGCTATAGTCTTTGAGTAATACAATAAACCATTCGCCCAAGTGCCATTTCGCCCCCAAACCACTTCGCCCGAGTGCCATTTCTCCCCAAATCACTTCGTCCAAACACTACATCGCACAATTAAATGCCACTTTGCCCTAAAACCACTTCGTGCACAGGGCGAAGTGGTTCAGGGCGAATCGGTTCATGGCGAAGTGGTTCAGTGCGAAGTGGTTTTGGGACGAAATGACTGCAAACCCTTTTTTGACCGTTTTCTCAAAAGTTAGACGAAGTATGGAGCTGGTTTTTGCTCAGGTTGGTTTTAATCATGCATATCTTCAATCACACAGGAGGATAAAACTATTTGTAACAGTTTACCAATCATGTATACTACCCTTATGAAAATGCGACCACCAAATAATGTTTGCAGCGCGCTTGCAAATGCATGCCGCATGCATGCTGCACGCATTTTAATGCGCGCAAAGAGCGAACAAGGACATTTTATTGCGTGCGCATACGTGCAGGTGCGCGTACAACATGCGCAAATGTTTGCAGAAGTTGCACAAGTGCGTGCTGGTGCGCGCCGGTGCGTGCTGGTGCGCGCCGGTGCGTGCAGGTGCGCGCCAATTGTGTGCACAGGTGCTTGCAAATGCGTGCAATTGTGTGCGCAAGTGCGCGCAAGTTTCGGGAAGTGTATGCAAGTGCGCACAAATACACGCACATCCCCATGAACATAATGAATGTGTGCAAGTGCGCGTGCAAGTGCTTCCGAACATTGTACCATATGGCATACATTGTAGGCCCTAGCCCTGCAGCCGATTTCACGAAACTTACGCAGTTGCGTAAGCCCACTTGCGCAACGTTTTATTGCGTAAGTCGCGCAACAATTTAGCGATGATAACACGCAAGCTATGGGGCTTGCGCCATTTTTCAAAAGTTGCGCAAGCTGCGCACTCTTTCGTGAAATTGGCTGCAGGCCTAGCTGCCTTATTATAAAAACTACAAATTTATTTTATATTTAATTCCAAAAATGTAAATTAATGTTCAGAAAAAATGTGGTCATACTGCAGGGTACATGTAGTAGGTATGTGTCAAAAAATTTCAAAGTTACTTTACTTCAGTGAAATAAATGTCATTGAACAGAACACGACATAAATAATCTAACAATACCAAGGTGAGCATGTTTCGTCCAGTACGAAAGAAAATATCCGCAAAAGAAAGGTGAAAATTTGGGCGAAAAACCTCCTGCACAGTTAATGGGTTTTGCAACTTTACTTGTGACCGGGCCGAGCACCGCCGCATTGCAATAAAGTTTCGCAACAGACACCACTGTGCCAACAAGCTAGAACTGCCAGAAAACCGGGACTGCTTTTGACTAGACGTCAGCTCAAGCAGTCAGATATTGCGCGCGGCGCTTGGCGCATTTCCTGTCCACGTACGGTACGATCGCGGCATGCGGTTTTTTTTCGGGGGTGTGAAGCGCATAAGAAGTTTATCTGCTTATGATTGGTCGAACTAGAACTAGCCAGGGTAGATGCGGGTATATTCGACCGGTAGGGGAATTCGACCAGTATGAATTAAAAATGTAATAAATATAATATAAACCACTTTTTGTCATAATTATTCTGTTTACTATTTTGTTTAAGTTAAACCCTCGATGGCGATATGGTCAATGATTCAATATACCCCAAGCAATCAAAATAAAATGAGTCTAAAACATGAAATAAAGTAGCTTCGTCATTTAACGTTGTTGCCTAATGGGGTCCAATAAGAAATACGAGCTACTTTGTGACGTCGGTTTGAACGTCTGTCGGGTGGAGTGGTAATTTGTAATGAACCTCGTGTCTTTTTGTATGCTACAGAGTTGACAGTACAGAATTGCTGGCCAAAATACTGTCCTGGGTTGAAACAATGGTTAGTCGAATACCACGGTGACATCATTTTATCAAACTGCTGTTTGGGGATTCGACCAAGGGGCATGGCGTGCGGCGCACGTGTATTTTTCTTTTAGATCATTAACGAGCATAGCCTTATCTTTTGTTATTTTACACTTCTCAAACGTCCACTATAGTTGACGCTGGTAACACAATTTCAAAATTGTTAGATAAAATAATCGACCGCCAAGCCAATAATTTATCGATATTGCTGACAGTTCTTGTCACTGTACTCATTGCCATAAAGTTCTATAGGCGTAGGCGAGCGGCGTCGCCAGACTGACGGTGAGGGACAACTTAATTTGGGTGCTACAAGACGCATAATTTCTTGTCTTTTCTTTTTACTTTGGTGGTGGGTGCACATTAATTCTATCAAAACAAATTTGCAAACTTTATGGATGAAAAATCGTTTTTAAGCGATTGTTGTGCGTGCATTTTTCAGTTGTGCGTCACTTTACGGGAACGCGGCACGAATATATGTTTTTGTCCAGAGTGAAACAATACTGAAAATTGGCAAAATCAATTTGGTTGGTGAATTTAGGTGTTTGCGATTGTTCAATTTTTTGAACACCAAATAAAGGCGCCTTTCCTTTACAGGTCGATACGTTTATTTTATCCATCCTGCGTTTTTTTTATCCATTTGCATCTCAATCGCTCTATGGCCCGATACAGACAACGGGTGGAGCAAAACGCGCACGCAAGACGGATGAAAAAAAGGATAAGGCGCCTTTCCTTTGGTTCGTTTTTCATTCGTCATGCGTTGTCCATTCTTTTGCAAAGGGTTTGCCTTAAAATGAGACTCATTTTGGTTAAAATAATTGTGACCAGTCATTGCTGGATATTTTTGTCAAAATATAATGGTTAAAATACGTATCTGCACTTGTGACCGGGCCGAGCACCGCCGCATTGCAATAAAGTTTCGCAACAGACACCATTGTGCCAACAAGCTAGGCCTGCCAGAAAACCGGGACCGCTTTTGACTAGACGTCAGCTGAAGCAGTCATATATTGCGCGGCGTATTTCGTGGCGCTACGGCACGAATATGCCGCGCGCGCATTGCTGACGAGACTGTGCCTTTAATCAGACTCTGGAGGCAGAACGGAACTTCTGCCGAGCACTGACCTAGTTTGCGTGTAGAGCTAGAGCTAGCACGCGCCAATCCTTTTGGCGCGTGCCAGAAGAGTCTGGCCACGTGCCGCCTGGGCTTGCTTCCTGTGCGGTGTGCTTATGATGCACACGGGACTTCGTTGTTGTGTTGCGGTATGTTAGCTGTGCAGTAGTAAAAGTGGGAGAGTATATTGAATGATAACTCGGCTTTGTCTTTCTTGTGGAGTCGGAAATCCTGTGACTGTTTCCCTTTTCTGGCGTTTAAGTGCGGGAATTGAGGAAATAACCCTTGTTAGGCCTACTACAAACAAACACAGACACACACACACACGTCTCGGAAAAGAATTCAAAATATGCAAGCAGTGAAATGAAATAATGATGTGTTATACGACTACCCATTGTTTAAACAAAAGATGGCATTTTCGACCAGCGAATTAATCTGGTCAAAAGATTTATTAAAAGCCACCATTCCATCCAAAAGACATCCAAACTGACGCCACAAAGTAGCATAATTCTTACTGGATCCCAAGGTGATCACGTTAAATCACGACTATTCTTTATTTCATGTTTTAAACTCATTTGGTATTATTGTGTGAGCTATTGGGTCAGTAATCAGTACTTTGAGGGTATGACTAAAACAATACATTTTTGTAGGTTAAAGGCACAGGCTCGTCAGCAATGCGCGCACGCCAAAAAGGTGACACGAAATACGCAGCCCCTAAAACTATGCTATGGAGTTGCGTATTTCGTGGCACGAATTTGGCGGGCGCGCATTGCTGACGAGCCCCTGCCTTTAAATAAATATGCCACAAGTTTAGATAGAAACCAGACTCAGCGCGCCGATCTTTTTTATCGGTTGCTATGCACGCAATTCGCATGCCTAGTGAAAAACAATGGATCTTGTCACCGGGACCGGGTGAAGTCACTTCGCCCTCGCCCATATAAGGTACACATGTATTTAATTCTGATTAAAAGTTTACAACCTTTTAGCCCAATAACATTAGCCTTTTTGCCACATGGAGAGGTCACGTGTTTAATGCTGACTAGAGATCATACGTTTCCCCTGGACCCATGCTTACACTTGGGGCTCTCCGGTATCATAGTACCAGTAAAACCACGCAGCGGATTCCAAAGCCACCCGGTCCCCTGAAATTTCTCTAAGCTGTGGTGTATAAGAACGCCTGGAGAAGAAACTACTCTGTGTCAAACAGCAAGTACAGCCAGCTACGCGGATGCCTTTTGTGAGCGTTTGACCAATGAGAAACTGTCATTTTGTGCAGGTGGCTTGCAAGTGGCGGATGAATACCGATCACAAGACTTGGAAATTCGGTCATTTCTTCCTTAACTTCTAAATGTTTTTTAATCTTTGCAAACGTCGGGGGGTTAGGGTAACGACGATGTTTAACATTTAATTTGGATGAAACTCGGCAGGATGATAGACAATTAAGTAAAGAAAAATACTAGCATATTCTGAAAAAATATTGCCCTGACCTTATGCAAAAATATCAACGATTTGTATGAGAGAAAAAAAGACAGACGTGTAGTAAGAAAATGTGCAGCTGGAGAAGATAACTTTTGAGAAATTCAGTCAAAACTCTAATAATAGGTATGTGTTCTATGTCACCAAAGTAAAATAACCCGGTGACAAACAGTGTAAGTACTAACAAAACCTGATATTTCGAGGAGCATTTTAACACAACGCTCCCGCGCCGTTCAAAACGAAAACGAGGCTTCGACGAAGTTGCTGTGCGTGAATTGCAATATTCACACATACCTACATGTAGGCTAAGATTTAAGTAGCCCCAGGAGATATTCTAAAAAGTAAAATGTTACTTAATTAGTCCATGCTATAGTCTAGGGCGCGCGACTGCCGACTGATCATGCTTTAATACTTTCACTTTCAGAAGTTTATGCCTACTCTATCTGCTCATGTAGGCCTGAGGAAATATAAATGACGAGTTGCATACATCTGCAAAAGCACCTACATGCATGTACTTCTTATAACCCTGTAAGCTATCATACCTTCACATTTAGTTCACCATGATTTTGTGTACACTTGGGGAAACAATCCATAAATCCATGTTATTTTGTTACATTTCCTTCCCCCAACCATGTTTCTTTCTCCATGCCCCAACATAGACCTTATCGCAAATACCACTTGGGTGAGTTTTCACAAAGGCAGCAATGTATTGTGGGAAGGTTTTCGGGGCAGAATTTGCACCCTTTTCCTTCCCACAATACAGTTGTGCTTTTGTGCAAACTCGCCCAAGCGGTATTTGCGATAAGGTCTATCGATGTCGTGTGCATAATGTCAACATGCGCCTCAGTGATTGACTGGAGTACATAATGAAAGAACAAACAAACACTTCAACTCGACCGTTTGCCAACTCGACCGTTTAACCAACTCGACCGTTATGTGTTCAACCAGAGTGGTCAACTCGACCGTTGTACCAACTCGACCGCAGTGCGTCCAACCATGGAGTTTGCGGTGCACGTGGTTATGGTTCGCGAAAGGCGAATCTTCAGCGAAACAGACAGAAATACATGTATGACATCAAACCTTTCCCGAGCTGCGAACCTTTGCGCTTGGTAAAATATGTTTTTGCAAATGAAAGGAAATATATATTTTGTGGTATAAAAGTGCTACGCACAGCGGTCAGGTTGGTTGATTAAGTTGGCAAACGGTCGAGTTGACTCGACTTTGAAGTCGAGTTGGTCAACGAACGAGTTGGTTTAACGGTCGAGTTGACTCGACTTGAAAGTCGAGTTGGTCAACGGACGAGTTGGTTAAACGGTCGAGTTGACTGTAAACTTATTAATATCAGTCATTTTAAGAAATGTACATGGACGAAACTAATAGATTAATTATGTCATTTTTAGTCTATTGAAAATTATTATTTGAATAAAATAATTTTTACATGAGCTTTGCTGGCTAGAAACCTCTATATTGACTTTTTCCACTGTTTTTTCTTTGGCGCCAACTACATGTTAAATTTTAGGTTTCCGCGCGTGGGCGGGCTTTTCTAAATGCGCGCGGGCCGGCTGGCTGCAGAATAAGCCAGTTCGGAATCTCGCGCGCGCAATGAACGTCTATGGGATTGTGTCAAGGTCATTTGAGATAAACACAGGTCATTTGAGATAAACACAATGCATACCGCTTTGTTTATCTCAAACCAAAGTCGGGAGACGCATGCGCAGTCGAGACTCCGAACTGGCTTATACATGTAGCACAGGTAACTTTGCCATCATTTTGATCAATTTTTACGGTAAAAATAGTGACAAAGTTATGGAAATAGCCCTTATATGCTTATGTCATTTTAACTGCATAAGATTATAGATCACTTTAAAGGAGTGTGACCAGATCACTTTTTTTTACCCATAACTCCCCGGGACTTACCTTATGGGTCATGAGATTTTTATATCATAACATCCGTTATATTTTTCTGATTGCGAAACTGAAACTCCCGCGCTTCTAGGCCGCATATTTCCGAGGATATCGTCGAAAATCCACCGATTATTTGTAAACTAATTTTCCAGTATCAACGTTTATCCGCTAAAAGCCGACTCGATAGTTTTGTTTAGTTTTTTACTGGAAATTGCGAATGTTTTCGGGTTTTTGGGACATGGGAGGTGTGTATGGGAGTTACTTGATAATATTGGTAAGTTACATCGAAAACTATTTTCCAGAAACTCTGGTCACGCTCCTTTAAATGTAGTTTTGAGAGGTTTGCAGTAAAATTTGATGACTTTTTTAAAGCTTGAAAAGTTGGACTCAGTGAAATGGAATCTGGATATTGACCGGCTGCAGGGTATACGTACGGTAAGGCATTGATCAGGAGCGGACCAAGGGCATAGGCATGGGTAGAGTTAGTCTTGGTGCAAGACGATACTGCGACCGCCGCGAGAGGGCGCCCCATACACTCTACTATGAGGACAGGGAACCAGTCTACGTCCGTGCCCTCTCGCGGCGGTCGCAGTATCGTCTTGCACCAAGACTAGGGTAGAGTACATGCATGACATGTAGGCCGGTTCGTGGGAAAGAATTCCGTACTCGGACATCACTATTTGTCCTTACAATGAATGGCTTAATCATCTACCGTACATGTGCAAATCTATAATTTGGAGGGGGAAATATGAATATTTTATGAGGAAAACTTACAAATTTTTTCGAGTTGTCCCAGCTATAGTTTAGTGCAGGGGGCGGGGTGGTGGGAGGTGTGTTCATAATTACCATGCACGGACACCCGGATTTGCCTTTTTATGGTCTATAAACTGTGTATGTTTAAGGATACAAAATAATTTTACTAAGGAAGAACTTAAATAAATATTGTTTGTTTCGTATCATGTGCAGTGCTTGCCTTGGGGTCCCAGTAGACACTAGATGTCCATATGCACGGTAATCTTTCCCATCACGTATGATGTGTTAAAAAAACTGTAGACTCCCCGTGTAAAACTTAGGCCTAGCCTAATGGTCTTTTTTTATATGTGAACTGTTAGCCCTGACAACATACAGTCTAGTCAGACCATAGTGACTACTGCGCGCATAGTGCGCGCAGCGTGTGCGCAGCATACGTGCTGCGCGCTCTCTGCGCGCTTTCTGCTTTCTGCGTGCTTTCTGCGTGCTCCCTGGCTCCCTGCGCGCTTTCTGGCTTTCTTTTCTGTGCGCTCCCTGGCTCCCTGCGCGCTTTCTGGCTGTCTTTTCTGCGCGCTCCCTGGCTCCCTGCGCGCTTTCTGGCTCGCTCTCTTCTCGCTCTCTGCGCGCTCTCTGCGCGCTCCCTGCGCGCTCCCTGCGCGCTCCCTGCGCGCTCCCTGCGCGCTATCTGCGCGCTCCCTGCGCGCTCCCTGCGCGCTTTCTCTGCGCGCTTTCTCTGCGCACTCTCTGCGCGCACTCCCTGCAAGCATTTCGCGCGCGCGTAATTTTCCAAAATAACGCGTAGCGCGCGCTTGCGGTTAACGCGCACAGCATGCATGCGGCATGCGTGCTGCGCGCAAACAACATGCTTGCAGTACGCGTGCGAAAATGGTTGCCATTTTCGGGCCTCTGATTGGTCACCGAGTCGGTGCTTTTGAAATACACCGTTTGCACGATTTGCTTTGGCTTCATTTTAAACTAAAGTGGAATGCTACATCGTTCTAAAAATGTCGTCTTTCTTTGTCCAGTGACGCGAGGAATTCAACTCTGTGAAAAACGATGGCTACCATTTTGCGCAGTCTTGATCTTACGCCTACTGGACCACCCGTCAACATCATATCATATGAGGAATTCCTGAGGGTTCGGCCTGATTTCTTTACAGTGGTCATGGGGGTTAACGGTCAGCAGTTATTCCAGGACGACCCCAATCGAGTCAATGTTTGTGATCGCACAAAGAGGGCTGCCATGTTCCCTGGCTCCATGGGAGGGTAAGCATTGAAGCTTTGTGTGGAGCTTTAATAGCAGTTATCTTCAAACAAACTTGATTCCGTGGTTCTGATTGGTGGATCCATGCCAACAACAGTGTGACATTGTACTGTGTACCCCTTCCGATTTTTATATCCCACTGACTCTGCGTGATGCATCCCCTATACAAAATAATTCAGAGCTGCATGCTACATGACTGCGAATTCAAACGTGATGCGTGTGCGCCCGTTGCGCCTTATGTGCATGATTCACCTGTGCGCGTGTTCGTAAAGTTTGCTTAAAGGCACAGGCTCGTCAGCAATTAATGACCGCGCGCTAAATTCGTGCCACGAAATGTGCAGCTCCATGCCTTTGCTATGGAGCTGCGTATTTCGTGGCACGAATTTGTCGTGCGCACATTGCTGACGAGCCTGTGCCTTTATAACCTTGTCCAAGGCTATGAAATTGTGTGAATCCGTGAAGAATTTGCCTGTATGCTATGCAGCAAAAGTGTGCCATCGCGCGGTGAATTGTAGCCAACTGCAAAATAGTCTGGTTACCAAAATATCTTGGTCTGAATCCTGACTTCTCGGGCGAGGCTGTATCAAAGCCTTGTTCTTTCTGTATTCGATTTGTTATGTGTTTCTTTATATCTGCGTTCGAAATCCGACGCAATTACTTATGCGAAACCTTATGAATATTCTGTGCTTATAAATATTCATATCTTACCATCCAATCAGAGCTCACTACTCGGGTCAAATGGTGCGTGTGACCTGTACGGTTTGCAAGCATAAACGTACGTCGTACATGTGTAGTGTTGTTGTGGTTCGTTTATGGCACGTATGACAAACGTAGTGCCCTGTGTGCCATCATGTGTAGTGTACAGTATGTAGGCCTGTCTGATGCAATTATATGGCGACATCACACGTAGTGTTACAACTGAGGAAATCAACGGTAGTTTGAATTATGCAGCCTACAAATTGCAAATTGATGACTTTCACGAAGACCAGAAGATATCCCTCACATATTTTCTGTAAAGGTATGACGTGTTTGTGAACTTACCAACTGGGTATAGGCTATACGTACGGAAAATCTGCTATTTTTCAAACGGCACCGTATTGTTCTGTCAAAACAGCCGTTAACCAATGAGCTTTCGCGTCTCGGTGCTCTGTTCGAAAAATTTGCATAAAGAGTCCCCGCCCATAAAACACATCGAATACAGAAAGAACAAGGCTATGATACAGCCTCGCCCGAGAAGTCAGGATTCAGACCAAGATATTTTGGTAACCAGACTATTTTGCAGTTGGCTACAATTCACCGTGCGATGGCGCACTTTCGCTGCATAGCATACAGGCAAATTCTTCATGGATTCACACAATTTCATACATAGCCTTGGACAAGGCTAGTGCCCTTAGAGTACCAATTTGCAATACGGCATACTGTAGTGTGTCTGTGTCCTATAGGACGCAAACGCACTCATAGGTGTAGGAGATGGGGGGGAGGGGGGAGGGGGGCGTGGTGCTGGTGTCCCCCATATATGATTTAATTTATTTTTGTCTGCAAAATCATCATGGTAGTCGACAAAATTAAAAAAGTTAATGAAACTAATATAACACCGCTGATAAAACGCCACGGCAATGCTATTACATTATATTACATGTACGTCCGTACAAGCTGTTACGTGAACTTTATCTTTTAAACATTATAATAGGCCAAGAAAAAAAATACCTGTGTTTCCTATTACACATGTATGTCAAAACAATATTCAGGGTGGATAGGTGGGAAATATCTTTTTATTTTGCTCTAAATTGTTTCAGCCAAAAATATTAGGGTGGGATGACGGTCAGTATTTTTTTTACCATTTGCACATTAAAACATTGCAATTGAAATTTGTACACAGGGTTTTTAGAAAGGCCTAAGTTCTCTCTTCGGACATGTCGGAACAACTTAAAAACTTATTTCTTTTACAAAGGTATTTCCTCGAAAATATGGTCTGTGTTGCTAAAATGCCCCCTTTACTGTGGAAAGACCCACTTGGAATTGTGTTTAAGGCTGCTAGTAGTTTTATATTGCATGGCAATTCCATGTTAAATTGGGCATGACTTACATTTTGTAAAATGACTATCAATGTTTCATATTAATTGCTTGGTGTCTCCTTCAGTATTTGTAAATGAAGAGGATGTACAGATGCTGTAGTTGTATAATTTCTGAAAGCACATTTTTCTTTCTTGTATTTTTTTTTACCGTTTGTATGCTAATTTTAATTTAAATACCAATTTTAATTATAACAACATTATTAGCACAAAGACTGACACCACATTATAAGCATGTTAAATGTCCGAGAATCATTTGAATGTGAACTGAAAATATCCTTTGTTTGTTGTTCTCTTCTAGATGTTTGGTGGTGTCCAATGAAATGGAACTTGAAGAACTGACTCGGAGACTTCTGCAGCTTCCGCTCTTCTTCACTGTAGACATAGGTCGAGTCTACATGTCTGGCAACACCCGATACGTATTCAGAAGTATGTAAATGTTTGCCTAAAGATTATGATAGAGTACTTATCATGTGACTTTGAACAGCAGATCAAAAGCAGACATTGACAAAAGGAAGTTGATTATGCCAGTACATTTTGTCTTAGACTGGGTCTCAGACTGCCAGTCTGGGTCTTGGTCTTAGACTGCCAGCCTCGGTCTTGGTCTCGGACTGACAGTCTCGAACTGATCAGGTCTCGGACTGACAGTCTCGGTCTAGGTCTCGGACTGCCAGTCTCGGTCTTGGTCTCGGACTGACGGTCTCGGTCTTGGTCTCGGACTGCCAGTCTCGGTCTTGGTCTCGGACTGCCAGTCTCGGTCTTGGTCTCAGACTGCCAGTCTCGGTCTTGGTCTCGGACTGCCAGTCTCGGACTGCCAGTCTCAGTCTTGGTCTCGGACTGCCAGTCTCGGTCTTGGTCTCGAACTGATCAGGTCTCGGAATGCCAGTCTCGGTCTAGGTCTCGGACTGACAGTCTCGGTCTAGGTCTCGGACTGACAGTCTCGGTCTTGGTCTCGGACTGACGGTCTCGGTCTTGGTCTCGGACTGCCAGTCTCGGTCTTGGTCTCGGACTGCCAGTCTCGGTCTTGGTCTCGAACTGATCAGGTCTCGGAATGCCAGTCTCGGTCTAGGTCTCGGACTGACAGTCTCGGTCTAGGTCTCGGACTGACAGTCTCGGTCTTGGTCTCGGACTGACAGTCTCGGTCTTGGTCTCAGGACTGCCAGTCTCGGTTTTGGTCTCAGGACTGCCAGTCTCGGTCTTGGTCTCAGGACTGCCAGTCTCGGTCTTGGTCTCAGGACTGCCAGTCTCGGTCTTGGTCTCAGGACTGCCAGTCTCGGTCTTGGTCTCAGGACTGCCAGTCTCGGTCTTGATCTCGGACTGCCAGTCTCGGTCCTGGTCTCAGGACTGCCAGTCTCGGTCTTGGTCTCGGACTTAGAACGCCAGTCTCGGTCTCGGACTCGGACTTGGAACGCCAGTCTCGGTCCTGGTCTCGGACTTGGAACACCAGTCTCGGTCCCGGACTTGGAACGCCAGTCGCGGTCCTGGTCTCGGACTTGGAACGCCAGTCTCGGTCCTGGTCTCGGACTTGGAATGCCAGTCTCGGTCCTGGTCTCGGACTTGGAATGCCAGTCTCGGTCTTGGTCTCAGGACTGCCAGTCTCGGTCTTGGTCTCAGGACTGCCAGTCTCGGTCTTGGTCTCAGGACTGCCAGTCTCGGTCTTGGTCTCAGGACTGCCAGTCTCGGTCTTGGTCTCAGGACTGCCAGTCTCGGTCTCGGTCTCGGACTTGGAACGCCAGTCGCGGTCCTGGTCTCGGACTTGGAATGCCAGTCTCGGTCCTGGTCTCGGACTTGGAATGCCAGTCTCGGTCCTGGTCTCGGACTTGGAATGCCAGTCTCGTTCCTGGTCTCGGACTTGGAATGCCAGTCTCGGTCCTGGTCTCGGACTTGGAATGCCAGTCTCGGTCCTGGTCTCGGACTTGGAATGCCAGTCTCGGTCTTGGTCTCAGGACTGCCAGTCTCGGTCTTGGTCTCAGGACTGCCAGTCTCGGTCTTGGTCTCAGGACTGCCAGTCTCGGTCTTGGTCTCAGGACTGCCAGTCTCGGTCTTGGTCTCAGGACTGCCAGTCTCGGTCTTGGTCTCAGGACTGCCAGTCTCGGTCTTGGTCTCGGACTGCCAGTCTCGGTCTTGATCTCGGACTGCCAGTCTCGGTCTTGGTCTCAGGACTGCCAGTCTCGGTCTCGGTCTCGGACTTGGAACGCCAGTCTCGGTCCTGGTCTCGGACTTGGAACGCCAGTCTCGGTCTCGGACTTGGAACGCCAGTCGCGGTCCTGGTCTCGGACTTGGAATGCCAGTCTCGGTCCTGGTCTCGGACTTGGAATGCCAGTCTCGGTCCTGGTCTCGGACTTGGAATGCCAGTCTCGTTCCTGGTCTCGGACTTGGAATGCCAGTCTCGGTCCTGGTCTCGGACTTGGAATGCCAGTCTCGGTCCTGGTCTCGGACTTGGAATGCCAGTCTCGGTCCTGGTCTCGGACTTGGAATGCCAGTCTCGGTCCTGGTCTCGGACTTGGAATGCCAGTCTCGGTCCTGGTCTCGGACTTGGAATGCCAGTCTCGGTCCTGGTCTCGGACTTGGAACGCCAGTCGCGGTCCTGGTCTCGGACTTGGAACGCCAGTCGCGGTCCTGGTCTCGGACTTGGAATGCCAGTCTCGGTCCTGGTCTCGGACTTGGAATGCCAGTCTCGGTCCTGGTCTCGGACTTGGAATGCCAGTCTCGGTCCTGGTCTCGGTCTTGGAATGCCAGTCTCGGTCCTGGTCTTGGACTTAGAATGCCAGTCTCGGTCCTGGTCTCAGACTTGGAATGCCAGTCTCGGTCCTGGTCTCGGACTTAGAACGCCAGTCTCGGTCCTGGTCTCGGACTTAGAACGCCAGTCTCGGTCCTGGTCTCGGACTTGGAATGCCAGTCTCGGTCCTGGTCTCGGACTTGGAATGCCAGTCTCGGTCCTGGTCTCGGACTTAGAATGCCAGTCTCGGTCCTGGTCTCGGACTTGGAATGCAAGTCTCGGTCCTGGTCTCGGACTTAGAATGCCAGTCTCGGTCTTGGTCTCGGACTTAGAATGCCAGTCTCGGTCCTGGTCTCGGACTTGGAATGCCAGTCTCGGTCCTGGTCTCGGACTTGGAATGCCAGTCTCGGTCCTGGTCTCGGACTTAGAACGCCAGTCTCGGTCCTGGTCTCGGACTTGGAATGCTGGTCTTGGTCTCAGACTTGGAATGCCAGTCTCGGTCCTGGTCTCGGACTTGGAATGCCAGTCTCGGTCCTGGTCTCAGACTTGGAATGCCAGTCTCGGTCCTGGTCTCGGACTTAGAATGCCAGTCTCGGTCCTGGTCTCGGACTTAGAACGCCAGTCTCGGTCCTGGTCTCAGACTTGGAATGCCAGTCTCGGTCCTGGTCTCAGACTTGGAATGCCAGTCTCGGTCCTGGTCTCGGACTTGGAATGCCAGTCTCGGTCCTGGTCTCAGACTTGGAATGCCAGTCTCGGTCCTGGTCTCGGACTTGGAACGCCAGTCTCGGTCCTGGTCTCAGACTTGGAATGCCAGTCTCGGTCCTGGTCTCAGACTTGGAATGCCAGTCTCGGTCCTGGTCTCGGACTTGGAATGCTGGTCTTGGTCTCAGACTTGGAATGCCAGTCTCGGTCCTGGTCTCGGACTTAGAATGCCAGTCTCGGTCTTGGTCTCGGACTTAGAATGCCAGTCTCGGTCCTGGTCTCGGACTTGGAATGCCAGTCTCGGTCCTGGTCTCGGACTTGGAATGCCAGTCTCGGTCCTGGTCTCGGACTTAGAACGCCAGTCTCGGTCCTGGTCTCGGACTTGGAATGCTGGTCTTGGTCTCAGACTTGGAATGCCAGTCTCGGTCCTGGTCTCGGACTTGGAATGCCAGTCTCGGTCCTGGTCTCAGACTTGGAATGCCAGTCTCGGTCCTGGTCTCGGACTTAGAATGCCAGTCTCGGTCCTGGTCTCGGACTTAGAACGCCAGTCTCGGTCCTGGTCTCAGACTTGGAATGCCAGTCTCGGTCCTGGTCTCAGACTTGGAATGCCAGTCTCGGTCCTGGTCTCGGACTTGGAATGCCAGTCTCGGTCCTGGTCTCAGACTTGGAATGCCAGTCTCGGTCCTGGTCTCGGACTTGGAACGCCAGTCTCGGTCCTGGTCTCAGACTTGGAATGCCAGTCTCGGTCCTGGTCTCAGACTTGGAATGCCAGTCTCGGTCCTTGTCTCAGACTTGGAATGCCAGTCTCGGTCCTTTGTCTCGGTCCTGGTCTCGGACTTGGAATGCCAGTCTCGGTCCTGGTCTCGGACTTGGAATGCCAGTCTCGGTCCTGGTCTCGGACTTGGAATGCCAGTCTCGGTCCTGGTCTCAGACTTGGAATGCCAGTCTCGGTCCTGGTCTCGGACTTGGAATGCCAGTCTCGGTCCTGGTCTCGGACTTGGAATGCAAGTCTCGGTCCTGGTCTCGGACTTGGAATGCCAGTCTCGGTCCTGGTCTCGGACTTGGAATGCCAGTCTCGGTCCTGGTCTCGGACTTGGAACGCCAGTCGCGGTCCTGGTCTCGGACTTGGAACGCCAGTCGCGGTCCTGGTCTCGGACTTGGAATGCCAGTCTCGGTCCTGGTCTCGGACTTGGAATGCCAGTCTCGGTCCTGGTCTCGGACTTGGAATGCCAGTCTCGGTCCTGGTCTCGGTCTTGGAATGCCAGTCTCGGTCCTGGTCTCGGACTTAGAATGCCAGTCTCGGTCCTGGTCTCAGACTTGGAATGCCAGTCTCGGTCCTGGTCTCGGACTTAGAACGCCAGTCTCGGTCCTGGTCTCGGACTTAGAACGCCAGTCTCGGTCCTGGTCTCGGACTTGGAATGCCAGTCTCGGTCCTGGTCTCGGACTTGGAATGCCAGTCTCGGTCCTGGTCTCGGACTTAGAATGCCAGTCTCGGTCCTGGTCTCGGACTTGGAATGCAAGTCTCGGTCTTGGTCTCGGACTTAGAATGCCAGTCTCGGTCTTGGTCTCGGACTTAGAATGCCAGTCTCGGTCCTGGTCTCGGACTTGGAATGCCAGTCTCGGTCCTGGTCTCGGACTTAGAACGCCAGTCTCGGTCCTGGTCTCGGACTTGGAATGCTGGTCTTGGTCTCAGACTTGGAATGCCAGTCTCGGTCCTGGTCTCGGACTTGGAATGCCAGTCTCGGTCCTGGTCTCGGACTTGGAATGCCAGTCTCGGTCCTGGTCTCGGACTTGGAATGCCAGTCTCGGTCCTGGTCTCGGACTTAGAACGCCAGTCTCGGTCCTGGTCTCGGACTTGGAATGCTGGTCTTGGTCTCAGACTTGGAATGCCAGTCTCGGTCCTGGTCTCGGACTTGGAATGCCAGTCTCGGTCCTGGTCTCAGACTTGGAATGCCAGTCTCGGTCCTGGTCTCGGACTTAGAATGCCAGTCTCGGTCCTGGTCTCGGACTTAGAATGCCAGTCTCGGTCCTGGTCTCAGACTTGGAATGCCAGTCTCGGTCCTGGTCTCAGACTTGGAATGCCAGTCTCGGTCCTGGTCTCGGACTTGGAATGCCAGTCTCGGTCCTGGTCTCAGACTTGGAATGCCAGTCTCGGTCCTGGTCTCGGACTTGGAACGCCAGTCTCGGTCCTGGTCTCAGACTTGGAATGCCAGTCTCGGTCCTGGTCTCAGACTTGGAATGCCAGTCTCGGTCCTGGTCTCGGACTTGGAATGCTGGTCTTGGTCTCAGACTTGGAATGCCAGTCTCGGTCCTGGTCTCGGACTTAGAATGCCAGTCTCGGTCTTGGTCTCGGACTTAGAATGCCAGTCTCGGTCCTGGTCTCGGACTTGGAATGCCAGTCTCGGTCCTGGTCTCGGACTTGGAATGCCAGTCTCGGTCCTGGTCTCGGACTTGGAATGCCAGTCTCGGTCCTGGTCTCAGACTTGGAATGCCAGTCTCGGTCCTGGTCTCGGACTTGGAATGCCAGTCTCGGTCCTGGTCTCGGACTTGGAATGCCAGTCTCGGTCCTGGTCTCGGACTTGGAATGCCAGTCTCGGTCCTGGTCTCGGACTTGGAATGCCAGTCTCGGTCCTGGTCTCGGACTTGGAACGCCAGTCGCGGTCCTGGTCTCGGACTTGGAACGCCAGTCGCGGTCCTGGTCTCGGACTTGGAATGCCAGTCTCGGTCCTGGTCTCGGACTTGGAATGCCAGTCTCGGTCCTGGTCTCGGACTTGGAATGCCAGTCTCGGTCCTGGTCTCGGTCTTGGAATGCCAGTCTCGGTCCTGGTCTCGGACTTAGAATGCCAGTCTCGGTCCTGGTCTCAGACTTGGAATGCCAGTCTCGGTCCTGGTCTCGGACTTAGAACGCCAGTCTCGGTCCTGGTCTCGGACTTAGAACGCCAGTCTCGGTCCTGGTCTCGGACTTGGAATGCCAGTCTCGGTCCTGGTCTCGGACTTGGAATGCCAGTCTCGGTCCTGGTCTCGGACTTAGAATGCCAGTCTCGGTCCTGGTCTCGGACTTGGAATGCAAGTCTCGGTCTTGGTCTCGGACTTAGAATGCCAGTCTCGGTCTTGGTCTCGGACTTAGAATGCCAGTCTCGGTCCTGGTCTCGGACTTGGAATGCCAGTCTCGGTCCTGGTCTCGGACTTAGAACGCCAGTCTCGGTCCTGGTCTCGGACTTGGAATGCTGGTCTTGGTCTCAGACTTGGAATGCCAGTCTCGGTCCTGGTCTCGGACTTGGAATGCCAGTCTCGGTCCTGGTCTCGGACTTGGAATGCCAGTCTCGGTCCTGGTCTCGGACTTGGAATGCCAGTCTCGGTCCTGGTCTCGGACTTAGAACGCCAGTCTCGGTCCTGGTCTCGGACTTGGAATGCTGGTCTTGGTCTCAGACTTGGAATGCCAGTCTCGGTCCTGGTCTCGGACTTGGAATGCCAGTCTCGGTCCTGGTCTCAGACTTGGAATGCCAGTCTCGGTCCTGGTCTCGGACTTAGAATGCCAGTCTCGGTCCTGGTCTCGGACTTAGAATGCCAGTCTCGGTCCTGGTCTCAGACTTGGAATGCCAGTCTCGGTCCTGGTCTCAGACTTGGAATGCCAGTCTCGGTCCTGGTCTCGGACTTGGAATGCCAGTCTCGGTCCTGGTCTCAGACTTGGAATGCCAGTCTCGGTCCTGGTCTCGGACTTGGAACGCCAGTCTCGGTCCTGGTCTCAGACTTGGAATGCCAGTCTCGGTCCTGGTCTCAGACTTGGAATGCCAGTCTCGGTCCTGGTCTCGGACTTGGAATGCTGGTCTTGGTCTCAGACTTGGAATGCCAGTCTCGGTCCTGGTCTCGGACTTAGAATGCCAGTCTCGGTCTTGGTCTCGGACTTAGAATGCCAGTCTCGGTCCTGGTCTCGGACTTGGAATGCCAGTCTCGGTCCTGGTCTCGGACTTGGAATGCCAGTCTCGGTCCTGGTCTCGGACTTAGAACGCCAGTCTCGGTCCTGGTCTCGGACTTGGAATGCTGGTCTTGGTCTCAGACTTGGAATGCCAGTCTCGGTCCTGGTCTCGGACTTGGAATGCCAGTCTCGGTCCTGGTCTCAGACTTGGAATGCCAGTCTCGGTCCTGGTCTCGGACTTAGAATGCCAGTCTCGGTCCTGGTCTCGGACTTAGAACGCCAGTCTCGGTCCTGGTCTCAGACTTGGAATGCCAGTCTCGGTCCTGGTCTCAGACTTGGAATGCCAGTCTCGGTCCTGGTCTCGGACTTGGAATGCCAGTCTCGGTCCTGGTCTCAGACTTGGAATGCCAGTCTCGGTCCTGGTCTCGGACTTGGAACGCCAGTCTCGGTCCTGGTCTCAGACTTGGAATGCCAGTCTCGGTCCTGGTCTCAGACTTGGAATGCCAGTCTCGGTCCTTGTCTCAGACTTGGAATGCCAGTCTCGGTCCTTTGTCTCGGTCCTGGTCTCGGACTTGGAATGCCAGTCTCGGTCCTGGTCTCGGACTTGGAATGCCAGTCTCGGTCCTGGTCTCGGACTTGGAATGCCAGTCTCGGTCCTGGTCTCAGACTTGGAATGCCAGTCTCGGTCCTGGTCTCGGACTTGGAATGCCAGTCTCGGTCCTGGTCTCGGACTTGGAATGCCAGTCTCGGTCCTGGTCTCGGACTTGGAATGCCAGTCTCGGTCCTGGTCTCGGACTTGGAATGCCAGTCTCGGTCCTGGTCTCGGACTTGGAACGCCAGTCGCGGTCCTGGTCTCGGACTTGGAACGCCAGTCGCGGTCCTGGTCTCGGACTTGGAATGCCAGTCTCGGTCCTGGTCTCGGACTTGGAATGCCAGTCTCGGTCCTGGTCTCGGACTTGGAATGCCAGTCTCGGTCCTGGTCTCGGTCTTGGAATGCCAGTCTCGGTCCTGGTCTCGGACTTAGAATGCCAGTCTCGGTCCTGGTCTCAGACTTGGAATGCCAGTCTCGGTCCTGGTCTCGGACTTAGAACGCCAGTCTCGGTCCTGGTCTCGGACTTGGAATGCCAGTCTCGGTCCTGGTCTCGGACTTGGAACGCCAGTCGCGGTCCTGGTCTCGGACTTGGAATGCTGGTCTTGGTCTCAGACTTGGAATGCCAGTCTCGGTCCTGGTCTCGGACTTGGAATGCCAGTCTCGGTCCTGGTCTCGGACTTGGAATGCCAGTCTCGGTCCTGGTCTCGGACTTGGAATGCCAGTCTCGGTCCTGGTCTCGGACTTGGAACGCCAGTCGCGGTCCTGGTCTCGGACTTGGAACGCCAGTCGCGGTCCTGGTCTCGGACTTGGAATGCCAGTCTCGGTCCTGGTCTCGGACTTGGAATGCCAGTCTCGGTCCTGGTCTCGGACTTGGAATGCCAGTCTCGGTCCTGGTCTCGGTCTTGGAATGCCAGTCTCGGTCCTGGTCTCGGACTTAGAATGCCAGTCTCGGTCCTGGTCTCAGACTTGGAATGCCAGTCTCGGTCCTGGTCTCGGACTTAGAACGCCAGTCTCGGTCCTGGTCTCGGACTTAGAACGCCAGTCTCGGTCCTGGTCTCGGACTTGGAATGCCAGTCTCGGTCCTGGTCTCGGACTTGGAATGCCAGTCTCGGTCCTGGTCTCGGACTTAGAATGCCAGTCTCGGTCCTGGTCTCGGACTTGGAATGCAAGTCTCGGTCTTGGTCTCGGACTTAGAATGCCAGTCTCGGTCTTGGTCTCGGACTTAGAATGCCAGTCTCGGTCCTGGTCTCGGACTTGGAATGCCAGTCTCGGTCCTGGTCTCGGACTTAGAACGCCAGTCTCGGTCCTGGTCTCGGACTTGGAATGCTGGTCTTGGTCTCAGACTTGGAATGCCAGTCTCGGTCCTGGTCTCGGACTTGGAATGCCAGTCTCGGTCCTGGTCTCGGACTTGGAATGCCAGTCTCGGTCCTGGTCTCGGACTTGGAATGCCAGTCTCGGTCCTGGTCTCGGACTTAGAACGCCAGTCTCGGTCCTGGTCTCGGACTTGGAATGCTGGTCTTGGTCTCAGACTTGGAATGCCAGTCTCGGTCCTGGTCTCGGACTTGGAATGCCAGTCTCGGTCCTGGTCTCAGACTTGGAATGCCAGTCTCGGTCCTGGTCTCGGACTTAGAATGCCAGTCTCGGTCCTGGTCTCGGACTTAGAATGCCAGTCTCGGTCCTGGTCTCAGACTTGGAATGCCAGTCTCGGTCCTGGTCTCAGACTTGGAATGCCAGTCTCGGTCCTGGTCTCGGACTTGGAATGCCAGTCTCGGTCCTGGTCTCAGACTTGGAATGCCAGTCTCGGTCCTGGTCTCGGACTTGGAACGCCAGTCTCGGTCCTGGTCTCAGACTTGGAATGCCAGTCTCGGTCCTGGTCTCAGACTTGGAATGCCAGTCTCGGTCCTGGTCTCGGACTTGGAATGCTGGTCTTGGTCTCAGACTTGGAATGCCAGTCTCGGTCCTGGTCTCGGACTTAGAATGCCAGTCTCGGTCTTGGTCTCGGACTTAGAATGCCAGTCTCGGTCCTGGTCTCGGACTTGGAATGCCAGTCTCGGTCCTGGTCTCGGACTTGGAATGCCAGTCTCGGTCCTGGTCTCGGACTTGGAATGCCAGTCTCGGTCCTGGTCTCAGACTTGGAATGCCAGTCTCGGTCCTGGTCTCGGACTTGGAATGCCAGTCTCGGTCCTGGTCTCGGACTTGGAATGCCAGTCTCGGTCCTGGTCTCGGACTTGGAATGCCAGTCTCGGTCCTGGTCTCGGACTTGGAATGCCAGTCTCGGTCCTGGTCTCGGACTTGGAACGCCAGTCGCGGTCCTGGTCTCGGACTTGGAACGCCAGTCGCGGTCCTGGTCTCGGACTTGGAATGCCAGTCTCGGTCCTGGTCTCGGACTTGGAATGCCAGTCTCGGTCCTGGTCTCGGACTTGGAATGCCAGTCTCGGTCCTGGTCTCGGTCTTGGAATGCCAGTCTCGGTCCTGGTCTCGGACTTAGAATGCCAGTCTCGGTCCTGGTCTCAGACTTGGAATGCCAGTCTCGGTCCTGGTCTCGGACTTAGAACGCCAGTCTCGGTCCTGGTCTCGGACTTAGAACGCCAGTCTCGGTCCTGGTCTCGGACTTGGAATGCCAGTCTCGGTCCTGGTCTCGGACTTGGAATGCCAGTCTCGGTCCTGGTCTCGGACTTAGAATGCCAGTCTCGGTCCTGGTCTCGGACTTGGAATGCAAGTCTCGGTCTTGGTCTCGGACTTAGAATGCCAGTCTCGGTCTTGGTCTCGGACTTAGAATGCCAGTCTCGGTCCTGGTCTCGGACTTGGAATGCCAGTCTCGGTCCTGGTCTCGGACTTAGAACGCCAGTCTCGGTCCTGGTCTCGGACTTGGAATGCTGGTCTTGGTCTCAGACTTGGAATGCCAGTCTCGGTCCTGGTCTCGGACTTGGAATGCCAGTCTCGGTCCTGGTCTCGGACTTGGAATGCCAGTCTCGGTCCTGGTCTCGGACTTGGAATGCCAGTCTCGGTCCTGGTCTCGGACTTAGAACGCCAGTCTCGGTCCTGGTCTCGGACTTGGAATGCTGGTCTTGGTCTCAGACTTGGAATGCCAGTCTCGGTCCTGGTCTCGGACTTGGAATGCCAGTCTCGGTCCTGGTCTCAGACTTGGAATGCCAGTCTCGGTCCTGGTCTCGGACTTAGAATGCCAGTCTCGGTCCTGGTCTCGGACTTAGAATGCCAGTCTCGGTCCTGGTCTCAGACTTGGAATGCCAGTCTCGGTCCTGGTCTCAGACTTGGAATGCCAGTCTCGGTCCTGGTCTCGGACTTGGAATGCCAGTCTCGGTCCTGGTCTCAGACTTGGAATGCCAGTCTCGGTCCTGGTCTCGGACTTGGAACGCCAGTCTCGGTCCTGGTCTCAGACTTGGAATGCCAGTCTCGGTCCTGGTCTCAGACTTGGAATGCCAGTCTCGGTCCTGGTCTCGGACTTGGAATGCTGGTCTTGGTCTCAGACTTGGAATGCCAGTCTCGGTCCTGGTCTCGGACTTAGAATGCCAGTCTCGGTCTTGGTCTCGGACTTAGAATGCCAGTCTCGGTCCTGGTCTCGGACTTGGAATGCCAGTCTCGGTCCTGGTCTCGGACTTGGAATGCCAGTCTCGGTCCTGGTCTCGGACTTAGAACGCCAGTCTCGGTCCTGGTCTCGGACTTGGAATGCTGGTCTTGGTCTCAGACTTGGAATGCCAGTCTCGGTCCTGGTCTCGGACTTGGAATGCCAGTCTCGGTCCTGGTCTCAGACTTGGAATGCCAGTCTCGGTCCTGGTCTCGGACTTAGAATGCCAGTCTCGGTCCTGGTCTCGGACTTAGAACGCCAGTCTCGGTCCTGGTCTCAGACTTGGAATGCCAGTCTCGGTCCTGGTCTCAGACTTGGAATGCCAGTCTCGGTCCTGGTCTCGGACTTGGAATGCCAGTCTCGGTCCTGGTCTCAGACTTGGAATGCCAGTCTCGGTCCTGGTCTCGGACTTGGAACGCCAGTCTCGGTCCTGGTCTCAGACTTGGAATGCCAGTCTCGGTCCTGGTCTCAGACTTGGAATGCCAGTCTCGGTCCTTGTCTCAGACTTGGAATGCCAGTCTCGGTCCTTTGTCTCGGTCCTGGTCTCGGACTTGGAATGCCAGTCTCGGTCCTGGTCTCGGACTTGGAATGCCAGTCTCGGTCCTGGTCTCGGACTTGGAATGCCAGTCTCGGTCCTGGTCTCAGACTTGGAATGCCAGTCTCGGTCCTGGTCTCGGACTTGGAATGCCAGTCTCGGTCCTGGTCTCGGACTTGGAATGCCAGTCTCGGTCCTGGTCTCGGACTTGGAATGCCAGTCTCGGTCCTGGTCTCGGACTTGGAATGCCAGTCTCGGTCCTGGTCTCGGACTTGGAACGCCAGTCGCGGTCCTGGTCTCGGACTTGGAACGCCAGTCGCGGTCCTGGTCTCGGACTTGGAATGCCAGTCTCGGTCCTGGTCTCGGACTTGGAATGCCAGTCTCGGTCCTGGTCTCGGACTTGGAATGCCAGTCTCGGTCCTGGTCTCGGTCTTGGAATGCCAGTCTCGGTCCTGGTCTCGGACTTAGAATGCCAGTCTCGGTCCTGGTCTCAGACTTGGAATGCCAGTCTCGGTCCTGGTCTCGGACTTAGAACGCCAGTCTCGGTCCTGGTCTCGGACTTAGAACGCCAGTCTCGGTCCTGGTCTCGGACTTGGAATGCCAGTCTCGGTCCTGGTCTCGGACTTAGAATGCCAGTCTCGGTCCTGGTCTCGGACTTGGAATGCAAGTCTCGGTCTTGGTCTCGGACTTAGAATGCCAGTCTCGGTCTTGGTCTCGGACTTAGAATGCCAGTCTCGGTCCTGGTCTCGGACTTGGAATGCCAGTCTCGGTCCTGGTCTCGGACTTAGAACGCCAGTCTCGGTCCTGGTCTCGGACTTGGAATGCTGGTCTTGGTCTCAGACTTGGAATGCCAGTCTCGGTCCTGGTCTCGGACTTGGAATGCCAGTCTCGGTTCTGGTCTCGGACTTGGAATGCCAGTCTCGGTCCTGGTCTCGGACTTGGAATGCCAGTCTCGGTCCTGGTCTCGGACTTAGAACGCCAGTCTCGGTCCTGGTCTCGGACTTGGAATGCTGGTCTTGGTCTCATACTTGGAATGCCAGTCTCGGTCCTGGTCTCGGACTTGGAATGCCAGTCTCGGTCCTGGTCTCAGACTTGGAATGCCAGTCTCGGTCCTGGTCTCGGACTTAGAATGCCAGTCTCGGTCCTGGTCTCGGACTTAGAATGCCAGTCTCGGTCCTGGTCTCAGACTTGGAATGCCAGTCTCGGTCCTGGTCTCAGACTTGGAATGCCAGTCTCGGTCCTGGTCTCGGACTTGGAATGCCAGTCTCGGTCCTGGTCTCAGACTTGGAATGCCAGTCTCGGTCCTGGTCTCGGACTTGGAACGCCAGTCTCGGTCCTGGTCTCAGACTTGGAATGCCAGTCTCGGTCCTGGTCTCAGACTTGGAATGCCAGTCTCGGTCCTGGTCTCGGACTTGGAATGCTGGTCTTGGTCTCAGACTTGGAATGCCAGTCTCGGTCCTGGTCTCGGACTTAGAATGCCAGTCTCTGTCTTGGTCTCGGACTTAGAATGCCAGTCTCGGTCCTGGTCTCGGACTTGGAATGCCAGTCTCGGTCCTGGTCTCGGACTTGGAATGCCAGTCTCGGTCCTGGTCTCGGACTTAGAACGCCAGTCTCGGTCCTGGTCTCGGACTTGGAATGCTGGTCTTGGTCTCAGACTTGGAATGCCAGTCTCGGTCCTGGTCTCGGACTTGGAATGCCAGTCTCGGTCCTGGTCTCAGACTTGGAATGCCAGTCTCGGTCCTGGTCTCGGACTTAGAATGCCAGTCTCGGTCCTGGTCTCGGACTTAGAACGCCAGTCTCGGTCCTGGTCTCAGACTTGGAATGCCAGTCTCGGTCCTGGTCTCAGACTTGGAATGCCAGTCTCGGTCCTGGTCTCGGACTTGGAATGCCAGTCTCGGTCCTGGTCTCAGACTTGGAATGCCAGTCTCGGTCCTGGTCTCGGACTTGGAACGCCAGTCTCGGTCCTGGTCTCAGACTTGGAATGCCAGTCTCGGTCCTGGTCTCAGACTTGGAATGCCAGTCTCGGTCCTTGTCTCAGACTTGGAATGCCAGTCTCGGTCCTTTGTCTCGGTCCTGGTCTCGGACTTGGAATGCCAGTCTCGGTCCTGGTCTCGGACTTGGAATGCCAGTCTCGGTCCTGGTCTCGGACTTGGAATGCCAGTCTCGGTCCTGGTCTCAGACTTGGAATGCCAGTCTCGGTCCTGGTCTCGGACTTGGAATGCCAGTCTCGGTCCTGGTCTCGGACTTGGAATGCCAGTCTCGGTCCTGGTCTCGGACTTGGAATGCCAGTCTCGGTCCTGGTCTCGGACTTGGAATGCCAGTCTCGGTCCTGGTCTCGGACTTGGAACGCCAGTCGCGGTCCTGGTCTTGGACTTGGAACGCCAGTCGCGGTCCTGGTCTCGGACTTGGAATGCCAGTCTCGGTCCTGGTCTCGGACTTGGAATGCCAGTCTCGGTCCTGGTCTCGGACTTGGAATGCCAGTCTCGGTCCTGGTCTCGGTCTTGGAATGCCAGTCTCGGTCCTGGTCTCGGACTTAGAATGCCAGTCTCGGTCCTGGTCTCAGACTTGGAATGCCAGTCTCGGTCCTGGTCTCGGACTTAGAACGCCAGTCTCGGTCCTGGTCTCGGACTTAGAACGCCAGTCTCGGTCCTGGTCTCGGACTTGGAATGCCAGTCTCGGTCCTGGTCTCGGACTTGGAATGCCAGTCTCGGTCCTGGTCTCGGACTTAGAATGCCAGTCTCGGTCCTGGTCTCGGACTTGGAATGCAAGTCTCGGTCTTGGTCTCGGACTTAGAATGCCAGTCTCGGTCTTGGTCTCGGACTTAGAATGCCAGTCTCGGTCCTGGTCTCGGACTTGGAATGCCAGTCTCGGTCCTGGTCTCGGACTTGGAACGCCAGTCGCGGTCCTGGTCTCGGACTTGGAACGCCAGTCGCGGTCCTGGTCTCGGACTTGGAATGCCAGTCTCGGTCCTGGTCTCGGACTTGGAATGCCAGTCTCGGTCCTGGTCTCGGACTTGGAATGCCAGTCTCGGTCCTGGTCTCGGTCTTGGAATGCCAGTCTCGGTCCTGGTCTCGGACTTAGAATGCCAGTCTCGGTCCTGGTCTCAGACTTGGAATGCCAGTCTCGGTCCTGGTCTCGGACTTAGAACGCCAGTCTCGGTCCTGGTCTCGGACTTAGAACGCCAGTCTCGGTCCTGGTCTCGGACTTGGAATGCCAGTCTCGGTCCTGGTCTCGGACTTAGAATGCCAGTCTCGGTCCTGGTCTCGGACTTGGAATGCAAGTCTCGGTCTTGGTCTCGGACTTAGAATGCCAGTCTCGGTCTTGGTCTCGGACTTAGAATGCCAGTCTCGGTCCTGGTCTCGGACTTGGAATGCCAGTCTCGGTCCTGGTCTCGGACTTAGAACGCCAGTCTCGGTCCTGGTCTCGGACTTGGAATGCTGGTCTTGGTCTCAGACTTGGAATGCCAGTCTCGGTCCTGGTCTCGGACTTGGAATGCCAGTCTCGGTCCTGGTCTCGGACTTGGAATGCCAGTCTCGGTCCTGGTCTCGGACTTGGAATGCCAGTCTCGGTCCTGGTCTCGGACTTAGAACGCCAGTCTCGGTCCTGGTCTCGGACTTGGAATGCTGGTCTTGGTCTCAGACTTGGAATGCCAGTCTCGGTCCTGGTCTCGGACTTGGAATGCCAGTCTCGGTCCTGGTCTCAGACTTGGAATGCCAGTCTCGGTCCTGGTCTCGGACTTAGAATGCCAGTCTCGGTCCTGGTCTCGGACTTAGAATGCCAGTCTCGGTCCTGGTCTCAGACTTGGAATGCCAGTCTCGGTCCTGGTCTCAGACTTGGAATGCCAGTCTCGGTCCTGGTCTCGGACTTGGAATGCCAGTCTCGGTCCTGGTCTCAGACTTGGAATGCCAGTCTCGGTCCTGGTCTCGGACTTGGAACGCCAGTCTCGGTCCTGGTCTCAGACTTGGAATGCCAGTCTCGGTCCTGGTCTCAGACTTGGAATGCCAGTCTCGGTCCTGGTCTCGGACTTGGAATGCTGGTCTTGGTCTCAGACTTGGAATGCCAGTCTCGGTCCTGGTCTCGGACTTAGAATGCCAGTCTCGGTCTTGGTCTCGGACTTAGAATGCCAGTCTCGGTCCTGGTCTCGGACTTGGAATGCCAGTCTCGGTCCTGGTCTCGGACTTGGAATGCCAGTCTCGGTCCTGGTCTCGGACTTAGAACGCCAGTCTCGGTCCTGGTCTCGGACTTGGAATGCTGGTCTTGGTCTCAGACTTGGAATGCCAGTCTCGGTCCTGGTCTCGGACTTGGAATGCCAGTCTCGGTCCTGGTCTCAGACTTGGAATGCCAGTCTCGGTCCTGGTCTCGGACTTAGAATGCCAGTCTCGGTCCTGGTCTCGGACTTAGAACGCCAGTCTCGGTCCTGGTCTCAGACTTGGAATGCCAGTCTCGGTCCTGGTCTCAGACTTGGAATGCCAGTCTCGGTCCTGGTCTCGGACTTGGAATGCCAGTCTCGGTCCTGGTCTCAGACTTGGAATGCCAGTCTCGGTCCTGGTCTCGGACTTGGAACGCCAGTCTCGGTCCTGGTCTCAGACTTGGAATGCCAGTCTCGGTCCTGGTCTCAGACTTGGAATGCCAGTCTCGGTCCTTGTCTCAGACTTGGAATGCCAGTCTCGGTCCTTTGTCTCGGTCCTGGTCTCGGACTTGGAATGCCAGTCTCGGTCCTGGTCTCGGACTTGGAATGCCAGTCTCGGTCCTGGTCTCGGACTTGGAACGCCAGTCGCGGTCCTGGTCTTGGACTTGGAACGCCAGTCGCGGTCCTGGTCTCGGACTTGGAATGCCAGTCTCGGTCCTGGTCTCGGACTTGGAATGCCAGTCTCGGTCCTGGTCTCGGACTTGGAATGCCAGTCTCGGTCCTGGTCTCGGTCTTGGAATGCCAGTCTCGGTCCTGGTCTCGGACTTAGAATGCCAGTCTCGGTCCTGGTCTCAGACTTGGAATGCCAGTCTCGGTCCTGGTCTCGGACTTAGAACGCCAGTCTCGGTCCTGGTCTCGGACTTAGAACGCCAGTCTCGGTCCTGGTCTCGGACTTGGAATGCCAGTCTCGGTCCTGGTCTCGGACTTGGAATGCCAGTCTCGGTCCTGGTCTCGGACTTAGAATGCCAGTCTCGGTCCTGGTCTCGGACTTGGAATGCAAGTCTCGGTCTTGGTCTCGGACTTAGAATGCCAGTCTCGGTCTTGGTCTCGGACTTAGAATGCCAGTCTCGGTCCTGGTCTCGGACTTGGAATGCCAGTCTCGGTCCTGGTCTCGGACTTAGAACGCCAGTCTCGGTCCTGGTCTCGGACTTGGAATGCTGGTCTTGGTCTCAGACTTGGAATGCCAGTCTCGGTCCTGGTCTCGGACTTGGAATGCCAGTCTCGGTCCTGGTCTCAGACTTGGAATGCCAGTCTCGGTCCTGGTCTCGGACTTGGAATGCCAGTCTCGGTCCTGGTCTCGGACTTAGAACGCCAGTCTCGGTCCTGGTCTCAGACTTGGAATGCCAGTCTCGGTCCTGGTCTCAGACTTGGAATGCCAGTCTCGGTCCTGGTCTCGGACTTGGAATGCCAGTCTCGGTCCTGGTCTCAGACTTGGAATGCCAGTCTCGGTCCTGGTCTCGGACTTGGAACGCCAGTCTCGGTCCTGGTCTCAGACTTGGAATGCCAGTCTCGGTCCTGGTCTCAGACTTGGAATGCCAGTCTCGGTCCTTGTCTCAGACTTGGAATGCCAGTCTCGGTCCTTTGTCTCGGTCCTGGTCTCGGACTTGGAATGCCAGTCTCGGTCCTGGTCTCGGACTTGGAATGCCAGTCTCGGTCCTGGTCTCGGACTTGGAATGCCAGTCTCGGTCCTGGTCTCAGACTTGTGTCACACCTGTCTCGGGTTAATTTTTGGGGTAATCCTCTGACAGGCTGGTTCGTGTTTAAAAGGAAATGTGCTCGATAAAGAAAACAGACGGAGAGCTGATTTTGTGTTGATCCTTCTGATTCGGGGTAATTATTATTCTCATCAATCAAAACAACAAGAAATACAATGGAGTTACACAATGGCAAATCGTCGTAAAATATCTCACAACGATAGACCTCGGGAAGAACATGTAATTAAGAGAATCAACGATAATCGGTAAACTCAGAAATCAAGGAATGCAAATTTGAATAACGTCACTAGCCGGTGACACAAAGAACAAAATGAAAGGGGCGAAATGTAATCAAAGTTAATGCATTATAAAAACATGTCACAGCCGAGATCTAACGTAATACACAATAATGTTCACTGTTCCTTAAGATAACATAAAAATGGGTGATTGGTTGAACAGAAACAATAACAAAAGAAACTGGCTTAGCTGCACTTGACTTGATCTTGACTTGAACTTGACTTGAAAGTGTGGCTCGGGTTGGGCTCCGATCCGAACAGGTCGCCGTCTAGTCAAGACAGGTCCAATGGTCCCAAGGTAGAATAGGGAAGGGGGGTCGAAGAGACGAATCGGATCGTCTCCCCTAAAAACGATGCCTGTGGACGAATGATGTGCTTGCTGTAGCAGCAGAGCACAATGGAAAAGTGAGAAGACTTAAATTGAAGATCGAACTTGCACAAAACTTGTCTCGGAGGACAACGGAAACTCCGAGACTGTCTTCTCACCAAAGGCAAAATCGTTTCTGGCTTAGGGTCAACACAATTTTGATTATAAATAATTAAATATAACTAAACTAATTCAACGTAAGAAGTGTGCGAAGAAAGTATTAAATTCAGCCAAGTAATGTCCAAACAAATCTTAACGGTAATACAGTTTGTGCATCAACAACAATGCAATTCAGAAACCACCCTGGGTCATAATCAATAACAAACAAAATGTCCACCCAGGAACAACTTTGGGGAATGTCTCCATGGCAACAACATTTCACAGTGACCACTTGTTCTGGAGTTAAGTGATTAATGGTCAGTGGCAAACAGGGTGGGTGAGCCCATCAAGGTCAACTTGTGGTACATTGGCCCACATGCAACACATGGGTATGCAATAAAATCAGGAGGAGTAAATTAATGGGGATAGACTAAAAACCAGCTGTTTGTTTGGGGAATGATACCGATTAAAGGTACACTGCATGAGCTCGCTTAAAGGTGCACTACATGTATAAAGGGATGTGTGAACTCGCTTTGTACATGGCCAAAAATAAATCTAGTGTCAAAATACAGGAAAGCGTGAATGGACATTCTGGCAACTTGAATGAAATGTCAAATAAAATATATATTTCGTCAGTTAGCGGCAAATTCACACTTCTAGATTGAATAAACACGAGCCGCTGTATCCGAAATAATATAGCGGAATCTTAATTATTAAAACGCTAAACTAAATTAACAATTATAACAATGCAAATACTCAAGTATCCTGAGATAAAAAGATTAATTATAACTTCGGCTTTGTATCAAACACTGTTCGTGTGTTTAGCTCGAACAAAATCTAAAGTGGTATGTCTGACAACTAATCTCGTTTTCCCAGGCACTTACTCGAGTAGATACATTGAGAATTATAATATACAATAAAAATGGCAGCTTACCTGTAGCAGCAGAGCACAATGGAAAAGTGAGAAGACTTAAATTGAAGATCGAACTTGCACAAAACTTGTCTCGGAGGACAACGGAAACTCCGAGACTGTCTTCTCACCAAAGGCAAAATCGTTTCTGGCGAGGCTAGCGACCTGACCAAAATGCCTATCCTAGCCAATATGCACTGTAAGTACTTTGCCAACTACCTGATTGGGCAAACTTGTATCCATGGGGAGATAAGCCAATTAGGGGGCAAGAGAGGGGTGGAAACTGGAGCTGTCTTAAAAAGGGCCACACCTGCAGCTGGCTAACTTTTATGAGCCGCTAATGGGTTCGGCTCCGGCTTTCTTGGCAGGGCCAAACCACAAGGACCTTGGTCAGACTTATTCTGGCTACCATGCACCAGATGGTAACAGGGTCTGACATTCTCCCCTTCTAAAATCATGGCGTCCTCGACATGTATCACGATAGACAAGCCGGTGCGTCTACAGCTGTATTCCGCAAAGGACTTCTAGGGTTCTTTGCTGCATTGCTATATGCTGCTCGAGGAGTTTCGCTTTGGTCGCCTCAACCCCGTAGTACTGAGGTGGTCTGCGATTCCGCACTGGTCTCGTGGCGACGTTTGGCTCAGTGGTCTCTGTCGCACTGTCGTGGTCTTGCGAAGGAATGGGAGGTCCATGCGGGGTCGGTACAGGATGATCCTCCGCGGATGGAACTTCTGAAGGAGACTGATCAGACGAAGAACTTTGGGTGGTATCATCGGATGAATTACTTGTCCCTTCGTCGGTCTGGTTGATGTCCTTCGTTTCGGGCATCCCTCCGATTGGGGCATCTGGTTGAGCATCTGTCGAGGATTCATCACTCTCAAGAGCCGCAGGTTCTATGACGAGCGGTGCAGGTGACTTTGACGGAGACAGATTCGCGGGAGTAAAATCGGGAGCATCTGGGTTGAGATGAGCAACTAACCGCGGAGCTGGCACGGGGGGTTTTAGGCACACAGGTGTTGTCTTTCGGGGTACTGGTGTCGGACGCAGGACGTAGAAGTAATCGTCGGAGATGTCCGAGTCCAGAGCATCTGCCATGTCATCCTTGGGCTCAACTAACGGTCGTCGCACAGGCCTTTTACGGCGAGGCTTGGGCTGTGGACAGTCTTCCATGGTTAAGTTGTCATCAGGGGCCAGGAACCCGCATGGCAGTAGCATGTTGCGGTGGAGAACTTTCGTTGGACCTTTTCCTTCAACTGGTCGCACTTCGTAGACTGGCATGTCGGGACTGATGCGTCTCCGAACAACGTACACAACCTTGCTCCATCGATCTGCCAGCTTGTGTTTACCCCTCAGGCCGACATTCTTTACAAGCACCCGATCGCCCTCATCTAGCGCGTTATCTCGTACTTTTCTGTCGTAACGGGACTTATTCTTCCGCGCCGAGTTTTGCATGGCAGCTGACGCAAGCTCGTGGGCTCGTCGCAGCCTCTCTTTCAGGTCGGTGGCATACTTTTCATGGTCAGCTTCGCCTTGGTGACCGGGTAACCCAAAGGTTATGTCGATGGGGAGCCGAGGTTCTCTGCCGAACATCAAAAAGTACGGGGACATTCCAGTGGACGAGTGCTTGGTGCAATTATAGGCGTGCACTAAGGGACCAACGTGGAGCCGCCACTTCTTCTTTTGATCTTCCTCAAGGGTCCCGAGCATGTTGAGGAGCGTCTGGTTGAAACGCTCACACTGCCCATTCCCTTGAGGATGGTAAGGTGTCGTCCTCGTCTTTTTGATGCCGGAGATGGCGCACAGGTCTCGTATAAGTCGGGACTCGAAGTCTCGCCCTTGATCGGAGTGTAGGCGCTCTGGGAATCCATAATGTATAAAGTAGTTTTCCCAGAGCACCTTGGCTACCGTCCGAGAGGTCTGATTCTTTGTTGGAAACGCTTGTGCGTAACGGGTGTAGTGGTCCGTCACCACAAGGATGTCCTTGGTGTTCGAGTCATCAGCTTCGAGACTCAGAAAGTCGATGCAGACAAGTTGCATGGGTGCCGTAGTCTGGATCGACACCAGTGGCGCTGACTTCACGGCTCGGCGCTTTCGGCGGACACAGCGTGCACACGTCTGACACTTCCTCTCGACATCGGATGCCATATTGGGCCAGAAGAAGCGGGAGCGGGCGAGGTCCAGAGTGCGTTCATATCCAAGATGGCCAACATCATCATGGATACCTCGTAAGGCTTCGGGTCGACGGCTCTCTGGAACGACAAGCTGTTCTAATCCGAGGCCACTACTTGAGGTACTCTTCCGGTAGAGTATCCCGTCCTTGATAACCAACTTGTCCCAATGGCGAAGAAGGAGTTGCGCCTCTCTCGGTAGGCCTGCTCTCTCGTCACCTCGTGGGTTAATGGCGTCTCTGATGCACCGTATGACTTCACGGAGAGCAACATCTTCGCCCTGCAGTTGCCGCCAGCCTTCCTGACTTGTCGTTGGCAACGCAGGTTGGCCCAGTGAAGGAGAGACAAAGTCGGGGGGCACGCACTCGGGGGAATCCGTGAAGCTCTCAACAAGGGCTGGATTGTCGTCATCTCGACTGGCCGTGGTCTGGCCAGACTCTAGCACTTGAACATTTCTGCCCTGACATATAGCCTGGAAGACGTCTCTACTGCAGATGCCTTCCCGGTTGTCTTCCATCCGCTCACGGAGTCTGGCAATCTTCTGTGTTGTCTCCACTGACTCGTCGTCCACAGCAGGGGTTGGCTGAGGCCGCCTTGAAAGACCGTCAGCATCTGCGTTGCTTTTTCCAGGCCGATATTTTATAACGAAGTCATAATTGGCCAGGGCGGCCAACCATCGGTGACCGGTGGCATCAAGCTTGGCCGTCGTCAACACGTACGTCAGCGGGTTGTTGTCAGTGAGGACTGTGAACGACCCACCATACAAGTAATCGTGAAATTTCTCCGTGACCGCCCACTTTAGAGCCAAGAACTCCCACTTGTATGCTGGGTAATTCAGCTCGCTCTTGGACAACCCCCGACTGGCGTATGCGATGACGCGCGGCTTGCCGTCTGCATCCTCCTGGTAGAGTGCTGCTCCCAAACCTGTCCCGCTTGCGTCAGTGTGAAGGAGAAAGGGTTTCTCGTAATTGACAAACCCAAGGACAGGTGCTGTGGTCAACCGCTGGACAATGGTATCGAAGGACTCTTGGCAAGCCGGCATCCACCTGTCACCAAATGGCTCGTTCGGAGACCGGACGCTGGGCTGTTTCTTCTTCTTCTTCTTCTTGCCATCGGCTGTCACGTGGTGTCGTCGCCTTGTGAAATCACAACCAGCTGTCAGGTCGTTCAGCGGCTTCGCAATCGTCGAGTAGCCTTCGACGAACCGCCGATAGTACCCGGCAAACCCAAGGAAGGACTTCAACTCCCTCGCTGTGGTTGGGGTGGGCCACGACTTCACAGCTTCAATCTTTGACGGGTCCGTGCTGACGCCCTCAGCAGATATAACGTGGCCAAGACACTTCACAGACGACTGAAAAACCTTGCACTTCGTTGGGCTGAGCTTCAGACCAAAACGACGAAGACGGTCGAGAACCCGGAAGAGCCGTTCTTCATGCTCAGCCGCCGTCTTAGAGAAAACCACGATGTCGTCGAGGTAAACAAAGACCTCAGTCTGATGCAGATCACCCATGCATTTTTCCATAAGACGCTGGAAGGTGGCGGGGGCGTTGGTAATCCCCTGAGGCATACGATTAAACTCGTAAAATCCCAGGGGACACCAGAATGCCGTCTTATACTTGTCTTCTTCCGCTAACTCGATTTGATAGTATCCTGACTTAAGATCGAGACACGAAAACCAACGGGCTCCATTCATGGTGTGCAGGATGTCTTCTATCTTGGGGATGCTGTACTGATCTCGTACAGTCCGGGAATTGAGCTTGCGGTAATCTATACATAATCTGAGGGCACCATTCTTCTTACGGACGAGCACGATCGGTGACGCGAATTGACTTTCCGAATCTTGGATAATGCCCTTGTCCTGTAGCTCCTTCAGGTGTTGTTTGGCATCCGCATAATCTGCTGGAGGTATGCGACGACAGTTCTCTCTGAAGGGAGTCTCGTCCGTAAGGCGAATCTTGTGCTTCACTGAAGGGGCGCAACCAATGTCCAAGTCGTCCTTAGCAATTACATCGCTGTAGGCCTGGAATCGTCTGGTGAGGCGCTCAACTTCTCGTCCGGAAAGAGGTGAATCACTGAAGTCGAAATCAATAGGGGATGTCGACTGATTACCATCGGACTTTGAAGGGGACTGGGGTGTGGACTCGGCGACGGGAACAGGTGACATCTCTTCTGTGGTAAACGCTGCCGCAAGCCGGCAACGTGCAGAAACTGTCACACGGTGAGGGGAGGAGTTGGCAACAAGCAGCATCGTCTTCGCCTTCCTTTGGGAAGGCAGCTGTACCAGGATGCTTCTAACTTTGATGCCCTCCGGGAGTTTGGAGGACTGCAGCTGTTCGATGAGCACTTCATGTCTGGTACGGGTGCGGTTGTTGACAACCCCCTTCACTTCCGTCTCCTCGCCGGGTTCCAACTCAAAGGATTTTACATTCCTAACTGGTCCTAAACTACCAGCAGGTGATGGAGAGGAGATGTTCCTGTACACCCTCGCCCACGCATTGTCGACGGAGAGCCTTCCAAGGAACTTCTTTCCACCCTTCTCTTTGCATGCACGGAACATCTCCCGAACGGTGCTGGTGTTTGTGCCCAACAACAGGGGGACATCGCCGTTACTATGACAGTCCGGACATACCAGAGCCAGAGTCGTCACCTCCTTCTGCGTCCCAGCGGAAGAGGCGGGAAACTTGAGGTTTAACTCGACGAAACCGTCGTATGGCACTGGTTGACCAGCCGCACCTATCACTGAAAGACGCGACAACGGCTGTAACTGGCGATGGGAGAGATGCTTAGAGTAGAAGCCTGCTGAGATACAAGTGACTTGCGACCCAGTATCAAGGAGACACGTAGCTACGTGGCCGTCGATGAACACAGGAGTAATGGGTTGTTCACCGACGACACCATCGGGAACCAGATTGGTTCCTTCTGAAGGAGAGCCTTGATACTGCGTCGCAGCACTTATACTGTCTATTGGACCCATCGTATGGTCTGGGGCGCGTGTCGGGTCCTTTACAGCTGCCCGCTGCCGTTTCCCGACATCTGCTGTGTGGTTTGTCGCTGCCGTGCCATCATCTTTTGCTGAACGAGGGCAGCATTCAATGATGATCTGCAGACGTCCATCCTGTGCCCATCCTCTCCACAGTTATAACAAAATATGGGACCTCGCTGATGGGTTCGAGCCGTGGGTCCCGAAGCAGGCCGACGGTGAGACTGCGCTCCCTTCTCAAACAGGCCATCAAGCCGCTTGTGTAGGCGGTCTACGGTCCGACGCAGTTCATCAATTTCGCTGGTTGTCCCGTCGCGTCTTCTTGTAATGTCCTCTGTGGACGCTGCAGCTGTATGAGAGGGCGTTGTCTGGGCCAGTGAGGCTACTTGCTTTGACGAAGATTTGGCGCCCTTCCGACGATCCGTCTTCTCTTCGAGCTGTGCCTCAACGGTGCGAACCTCCCGCAGGAGCTCTAACATCTTCGGGGGGTTGGATTTCCTAGTCCTCAGCTGCAGTGTGTTGAGGAGAGGGTCATTGAAAAGGCAGCCTCGTTGAAATTGGCTGCAGAGAACACGGTCTGTCTCAAACTCCTCAACGCCATCCATCTCCACAACACGTGTCAACAAAGTGTGGAGACGAAGGAGATACTCCGATGCTTTTTCGGACTCCGATTGGTAGGCACACCGAAAAAGCGTCAGCAGTTCGTCTCCGTCCGCCGTCAATCCATATACCTGCTGAAGGGAATTGATGCATTCTTCGGCGGGGGCCTCGGGGGGGACACTCCACACAATATTTAGTGCGGGGGGAAGAAGAGCCTCAGTTATTCTGCTCTTCTTTTCTTTCTCAGGGATGGTGCTGTCTTTGATGACTTGACTGGCTAGGCGTCTCCAGTTCTCATAGTCGAGCTCTCCGGCAGGTGTAGGGGTTCGGCCGGAGAAGAGTCGGAGCCGACGGTAAGACCTCGACGCCGACTTGTCTACGACGTGCGCGACAGTGGAGTCATGAACAGAAGAGGGGATGTGTTTTGGAGCTAGGGACTCTTTAAGGTCATCTAATGTCTTGCCTTGTGATGACAAAAATTCCTTAAGTGCATCGGGAAATTCCATTGTGCTGAGTGCTACAGGTCAGCGCGCAAGAAACACAACAACTAATATGCAATAATATACACTGCTGTGCGCAATGATGCGAAAAATCCCAAGAGGAAAAAAATCACAACCAACGGCCAAAACCTCAACATGGAGATGGGGCAAATAGAAATGCAACAATTAAAAACAATGCAATATAAAGCGGGAATCAAATTAAACCGCAAAACAAGGGAAATTAATGCAATGTTGCAAGAAAAATCACAGTAGGGGAAATTGCATTATAAGGGCAAGATAACCTGTACGCATTTAAAATACGGAATGATCAGGAAATAACAAGCAATGATTGCGTGTCAACTAAATGCAATAAATCAAGAAGGATCAACTCGTGTAATTGCTTCCGTTAAAAGTGTTTTTTGGGCATCTCCCTCGTTAAAACGAGAAACATCAACAAAGAAATCCAACAGGCAAATCAAACATAAAAAGGGAAATGTAAACAAAGTGAGCACAATCCGGGCGGTGCCTCCAATTTTGTCACACCTGTCTCGGGTTAATTTTTGGGGTAATCCTCTGACAGGCTGGTTCGTGTTTAAAAGGAAATGTGCTCGATAAAGAAAACAGACGGAGAGCTGATTTTGTGTTGATCCTTCTGATTCGGGGTAATTATTATTCTCATCAATCAAAACAACAAGAAATACAATGGAGTTACACAATGGCAAATCGTCGTAAAATATCTCACAACGATAGACCTCGGGAAGAACATGTAATTAAGAGAATCAACGATAATCGGTAAACTCAGAAATCAAGGAATGCAAATTTGAATAACGTCACTAGCCGGTGACACAAAGAACAAAATGAAAGGGGCGAAATGTAATCAAAGTTAATGCATTATAAAAACATGTCACAGCCGAGATCTAACGTAATACACAATAATGTTCACTGTTCCTTAAGATAACATAAAAATGGGTGATTGGTTGAACAGAAACAATAACAAAAGAAACTGGCTTAGCTGCACTTGACTTGATCTTGACTTGAACTTGACTTGAAAGTGTGGCTCGGGTTGGGCTCCGATCCGAACAGGTCGCCGTCTAGTCAAGACAGGTCCAATGGTCCCAAGGTAGAATAGGGAAGGGGGGTCGAAGAGACGAATCGGATCGTCTCCCCTAAAAACGATGCCTGTGGACGAATGATGTGCTTGCTGTAGCAGCAGAGCACAATGGAAAAGTGAGAAGACTTAAATTGAAGATCGAACTTGCACAAAACTTGTCTCGGAGGACAACGGAAACTCCGAGACTGTCTTCTCACCAAAGGCAAAATCGTTTCTGGCTTAGGGTCAACACAATTTTGATTATAAATAATTAAATATAACTAAACTAATTCAACGTAAGAAGTGTGCGAAGAAAGTATTAAATTCAGCCAAGTAATGTCCAAACAAATCTTAACGGTAATACAGTTTGTGCATCAACAACAATGCAATTCAGAAACCACCCTGGGTCATAATCAATAACAAACAAAATGTCCACCCAGGAACAACTTTGGGGAATGTCTCCATGGCAACAACATTTCACAGTGACCACTTGTTCTGGAGTTAAGTGATTAATGGTCAGTGGCAAACAGGGTGGGTGAGCCCATCAAGGTCAACTTGTGGTACATTGGCCCACATGCAACACATGGGTATGCAATAAAATCAGGAGGAGTAAATTAATGGGGATAGACTAAAAACCAGCTGTTTGTTTGGGGAATGATACCGATTAAAGGTACACTGCATGAGCTCGCTTAAAGGTGCACTACATGTATAAAGGGATGTGTGAACTCGCTTTGTACATGGCCAAAAATAAATCTAGTGTCAAAATACAGGAAAGCGTGAATGGACATTCTGGCAACTTGAATGAAATGTCAAATAAAATATATATTTCGTCAGTTAGCGGCAAATTCACACTTCTAGATTGAATAAACACGAGCCGCTGTATCCGAAATAATATAGCGGAATCTTAATTATTAAAACGCTAAACTAAATTAACAATTATAACAATGCAAATACTCAAGTATCCTGAGATAAAAAGATTAATTATAACTTCGGCTTTGTATCAAACACTGTTCGTGTGTTTAGCTCGAACAAAATCTAAAGTGGTATGTCTGACAACTAATCTCGTTTTCCCAGGCACTTACTCGAGTAGATACATTGAGAATTATAATATACAATAAAAATGGCAGCTTACCTGTAGCAGCAGAGCACAATGGAAAAGTGAGAAGACTTAAATTGAAGATCGAACTTGCACAAAACTTGTCTCGGAGGACAACGGAAACTCCGAGACTGTCTTCTCACCAAAGGCAAAATCGTTTCTGGCGAGGCTAGCGACCTGACCAAAATGCCTATCCTAGCCAATATGCACTGTAAGTACTTTGCCAACTACCTGATTGGGCAAACTTGTATCCATGGGGAGATAAGCCAATTAGGGGGCAAGAGAGGGGTGGAAACTGGAGCTGTCTTAAAAAGGGCCACACCTGCAGCTGGCTAACTTTTATGAGCCGCTAATGGGTTCGGCTCCGGCTTTCTTGGCAGGGCCAAACCACAAGGACCTTGGTCAGACTTATTCTGGCTACCATGCACCAGATGGTAACAGGGTCTGACATTTGGAATGCCAGTCTCGGTCCTGGTCTCGGACTTGGAATGCCAGTCTCGGTCCTGGTCTCGGACTTAGAATGTCGGTCCTGGTCTCAGACTTGGAATGCCAGTCTCGGTCCTGGTCTCGGACTTGGAATGCCAGTCTCGGTCCTGGTCTCGGACTTGGAACGCCAGTCTCGGTCCTGGTCTCGGACTTGGAATGCCAGTCTCGGTCCTGGTCTCGGACTTGGAATGCCAGTCTCGGTCCTGGTCTCAGACTTGGAATGCCAGTCTCCGTCTTGGTCTCGGACTGCTGGTTCTGATTTAACAATGGGTCTGTCCTATATTTCACTCGCAGGTGCTGCAGCCATTGTTGTAAATTCCCAGCACCCTCAGATTCAGCAGCACTTCAAGGGATTGCTGACTGAAGCCATGGAGTACATGCGTCGGGGAAAGAGGTTTGCTGTCGAGGTAAAAACAAAAACTAATAATAGATCATAACAAAGATCATAATAATAGTATGCCTGCTTAACTCTTTTACTACGAAATATTTTTCAAGGTCTGTGATGGAATTAAAGGGACAGGCTCGTCAGCAATGCGCGCACACCAAATTCGTGCCATGAAATACGCAGCTCCATAACAAAGGCCTGTGCCTTTAATTGAAGGCCATATTTGTTTATGTGTACAGGCGAGCCGCTGATAGTGGCTTACCAGTCAGAAGTAGACATTTCTCACTGAGCGTCTCACTGTAGAGAAAGAGTTAAAATTATGTTTTCAGGGCCCTTTTAAAAAATGCTAACAGTGAACGATTTCCCCTGTATCGCATCGCAAATTGCGACGCGTTTTTGACAATCTGCGATGCCACTTTTTAAAGTGCATCGCAGTTTTTGACTTGATTTAGCGATGCAATTTTTTTCAACATCTTGACCTTATTCTTGTTAGTGAAAAATAAAAAAACGAAAATAGAAAACTAACGTATCGCGACGGCTTACGGCAGGGTTCTTTCCACGCACGTGCATATCAACGCTAAAATTCCGGTCCGAAACGCATGAAAAAATTACCGTACGCACAACAAAATGATCACACATGGTGCTGCTAAGTATAGAATTTACATGAATTATCTTTCGTGAAAAAAAGAACCACGGAGAGAACTTCAAAATACTTCAATCACTGCTTCTGATTCGCACGAGCGGCCAAAAACAGCTCTCGGTTACGGTCCAAAGCTAGCGGCCCGGTAGCGGTGCGTGCATGCGGTGGTACTGTAGTGGTAAGTTGTTTCAATACATTCTCTGTGCAAGCGCAACGGCACAAAAACATGGGAAGAGCAATGCACGTGAACACAGTAAACATGGTAAATCCAAGTCAGCGGGTTGATACATGTATGTCGATGCTGCCGATCACCGTTTTGTTAACTTAAAGATGTTATGCCGTGGAGAGAGGAATCTACCAAAATTACACATTAAACCATTAAATACATCTAATTATGCCAGGAAAACTGTTCAAAAAAAAATTAGACTGTGCGAATGTTTTTTTACAATAGCAGTTTTTAGCCCACTTTTCAGCCCAAACTCGAAGCAAAATCTGAACAACAGCCGTCGGGCCTAAAAGTTTGACATTGGAAAATCAACGGAATCGTGACGTCATTTTACGGACGCGTCCGGCCGACGGCTGTTTCTTGTTATTTCACAACGTGGCGTTTTGGAACAACATGTTGACAATTGACTCCAGTGTTGACGTTTTTTTCCGATGGAGGTAGCGATGTTTTTTCTTGCTCATCGCATTCATTTCATGACGACAGCGATGAAGAATCATCCAGTGAATTTCCTACGGTTGAACCGTATCAGTTTGAGCCAGAATTAACCAAGGAATAAATCCGAGAACAACGCGAGTCCGGTGTTCGAATCGACGACCGAAGTCGACAACAGGAAACTGGAACGGTACTGCCTCGGCTTTCTCTTTCTTTCTCAATTTTTTCTCAACCCTTTTTCGTCAAAAATTCTTTTGCCCTTGGAAGTTTTCATGGTAAATGTACCATGTTTGTTTGAGCCGATTGTCTAAATTTTTAGACCATGTAAATGTGGAATTGATATTCATCGTAAAACTTACCATGAACGTACGTTGTTGAGACGAAAACCAAACCCTAAAATATCCGTTTGATGTAAAAACTTAGACCTGTTCTTTCCTCTTCATTTGATACTTGTGTATGTTAAATTTAATCCTAACACCAGAACATTTATCCAGCAGTGTTTTGGGCGCGTCTTGTGATGTGACTGTCAATAATGCAATGTAACAAGTTTACGAGAATGTTCAGCGCGCACTCGCTGAAACCATACCGGCTGGCGGGCCGTTCGTTCGGCATGTGATATCGTGCGCGAGCCTTTCTTGGCTAAAAACGTCTCCGTAAAATGACATCACGAATTTGGCCAAATCTGTTTGCTGCCTGCAGTGGCAGGATTTCGACAATTTCTAGAAAAGAAAACAATCATGGGCTGGAATTAAGCCTAAATTTTCACTTCTTTTAATAATATAAAATGTAAAACGAGATACGAAATCGATAATTAATATATCAAAGAATAGAAACATGCAAAAACAATTATAATTCCTCTCTCCACGGCATAACACCTTTAAACGTCATTGGCCAGAATTTAGTAGCAACAAGTCATATTATTTTTATCAGCCAATCAGCATGCGTTTTACAACACGATCGCTTTCTTACATAACCTAGTTGTGTATGTGCATGGAGATATCAGCTCAGCTGGGCTGTCGATCGTACCATGATTTTCATGATCGTTTTTTCGTAATAATTTTTTCGTGCATCCCAGCATGGAGGAATGATAGCAGCGACCTTGTTTTAGTTGATCGTCATTTTTGTGGAAAACATCGTCCACTCCGTCTCATGGACAAAGTGTAAAAATGTGTGGGAGAAATGAGGATATTTTAAAAGTGGAACGGTCACCAGCTACCGTCAATGACTGGCCCAGTGATCTCCACTAGCGGTTTTGTCCGGGCGCGTCGCCCGGACAAAATCATCAGAGGTACCGTTAGCGCCCGGACAAAAATTTGCCGCCCGGACAAAAAAAATATAATTTCTCCTCCAAAAGTACAGCCAAGTCATTCAAAAATGCGGTGTATATTCACCTAACGTGATTCGGTAGTCACTGGTGTCATTATCGGTCATTTACCACGCAAATCTATCGGATCGGCGACCCAAATTCGCATCGATAACGGCCATGACAGTATGCATTTGTTGAACAGCGCCCTCAAGAGTCGATTTTGTTGACATCTTGAGGGCGCTGCATGCCAACCACTGTGTCGCGGCGTACGTACGGCTGGGTGCGTTCGTGGTTGTGTGTTTGGGTGAGTGCGTGCTGTTGCGGCCGCTGCCATCGCTATCGCTACCACCGCCCCCCCTCCCCCCACTGAGCGACATCTGCGCGCCCGGACAAAATTTGGACTAGTGGAGATCACTGTGGCCGTGTCGAGCCTGCCACTTATTAGCTCTGCATGCAGCGCACGAGCGGGAACCCGTGAAAGACTGAGGCCTACGGCCTATGTGCAATTGGCGCGGTATGGGAAAGAATTGGGTAAATGTAGTTGATTATGGCTTCAGACCTTGTGTGCAAAACATGAGGCAGCTAGACTGAAAACTTTGGAGTTTTTCCATCAAATCTGCACTCGCCGATGCTTTAGGCCTAGTCTTTAAAAGAGAAAAAAATCTGATGAGCGTCTCTAGTGTCTTACTCTTATTACTATAATCCTTTTTCCAATTTTACTGTGCTATTCAGAGACTACATGTACCGAAATAAAATGTGCAAGTTTAAAATGAATGTGTGCGTTTGCTTTATTTATAGTGATTAACCCCAGGCAACTTAATCGTCACTTGTAATCGGGTAATCTTTAAAATAACTCGCAAAAGAAGCCCTTATATGCAGCGTTTAATCATCCATTTTGAATTTGCTATACAAAAATACTGGATTGCTAAACAAAATTCAAAAATTGCTACGCAAAACTGCTATCCAATATTTCAGAACGAAATCGTTCACTGGCTAGGGAATTGGAGTTCTGGATAGAATTTGGCAATTTGTTTCAGGCGGCATTTTTTTGTATGGTTTGAGGAACTTGGACAAAGACCCCGTTCTCCCTAGATAAATTGCTTCGTTCGACGAAGATTCGACCATGATTCGACGAAAAGATGTCTTGATGTTAACGCATGCCTCTTCATTCAACGAAGATTAGAATCTCTTCGTTCGACAAAGCAAAATAGCTTCATTCGACGAAGCAAATTTGCAATGTGAACGCTCCTTTCATTCGACAAAGCATCTTGGCAGGCCTGGTTGCACAAGCGCCTAGCAAGCGTTGCTTTTGACACACGGCGCGTCAGACACTTGAAGCTCGACACTTAACGCTCCATGCGCATGTGGGACCAGGCATAGTTAGGCCTAATGTTAATGGTACCGCTCTTCATTCGATCTTCGTTCAATCTTCGTTAAGTAGGATGTGAACGCACCTTTCATTAGCTAACAATGAAAGAACAGGGTCAATGATGCCATGCATTGTATTTACAACTACAAACTCTTTCCCCCACAGTTTGACTTCAATCCGATATTTCAGGATTGGCTGAAAATGCAGACCGGACACACCGACCCGGATAAAACGGTCTACTGCAGCTTGCATGGGAAAGTCACTGTTACCAACTCGGGTGAATTCTCCTCATGGTTCTCATGCAAGAACTGCGCCGCGGTTTTCAAGTACTGGGTATTTTGTCTCCCCTGCTGCTTGGTCGCTCACCCAATCTACAAGGTAATTCAGGAGTGTAAGTGAAGCATTTAAACAAAAAAATTGAAGGTGCGTGACTATGGGAGCGGAGCTTCTTGGGCGGGGAGGGTTGGGGTGTACAGACTAGAGACATGTGCTTCAACTTAGAGATCAACTTAGAGCTTCTTGGGCGGGGAGGGTAGGGGTGTACAGTCTAGAGACATGTGCTTTAACTTATAGAGATCAACTTAGAGCTTCTTGGGCGGGGAGGGTGGGGGTGTACAGACTAGAGACATGTGCTTCAACTTAGAGATCAACTTAGAGCTTCTTGGGCGGGGAGGGTGGGGGTGTACAGACTAGAGACATGTGCTTCAACTTAGAGATCAACTTAGAGCTTCTTGGGCGGGGAGGGTGGGGGTGTACAGACTATAGAGACATGTGCTTCAACTTAAAGATCAACTTAGAGCTTCTTGGGCGGGGAGGGTGGGGTGTACAGTCTAGAGACATGTGCTTTAACTTAGAGATCAACTTAGAGCCTCTTGGGCAGGGAGGGTAGGGGTGTACAGTCTAGAGACATGTGCTTTAACTTATAGAGATCAACTTAGAGCTTCTTGGGCGGGGAGGGTGGGGGTGTACAGACTAGAGACATGTGCTTCAACTTAGAGATCAACTTAGGGCTTCTTGGGCGGGGAGGGTGGGGGTGTACAGACTATAGAGACATGTGCTTCAACTTAAAGATCAACTTAGAGCTTCTTGGGCGGGGAGGGTGGGGTGTACAGTCTAGAGACATGTGCTTTAACTTAGAGATCAACTTAGAGCCTCTTGGGCAGGGAGGGTGGGGGTGTACAGTCTAGAGACATGTGCTTCAACTTAGAGATCAACTTAGAGCTTCTTGGGCGGGGAGGGTGGGGGTGTACAGTCTAGAGACATGTGCTTCAACTTAAAGATCAACTTAGAGCTTCTTGGGCGGGGAGGGTGGGGAGGTACAGTCTAGAGACATATGTGCTTCAACTTAGAGATCAACTTATTAGAGCTTCTTGGGCGGGGAGGGTGGGGGTGTACAGTCTAGAGACATGTGCTTCAACTTAGAGATGAACTTAAAGCTTCTTGGGCGGGGAGGGTGGGGGTGTACAGTCTAGAGACGTGTGCTTCAACTTAGAGATCAACTTAGAGCTTCTTGGGCGGGGAGGGTGGGGGTGTACAGTCTAGAGACATGTGCTTCAACTTAGAGATCAACTTAGAGCTTCTTGGGCGGGGAGCGTGGGGGTGTACAGTCTAGAGACATGTGCTTCAACTTACAGATCAACTTACAGATCAACTTAGAGCTTCTTGGGCGGGGAGGGTGGGGGTGTAAAGACTAGAGACATGTGCTTCAACTTAAAGATCAACTTAGCTCTTCTTGGGCGGGGAGGGTGGGGGTGTACAGTCTAGAGACATGTGCTTCAACTTAAAGATCAACTTAGAGCTTCTTGGGCGGGGAGGGTGGGGGTGTACAGACTAGAGACGTGCTTCAACTTAGAGATCAACTTAGAGCTTATTGGGCGGGGAGGGTGGGGATGTACAGTCTAGAGACATGTGCTTCAACTTAGAGATCAACTTAGAGCTTCTTGGGCGGGGAGGGTGGGGGTGTACAGTCTAGAGACATGTGCTTCAACTTAGAGATCAACTTAGAGCTTCTTGGGCGGGGAGGGTGGGGGTGTACAGTCTAGAGACATGTGCTTCAACTTAGAGATCAACTTAGAGCTTCTTGGGCGGGGAGGGTGGGGGTGTACAGTCTATAGAGACATGTGCTTCAACTTAAAGATCAACTTAGAGCTTCTTGGGCGGGGAGGGTGGGGGTGTACAGTCTAGAGACATGTGCTTCAACTTAGAGATCAACTTAGAGCTTCTTGGGCGGGGAGGGTGGAGGTGTACAGTCTAGAGACATGTGCTTCAACTTAGAGATCAACTTAGAGCTTCTTGGGCGGGGAGGGTGGGGGTGTACAGACTAGAGACATGTGCTTCAACTTAGAGATCAACTTAGAGCTTCTTGGGCGGGGAGGGTGGGGGTGTACAGTCTAGAGACATGTGCTTCAACTTAGAGATCAACTTAGAGCTTCTTGGGCGGGGAGGGTGGGGGTGTACAGTCTAGAGACATGTGCTTCAACTTAAAGATCAACTTAGAGCTTCTTGGGCGGGGAGGGTGGGGGTGTACAGACTAGAGACATGTGCTTCAACTTAGAGATCACGCAAGCTCAGTCTGCCAAAGAAAAAGTCTAGTTTTAAAGGTAGAGCACATCATTTGCAGTGACCTCAAATGTTTTTTTTAGAAGTTGACAAGAAAAACCTTACTAAAATTGATAAAAGTGTTAATAAGTTTTCAGAAGTAATACAGCACCTAGGGGCTGTCCATAAAGTCAGGCATGTGATTTCTCCGTTTTTTTTCCGGAAATCCGGGTTTTTTTTGCCCAAAAACATGACCCCTGTGAATCGTGTGAATCCGTTGAGAAATTAGGGGCGTAGAGTATGCTAATTAAATAGTCATAGCGCGCGACAAATTTCACGCGAAATAAAATTTCTGACTAAATACATAATATTGGATGGACTGGTTCAAGTCTAAGTGAAGTGTCAGGTACCCGATGCATCCATAGGCATGACGCGTGAGACTGATTCAGGACCCGACTGAAACAACTGTGAGTGTGTGGCATGATAAAACGTTTTGCGCTTGCATACAGTACGTGTTTGTGTGGCGAGGTTGTACTGCATGCACAGTGTAAAGCGAGCGAGCGAGCGGTGCATACGGCAAGGTGCAGCGGCAGTGCATATGATCTGCGTGGCAAACAGCGTCGCATGTAGCCATGTAGGGTACGTGTATGTTGTGAAAAATGTCGGCCGCGGAACAATTTTGCCGCGGGGAGACGTGTCAGTTCGAGAAATAGACAAGGGAGTCAGAAATAAATTTTGATGGGATTGGTTCCGGTTGCAACCATGGTCAATGGTTGGCTTTGCTTTCGTTGCAACAGACTGTCTCTACCGGTACGTAGGCTAGTAGTGGACGGGCCGAACAAACTGTCTTCACCCTCAAAATGGCCATCGGATGGTGCTTGACACCATCCGATGTACATATGGATATCGAGATTTAGTCCAAGGTACAACAATTTAGTTATATTATAATCAAATGTGCAATTTTCCCCTCCGATTTCGAGACCGCGACCGTTTCTTTCGTTACAAATTTCTTCCAAGCGCTAGCGCATAGCCGCGGCTGTACGGTCGGTCGCGCATTGTAGAAACCGCTTGAGTGCAGCGCGGGTAATATTACAACGTGTAGTTAGTGTGAACTCTATAGCCATGCCCAATGCATGCTGTAGATTTCACACCAACTACACGTTGTAAATATACGCGCTGCATTGCAGCGGTTTCTAACTACAACGCGCCCGTGGCCGTGTGCCAATCCTTGGTGGCCGAATATTCATAGATTTCAACCCAATTTTGGAAAGAGTTGGGAAGTTGATCATGGCTTCAGACCTTGTGTCGAAAACATATGAGACAGGTTGAAAAAAAGAAAAAGAAAAAAACTTTAAAACAAGCATAAAATGCACCACAGAGCATGTACAGTTCAAAAAAAATTGAGGGGGGCGGGGGTGAGGGGTGTGGTACAAGCTAATGCGCAAACCGAAAATTTGCTTTTAGTAAATCGGGAAAGGATGGACAAATTGACCATGGCTTCAGACCTTATGTACAAAACACAGGGATGCCAGTCTTCCGGCCGGCTTTTTCTTATTTTGGAAAAAGAAATCAGGAAAGTCTTTTTTCCCCTCCGGAAAAGTAAACGGCTGGAAATATAAGGAGAATATATTTTCAACTCTTCAAGTCCAAAAAAACGTGAAATTGTCTCACTTACCGATCAACGATGTCCGGATATGCCATGTATGTCATGTATACATGTATGCACACGCACGTAGCACGTTTTCCCAATGATTTGCACACATGCAGTATGTCTGTATCCCTGCCATAATCATTCACGACTAAAGTACCACGAAACCAGACTATCGATCAGAAGTACATAGAGAAGTACATATGCGTACAGGTGGAAGGGGGGTTGGAGCCACTGCGTACAACATACATACTTTATGGACAGCTCGCCCCCTATGTGGCTGAAATTTCGTCAGTATGAGAAAAATGCAACAATATATTGTGTTCATTTGCCTATGACAGATTCAGCGCAAACTTCGAGTGGTTGACATGGGTGGACGTGTCTGCGGCGTACAAGCTACCGCCTTCACCTCCGAGGTTACCCAAAATGAGATTGGACAAGTGCTAAATGCAGTCGCTCAAAACGTGATTATGCAGCAGCTGAATCGACTGGCCACGGACATGGTGCAGCGTAAGTATTTAAAGCCCCCAAAACATCATTTGCAGTTTCCTGAAATTTTACTTCACGAGTTGACAAGAAAAATCCGACTGAAAGTGTTGATAGCAACAGTAACAAACACCACATTATTTTTTTCCCATGTAAAATGGTACTAAAGGCGTGTTTCCATTGGACTTCTTCTTCCGCGCCCTCACAGGAACTTTCCGCGACTCCCTGTAAACATTCCTTCCTGTAAATCTCCCATGCGTTCCCACTTACCATATATTTTACACGACGCGAGCGGAAAATTTAGCTACTCGGCTGGCCATATATGTGTAAATTGAGGGCATGGTTTACATAACCTTTGACCTAACAATGTTTGACATGCCATGCGATACACATATAGGCGCGAAATTATTAATTGTGTGCATGCTGCATGAAACCCAATCAAATTTCGAACAACTTCGATTAAACTTGCCATTATATTTGCGAAGAAAAGAGCATGAAAAAACATGTGCGTACGTACATACAGGGCCTGTACATACGGTAATAACCATAATTTTTTTGCGCAACGTGTGGTAAGATTGCACGATGCAGGAAGTGACGTCATCCATTTGGCATTATACACAGCGGCAGCGGTAGTTCTACAGGGCGGCGCTGTTCCCATTGGACTTTTCGGAGGGCCCTGTAAAACTCCCGTGGTTGAGCGGAAAGTTTCTGCGGCCTCTCTCGCCCTGTACGTTTTACATCGTGGTCGCGGTAACTTTACAGGGACGCTAATTCTCCCTGCGTCCCCATTGGACTAAATTTTGTTACTCTCCCGCACAACCACGGGAGTTTAACCAAAAATAGTCCAATGGGAACACCACTTAAGAGGGAGAAATTGCCAACTGAAAGTGCCTTTTCTTTTATTATTATTATTTTTTTTTTTACCATTTTCTTAAACACAAAAATCATGAATGGCTTTTTCAGGTTTTATAAACAAAACTTTCTTTAGTTGTGTCAAGCTGCTGTTCCTGTTTTTAAAAGTTTTCCAATCGTGTAGTCTGTCTTTAATTGTGCATCTTGTTTTTGTCTCTGTGCACATTTTCAGAAATCATCACTAAATATATCCATTTTAAATTGGGTATTAGGGACGTCATTGACACTTTTTCTGGGATCTTATTTTGAAAAATCTTTCTCTGAATCAAACTCTCCTTAACCGACTATAAATTTGAATGAACAAAGTTTGGGGGAAACCTATACTACAGCTGCCATAATTGGGATGAGAGAAAAATCACAAGGGCATTATCAGGATTCAAACCCGAGACCTCTTGAGCTACAGTATAAGACACAGTTGGTATACTCCTTCATAGTCATAAGTTTTCCCTATAGACCCAATTCTTCTCTCGGTGTTGCATGGTAGAGCAATAGGCAAAGTAACGAACGCAACATCTGGTATTGGGTCCATAGGGAAAACCTGAGGGAGTATGTATACCAACTGTGCCTTATAGCTCAGCTGGTAGAGCATCTGCCCGGTGAGTCAGAGGTCTTGGGTTCGAATCCCGATTTTGGTTGTTTTATTTCAACGGTGATTACCGTAGGCACCATACCAGATGTTGCGTTCGTTACTGCTGCCATGTACAGGTATGAATGCTTTAACTATAAACTGTTTTTGACACGATCTATGTGTAACAGCCACCATTACCCAGCCTACTGCTAGTCAGCCCCCTGCTTACAGTGCTGTTCAACAACAACCCAGAGGCCCAATGCACGAACAACCAGCACAGATTATTACTCCAAGGGTGTAGGACGACAATACACTTTTGTATCCTTTTACTCATTGCAGGCAGTGAAACTTCGTTTTAGCTACCTCTAAAGGTGACATCATAATTTATGTGTATTAACATGTATACATATCATGAATGGGACCAAATTTTCTTATCCAGAAATAAGATTTATTGAACCAAAGACACAGAGTTTGAAACATTTAAAGGAGCTTGTTGACATTTTTTCCAGAAAATTGATTTCGTTTTAACCTAAGAATCATATAAAATACCTCCCCAAAATACTATCCATGGGAGGAAAGGGGCCGTCCATAAAGTATGTACGCACAAAATGCCGACTTTTTAGACCCTCCCCCTCTGTACGCAAAATTTGTCACGTCACCCATATTCTTCAACGCATTGGCTCTATATAACTCCCCCCTCTATGCGTACATACTTTATGGACGGCCCCAAAGCAGGAAATTTACAATTTCCAATTTGGATGCAACAGCAAAACAAGTTGGTGTATAATAATTGCACTGCTTTGTGGAACCAGATAAATTAGTTTACAAAACGTCGGTGGTTTTTTGATGATATCCTTGGTAATAAATGGATTGAGGGCGCACAATTTCAGAATGGTAATGAAACAAATACAACACATGATGTGCCTATGGTATCAAAATCTGAACACTCTGGGAAAAATGGGGGCGTCCTAAATGTGACCTAGACATGCTCCTTTAAGCAAGTATGCCTATTACTCGTACTTAAAGAACAAGAAATGTGACCTACTAAAAAGCATATGGGTCATTTTATAAATTTGGGGTCCAACGTGTAACATTTTTCTGTCCCCGATACACCTGACATACTGCTATTTGCCATACAAGTATCATTAAAAATGCCTTCAAACCATATTTCTATGAATTGTATTTTATGTAATCACTCTTTGAAATAGAAGGCATTTAAAGAATATGTCCTGAATTTACAAAATACAACATTTTACAAGATGTCAGATGTAACGGGGACAGAAAAAGTATATAGAAATTTATAGAATGACCCATGTATACAAACTTCACAAAGTCTTCAGTGCATTCCTATATGGGTCTTTCTATAAATGAGGGGTCCAAAAGTGTGACATTTGGTGTCCCCCGTTACACCTGATATGTGTTATTTTTCGTACAAAAATCATTATAATGGCTTTTAAACCATTTTGTATGAATTGTACTTTATGTACACACTCTTTGAGATGGAAAGTATTTAAAGAATGTGTCCTGAATTTACAAAAACAAGATGTAAAATGTAACGGGGGACACCAAAGCTGGACCCCTAATTTATAGAAAGACCCATATGGCAATACACGAAAAAGTTGTTACACAAAAATTTAAAAACTTTGCCCAGTTTTCAGACAAGATGGCGGCACCCAACAGGCAGTCTTTATGAAGTTTGTATCTGCTATTCAGTGAGTCATATTTCACTTTGCATAACAATAATATACCTGTTGCAACTATTTAGCTTAGTGTATTTTGTTTCTTAGGTATACTTCTTTAAGTTGACAATTTATTAAAAATGAGGGTGTACAAATTGCAGTTATTTTTAGTAATTACTAGAGGTGTTCAACTATGTACTCAACTGAAATAAAATTGTATTTGATGGAAACTTGATTTAAACAAAATCCAGGCTCAATAAAAAAAATTTAAAAACTTGCCTTTTTTACTTGCTAATTGGAAAGCAATATCTCGGCTTTGCAAAAATCCTGGCTACAGTAAACTCTCATTATAGCGCTCTTCAAGGGACCGAAATAATTTGAGCTTTATATCCAGAAAGCGCTATAACCAGTGCATACACAATGCAGAGAATAATGGCCGGGACTTAAGAAAAAGGAGCTTTATATCGAAAAGAGCTTTATATCCTGGGGTGTTATAACGAGAGTTTACTGTATTTACTTTTCACTACCTGCCAGGGCAATGTTCGACTCCAGTTTGGTGGAAGTTTATTGGACGTTTTGAATTGTTTCAAAATTATTTTGTGTGGAATTTAACAGTTTATGACACATGTGTATTTTTTTTTTAAACATGTTGATTTATATTATAATTATTTGAATACAATATGTATATTACAGCTGCAATTGATTTTAATAGTAATTGAGTCTTTCCACAATAAAGGGGGCATTTTGGCAACACAGACCAGACCTTATTTTAGAGAAAATTACCTTAGGCATGTCTCAAAATAAAAGAAATAAGTTTCAGTTGTTCTGAAGAAATAACTTGGGCCCAAAAAGGGTTACAAATAGTGTGACAACATGCCTTTCTAAAAAACATGTACAAATTTCCAATATACGCTAACGCTCGTAACCGAGACGGACACTTGTGTTACATTTTAGGCCGTCCCGGTTACAAGCATATATTGGAAATTTGTACACACTGTTTTTAGAAAGGCATGTTGTCACACTATTTGTAACCCTTTTTAGGCCTAAGTTATCTCTTCAGAACAACTGAAACGTATTTCTTTTATTTTGAGACCAGACAAAGGTATTTTCTGGAAAATATGGTCTGTGTTGCCAAAATGCCCCCTTTACTGTGGAAAGACTCATGTATATTTTTGAATAAAAATAAATATAATAATTCTTGAGTTAAAAAAAAAAAATTTAACCTTAGTTGGAAATGTAATGCTATTCAGTTTTACTTAGTTAGAGTAGATGACAGCTATCAATAGGGGCGTTCGAGACGCTTACACCGGGGGGTAACGGGGGTTTACACCGGGGGAAGCCCCAGAAGATGCAAAACGAACGACACAGGGTCTCGCTTTGAATTCTGGGAACACGTGGTCAAAGGTTGTTGCCGGGTGGGCTTTATAAACGCCATTATCGTTTGACTCGGGATGAAAAATGAAGCCGGTGCCACACAAAAATAGTAGCCCTAAAGTACCGAAATAAACTTCGTCATCTGATTCAGCAAAATGTATTTACAGCCCTATTCCCTCCTATTTTGTGTCATAAATAAGTGTTTTTCTTCGTACTTACGTCGCGATTCCAAACTGTCTGCCATGTTTTTCTATACTCGCGGTACTAGGTGACGTCATTACACCTTGCTTTACACCACAGACCCGCTCGCGAGCTTGGGTAGTGGTGGCTGCCACCGGGGCAGACTCGTGTAGCACGTGATGGCTAAAAGAACGCTCCGGTGTAAATTGGTGTTACCCGGTGTCAGCATCTCGAACGCCCCTAATAAGTACTATATACATGTAAATAGATTGCAAGACAAAAATTGATAATTGTAAATTTATGCTTTTGCCTTGGTAGGAGCCATGTAATTTTTTTTTTCATAGCTGATAAGTGAACAATGTAATTCTTGCCAGTCACGATTCCCGCTGCTACATGATTCGAACTGGCCATTCAACACTAGCCAGCTCGGTGGTCTATCAAGTGGTTTGAGACGTCTGCCTAGTATACAGGAGGTCGTGGGTTCTAGTCCCACTCAGTACCCGAGCACGCTGTGAAGTTTTTCTCATAGATTCTCAGGAAGTACTGAGTTTACAGTACTATAAATCGAGCTACGTCGGGTAAGGACAAAACAAACCTTGATTAACAATAATGTAATATTGTAAATATTTGTAATTTTTAAATTAATGTAGTGAATGTTGGTAAGTTGTACTTCATGTACTCGGTGACGAAAAGTGACTTTTTCGTTTACCAATGGAATTAAACAAAAATTTCAGATCATATAAACAAGGCCTAACAAATTTTATTGAGCTAGTTGCATCAGCTTTGTCCGAGAGGATAAGATTTGAAAGCCGTATGAAAAAAAACAAACGTCATTTTTAGAGTCTGCCATTTTCGAGTTGATTCCTCCAATGTCAATACGTTGCTGAAGACAGTGGCGCAAACCATGTGCTGCAGCTGAAAGCTTCTGAATGAATGCATGCAGGATCACTTCTAAAGTCGGTGCACACCACCTCGATCGTTTTGCGCAACTCATCAAGGGCTGCAGAGGACCTTTGACATAAACAATTTTTTTCAGATTAGAGTACGCCAAGTCCAAAGTGGCACTTGCTGAAATTGAGGTTTGGCTTTTAAATCTCGCCCTCTTGGACAAAGCTGTCGATGCAACTCGCTCAATAAAATGTTAGGCCTTGTTTACATGACCTGAAACTTTGGTTTAATTCTATTGGTAAATGACGGTTATTTAGGATAACACACATAGTATGTTGATATAACAGCCTACTTTATCATAATCTTGCGCTCCATATTTATTGATCAATCAACAAATTTGCTTGTGTATACACGAATCCGATAACTAAGGACTCCTTTCCTGTGCGTCCGCCATAACTGGGGGCCATCCAGTGCCATTGAGTGTGCGTGCTGTGTTGTTGTTAAAATTGAACAGTGCTTCAACAAATATTGCCAAATTGTTCAAAGCGACAACATAATGTAACGTACAGTTCATGGCACGGGACGGCCCCCAGTTATGGCGGACGTACAGAGAACAGGTCCTCGGCTCTCGGATTGGTGTATAGATTGAGCAGTTCCTTGTCCCCCACAGATAAACTGCAGTGCCTTCTATCAATTTTAATAAACCCCTTATGAGAGTATTCATAGATTGTAAACATTTCACAGCATTTTCGCCCATTGTAACAGTTGGTTTTTCACACAAAAATGAAAGGATCTTATTAATGTTGCATGCAGATAGTGGTTGGTCCAGTTGTATTAACTCTTTCAGTGCCAATATCGTACATGTACGATCTTGATTGTATCAAATTCCAAAGAATTTCAAAGGATTATGAAAAATGCGAGAATTTGGGCACTGAAAGAGTTAAAATAATGAAATACTATATCAGATATGGGTGACATATGTTACATGGTCCTGTAGGGGACTTTTGTTTTAAATTTGGGAACTCATTAACCACACTCTCTGTCTTGAAAGTCTTGACTTTGAAGTTTATTCTTATATTTTGTTGATTAATGGTAATTTTTAAAGTTGCAAATCAAAGATTAAAATCTTGTTTATTTTGAAGAATATTTCCTAACTTTTTGTAAACTGATCAAGTCGAATAGGCTTACATACGTACATGTAGCCTAGCCTAAACAAATTTGCACTTCAAGCTTGCTGATGCGTTTGACGGAGATGAAACCCAATTCAAAATTCACAAAAACACATGAATATTAATGTCGTCCTGCGTTTCGACCAATCAGCTCTCTACATCCAATTCTGGTAGCAATCTCCATAGACCGTGTACAAAACGGAAACAGGTTTCTCAAGTCTGTAACTAGAGGTCGATTAGACTTGTTCCCAGTCCATTCACGACTACACTGCTGCCGTTTACGAAACAACCGGTCTAGTTACAGACTTGACATCAAGTCTACCTCAGTATAGGGCCTACCTGCTTTTATTGCGTTTTGGTCTCGGCATAATTGCCTTCAAACTGTATAAAATAAATATTTCAAGTTTATTCCCAAGCAACACACTAGCAGTTAAGTTGTACTAAAATACATGCACTTAGAGGATTACAAAGCGACTATTCCATTATATCAAAAGGTAAGAGATGATGTGTATTTAGACACGAGTAATTAAGTGTCAGGAGTACGTTTTATTTTCATTTTCATTCAAAATATTACAACATTTTACTCTTATGCACTAGTTCTTTATAATAGGGGCGTTCGAGATGCTTACACCGGGTAACACGGGGTTTACACCGGGGGAAGCCCCCAGAAGATGCAAAACGAACGACGCAGGGTCTCTCTTTGAATTCTGGGAACACGTGGTCAAAGGTTGTTGCCGGGTGGGGATTTCTAAACGCCGTTATCGTTTGACTCGGGATGAAAAATTAAGCCGGCGCCACGCAAAAATAGTAGCCCTAAAGTACCGAAATAAACTTCGTCAATGCCCACAGACATCTACTGATTCAGCAAAATGTATTTACAGCCCAATTCCCTCCTATTTTGTGTCATAAATAAGTGTTTTTCTTCGTACTCACATCGCGATTCCAAACTGTCCGCCATGGTGACGTCATTACACCTTGCTTTACACCACAGACCCGCCCGCGAGCTCGGGTAGTGGTGGCTGCCACCGGGGCAGACTCGTGTAGCACGTGATGGCTAAAAGAACGCTCCGTTGTAAGTTGGTGTTACCCGGTGTCAGCATCTCGAACGCCCCTAATATTAATAACTACAAGCCACAAAAACGCCCTTAAAGGTCCCCTTATTTAGGATTTTTATCAATGAAATCTATGCTTTAAAACCACCTTACTCAGTTAAGTCATAAAAATCCCATTTGGAGCTTGCTTTGGGGGTTAAAACAAAGGTTTTTAGTTTTTATGCTAATGCAAATATGCATATTCATGACCAAGGTCACGACGTCACAAGAGGCAAACACAGGAAAATCGCATTGAACTGTGCACAAAAGATTCCACTTTTTTCTCAATTTTCCTGAAACTTTTGTAATCCATGGCTGTTTGAGTTTGTTTTACATGTTGCCTGCTGTAAGCCATGACAAAACTGGGGGTAGAAACTGCAGCAATTTGCCACAAGTCCAACTTGAAGTCTTATGTTTTTTCTTAACTTTTCCCTTCTGTCTTCCTTATGTGATGCACTCAAAACAGCGCCCTCTGTCTGTGATTTATTGCAATGAAATCTTCAAAGTTGAAAAATGCCACCTTTTATTGATTTTACATCGAAACGAACAATAGTATGTCTTGCAGAACAAGTAATCTGTCATTATGAAGCAAAGCTTAGGCACAAAGTTGTTTAGGATGTCACAGGCCCTTTAAAATGAACGCTGCCAAAAATTGTAAACCTATTCTTACCTGTACAGCATATAGACCCGACCAACCGGATTTTTATACGTTCCAATTGGCCGTCGCTACGGAAACCGCACTGTCAGTATGTAAATCTTAATAAATAATAGGGGCGTTCGAGATGCTTACACCGGGTAACACGGGGTTTACACCAGGGGAAGCCCCCAGAAGATGCAAAACGAACGACACAGGGTCTCGCGCGCTTTGAATTTTGGGAACACGTGGTCAAAGGTTGCTGCCGGGTGGCGATATTTTTTTCCGTACCACTGTTTAGCGAACATTGCTTCTGATTGGTTTAACCCCTATGCATATGTTGCATACTGATGTGTTTTGTCGATAACTACCTCAACATAACCCCACACCATACCACACTCTTTCCTCAATTAATAGTAAAACAAATTTAATACGACTCTGAGGAGATTCGATCCTGCCATCTCTCGATTGATAGCACTACGTTTTAACCACTAGACTACCAAACGACTCGACAAACTTTCTTATATCCTTTTATTTAATAACTCTTGGAGGCGCTATATAGAAAATATGAATATTCATTTACAATGCACCAATCGATGAAGCCCCATAGCGAATATGTGGTACGGAAAAAAAATCGCTGCCGGCGAGGGCTTTATAAACGCGGTTATCGTTTGACTCACGATGAAAAATGAAGCCGGCGCCACGCAAAAATAGTTGCCCTAAAGTACAGCAATAAACTTCGTCAATGCCCACAGACATCTACTACTGATTCAGCAAAATGTATTTACAGCCATATTCCCTCCTATTTTGTGTCATAAATCTGTGTTTTTCTTCGTACTCACGTCACGATTCCAAACTGTCCGCCATGTTTTACTACTCGCGGTTACTAGGTGACGTCATTACACCAGAGACCCAGCCGCGAGCTCCGGCAGTAGTGGCTGCCACCGCGCCGGGGCAGACTCGTGTAGCACGTGATGGCTAAAGCCCGCCGCACACCTACCTTTGCGATTTACCGGATAATCGGACCATCGGACCACTTACCGGAAAGGTGTGCGCTGAAACAATTCGGGCCGGTCTGACCGTACGCTATAGACCGGAGCAAATCAAACTTGTTTGATTTTTCCGGATCCGATGGTCCGGTGTCCGATGGGCCGGTAAATCGCAAAGGTGTGCGGCGGGCTTAGAACGCTCCGGTGTAAGTTGGTGTTAAGCCCGCCGCACACCTTTGCGATTTACCGGATAATCGGATCATCGGACCTCTTACCGGAAAGGTGTGCGCTGAAACAATTCGGGCCGGTCTGACCGTACGCTATAAGACCGGAGCAAATCAAACTGGTTTGATTTTTCCGGATCCGATGGTCCGGTGTCCGATGGGCCGGTAAATCGCAAAGGTGTGCGGCGGGCTTTACCCGGTGTCAGCATCTCGAACGCCCCTATTGACCCCTTTCGAACACGTGCGAATATGCCATTTTGGGAGTCAAATAATGCTGAGTCATTGTGGAAGCGATGTGCGTGCGCGTTGTGTGTCTCTCTGGTGGTCGCAACGCGGTTTAGTTCACCAATGGGAGCCTCAGCATAGCGCGTTACGCGCGCTATGGACACGCACAACGCGCACGCACATTGCTTCCACAACGACGCGGCATTGTTTTACTCCCAAAATGACGTCATTGGCACGAGCTCAATAGCGGCCAATTTCATGGCGCTGCTAAGCACAAAAATTTGCTTAGCACAGGATTTGTTTGCTTTATTTTGCAAAAATAGATTGCCAGACAAAATCGTAAGTGATGTGTATTGAAAGGTATTCTCCTACTCTTGTGAAGAACACAAGTTGGCGAATATTTTTTGCTTGTGATCCATTTTATAAGGCAAAGAAATCCTGTGCTAAGCAAATTTTTGTGCTTAGCAGCGCCATGAAATTGGCCCCTGAACCAAGTCTAGGAGGGCATGCACTTCGGGCGCGCTCTGCACTCTGAAAACTTGTGATGTACGTGAAAACGGGTTTCCTTGAATAGCCGAAGGGGTACTGTACAAGTCTGTGTTGATTGGTTCCCGATCCCTATAGATTGGTTCGCTTATTGCGAAAATATAGGGATCGGTAAAGGGCAGCCATGACGGGCAGAATTCTGCCCGTCACGTGGTTATTATTATTATTATTTTTTTAGTAAGTGCGCAGATTTTGCATTGACATTTGTAACTTGGCCGTGCGTGTCGAACATATCCAATTATGTAAATAAAGTACATTGCCTAAAGCAAAGGGCTTGGCCAATTTTTAAATATAAAAAAATACAATGCGCACGCGCAAAGACGACCAATTACAGATCAAGATGAAGCGCCCTTTACCTGTCCTTATATTCTCCTGTGTGGAATATGTGGACGGGAACCAGTCTAAAGTCTGTGCTTGCTCGTCATCGATAGCTGATCTACACTATGAACATCTAACAATGGAAATTGGGCACACACCATTGTTACTAACAATGGGGTCACAATGAACATGTACATGTTTTTGCTCATAGTGTCTACAACCGAAGTTACGAAAAGGTAAAAAGTAAATTACTCAAATTTGAGGTGAAATCTTCATTAGGCCTATGAAAGGTACGAGTGATCACTGAATGAATTTTACATGTCTTAACCATCATTTGTGAGAGTTTGGAGTGTTAAATGTGTTTAGTTAATATTCACAGAGAGCGTGCGATTTTTTGATGGAAACATGGAGGAATGAAATGATGGAAACGAACGTTACGCTGTGTACTCATCCGTAAAAGCACTGCGTGTGCATGGTGCAGGGCGTGGTCCGGGCGTAGCCCCATGTTACTTTTGGGCCAATTGTGGGGTAGTGCATGGATGTTCGGGCTTCATCGAATGGTATTTCAATACATATTAACAGTATATCTCAAAAAGTACTTGTCCGATTTCTTCATTTAAAGAGCATTGTATTTCTTTCATCAAGACCTTTCATTTGATATATAGGGTATTTTTTTCGTATACATTGAACAAAGATTTTAAGGAAATTACCTCCGAGAATCAACAGATAATGTAATTTTAAGATATACTACTTCCCACTTGCACTTTTGTCGCAAATGTTGCTTTTCTGTAGAAAAAATTGCCTTCAGTTAGTGCACAAGATAACCATTCACACGCGCGTGCAGCGCCCTCTGTTGTCGCGCTTACACACAGACCCCTCGCCGCGTCATTTTGTGCATTACTTTATGCAGTAATTTGATCATTTATTTATCTCAGAAATGCAACATTTGTGACAGAAGTGCCAGTGGGAAGTATATCTTAGAATTTGATGATCTGTTGATTCCAGGAGGTAATTTCATTCAAATCTTTGTTCAATGTATATGAAAAAAATACCATATATAGTTTGGGTGTTTTGGGCAAGGAATACGTTTTTGCATGAAAACCCTATTAAAAAGCAAACCCAATTTCTCTTTGTTTGTGTGGCCTCGCTAGTCCAGTAAAAATTCTTAATCAAACTCGATCTCATATAAAAATGCAGTGCAAACAAGAACATAATGAAATTCATCCCAAAGCTGGTCATCATTACACAAAGGACATAATAAAAAGACATTGTCAGATGAGTTGGAAGAAATATAACGGAATTCAGTTGCAGGTAAAATGATGATGTCCACAACGAAAACGAGCTAGGGTTGTTCTACAGGAGTTATTAAGTTTAACAATATAATTTTCTAAATTTAAGTTTAATTGTTTTAAAGGCCCTGTAGATGATCTGTTTTTGAGTGATTCTGCGAATAAAACCATTATAAATAAAAAGAAAGACATCAACAAACTCATCCGAAGAAATTTCATTTTTGTCAAATGGACTAAGTTTTAAAAAAACATGAAAATCCATATGCATTTTCCTGGTCTTGGCGGGGTGTTTCAAATATTCGTTCTCAGTTGATCGGGTACGTACTATATGTGGCTTGCGTCATGCACTCTGTGGCGCACATACTGCGTGTGCGCGCGATCCATAAAAATGCATCGCGTTGGAACACGCACACGGAGTACACAGCGCCCATGCATTTTGGACCGCATAGATGCGAACAAAAAATAAGTAAATCGTTTGCAAACGATCTAAATAAATTCATCTTTAGGGTTATTTTCTGGTAAAATTATGTCATTTTGAGCGAAAACCTTTCATTGGATAGTTGCTATTAATTCAATCTTTACTTTCAGAACTTTTCCCCTGTAAACTCGTCTATTACTTTTTGGGTCATTGCAAATGATCCACTGGGCCTTTAACAGATTTATAGAAAGAACAAAGTCTATTATTTACAATATCACCCTGCTAGTTTTGGGTGGCAGTATCCAACAAGCATTAATGTTATTTTCTTCCCACAACATTGAAAAACCAGTCTCATCTAATAAAGATTTCATGCAAGTAATCAACTTGGATTGAACAATATTTTGGTTAGATAATGATCTCATAAGATACATTGTGTTAAAGAGACTGTTAGGTTTAGTTACAATACGAATCCAAAAATTAAACATGTATACGTAAATGAACAGTGTGCTTTAGCTCTAATCTACCCAGCTCTCCGTAAACTGACCATATCAATGTGGCTGACTAAATACACTGGGCTGAAACGACGGCTATAGCTTCTCCCAGGTATTGAAGATGTACATGTATCTGTGCGCGTCCTAGTCTTGGTGCAAGACGTATCTGCGTTATATTTGTCACTATAACCGCCAGGCGCTAACCACAACCACGGACAATCGTCGAGAGGGCGCCATACTAGACTGGTTTCCTGTCCTCATATTTACTTCCCCTCCGTCGTATATGAGCTAGAAAGCAGCGTAGCGCACATGGACAGGGGACCAGTCTATGTTGTTACTGGAGCACGAACGCGACTGGTTCCCTGTCCTCATAGTAGAGTGTATGGCGCCATCTACATGTACTAGTATATCTCTTGGCGAATGTCGGTGAATGTTATTTAAGCGCGCGGCGGTCAGGTCAGTGACAAATATCACGCAGTATCGTCTTGCACCAAGACTATGCGCGTGCTGGTGGTAGGCCCTAGTAAACTAGGTTAAAAATAAATATGCTACGCAATTTCGTTGGCAAAACTGCAGGCTCTTCTCCTGCAAGTTGGTGCCATATCGGACTGGGAGATACGACGGTGCTAAATGCTGATTAGAAACGTGGTGAGTGGTAAAACTGCATGGTGAGATGGTTGTGGGGCTTTACTTCGCCCCATTGTCACTTCGCCCCATTGCCACTTCACCCCACCTATGCTATTTAGCCAGCAGTCGGTCGATAACATAGAAAGAAGAGTAACTTACTTTAACACTGCGCCAGGGCTGGTTTAAATTTACATTGAAATTGCTTTCAGTGTTAAACCAACAAAATCAGAAAACAAGGTCAAAAACAACTTACGAACAAATAATTTTAGTCCAATCAACAAAATTAAACAAATTTCATACAATTCATTTTAATTTAAGCCGAATTTGAGTGCAGTTAATTAAAGATGTCCGAATTAAATTTGACTTTTAATTTTTTTGTTTTTGTTGTTTTTGTTTAGTTTGCAAGCAGGCCCGTAATCGAAAAAAAATAAAATCTGCTCTTTTTGCCTGTTTTCCAAACTTGAGTGTGCGTCCCTGCAGGGGAACAGTTAAAGGGGCCTATATTGTTAAACATTTTTATTAAACTATTTTCCCCTATTTTATTGACTGACTGCCGGCTAAATAGCATAGGTGGGGCGAAGTGACGATGGGGCGAAGTGGTATGGGGCGAACTGACATGGGTCGAAGTGGCGATGGGGCGAAGCGTACCGTGGCCGAGTGGTTTGGGTCATAGACTCGCAATCATGGGTGAAAACTTTAACTGGGGAATTTAAATATTGTCCCGAGCATAATGATTGCGCCCTACATAAGCGACTTGGAAACAAAATTCAAAATTTCTATTTTGAGTTAAAACCACTTTCACACAACAGACAGCAACAGATTTCAAAAATACCTTTGTTGCAAAAATTCATCAAGCGGTTGCTGTTGTTAAAATGCGTCCAATTTATGTGCGGAATCGTCAACGAAAATGAATAGACGGCAACTTCAAAAATTGTGATGTGATGCAAAGTGCCCTCTTTGGCACGAAGCACGTTATTTTTTCTTGGTTAGTCCTAAATTGCGCATATTTGATTTTGCAGTAAATAGCCTGTATTTTATCTCACGGAGGCGGGTCTCACTAGAGACATTTTATCTCACTGGACATCGGATCGATGCGTACTCTTCGGAATATTTGAACATTTGGGCGAGTGCACCTATTGAGCAAATATCAGAGCCAAGGGACAAATTTCATTTGCATGAGTTTGCCACAGATTTGGGGTTGGAAACGTCACCCTGTACGACACCCTGTTCACGGGTCTAACATATCGTAAGCGCGATGCATTCGAGGGGACATTTGCATATTTGCTCTAAGGCCCTTTGCTGTGCTGGATTATGCTTTTAGTAAAACTGTAAGTTAAAAAAGAAATCAAAATCACTTCAAAATCACCCGAGTTTAATAAACTGACAATATAAACTGCAAGAGCACAAAAAAAAGAAACATCTTAATACATGTATGTACAATATTTCTGAAATTATGAGCATTTGAACTTGCAAATATCGGTACAAAAAATAGTCCCACAAGACGCGCGTGTGCTGATGGGTTTCAGGATCTACAGTTTTTACAGTTACATGTATGGACAGTGTTGCTGAGTTGAACAGCATACGGCAATTCAACAGCATACATGTAGGACCGGACACCTGACTTCCATCCAATGATTATTAGTCTTTCTGTTCCCGTGACTTCAAGAACTCCAGCACATTATTGTGGAAAATCGCACGTTTTAAAGAGGGGAAAACTTATTAACGTGGTTTTTTATGAAATATTCATGCGTGGAAGTCGCGGGAACAGAAAGACTATCATTGGCTGGAAGTTGGTGTCCGGACCTATGCTGTTGAACTGCCGTACGCTGTTCAACACGCGATAAAACAAACTTGCCGTTGGACTAACCTAGATTGGACTACTTACCGTATAGCCTATAGCCCTACTGCATAGCAATTTTTATTAAATCAGTGTTGAGAACTTGAAGGAACACACCGGCTTTGTTGGGCTATTCTGGGCTCGAAATAGACCCATACATTATTCTGAAGCGCTTTCCAGAGTATATTAGATATATCCTGAAAAGACGCCGTCGAATTTGGCCGTTTTTGCGCATTTTTCAAAAATTCAAGCTCACGTGGCTTTTCGGAACCAGATTCTGGTTCCGAAAAGTCACATGGTCCTGTGAGTTAGTTTTGTGTCCAGCCGCATGAAAGTTTCTTACTGCATAACTGACTAAATTCAACTCTGATTTCCCCCCAATATTTATAAGTAATTGACAAATGAGAGACTATTTATACAGGTATGAAACAAAGTTGAACATATGAAAATTCGAACATAAATGTTTGTTTCGAGAGTCCGGAGAACGGGAGCGAGCGCGTGCTACGGCAGGCTACCGTTGAGTGTAGGATATTTGCCCCGCACAGCACGGCAAATAGCCTGAGTGCACACACGGTCGGGTTGGTTGCTAGCTGTGGTGTACGTTTGTAAAAAAAAAACATGCACGTCAACTCTTCAAAAGAAAACGGAAATTCCTATTCGGTCGTCCGGGCTGTCCAGTGAAATCGTGAGCAGAAAATTTGAGATATCCTTAGTAGGAGAAGAGCGAATCGTTTGTGACAAAGTCGTGAGGCTCGCGCGTAGTTGCAACGGCTGGTAAAGCGTATAACCCGTCTTTTGACCGTTTTTTTAAATTTTGCACTTCTTTAGTAAATTACGGGATATTTTGATAATCTTTTTTCACAACGACCATTAAAAAAGTATTGTCAATGCTGTTACATCACTAAATCATGTAAACAGTAGGCCGGTGTGTACCTTTAATCAGATTTTTTTTAAATTTTTTTTTAAATGACTCAAAAATCATCGCAGATTTGATAGAAAAGACCATGTACCTGTAGGCCGTGTGACGCTATAATTTATCTGTCATCTCGTGGCACCCACCTCGGATCTACATGAAAATGCTTGAATATGAAGTTTTTAGCATGACAAATTCAATGGTCATGTTGTCATTTCAACAACTGGTTGCAAAGCGGTGAAATTTGAGTTAAACCTGTTGTATTTCCCATATAGAATCTAACGTATTTGATAAGTATGGCCTGCAAAAATTAATGATAAAACAATTTTTGAAAATGCAGTTGTTTCTCCCTCCAGTAGCCTTACTTCGAAAAATTACAAAATAATTTTCTATTTTGAACTACATGTATCGGGTGCTAATAAATGCCGATCAGAGCTGCCGTTCCATCCTTGTTTTCGAAATTCCGTGCTTATTATTCTCAGCTTCCAAAAATAAGGTTTGTCATAATGGAGTCACTTTTTGAGCTAGAGGGCGCTCGCAAATTTAACCTCATTGCAATGCACAGTCTAGTACCGGCCGGTATACGTCTGCAGGCGCGGATCCAGAGGGGGGTTTTGGGGGTCGAAACCCCTCCCTGCTCCGATGCAAACAAATATAATGTAATGCATTTTGTGTGTGTCCACCTGTCCGAAACAAGCTGACATATAACACATCTGACGGGCAAAACCCCTACCTGGTGGCAAACCCCCTCCTGGAAAAATTCCTGGATCAGCCCCTGATGGAAACTATTGAAACTACTAGTACTAGGAACGTCACTGCATGTGCTTCCAATGTGTCGTCGTCTGCTGTGGCCATAAATTTAAGTCTCATATGTTTTGTACATGAGGTTTGAAGCCTTGATCATCTTGTCAATTCTTTGAAAAAAAGGCTCAAAAAGATTCACACTGTCAGAATTGTTTAATTCAAAGTAGGCCTACTTGTAGTTTGAATTTTATAGAGCGTATTTTTACATGCACGATCTGCAAATGGCAATAATTTGTTGCGCGCATCTGACCAGTATGATTTCCAAGCTATGGGACAAAAGTTAAAAAATTTCAACTTTTCTGAAGTAAAATGAAAAACCTCAAAGTTACAGTGGAAAATTCAGTTGTTTCAGAGTTACGACCTTTGAAGAGTTGCCACACCTTGGATTTTGATTACAATACTGCAGACGGAAGCACTTTTCTCAGATTTTCAGCTTGATACGAGTCTTTAGCTCAGTTGTGGAACTACCGTAGACCAAATATTCCACTGGATTATTGTTATTTGGGCACAAAACTATGAGTTATACATGTATGTAAAAGCTTTTCGGAAGTAATCATCAAATCACTGTTTTATAAGTATTTGAAAATGGTCTCGGCTCAAAAAACCAACTGCGCAGATTGTAGCAATGAAAATGAAACTTACGTACACGGCTCAAAGATATACATGTATATCGTAGCCATAAACCCCTATTGGCTACATAAAAGCCTTTTGGAAAGAGCACCCTACATATGTACATGCCCTACAACAATGTAATGCACCCAACAATATAGTAATAGAACTGTACTGCAGGAAAACCCCAATCACAGCACCTACATTATTTTTACCCCTGATCCTAGGGCTCTATTGAATCACCCATACATCTCAACTCCCTGGGGTGTACATTGTATACAGCCCCAGCTGCCTATCGGGCTCAATGGCTATAATCAAACTCATCAGCATTAATTCACTCCCCTTCTAAAGGCCTTTTTACACTATGAACGTTCGACCCGTATCGAAAATCTACACGGGTCCACCCCGTGTAGACTTTTTGAAATTTCAATACGGGTCCAATCGGCTACGTTTTCACACTGCTAAACGCAACACCGGCATTTTTTCTACACTTGTAAGGTTTCGACCCGTGTATCGTGCGATCGTTTCACACTATACACACGGCCGACCGTCAACACGGGTCGAAATCGGAAAATCCCCCACATTGCATTGTGCGAGTCATCTTATTCTCCAAATACATGGATTGCTATTTCTTGTTGTTCCATCGATCTGGTTTTGGATAGAATTGTCAGCCCAAATGGCCAACATATAGCAGCTACCTCCTCTTCACTCCATGTCAGCCATTGTCTGATTTCGGGCCCGATTTATCGGACATATTAGAGAACAAAGTTACATATGTTTAGCACGGTAAAAATATACACGAAGTGCACTGAATAACGCGCAAAAAGCGAAACCTAAGCTTGTTTGTTCGTTGCAAAACAGCATTTAATTAGGCCTACCGGGGGTACATGTACTACAGTTGCGATGCTGTCGTGCTCCAAAATCTACACGGGTCCAAACTTAACCCAGAGGCGTTCAGACTGTGGTTTTCAACACGTGTCGAAAAAGTCAAAACGGGTCGAGCGCTCTACACGGGTCAGTGCCGTGTTGAAATTTTGTAGTGTGAAAAGTCAACATGGGTCGGACCCGTGTACAACCCGGAGATTTTTCATAGTGTGAAAATGCCTTAATTAAGTGCTCATTTCCAAGTACTCCTGGGTGAAGCGAAGCAATTCATGCCAAAAGTGCCTCGCCGTGGTAACAGTTGGGAAGTTGATCAGAATTTTTTTCTCTTCAAAATGACTCATCTAAGCATTGGAATGTGCAGTTTTAATGGAAAAAAACCACTACATTTTGAGTGGGAAAGATTTAAGATTTTGTGAGGAAACACTTTGCACACAAGGTCTAAAGCATTGCTCAATTTCCCAATTCTTTCCCTTGCCAGCATTGACGGATGGACAAGGATTTGAACCAACAACCTTTATTAGAACTAATTAACCAAGGTTTTGAATATGATCCAGTAGACCACTCCCTCAGTGTATACATGTATATATTGAAGGTGTTGAGTTGAGATAATGATTTTTGCATTAGGCATGGCTTGTATCTTTGAGCTGTGTAATTAAATTTCTATGCAGTTATTTAGCCCCTCGAAAAGAGGGTTAATTGCGGCAGGTGTTTTTTTGAGCCGAGACCATTTTCAAATACCTACATGCATAAAACGGTGATTTGATGATTACTTCTGAATATTCTTTTACATGTACCTATAGTTTTGTGCCCCAATAATAATCCAGTGGAATATTTGGTCTATATACATGATATAGGCCCGCAATTGAACCTACGATTCAAGCTCAAATTCTGCAAAAAGTGCTTTCCGTCTATAACCAAAATCCAATTTTGAGAAATATAACTTTTCAATGCTTTATCAAAGGAGACGATCGAACTACATGATGCCGTATTCCACAAGCATGAGTGGAATGACCAATTCTAAAATTGTGGGCAGTAATTTGTCATGGTAGCAATTTTCAGCTTCCTATCATGTTTAGAATTGACGTTATGACCTTTCAAAAACCCTCACAAATCAGTGTAGCGATCTGAAACCCCTTGGATTTTTCTACTGAAACTTCAATGTTTTTCATTACACCCTTTTTAAAGGTATATTTGGTCAAATCTTTAGCAAAATCCGAGATGGTCACCCTAGAGCCCCTTGTTCATCTGGCATGTAATGACCCCTGTGTAATTGTTTTTTTAGAGAATCATAACGAGCTAGGTGTATAGTGAGGGAAATTGCGGTGTAGGAACAACAAAAAACTAAATTTTAAAACATTAAAAAAAAAATTATATGGTCATGGCGGAGAAGCCATGTTTAATTTTTTATTGGTTAAAGGCAGTATACCGGGTATATGATTGGTTTCTCGAAAATCAGAAATGTTCACAGATTTACGCCTAACTTACACAAGCATGATTACCATAGAAAACCGAAGTGCTATTCTTTGAGAAATGAGTAATACAATAAACCATTCGCCCAAGTGCCATTTCGCCCCCAAACCACTTCGCCCGAGTGCCATTTCGCCCCAAATCACTTCGTCCAAACACTACATCGCCCAAATGCCACTTTGCCCTAAAACCACTTCGTGCACAGGGCGAAGTGGTTCAGGGCGAAGTGGTTCAGGGCGAATCGGTTCATGGCGAAGTGGTTCAGTGCGAAGTGGTTTTGGGACGAAATGACTGCAAACCCTTTTTTGACCGTTTTCTTAAAAGTTAGACGAAGTATGGAGCTGGTTTTTGCTCAGGTTGGTTTTAATCATGCATATCTTCAATCACACAGAAGGATAAAACTATTTGTAACAGTTTACCAATCATGTATACTATCTTTAAGGAAAGCAGATTAATATTCGGGCCTCTGATTGGTCACCGAGTCGGTACACCGTTTGCACGATTTGCTTTGGCTTCATTTTAAACTAAAGTGGAATGCTACATCGTTCTAAAAATGTCGTCTTTCTTTGTCCAGTGACGCGAGGAATTCAACTCTGTGAAAAACGATGGCTACCATTTTGCGCAGTCTTGATCTTACGCCTACTGGACCATCCGTCAACATCATATCATATGAGGAATTCCTGAGGGTTCGGCCCGATTTCTTTACAGTGGTCATGGGGGTTAACGGCCAGTTTTTCCAGGACGACCCCAATCGAGTCAATGTTTGTGATCGCTCAAAGAGGGCTGCCATGTTCCCTGGCTCCATGGGAGGGTAAGCATTGTGAAGCTTTGTGTGGAGCTTTAATAGCAGTTATCTTCAAACAAACTTGATTCCGTGGTTCTGATTGGTGGATCCATGCCAACAACAGTGTGACATTGTACTGTGTACCCCTTCCGATTTTTATATCCCACTGACTCTGCGTGATGCATCCCCTATACATAAATAATTCAGAGCTGCATGCTACATGACTGCGAATTCAAACGTGATGCGTGTGCGCCCGTTGCGCCTTATGTGCATGATTCACCTGTGCGCGTGTTCGTAAAGTTTGCTTAAAGGCACAGGCTCGTCAGCAATGACCGCGCGCTAAATTCGTGCCACGAAATATGCAGCTCCATGCCTTTGCTATGGAGCTGCGTATTTCGTGGCACGAATTTGTCGTGCGCACATTACTGACGAGCCTGTGCCGGGTAACAATTTGCAATACGGCATACTGTAGTGTGTCTGTGTCCTATAGGACGCAAACGCACTCATAGGTGTAGGAGATGGGGGGTGGTGGTGCTGGTGTCCCCCATATATGATTTAATTTATTTTTGTCGGCAAAATCATGGTAGTCGACAAAATTTAAAAAGTTAATCAAACTAATGTAACACCGCTGATAAAACGCCACGGCAATGCTATTACATTATATTACATGTACGTCCGTACAAGCTGTTACGTGAACTTTATCTTTTAAACATTAGGCCAAGAAAAAAATACCCGTGTTTCCTATTACACATGTATGTCAAAACAATATTCAGGGTGGATAGGTGGGAAATATCTTTTTTTTTTGCTCAAATTGTTTCAGCCAAAAATATTAGGGTGGGATGACGGTCAGTTTCGTTTTTACCATTTGCACATTAAAACATTGCAATTGAAATTTGTACACAGGGTTTTTAGAAAGGCATGTTCCCTTACAGAAATCTTCCAAGCTTGCTGCAAGCTTGCAGACAGCTTGCGGCAAGCTTGCGGCTTGCAGACAAGCTTGCCTACCTGCTCACAAGCAAGCTTGCTGCAAGCTCGCAGCAAGCTTGTCGTATAGCTTGCCGCTAGCTTGCCGCAAGCTCGCCGCAAGCTCGCCGCAAGCTCGCCGCAAGCTTGCCTACATGCTTGCTGCAAGCTTGCCTACATACCTACCGCTCGCCAGCAAGCTTGCCCCAAACTTGCCAGGATTGGAATTTTTGAAATTTTGCAAGCTAATATGTACTGCAGGGACAACTTAGAAAAATTTGAAGCTTCTGGGTTTTGTTGAGTAAACATAACAAGATAAAACTGCATGTTCCTTGCTCTATGAGCAGATGAGCAGCTGAAAGGAATGCATTAATCATGTTAATTGCTAAAAAATAAAACTCAGTCCTACAAAATGAATTTAGGCATAAATCAGAGGTGTTATGAGAAGATCAGGGGCCAATTTCATAAAGCATGTTAGCAGAAATTTTTGCTTAATCAAAAATTTGTTTGCTTTATAAAAATGGGTCAATAATCGAAATTGCATGTCAACTTGTGTTTTTCACAAGAATATCTGCTATTCTTGCTAAAAACACAAGTTGAAGTACAATTTTGTTTATTAACCCATTTTTATAAAGCACACAAATTTTTGATTAAGCAAAAATTTCTGCTAACATGCTTTATGAAATTGGCCCCTGTACACATGCAAAACCAAGGACATGACCGATTGACAGTGCATGGCTATCCTGATATCACAGCATCTTTTTTTTTCTGCTAAATGTAAGCTAAACTAACTGCCTAATTTTTTATGTCAAATTTACACTTCCTGACATTGATACCTAGTGATATTTGTAGGTAAAATAATTATCTAAATAAATCTGTTCTGGCTAGTGTCCTACAATGAACAATGTTGTTCATATATGTGAACATGATAACGAACAATACAATGGTTTGTCTATACACATACATATGTAGGCCTACATGTAGCTCATCCATGGTCTACACAAGAAACAAATAGACCCTAGCTGCTCTGATCTGTGGCCAAATATCCATAAAATAAACTCTTCATTATTTCAGTTTTGTCAATTTGTGCAAGTATTACCTTAGTAAAGTAAAATAAGGCCTGATAATTAAAGCTGATTTCAGATAAGAAATATCACCACATTTGGATTTCCAGCCCTTGCAACACTTTCAAACCAGCATGCAGTTACAAAAGTCTGGTTCCATCTGCTACTGTATGCTCACTTGTTTAATGTTGGAGTCAAGGAACCAGAGATAGTGTATATCCCTAGACTGGTTCTCAATCTCCATTGTTAAAAGTGTAGGAGATTAGGCAAATAAATGGAACCTAGCATTGCAATAATTTTTCTTTTTTTTTGGTCTAAACAAATAAAAGTAAAAAGGTTCAATAATTTTATTATCAACTAGTCTTATGTATGTTGCTATTGAGCTCGTGCCAATTAATGACGTCATTTTGGGAGTAAAACAATGCCGCGTCGTTGTGGAAGCAATGTGCGTGCGCGTTGTGTGTGTGTCCATAGCGTGCGTAACGCGCTATGATGAGGCTCCCATTGGTGAACTAAACCGCGTTACGCCCACCAGAGACACACACAACGCACACGCACATTGCTTCCACAATGACTCAGCATTATTTGACTCCCAAAATGGCGTATTCGCACGTGTTCGAAAGGGGTCAATAAGCTGGAAGCTTGTTTGTTTTCTAAACAAGTTTGGACAATTACTGTATGGACTACAGAACAGTTAAAGATTTATATTTTTCTTTCTAATTAAGGCAATTATTTGTTGCAGATCTAGAAATTAATTTATATGAAGAAAAGGTTTACAAGCTGTAAGCTTGCTGCAAGCTTGCACATGGCCTGCAAGCTTGCTGCAAGCTTGCTGCAAGCTTGCTGCAAGCTCGCAGGCACACATACTAGCTAATTGCTGCAAGCTTGCACAAACACACGTGCAAGCTTGCTGCAAGCATGCAGACTCACGTGCAAGCTTGCTGCAAGCTTGCAGGTGGCCTGCAAGTTTGCTGTAAGCTTGCTGCAAGCTTGCACATGGCCTGCAAGCTTGCTGCAAGCTTAGCTTGCTGCACTCGCAGTCATAGGTGAAAACTGGAGTTGCAGGTTCAAACCTCCCCACGGCTACGGTACCTGTGCCCTTGGGCAAGGCACTCAACCACACTTGCTCCATCCTTCGGAAGGGATGTAAAGCCGTTGGTCTAGTGTGTTAGGTAATGGAAAACGCACTCTAAAGATCCCAGAGCATTCTTTCGTGAAGAGCAAGGGGGATCATCCCCGGTGTCTCTGGCCATGCATTTCTAATTCTAATTCTTCATGGGTTTCCTCACGCTTGCGAGTGACAGTGCAATGAGCACTATTGAGGAATCCTTGGTATGAATACCAGAAAGAAATAATAATAATAATAATGCAAGCTTGCAGGCCACGTGCAAGCTTGTGGCAAGCTTGCAGGCACACATGCAAGCTTGCAGATATGCATGCAAGCTTGCGGCAAGCTTGCATCAAGCATGCAAGCTTGCCGTTAGCTTGCGCACAAGCTTGCAATGCACACAAGACTGCAATCTTGTACAAGCTTGCGGCAAGCTTAATAAGCTTGCAGCAATCTAATTACAAGCTTACATTTCTGTAAGGGTTGTCACACTATTTGTGACCCTTTTTGGGCCTAAGTTCTCTCTTCGATCCAACTTAAAAACATATTTCTTTTATTTTGAGACCAGACAAAGATATTTCCTCGAAAATACATGTATGGTCTGTGTTGCTAAAATGCCCCCTTTACTGTGGAAAGACCCACTTGGAATTGTGTTTAAGGCTGCTAGTAGTTTTATATCGCATGGCAATTCCATGCTTAATTGGGTATGACTTACATTTTGTAAAATGACTATCAACGATTCATATTAATTGCTTGGTGTCTCCTTCAGTATTTGTAAATGAAGGGGATGTACAGATGCTGTGATGTATAATTTCTGAAAGCACATTTTTCTTTTTTGTATTTCTTTTTACCGTTTGGGGCCATCCATAAAGTACGTACGCATGGAGGGGGGGAGGGGGGGTTGTTGACATTGCGTACACCATGCGTACAGGGGGGAGGGGGTCCAAGCCAATGCGTATGTACGCAAACCGAAAATGTCTTTTTAGTAAATCGGGAAAGGATGGACAAGTTGACCATGGCTTCAGACCTTATGTACGAAATATATTAGACAGGCCACACATTTTTCTCACACATCTCACATTTTGTTCACTCCTCAAATTAGGTTTTCTCATTAAATCCCCAGTTGAATGATGCTTGATGTGTCATTTTAAGTAAATTAAACGAAACAAAATGCAAAAGAATTCTATACATTTTAACATTTATTTCAGACTTAGGTGGCGACATGCGAATCGTACTACACGTAGTAGTATATAGCACTATACATGTAGTACTGAACCATTTTTACCAATGCTGAGGTATATATGGAATGCGTATGCGTACAGGGGGGGAGGGGGGGTTGGAGCCACTGCGTACGCCATGCGTACAGGGGGGGAGGGAGGGTCTAAAAAGTCGGCATTTTATGCGTACGTACTTTATGGACGACCCCTTTGTGTACTAATTTTAATTTAAATATCAATTTTAACTAGAGCTTCGCGTTTGTGTTTTTTACAAACGCAAGTTGATTGGGTGACATGAACATTTATCTTATGATGACGTCACACTTTTACAATTGGTTGAAAATTTGAGTTGGTCGATGTTGCAAAAAAAACATTCACATATCGATTGCCAGTATTGGAATTCTTAACACATATGAATCTTTGATTATTCAACGCTAAAATTGTGTCTGATGACGTCATTATTGGCCCAGTCAATCTCACCATGATGTCACTATTGTGTGCACAAATTGTTCAAGGATCTACTGAAGAACAAGTTCTTACATGTGGTGAAATAATCTTTCGAATATACATTACAGTTCTCAGGATTTTGTCATTTGGGATCATATTACGTAACCACCGTGCACGTGATGACGTCATCTGGTATAGTCATGAAGTCCACATGTGTGGGAACAATTCGTTCCGTAGAACTATGGTCAAATTCCCTACCACTTTGGCTCTATTTGCATTCAAAATGCTAAAACATTTTCGATTTATTCCGGTTTAGACCGGAAGTAGGGGTCACACAGGGGTCATGTCAGTGTATGATTTGTTTGGAATTATATCATGCTGTGAAAGAATTGTTCAAGTATCTATTACGATTTTTTAAATATGAATTTTTGATAATAACCTTTTGAATTTTTGTAATTTGACACCTGTGACGACATTATGACGTCACAATGTTGTGCACAAATTGTTGAACAATTTGATAAACATCAAGTTCTTAAATGTGGCGAAGGAATCATGCAAATATCTGCTAGCTGTAGTTCTCAAGATACAGCATTTTTAAACAATTCAGCTCCAAATTTGCGTAATTTGACACCACATTACGTAACCAACGTCCATCTGATGACGTCACCAATGGTATAGTCAAAAGGTCTACATGTGTGGAATTATTTCGTTCCGTAGAAATATGGTCAAATCACTACCACTTTGAATCTATTTGCATTCAAAATGCTAAAAAATTGCACATTTTCAATCAACTTCCGGTTTGGACCGGAAGTAGGGGTCACACAGGGGTCATGACATCGTATGATTTGTTCAGTTCATTTAGACTTATCATGTTGTGAAAGAATTGTTCAAGTATCTGTGAGATGGTAATTTAATTGGGTTTTGTCTTTTGATTAATATTCTTAACATGGCACTTTTTCTTTTACATAGCTTCCTTAGTTTAGCCAGTAACTTGTTTGGTACCCTGCATCCACACATAGTTTTAGCACTGTTTATTAGCCTTTGTATGGTTAGCCTGTCAGACTGGAACATGCTGCTGAAGAGTTAACATCACTGTTACGCCCCAACTACGGCAACGGTCCCAACTATAGTTGGGCCGGTCCCAACTATAGTTGGGCCAGTCCCAACTGCGATACCGTAGTTGGGAAATCCCAACTATAGTTGGGAGAATTATGGCGCGTTGATTAAAGGGGCTGTTCACGGTTTGCGCATGTGCCAAATCCTTTTAAATTTTGGACGTGTTTGTTTCATGACAGATCCGAATCCAGATCCCGAGATTATTACGGTATCGGTCCTACCTCCATGCTATATGTAACTCTTTGGGAAAGAATTAGGATTAAAGTTGATCATGGGAATAAAGTTGATCATGGCTTCAGACCTATGTGCAAAACATGAGACAGGCTGAACATTTTCCTCAGAAAATCTTAAGGGAGTAACTATAGAATACAGGGCCACCGTGAGCTACACCTTTTTGAAAGCAGCGGAGGCGAGGTGAGACGACATGACGGTTCAAACAAAGTCACGCGAGAATTGTCAAGGATTTGCCCTCGGAAAAATATTCCTCTGACATCACAGCTACTCGTACGTCCCGTTAGAAAGTAACGCGAAGTCACGCGAGAATTGTCGAGGATTTGCCTTTGAAAGAATATCCCTCTGACATAACAGCTACTCGTACGTCGATGGAAAGTAACGCGAGATTAATTCGGCCTCGCGAGAAATTAGCCCTGGTGAAATTCGGGCGGGAGTTTCCTTTTCAAAAAACATCCTCCGAGATGACAGGTACCCACCTCGGTGCATATATCTCCAGTCCACGCAAAGTCACGCGAGAATTCTCGAGGATTCTACCGCGCCAACCAGACACTCTATCCTCGCCTCAGATCTGTGAGGCGAGGTCATGACGAGGTCATGTTCACTGAACCATGCATGCGTGTACGCACGCAAAGTCACGCGGGAATCGTCGAGGATTTGCCTTTGAAAAAATATCCCTCTGACATCACAGCTACTCGTACGTCCCGTTGGAAAGTAACGCGAGATTAATTCGGTCTCGCGAGAAATTAGCCCTGGTGAAATTCGGGCGGGATTTTCCTTTTTTAAAAACATCCTCCTATGGTGCATATATCTCCAGTCCACGCAAAGTCACGCGAGAATTCTCGAGGATTCTACCGCGCCAACCAGACACTCTGTCCTCGCCTCAGATCTGTGAGGCGAGGTCACGACGAGGTCATGTTCACTGAACCATGCATGCGTGTACGCACGCAAAGTCACGCGGGAATTGTAGAGGATTTGCCTTTGAAAAAATATCCCTCTGACATCACAGCTACTCGTACGTCCCGTTGGAAAGTAACGCAAGATTAATTCGGTCTCGCGAGAAATTAGCCCGGGTGATATTCGGGCGGGAGTTTCCTTTTTTATAAACATCCTCCGAGATGACAGGTACCCACCTCGGTGCATATATCTCCAGTCCACGCAAAGTCACGCGAGAATTCTCGAGGATTCTACCGCGCCAACCAGACACTCTATCCAGATTAATTCGGTCTCGCGAGAAATTAGCCCTGGTGAAATTCGGGCGGGAGTTTCCTTTTTTAAAAACATTCTCCGGAGGATCGGGAACCAATCTATGACCATTGCAATCTAGGTATGACCATTGGGGTAGGATCGGGAACCAATCTAGGTATGACCATTGCATGCACAACCCACATATTCACACTGTACATATACAGTACACGTGGCATATACATGTATAGATACACACACGTTCAGTGCGCATGTAGACACACCCGTTCAGCGCAGTGAGCATGGTTCAGTGAGCATGACCTCGTCATGACCTCCTCGCCTCACAGATCTGAGGCGAGGATGGAGTGTCCAGTGGCCCTGTATTCTATAGTTGTACCAATCTGAATTGTTTTCCCATCAAATCTGCAAATTCCAATGCTAGATGAGTCATTTTAAAGAAAACAATTTCTGGTCAACTTCCCAACTCGCTGAGTACTTGAAACAATCATGGCCTTGTGTAACGAAATTACACTACAGAGCCTACATCAGACCATGGAGGAAAAACACAGACTGAGCGCGCACGTGTGTCATCGGGCGTGTTTGTTTCGGTTAAGCGCTAGATCCAAAATGGCGACGTAAACATCCTGAAGATTTTTGTGCAAACCGTGACCACCCCTTTAATCAACTCGCCCTTATTCTCCCAACTATAGTTGGGAGTTCCCAACTACGGTATCGCAGTTGGGACTGGCCCAACTATAGTTGGGACGGGCCTAACTATAGTTGGGACCGTTGCCGTAGTTGGGGCGTAACATCACCACTCACAGCTCTCTTCAGCCTTTTACATTCGCATTCTTCTACACTTTTCACCAGTCACAGCTGGGTGAGTTTTTACTTTATTTTCCTATGTTTATTGTAATTAAGCAGTCCACATTGACAAAATTGAATAGTTTTGTATTTTTATCAAGTTTTTCTTAAGTTTTCCGACTCACAAAAAGTATGTGAGCATGAGGTTTTCATTTACTTTCTTTTAGCAAAGTTTATTCTTTTTTTATACACTTGTTTTGGCTTGAAGTGTACCATCAGAATGTGGACTTTTTGCTATTTAGATTTAAATGTACTTTTTGTTATATTTTATCATGTATAAAAGGTTATTTTAAGAGCGAAACGTTAGATGAATTTCCATCTTTCAAAACTCCCTGTTTTCCAACCATTTTAGACTTATTTATGTTCCTACAAGACTTTCTTAAATGTATGTCTTGCTGTAGTTCTTTCAGATTTAGAATCATTCCTTAAAATTTAGCATTTTCAGTTAATTAATCCACTTTTCATGTATAAATCTACAAGGAAAATTCAGTTTTAGACCATGTGGTGCAGAACAAAGGATTAGACTTGCACAGTCTGCACTGCATTTTATAGACTTGTTTAGCATTGGGTCATGTTTCATAGTGCAGTTAGCAAGCACAGAGGACCCATGGCCAGTCTACTTGCCAATAAACAATTCTGGCTGATACTGGCTACTCATGAATATTCATGAGCAGTGGTGCCTGGATTTGAGGGCCACCTACTGACTGGTCAGTGACCTCGTGGTCACATAGACTGGCTGACTAGCCAATTTAGTGTTTTTATATTGTACTGTACTTTAAGGCTATAATGCATGAGTGCCCTCTATAGTGGTGATACAGAGGTATATGGTGACCAGTCTATTATTGAAACTTGTTACTTTTTAGAAGTTTGGTTTTTCCTTTATGTTCTTTACGTGATTTAATAAGTTTTATTTTTAACCATGTATCCATTGCATTATAATTATTGTATACTTAATTTTTCTTTTTATTTCTTTTGTTGATTTACAGGTTTTTGTCTGATTGTTCACTCGAGTTATCCGCTTTTGGCACTGTGTTGGGTTTTTGTTCAATTTTTATATTTAAATTCTTCTTGTTAAATTTTCATTCACAAACCTCAATTTTTTAGTAGAACACAAAGATCCATTTTTAAATAGTCATCAGCCAATTGTCGATTTTCATTTTTTTGTGTCCTGACCTGGGAAATAAATCGCGATCCAGTCCTCCTGAACCAGATGTCTTTAGATTTCTTTGTTTTTCTCCCAAAGTTTTATTCATTATTTAAGTGAGGCAAATTTCAAGGTTACATTTTTTTCTCTTTTGGTGCCGGAACCCGGGAGGATTGATTTTCTTGAGAATTTAGCCATTTGTTTTTACGGTCAGGTCATTTTTTTTTTTTGCCAAAAATAATCAGCCCAACACAGTGTCTTGAGTTGGTGGGCTCTTGTGGTGCATGATGGCATCAACTCCATGCTGCCCATCCGAATACAACTTGCCATACTACGGCCCTGACGATAGCCCTCGTCTCCCACTACCCATGATGCCACAACAAAGCCCGCTCTTCCAACTGTTGCTGCCGAAAGTCACATCCAATGAGCAGGTCCAAGTCAGTGGTGATCAACCGACAATGGTGCAACTTCCTCAGATGATGCCAGAGACCCCCCACGAACTCCCTCTTTCATCAAACACAAGTAAGCCAGTGTCAGCTCATCAACAGCAGAGTCATACCCAAGACGTGAAGAACTCTTCGACATTCGCTCCACCCCGCTCTCAGCGAAGACAGCTCCATCACCAGCAGGCAGTTAGTCCCCTACATTTGGCCGGTTTCGACCCACTTCATTCAGCTGCCGAGCGACATGTACCGTTTACGTACACGACTCATCAGGTCAAAGATGTTCCGGTTTTCTCAGGGTCAACCTCTGAAAAGCACAGCCTCATGGTTGAAGACTGGGCACGTGACATGTTATACCTGCTTGAGGCCAAGGGACCGCAACCAAATCATGTTCAGTTTCACGAAGTGGTGAGGCACACCAGAGGAAAGGCGCGAGACGTCGTTTTGAATCTTGAGAGCCGCGGGGAAGAAACGACAGCAGAGGCAGCTATTGCAGAACTAATTGAGGAATTTGGTAAGGGCTGTACTGCAGCGATGCCCATTGCTACGTTCTTCGCAAGGAAACAGCGACCAGATGAGAATGCCACCGAGTTTGCCATCGCTTTGGAGGCCCTGCTAAGGCATACTGAAGATATTCAGCGAAGACAAGGGAGAAAAGCGTCACTCTGCGGAGAACGAGACCTGCTGCTGACAACGCAGTTTATGACTGGTCTTCAAGATGAAGCCGTGAAGCAGCGCCTTGCTCCCATGCAACCTCGACGCATGAGTTTCAAGGCTCTCCGTCAGGAACTACGTGTGATTATCGAAGAAATTCATGAGGCAAAGGAGATGAGACGGCAACGCTTCCAGTTGCACCAGCAAACAGTCATAGGAGAAGCAACAGGGACCACTCACGAACAAGGCAAGACTATCCCACGAGAGAACCAGAACCATAACCAGACCAAGACGAGTCAAAGTAAGACCACCGGTGACCAGCTTAACGAACTGACCACCCTTGTCCAACAGCAGTTAACTGCATTAGATCACGTCATGCAAGGCCAACAATACCTAGATCAACGAGTACAGCAACTTGAGGGACGCATCTCTGGTAACCAGGTGAACCAGCGAAGCTGGAGACGACCAGCAGATCCAGCTAATTCACGTACCGGAACAAGACGCGACGATCATTGCTACTCATGCGGAGCGACAGGCCACTTTGCTCGGCAGTGCCCTCAGCGAAATGGTCCAGGCATGCAGCCGTTAAACTAGAGACACCCACTGATGCCGGGCGATCAGGGGGTAATTTGGAGTTTGGAAGCCCTAACAACCAATCAGAAAAGACAGGTATGATTGCATCACAGTGTACAGACTGGCAGCACAGAGATAAGACCTGTTCTCTCCTCGATCTGTGTGTTTTAAGCATTTTCTTCCCTGCCAGAGAATTTCTACTTGTTTCTGTACCCCTGCTGGTGAGTTCCTTCATTATTTCTAAACCATTTTGATTACATTTATTTCTTTAAAACACTTTACTGTTGTTTTAAAGAACTGATGAAAAGTTTACCATTTAAACCACTCTGCATTTTTCTTTAAGTTTTGAAGTTCAGTTTTGTTACTTTAAAATCGGTTGAATTTAGGGTCTGATTATTATGATTAGGTTATTTTCTTAGTTTTCTTTTGAATGACATTGTGTAAGTTTTGACATTTGAGTTATTTTTGTTTTATAACATTTTTTCTTGTTAAATTTAGACCAAAGACCATGTGCTTTTTCTAGTCTTTGTTCTGGACCACATGCATGGCCTGCTGGCCTTGTAAAAAGGATTAAGTTGTTTATTCTGCCAGGTCCAGAGAGCACTTTATTACCATATGCATATTCATTAGCTACCCTTGATACATGTACATAGCCCCTAGAGCATTGCCCACTTTGTTTATTGTGTATTTTATTCCATTTTCTTAATTTGCCTTTTTCTTATGTTTTGTTGACAGGTTTCCCTGATAGTTCCTCCAGTACTTTTTGCTTTACACTGTGTTGGTTTTATAGTATGTTTCTAGTGTTTGGTTTTTAACAGGTTTCTTATAAGGTGCATTTCAAGTTTAAGATTTTAGTTTAGTTTAATTTTAGTTGATTATTTGGTCTGTTTCATTTTGGTGTTGTTATTCATTAAACCTTTCTTTAAAAACAGTTCGCGACTTGGTCCTTAGATCCCGGGTGTCATTTTTTATTGAGTTAGTCCCCAGTGTGTCATTTTTCACGGTTACATATCTATTACGGTTCTTCAGATATGAATTTTGAAAATAATAAATTTTGAATTTTTGTAATTTGACACCTGATGACGTCATGATTACGTGTACGTCACACTTAATTGATGCCATCATGATACTATACAAAACATGCTGGTGAAAATCTGTCATAGGGCTTATGTATGTAACTAATTTACTAACGATTCAGCTTGGTTTGATGGGCATTATTCAATAATTGTTGCTGGTAAGTGTAAACATTTAGATTTTTGTTTTCGTTGAACTTTGACCTCCAATTGATCCCAGAAGGAAGGATAGATGAAATTTGCCCACACAAAGAAAATTGTAGCCCAGAATGGCATCTAAAAACCTAGCTGCTAAATACGACGATCCTGGGTAACGTGGTTTTCGAGACGGAAGCATTTTAAAATATGCATATTTTGTTTTTTTGGGGTTTGTAATTTGATACTTGATGACGTCACAATGACGTCAAGCTTGCATGCCATCATAATATTATACACGCTTATATAGTTTCTTAAAGATTCAGCTTGCTGGTTTGATGGGCATTGCTGCTCAATAAGTGCAAAAATTGATATTTTCGTTTTCGTTGAACTTTGACCTCAAATTGACCCCAGAAGGAAGGGTCAGATGAAAATGCCCACACAATTAAAGAAATATGTAGGCCATGATCTGATCTATAAGCCTGTTAAAACATGCATATTTTAGTCATTTTTGGGTTGTAATTTGATACCCGATGACGTCACAGTTGTATATGCACACCTTCACATTGGGGTTGATGTTCCTACAAAGTTTCAAGTTGATAGCTTCAACCGTTTTGAAGAAAAGCTCTGGAAACGTTTGAGTGGAAAAAGAAGAAAAAAAAGGGAAAAAACAAAAAAAAAAAAGAAATCGTACAATAGTAATAGGTGATCGGAATCAGTTCCGATCACCTAATTATAACAACATTATTAGCACATTGCAAAGACTGACACCACATTATAAGCATGTTAAATGTCCGAGAATCATTTGAATGTGAACTGAAAATGTCCTTTGTTGTTTGTTCTCTTCTAGATGTTTGGTGGTGTCCAATGAAATGGAACTTGAAGAACCGACTCAGAGACTTCTGCAGCTTCCGCTCTTCTTCACTGTAGACATGGAACGAGCGTACCTGTATCGCAACGTCCGATACGTATTCAGAAGTATGTAAATGTTTGCCTAAAGATTATGATAGAGTACTTATCATGTGACTTTGAACAGCAGATCAAAAGCAGACACTGACGAAAGGAAGTTGATTACGCCAGTACATTTCTCGGACATGGTCTCGGACTGCCAGTCTCGGTCTTGGTCTCGGACTGCCAGTCTCGGTCTTGGTCCCGGACTGCCAGTCTCGGTCTTGATCTCGGACTGCCAGTCTCGGTCTTGGTGTCAGGACTGCCAGTCTCGGTCTTGGTGTCAGGACTGCCAGTCTCGGTCTTGGTGTCAGGACTGCCAGTCTCGGTCTTGGTCTCAGATTCCCAGTCTTGGTCTTGAACCGACAGTCTCTGTCGTAGTAAAACGAAAAATGTGCTTTCACATTTTATACAACTACAGCATCTGTACATCCTCTTCATTTACAAATACTGAAGGAGATCGACACGTCAAGCAATTAATTTAAAACGTTATTTAGCATGGAATTGCCATGCGATATAAAACTACTAGCAGCCTTAAACACAATAAACCTTATCGACGTTCTCAATGCATTATGGGATTGGATAACAAAATTGCCCGGCCAAATGTGCATAAACCTATGAGGCGGACACCAACTAGGCAATTTTTTACTCATTTTCACGAAAACCAAAAAGAGTTCAAGAATCAACCTCCCACCACTTTATCTTTGACACATATCAAACATTCTGACAAACATGTCCCGAAACAGAAATGTTGCAAATGCGAGAAGTCTTTGGGGATTCCCTTCGTATCGGTAGAGTCCGAGTATACCACGCTCGCAGCTCGGTATAATTTATATAGGTGGGGGCCACCGTGTACACGGACTCTCGCAGTGCATGCAGCACACTCAATCCGTCCAGCGCATATTGAGCTTGTAGGGGTTAGCTACATAAATAAGAGCGTAACAACTCACCCTATAGTTCGTCTTATGGACACCGACGATGAAGTCGAAGCGCTCCAGGTAATACGCGAGTGTATAGCAATCCAATGGAGGGGCGAGCACACGCGGAGTCCGTGGGGCCGGGGGCGAGTTGGTCCGTGAAAGTGCTTCTCGATTTCGCGAGAAGAAGTCTCCCAATAACAACTGGATACAACTGTACAAATGCCGATACTTTCAGCAAGTTCCGAGCTGGAATAAATCACGGAGAAAGTTCCAATAACTGTACATGACTTTCACCGCGATGTGACACGAGACGAAAAAAAAGGCTGACCTAGCACGCTCATTAGCATAAGGTCAAAGTTTTAAAGGGCACCACATTAGCCCCCTCCTAGATGGTGAATTGGGTAAAAAGGAATGAACCAGCGATAGAAAAAAATGCGAGGTTCAGCCAATGTCAATAACTTCCACATAACGCTTGGGCCAACGGACATGACGCCCTGACTTGGTTGTCCTGGTGACGGGTGGTGTGTGAGGTGATGCTGCAGTGGGAGTTGAGGTGTCACTGGAAGTTGTGAAGGTGGTGCTCGTGGTGGTGAAGAAGTGTTGGCATGTGCAGGAACATCCTGTACGACTTTGTGAGTGCCGGATGAGTTAGAGGTGGTTGTACACTCATCGGAAATTGTAGCTTCTGTGTACGCCACCTTGAGACGATCAATGCTGACTTGCTCACGCTTGTTGGAAATAGACAAGGTGAAATGTTTGTCTTTGCGGCCGAGTACTTCACTGGCTTTCCGTTTCCTCGCGCATCAAATTCAAGATTCTCCTTCTAACATACAAATGCCTCAATGGTTCCGCACCTAAGTACCTACAAGAACTCGTTCATGTCTACCAGCCTACTCGTACTCTCCGATCCAGTACTTCACTCCAGCTCACTCAACCCACAACTCGAACCAAGTCGTACGGTCATCGGTCCTTTGCATCCTCAGCACCAGCCATATGGAATTCACTTCCGCAACACATCAGACTTACTCCTACGGAAAATCAATTCAAAAATGAACTCAAAACCCACCTTTTTAAGTAATTAATTAACTAAAGGCTTTTCTTTGTGAAGCGCTTCGAGACATATGTGGGAAGCGCTATATAAATGCAGTTTATTATTATTATTATTACAAGGAAAGGTCCGTTGTAAGGGGGCTGCAAGGGCTTACGGACGGCATCACAGCGGACATAAACATGTGTACACGACTGCAGATCTTTCGGGATGTGAACAGCAGTGCCTGTGACGCGTGTCCTTGCTGGTGAAAGTTGAGCCATGTGATGTTGTAGTCGATCTACGAATGAGCTGCAATCAAGCAGAGTGGTATCTTTGGCAGGGTCAACAAACTGCCCCGGCAGACGCATATTGTAGTGCCGTAAACCAGTTCAGCAGGAGAGCAACCGATGTCAGACTTGACCGTAGCATGAATGCCCAGCAGTGTGATTGGTAGGTACTCAGTCCATCGAGATGGGTCGAGATGAGACTTCAGAGATGCCTTTGAGCTGACAGTGAAAGCGTTCTACCACACCGTTGGACTGGGGGTGATAAGAGGTGGTTCGAATGCGAGTACTGCCAAGAAGTTTAGTGAGGGATGTGAACAGTGCTGACTCGAATTGACGTCCCCTGTCTGTAGTGATGGATGCTGGCGTTCCAAAAACAGAGATCCATCTGTCTACGAATGCTTTGGCTACTGACTCGGCTGTGATGTCACTGATAGGGATTGCCTCAGGCCACCGTGTGTATCGATCTATGCAGGTAAGCATGTATGAGAAACCATTGGATGATGGGATCGGTCCAACCAGGTCAATATGGACGTGTTGGAAACGGGCATCCGGCATCTGGAACGTGCCCAACGGTGCTTTCGTATGACGATGAATTTTTTACCGTTGACAAGGAGAGCATTCACGAGCCCATTTGCGTACATCGCGCTTGACATCTGGCCAGACGTAACAAGCTGTGATGAGCTTCTCTGTAGCCTTGGCACCAGGGTGGGATAATTAGCCATGAATGGCATTGAAAACAGGCCGTCTGTGTCCTGTAGGCACGACTGGGCGTGGGTTCCCAGTGGAAACATCGCAAAGTATAGTGCCATTGGCAGTTGGAAGGAGGAGGTCCTTGAGGACGAGGCTGGAAGCGGAGTTTTGCAAGCCTGCAATCTCTTCATCCTCCTTCTGGTCTGCTGCAATCTGTCTGAAATCGATTGTTGTGTCCTGGAAGATCGCAGCGACATCGGGTCGGGACAGTGCATCAGCGACTACACTATCGGTGCCCTTGATATATACTAGAGTGTCGGTCAGGCCTGGAATGCAGAGCATGAGTGAGTGGTTTGTGGTCAGTGAAGACACAGAACCTACGACCCTCAAGCATGTGTCTGAAGTGTCGTATGGTCAGGTACATTGCGAGGAGCTATCGACCAAAAGCACTATACCGGGACTCAGTTGCTGTCAGCTTCTGGGAGAAGAAAGCAATGGGTTAATTGTGACTCTCCCGGATTACCTTGCTGAAGGACCCCGCCAACTGCAGTGTCGGATGCATCAACTGTGACGCTTAACGGCAGGGTGGTGTCGGGGTGAACGAGCAGCGTAGCACGGGATAGGGCTGCCTTGATGTCTTGGAAGGCCTGTTGGTGACGAGGATCCCAAGTAAGTGGCTTGCGAGGCTGGTTGTTGTGAGTTGCGAGGAGGTCATTCAGTGGGGCAAGGATGCGGGCACAGTTGGGGATGAATCTCCTGTAGAAGTTGACTAGACCAAGGAAACCTCTCAACTTCTTCAGTGAAGTGGGTTGCGGGAAGTCCTGTATCGCGGAGACCTTGTCTGCGAGCGGACGAATACCCTGCTTGTCTACATGGTGTCCGAGGAATTGTAGCTCTGACACTCCAAAGGTGCATTTGCTGGTATTGATCACAATTCCATAGTGCTGTAACCGGTCGAAGAGCAGATGGAGATGTTCCTCATGCTGCTCTGGCGACTTGCTGGCAACGAGTATGTCATCCATGTAAACATACACGAATGAGAGTCCGCGGACGACCTTGTCCATGAAACGTTGGAAGGTCTGGGCAGCGTTTCGTAATCCAAACGGCATGTGAACGAACTCGTAGAGACCGAAAGGGGTAATGATTGCGGTTTTGTGCACATCTGAAGGTTCGACCGGTATCTGGTGGTATGCACGTACCAAGTCAATCTTGCTGAAGACTGAACATCCTGCAAGATTGGATGCAAAGTCCTGGAGATGGGCGATGGGATAGCGGTCAGGCACGGTGACACGATTCAGGGCTCTGTAGTCCCCGCATGGGCGCCAGTCGCCTGGCGTCTTCTTGGGGACCATGTGGAGAGGACTGGACCAGTTGCTGTCAGAGGGCCGAATAATGCCCAAGTCCATCATGTGGTTGAACTCCTCCTTTGCTATGGCTGAACGATCTGGAGCTAGACGCCGGGGACGAGCTGTGACTGGTGGTCCTGTGGTAACTATGCAATGCGTGATGTCATGCAGCACAGGTGCATCTTTGCCTGTCGGTTGAGTGATCTGTGAAAATTCACGGAGAACTTTGTCGTACCTGGTTGGGTTGGATGGCTGGACCAATATTGGGCTGACGGGCATTTCTGGCGCCGCTATTCCAGTAACCGAGAGGCTAGTAGTGGTGTCAATGAGCCTACCTCGCGAAACATCTACAAGGAGTTTGTAGTGATGCAAAAAGTCTGCACCCAGTATTGGTGTTGGTATGTCGGCCAGGAAGAAAATCCAGCGACAAGTGCGTCCGAGTCCGATGTTGAATGTTACCGACTTTTGTCCATAAGTAGGTATGCTGGTACTATTTGCGGCCTGCAGTGAAAATGTAGACGGGTGTTTCCTTTCGACTGCGTTGGGTGGAAAAATGCTTACAGCTGCCTCAGTGTCTACTAGGAATTTCCGTTTGTGGAAAGAGTCATTGATGAAGAACAAGCGGCCATGTTGGGTACCAGGTGGAAGTGCCGCGCCTATCCCCTGGCGGGTTCGTTTCCCTGCTGAGTGGTGTAGGAGCAAGGCTGGACGCATTTATGGGCCTCAGCACCGAAACGGCGATGGTACCAACACAATGTTTGTGTGGTTGCGGTGCCAGAGGGCGTTGCGTGGCTGGCACTGCGTGGGCGGGTACGACTTTGGCTACGGAAACAGGACTGGCGATTCAGTTGCGCCTGCATGGAGCTCACTTGCTTGGTGAGTCTGGAGATCTGGTCACGCAGCTCAGCAAGTTCCCCAGACGAGGAGGGAGCCGGTGTAGTCACAACGTTGACCGGAGGAACGTAGACCTCAAGGATGCGATCAGCGAGTGCAGCAAGCTGCTCTAGCGACACTGAGTCCCTGGATGAAGCAAGGACAAGCTGTGCACTGGATGGGAGCCGTTGTAGGAAGAGTTGCTTGAAAATTCCCTCCTCTAGTTTGCGTTCACCGAGTAGTTGACGCATGCGACGCAATAACTGCGAGGGTTTCTTGTCACCTAACTCCTCTTCGGTGAGTAGCATCTGCAGCCGTTTTTGCTCAGAAGCTGACGTACGTTTAATCATTTCTTTCTTGAGCTTCTGATACGGGTTGTCCTTAGGAGGAGTGATCACCAAATCACGGACTTCTTGAATAATCTCAGGTTGCACTGCAGCCAAAATGTGGGCAAATTTGGTGTCCTCACGCTTGATTCCCGGGTATGGAATTGTGCTTCCGCTTGCGCAAACCAAATGAGGGGATCTGCTGGCCAGAAGGGGGGTAGCTTGATGGACAGTGCTCCAATTTGTGGCTTATCCTCTGGCATGTCTGATTGATCATCAGTTTTGGATGATTCACCCTTTTTCGTGCTCATGATGCCGGAGAAAATTGCACGGTGGTGCGAGAGAAAACCAGTTGTTGGGCTGAAAATGTCACCAAATATCGAAGGTGTAGTTCTTTGATGTCCGGGTCACCAAATGTAGGGGTTAGCTACATAAATAAGAGCGTAACAACTCACCCTATAGTTCGTCTTATGGACACCGACGACGAAGTCGAAGCGCTCCAGGTAATACGCGAGTGTATAGCAATCCAATGGAGGGGCGAGCACACGCGGAGTCCGTGGGGCCGGGGGCGAGTTGGTCCGCGAAAGTGCTTCTCGATTTTGCGAGAAGAAGTCTCCCTCAAACGACGTGAGTTCGCTGAAAGATCGTCAACTGCACGATCCAAAATAAAGTACAATAACAACTGGATACAACTGTACAAATGCCGATACTTTCAGCAAGTTCCGAGCTGGAATAAATCACGGAGAAAGTTCCAATAACTGTACATGACTTTCACCGCGATGTGACACGAGACGAAAAAAAAGGCTGACCTAGCACGCTCATTAGCATAAGGTCAAAGTTTTAAAGGGCACCACAAGCTCATGCCAATGACGTCATTTTGGGAGTAAAACAATGCCGCGTCATTGTGGAAGCAATGTGCGTGCGCGTTGTGTGTGTCCATAGCGTGCGTAACGCGCAATGACGAGGCTCCCATTGGTGAATTAAACCGCTTTGCGCCCACCAGAGAGACACACAACGCGCACGCACATCGCTTCCACAATGACTCAGCATTATTTGACTCCCAAAATGGCATATTCGCACGTGTTTGAAAGGGATCAATACGCTGTGCCGATATGTGTTGCATCCGCGCATACCGAGCTGCGAGCGTGGTACTCGGACTCTACCGATACGAAGGGAATCCCTGATGATTTCTCGCATTTGCAACATTTCTGTTTCGGGACATGTTTGTCAGAATGTTTAATGTGTCAAAGATAAAGTGGCGGGAGGTTGATTCTTGAACTCTTTTTGGTTTTCGTGAAAATGAGTAAAAAAGTTGCCGAGTTGGTGTCCGCCTCATAGGTTTATGCACATTTGGCCGGGCAATGTTGTCATCCAATCCCATAATGCATTGAGAACGTCGATAAGGTTTATTCCAAGTGGGTCTTTCCACAGTAAAGGGGGAATTTTAGCAACACAGACCATACCGGTATTTTCGAGGAAATACCTTTGTCTGGTCTCAAAATAAAAGAAATAAGTTTTTAAGTTGTTCCGAAGAGAGAACTTACATGTAGGCCCAAAAAGGGTTACAAATAGTGTGACAACATGCCTTTCTAAAAACCCTGTGTACAAATTTCAATTGCAATGTTTTAATGTGCAAATGGTAACAACAAAACTGACCGTCATCCCACCCTAATATTTTTGGCTGAAACAATTTAGAACAAAATAAAAAGATATTTCCCCACCTATCCACCCTGAATATTGTTTTGACATACTTGTGTAATAGGAAACACGGGTATTTTTTTTCTTGGCCTAATGTTTAAAAGATAAAGGACCGAGACTGGCATTCCAAGTCCGAGACTAGGACCGAGACTGGCATTCCAAGTCCGAGACCAGGACCGAGACTGGCATTCCAAGTCCGAGGCTAGGACCGAGACTGGCAGTCCGAGGCTAGGACCGAGACTGGCAGTCCAAGACCAGGACCGAGACTGGCATTCCAAGTCTGAGACCAGGACCGAGACTGGCATTCCAAGTCCGAGACCAGGACCGAGACTGGCATTCCAAGTCCGAGACCAGGACCGAGACTGGCAGTCCGAGACCAGGACTGAGACTGACAGTCCGAGACCAGAACCGAGACTGGCATTCCAAGTCCGAGACCAGGACCGAGACTGGCATTCCAAGTCCGAGACCAGGACCGAGACTGGCATTCCAAGTCCGAGACCAGGACCGAGACTGGCAGTCCGAGACCAGGACTGAGACTGACAGTCCGAGACCAGACCAGGACTGAGACTGGCAGTCCGAGACCAGGACTCGAACTGACAGTCTCGAACTGACAGTCTCGGTATTGGTCTCAGATTCCCAGTCTTGGTCTCGGACTGCCATTGTTCGGTCTAGGTCTCGGACTGCCATTGTCGGTCTAGGTCTCGGACTGCCATTGTCGGTCTAGGTCTCGGACTGCCATTGTCGGTCTAGGTCTCGGACTGCCATTGTCGGTCTAGGTCTCGGACTGCCATTGTCGGTCTAGGTCTCGGACTGCCATTGTCGGTCTAGGTCTCGGACTGCCATTGTCGGTCTAGGTCTCGGACTGCCAGTCTCGGTCTAGGTCTCGGACTGCCAGTCTCGGTCTAGGTCTCGGACTGCCAGTCTCGGTCTAGGTCTCGAACTGCCAGTCTCGGTTCTGGTCCCGGACTGACAGTCTCTGTCTTGGTCTCGGACTGACAATCTCGGTCTTGGTCTCGGACTGCCAGTCTCGGTCTTGGTCTCGGACTGCCAGTCTCGGTCTAGGTCTCGGACTGCCAGTCTCGGTCTTGGTCTCGGACTGCCAGTCTCGTTTTTGGTCTCGGACTGACAGTCTCGGTCTTGGTCTCGGACTGACAGTCTCTGTCTTGGTCTCGATATATATACAGAAATGTAAGCTTGCCGCAAGCTTGCATTAAGCTTGTAATTAGATTGCTGCAAGCTTATTAAGCTTGCGGCAAGCTTATACAAGATTGCAGTCTTGTGTGCCAGCTTGTGCGCAAGCTATCGGCAAGCTTGCATGCTTGCTGCAAGCTTGCACGTGGCCTGCAAGTTTGCAGCAAGCTTGCAGCAAACTTGCAGGCCATGTGCAAGCTTGCAGCAAGCTTACAGCAAACTTGCAGGCCATGTGCAAGCTTGCAGCAAGCTTGCACGTGAGTCTGCATGCTTGCAGCAAGCTTGCACGTGTGTTTGCGTGCTTGCAGCCAGCTAGTATGTGTGCCTGCGAACTTTTCTCAAATCAAGAGCATTTTGTTACAAATGTTTTTGTAAACCTTTTCTTAATATAAATTAATTTCTAGATCTGCAACAAATAATTGCCTTAATTAGAAAGAAAAATATAAATCCTTAACTGTTCTGTAGTCCATACAGTAATTGTCCAAACTTGTTTGGAAAACAAACAAGCTTCCAGCTTATTGACCCCTTTCGAACACGTGCGAATACGCCATTTTGGGAGTCAAATAATGCTGAGTCATTGTGGAAGCAATGTGCGTGCGCGTTGTGTGCGTCTCTGGTGGGCGTATACGCGGTTTAGTTCACCAATGGGAGCCTCATCATAGCGCGTTACGACGCGGCACTGTTTTACTCCCAAAATGACGTCATTGGCACGAGCTCAATAGCAACATACCGGTAAATAAGACTAGTTGATAATAAAATTATTGAACCTTTTTACTTTTATTTGTTTAGACCAAAAAAAAGAAAAAATTTATGCAATGCCAGTTTCCATTTATTTGCCTAATCTCCTACACTTTTAACAATGAAGGTTGAGAATCAGTCTAGGGATATACACTATCTCTGGTTCCTTGACTCCAACATTAAACAAGTGAGCATACAGTAGCAGCCGGAACCAGATTTTTGTAACTGCATGCTGGTTTGAAAGTGTTGCAAGGGCTGGAAATCCAAATGTGGTTATATTTTTCATCTGAAATCAGCTTTATCATGCAGGCCTTATTTTACTTTACTAAGGTAATACTTGCACAAATTTACAAAACTGAAATAATGAAGAGTTTATTTTATGGATATTTGGCCACAGATCTGGGGCCTTATTCACAAAGCACCCGCAAATTTTGCGTTTTGCGGGGCCCGTAAGTGGATGTTAGGGGCACGTAAGACTTGCGTTAAGTGTTATTCACGAAGCACCCTGAGAGTTTCCTTTGAAGATCCGCAAACTGCGGGCACCCGCAACTTAACGCAAAGAGCAATTAAGTTTTAATCACTGGTTATTATCATTCGTTTAAATCCGGCCACGTCCACGTGTTCTCAGCCAATGAGGATGCGTAAACTGTCTTAGGTATTTATGAATGTAAACTCCTCAAAAAAAGTTCGGAAAGTCAAGTTTGACTGACGATTTTTCTCTTGTTACTAAATCATTTCCCTTGCATTTGGTATCATTGGAAAGCCCTGTTATTCCTCTTTACAGTGGTGTGTCATTTTTATTAATAATCAATTGGGGGATGTGCATTATAGCGGAATACAGGGGTGGGTGAAAAGTGAAATGTCACAAAATTCACTTCTAGCTCCAAGCAAAAGGGGAATGCACTGCATTACATAAGCAGTGAATTTTGTGACATTTCGCTTTCCACCCACCCCTGTATTCTGCTATACTGCACATCCCGCAATTGATTTATCATAACAAATGACACATCACTGTAAAGAGGAATAACTGGGCTTTCCAATGATACCAAATTCACGAGAAATTATTTAGTAACAAGAGAGAAATCGTCAGTAAAACGTGACTTTCCGAACTTTTTTTGAGGAGTTTAGTTTAAATTAATGCAAAAAGATCTTGAATATCAGTTTGAAACATAATTGTCGAAATGAGTGTTATTTTGCACCATCACTTCACCGTTCAAACATTTGTTCAATGATCGAGTCACACTCTACAAGTATATGATTAAAGGATACATATGACACCAGAAGAAGGACAAACAAAAACGGCAGTTTCACACTTATTTCGATTCACTTTATAAATCGACACCATAAAATATTTCAGACAGATCTGACTCGATTGCGACGTCAGCGAACACTTTTACTTGGTTATTAATATGACAACATGCAGCAACCGTAATAAGTTATTCTGTACAAATACACCGAGTCACTGGAATGGTTACCCACGATCTGTTAAAAATTACAGTTTGGATAAAATAAAACAAAACTATTAGAAAGATATCCCTTCAAGTTAAGTCTGTTCTCTGTGGCAAATTCGAATCATTATGAAGCCCCATTTTAGTGCCACAAGTTATTATCGTGCGGCCACTAGTTATAGTAAGAAACCCACCCTTTAAAAGACATGCACCATTTCGTGAAATAAATATGACACTATTGGGGCTTCATAGAATCACACAATGACAAATCCATCTATCATCAGCGGATTGTGTCGTTATAAAATAAGCCTTTGCACCAGACTAAATAATGTGTGGTTGATATGTAATGTGACCCGGTTAACGGTATTCTTGGGTTTCACTTGGCTTGACAACGGTTGCTATCCGCTGTAATTTGCAAAGTATACTCACTATACTGTAATCTCCAACAGTAATTTACTGTACATATGTTTTGCAGTACATTACTGTAAAATCACAAACAAGGGTACATGTAACAAATATTGTAATTTACAGTATATTGACAGTACCTTACTGTCGATTCAGTTCTTCTTAAATCAAATATACTGCCATGAGTGCCGCCATTTTGACGCTTAAGACGACTCACTCCAGTTGTGGGCCCGTTGCGGGAAGTCTGGAGTTCCCGCAAATTTACAGGCAGTTTACGGGTGCACGCAGATTTAAGTGGGTTTTGTGAATAACCCGCAAAAGCTTAAGTGGGGGTTACGGGGTAGTTGCGTGCCCGCAAATCATTGCGGGGGCTTTGTGAATAAGGCCCCAGAGCAGGATCCATTTGTTTCTTGTGTAGACCATGGAGCTACATGTATGATGTAGGCCTACATATGTGTATAGACAAACCATTGTATTGTCCATCATCATGTTCACATATGATGAACAACATTGTTCACTGTAGGACACTAGCCAGAACAGATTTATTTAGTCTTAGATAATTATTTTACCTACAAATATTACTAGGTATCAGTGTCAGGAAGTGTAAATTTGACATAATAATTAAGCAGTTAGTTTTAGCTTAAATTTAGCAGAAAAAAAGATGCTGTGATACATGTATCCAGGATAGCCATGCACTCTCAATCGGTCATGTCCTTGGTTTTGCATGTGTACTGATCTTCTCATAACTGATTTATGCCTAAATTAATTTTGTAGGACTGAGTTTTATTTTTTAGCAATTAACATGATTAATGCATTCCTTTCAGCTGCTCATCTGCTCATAGAGCAAGGAACATGCAGTTTTATCTTGTTAGGTTTACTCAACAAAACCCAAAAGCTTCAAATTTTTCTAAGTTGTCCCTGCGGTACATATTAGCTTGCAAAATTTCAAAAATTCCAATCCTGGCAAGTTTGGGGCAAGCTTGCTGGCGAGCGGTAGGTAAGCATGTAGGCAAGCTTGCAGCAAACACGTAGGCGAGCTTGCGGCGAGCTTGCGGCGAGCTTGCGGCGAGCTTGTCTGCAAGCTTGCGGCAAGCTTGCCCTCATTTGCATTTTTGGAATCTTGCAAGCTTGCAGACAAGCTTGTCTGCAAGCTTGCCGCAAGCTTGCAGCAAGCTTGGAAGATTTCTGTAAGATCGGACTGACAGTCTCTGTCTTGGTCTCGGACGGACAGTCTCGGTCTTGGTCTCGGACGGACAGTCTCGGTCTTGGTCTCGGACTGACAATCTCGGTCTTGGTCTCAGGACTGACAATCTCGGTCTTGGTCTCAGGACTGACAGTCTCGGTCTTGGTCTCTGACTGACAGTCTCGGTCTTGGTCTCGGACTGACAATCTCGGTCTTGGTCTTAGGACTGACAATCTCGGTCTTGGTCTCAGGACTGCCAGTCTTGGTCTTGTCTCAGATTCCCAGTCTTGGTCTCGAACTGACAGTTTCTGTCTTGATCTCGGACTTCCAGTCTTGGACTCGAACTGACAGTCTCGGTCTTGGTCTCGGACTGCCAGTCTCAGTCTTGGTCTCGGACTGCCAGTCTCGGTCTTGTTCTCGAACTGATCAGGTCTCGAACTGACAGTCTCTGTCTAGGTCTCGGACTGCCAGTCTCGGTCTTGGTCTCGGACTTTCAGTCTTGGTCTTGGTCTCGGGAATGCCAGTCTCGGTCTTGGTCTCGGACTGCCAGTCTCGGTCTTGGTCTCAGAACTGCCAGTCTCGGTCTTGGTCTCAGAACTGCCAGTCTCGGTCTTGGTCTCGAACTGACGGTTTCGAACTGACAGTCTCGATCTTGGTCTTGGACTGCCAGTCTCGGTCTTGATCTCGGACTGCTAGTCTCGGTCCTGGTCTCGGACTGCCAGTCTCGGTCCTGGTCTCGGACTTGGAATGCCAGTCTCGGTCCTGGTCTCGGACTTGGAATGCCAGTCTCGGTCCTGGTCTCGGAATGCCAGTCTCGGTCCTGGTCTCGGACTTGGAATGCCGGTCTCGGTCCTGGTCTCGGACTTGGAATGCCAGTCTCGGTCCTGGTCTCGGACTGCCAGTCTCGGTCCTGGTCTCGGACTTGGAATGCCAGTCTCGGTCCTGGTCTCGGACTTGGAAAGCCAGTCTCGGTCTTGGTCTCAGAACTGCCAGTCTCGGTCTTGGTCTCGGACTGCCAGTCTCAGTCTTGGTCTCGGACTGCCAGTCTCGGTCTTGTTCTCGAACTGATCAGGTCTCGAACTGACAGTCTCTGTCTTGGTCTCGGACTTTCAGTCTTGGTCTTGGTCTCGGGAATGCCAGTCTCGGTCTTGGTCTCGGGACTGCCAGTCTCGGTCTTGGTCTCGGGACTGCCAGTCTCGGTCTTGGTCTCAGAACTGCCAGTCTCGGTCTTGGTCTCAGAACTGACAGTCTCGATCTTGGTCTTGGACTGCCAGTCTCGGTCTTGATCTCGGACTGCTAGTCTCGATCCTGGTCTCGGACTGCCAGTCTCGGTCCTGGTCTCGGATTTGGAATGCCAGTCTCGGTCCTGGTCTCGGACTGCCAGTCTCGGTCCTGGTATTCCAAGTCCGAGACCAGGACCGAGACTGGCAGTCCGAGACCAGGACCGAGACTGGCAGTCCGAGACCAGGACCGAGACTGGCATTCCAAGTCCGAGACCAGGACCGAGACTGGCATTCCAAGTCCGAGACCAGGACCGAGACTGGCATTCCGAGACCAGGACCGAGACTGGCTTTCGAAGTCCGAGACCAGGACCGAGACTGGCATTCCCAGTCCGAGACCAGGACCGAGACTGGCAGTCCGAGACCAGGACCGAGACTGGCAGTCCGAGACCAGGACCGAGACTGGCATTCCAAGTCCGAGACCAGGACCGAGACTGGCATTCCAAGACCAAGATCGAGACCGAGACTGGCAGTCCGAGGCCAGTCTCGGTCTTGGTCTCGAACTGACGGTCTCGAACTGACAGTCTCGATCTTGGTCTTGGACTGCCAGTCTCGGTCTTGATCTCGGACTGCCAGTCTCGGTCCTGGTCTCAGACTTGGAATGCCAGCCTCGGTCCTGGTCTCAGACTTGGAATGCCAGTCTCGGTCCTGGTCTCGGACTTGGAATGCCAGTCTCGGTCCTAGCCTCGGACTTGGAATGCCAGTCTCGGTCCTGGTCTCGGACTTGGAATGCCAGTCTCGGTCCTGGTCTCGGACTTGGAACGCCAGTCTCGGTCCTGGTCTCAGACTTGGAACGCCAGTCTCGGTCCTGCATTGTCTCAGACTTAGAACGCCAGTCTCAGTCCTGGTCTCAGACTTGGAACGCCAGTCTCGGTCCTGGTCTCGGACTTGGAATGCCAGTCTCGGTCCTGGTCTCAGACTTGGAACGCCAGTCTCGGTCCTGGTCTCGGACTTGGAATGCCAGTCTCGGTCCTGGTCTCAGACTTGGAACGCCAGTCTCGGTCCTGCATGGTCTCAGACTTAGAATGCCAGTCTCGGTCCTGGTCTCAGACTTGGAACGCCAGTCTCGGTCCTGGTCTCAGACTTGGAACGCCAGTCTCGGTCCTGCATGGTCTCAGACTTAGAACGCCAGTCTCGGTCCTGGTCTCGGACTTGGAATGCCAGTCTCGGTCCTGGTCTCAGACTTGGAACGCCAGTCTCGGTCCTGCATGGTCTCAGACTTAGAACGCCAGTCTCGGTCCTGGTCTCGGACTTGGAACGCCAGTCTCGGTCCTGGTCTCGGACTTGGAACGCCAGTCTCGGTCCTGGTCTCGGACTTGGAACGCCAGTCTCGGTCCTGGTCTCGGACTTGGAACGCCAGTCTCGGTCCTGGTCTCGGACTTGGAATGCCAGTCTCGGTCCTGGTCTCGGACTTGGAACGCCAGTCTCGGTCCTGGTCTCGGACTTGGAATGCCAGTCTCGGTCCTGGTCTCGGACTTGGAATGCCAGTCTCGGTCCTGGTCCCAGACTTGGAACGCCAGTCTCGGTCCTGGTCTCGGACTTGGAACGTCAGTCTCGGTCCTGGTCTAAGACTTGGAATGCCAGTCTCCGTCTTGGTCTCGGACTGCTGGTTCTGATTTAACAATGGGTCTGTCCTATTTCACTCGCAGGTACTGCAGCCGTTGTTGTAAATTCCCAGCACCCTCAGATTCAGCAGCACTTCAAGGGATTGCTGACTGAAGCCATGGAGTACATGCGTCAGGGAAAGAGGTTTGCTGTCGAGGTAAAGACAAAAACTAATAATAGATCATATAACAAAGATCATAATAATAGTATGCCTGCTAACTCTTTTACTACGAAATATTTTTCAAGGTCTGTGATGGAATTAAAGGGAGAGGCTCGTCAGCAATGCGCGCACACCAAATTCGTGTCATGAAATACGCAGCTCCATAACAAAGGCCTGTGCCCTTAATTGAAGGCCATATTTGTTTATGTGTACAGGCGAGCCGCTGATAGTGGCTTACCAGTCAGAAGTAGAAATTTCTCACTGTGAGCATCTCACTGTAGAGAAAGAGTTAAAATTATGCTAACAGTAAACGATTTCCCCTGTACCGCATCGCAAAATGCGACGCGTTTTTGACAATCTGCGATGCCACTTTTCAAAGTGCATCGCAGTTTTTGACTTGATTTAGCGATGCAATTTTTTTCAACATTTTGACCTTATTCTTGCAAATGTTTTGTAAATGTTAGTGAAAAATGAAAAAACGAAAATAGAAAACTAACCAGACTATCATATCGCGATGGCTTACGGCAGGGTTCTCTCCACGCACGTGCATATCAGCCAAAAACAGCTCTTGGTTACGGTCCACAGCTAGCGGCCGGTCCGATAGCGGTGCTAATCCACGGCACGGTCGCTTCGCTATTGCTACAGCACGGCGCGTGCATGCTGTGGTACTGTAGCGGTAAGTTGTTTCAATACATTCTCTGTGCAAGCGCAACGGCACAAAAACTTGCGAAGAGCAATGCACGTGAACACAGTAAACATGGTAAATCCAAGTCAGCGGGTTGATATCTCGATGCTGCCGATCACTGTTTTGTTAACTTAAACGTCATTGGCCAGAATTTAGTAGCAACAAGTCATATTATTTTTATCAGCCAATCAGCATGCGTCTTACAACACGATCGCTTTCTTACATAACCTAGTTGTGTATGTGCATGGAGAAATCAGCTCAGCTGGGCTGTCAATCGTACCATGATTTTCATGATCGTTTTTTCGTAATCATTTTTTCGTGCATCCCAGCATGGAGGAATGATAGCAGCGACCGTGTTTTAGTTGATCGTCTTTTTTGTGGAAAACATCGTCCACTCTGTCTCATGGACAAAGTGTAAAAATGTGTGGGAGAAATGAGGATATTTTGAAAGTGGAACGGTCACCAGCTACCGTCAATGACTGGCCGTGTCGAGCCTTCCACTTATTAGCTCTGCATGCAGCGCACGAGCGGGAACCCGAAAGACTGACGCCTACTGCCTATAGGCAATTGGCGCGGTATGGGAAAGAATTAAGTTAATGTTTTTGATTATGGCTTCAGACCTTGTGTGCAAAACATGAGGCAGACTGAAAACTTTGGAGTTTTTCCATCAAATCTGCACTCGCCGATGCATTAGGCTTAGTCTTTAAAAGAGAAAAAATCTGATGAGCGTCTCAAGAGTCTTACTCTTACTGTGCAGACTGCAAGTATTACAAATCCTTTTTCCAATTTTACTGTGCTATTCAGAGACTACATGTACCGAAATAAAACATGTGGTGCAAGTTTAAAATGAATGTGTGCTTTGGCTTTATTTATAGTGAATAACCCCAGGCAACTTAAAGGAGCGTGACCAGAGTTTCTGGAAAATAGTTTTCGATGTAACGTACCAATATTATCAAGTAACTCCCATACACACCTCCCATGTCCCAAAAACCCGAAAACATTCGCAATTTCAAGTAAAAAATTGAACAAAACTATCGAGTCGGCTTTCAGCGGATAAACGTTGATACTGGAAAATTAGTTTACAAATAATCGGTGGATTTTCGACGATATCCTCGGAAATATGCGGCCTAGAAGCGCGGGAGTTTCAGTTTCGTAATCAGAAAAATATAACGGATGTTATGATATAAAAATCTCATGACCCATAAGGTAAGTCCCGGGGAGTTATGGGTAAAAAAAGAGTGATCTGGTCACACTCCTTTAATCGTCACTTGTAATCGGGTAATCTTTCATTAAATTAAAAATGTGAATATTAACAACATTGTTATGGTCTTTCAAATAACTCGCAAAAGAAGCCCTTATATGCAGCGTTTAATCATCCATTTTGAATTTGCTATACAAAAATACTGGATTGCTAAACAAAATTCAAAAATTGCTACGCAAAACAAAATTTGCATGGCAAATCTGCTATCCAATATTTCAGAACAAATTCTGGATAGATTTTGGCAATTTATTTCAGGAGGCATTTTTTTGAATGGTTTGAGGAACTTGGACAAATACCCCGTTCTCCCTAGATAAATTGCTTCGTTCGACGAAGATTCGACAATGATTCGACGAAAAGATTTCTTGATGTAAACGCACGCCTCTTCATTCAACGAAGATTAGAATATCTTCGTTCGACAAAGCAAAATAGCTTCATTCGATGAAGCAAATTTGAAATGTGAACGCTCCTTTCATTCGACAAAGTATCTTGGCAGGCCTGGTTGCACAAGCACCTAGCAAGTGTTGCTTTTGACACACACGGCGCGTCAGACACTTGAAGCTCGACACTTAACGCAACGCTCCACGCGCATGTGGGACCAGGCATAGTTAGGCCTAATGTTAATGGTACCGCTCTTCATTCGATGTTCATTCAATCTTCGTTAAGTGAGATGTGAACGCACCTTTCATTAGCTAACAATGAAAGAACAGGGTCAATGATGCCATGCATTGTATTTACAACTACAAACTCTTTCCCCCACAGTTTGACTTCAATCCGATATTTCAAGATTGGCTGAAAATGCAGACCGGACACACCGACCCCCCTAGAGCGGTCTACCGCAGCATACATGGGAAAGTCACTGTTACCAACTCGGGTGAATTCTCCTCATGGTTCTCATGCAAGAACTGCGCCGCGGTTTGCCACTACTGGATATTGTGTCTCCCCTGCTGCTTGGTCGCTCACCCAATCTACAAGGTAATTCAGGGGTGTAAGTGGAGCATTTAAACAAACAATTTGAAGGTGCGTGACTATGGGAGCGGAGCTTCTTGGGCGGGGAGGGTGGGGGTGTACAGTCTAGAGACATGTGCTTCAACTTAGAGATCAACTTAGAGCTTCTTGGGCGGGGAGGGTGGAGGTGTACAGTCTAGAGACATGTGCTTCAACTTAGAGATCAACTTAGAGCTTCTTGGGCGGGGAGGGTGGGGGTGTACAGTCTAGAGACATGTGCTTCAACTTAGAGATCAACTTAGAGCTTCTTGGGCGGGGAGGGTGGAGGTGTACAGTCTAGAGACATGTGCTTCAACTTGGAGATCAACTTAGAGCTTCTTGGGCGGGGAGGGTGGGGGTGTACAGTCTAGAGACATGTGCTTCAACTTAGAGATCAACTTCGAGCTTCTTGGGCGGGGAGGGGGGGGTGTACAGTCTAGAGACATGTGCTTCAACTTAGAGATCAACTTAGAGCTTCTTGGGCGGGGAGGGGGGGGGGTGTACAGTCTAGAGACATGTGCTTCAACTTAGAGATCAACTTAGAGCCTCTTGGGCGGGGAGGGTGGGGGTGTACAGTCTAGAGACATGTGCTTCAACTTAGAGATCAACTTAGAGCTTCTTGGGCGGGGAGGGTGGGGGTGTACAGTCTAGAGACATGTGCTTCAACTTAGAGATCAACTTAGAGCTTCTTGGGCGGGGAGGGGGGGGGGGGGGGGTGTACAGTCTAGAGACTTGTGCTTCAACTTAGAGATCAACTTAGAGCTTCTTGGGCGGGGAGGGGGGGTGTACAGTCTAGAGACATGGATGGACTGGTTCAAGTCTAAGTGAAGTGTCAGGTACCCGATGCATCCATAGGCATGACGCGTGAGACTGATTCAGGACCCGACTGAAACAACTGTGAGTGTGTGGCATGATAAAACGTTTTGCGCTTGCATGTACGTGTTTGTGCGGCACAATTTTGCCGCGGGGAGACGTGTCAGTTCGAGAAATAGACAAGGGAGTCAGAAATAAATTTCGATGGGATTGGTTCCGGTTGCAACCATGGTCAATGGTTGGCTTTGCTTTCGTTGCAACAGACTGTCTCTACCGGTACGTAGGCTAGTAGTGGACGGGCCGAACAAACTGTTTTCACCCTCAAAATGGCCATCAGATGGTGCTTGACACCATCCGATGTACAAATGGATATCGAGATTTAGTCCAAGGTACAACAATTTAGTTATATTATAATCAAATGTGCAATTTTCCCCTCCGATTTCGAGACCGCGACCGTTTCTTTCGTTACAAATTTCTTCCAAGCGCTAGCGCATAGCTGCGGCTGTACGGTCGGTCGCGCATTGTAGAAACCGCTGGAGTGCAGCGCGGGTAATATTACAACGTGTAGTTAGTGTGAACTCTATAGCCATGCCCAATGCATGCTGTAGATTTCACACCAACTACACGTTGTAAATATACGCGCTGCATTGCAGCGGTTTCTAACTACAACGTGGCCGTGTGCCAATCCTTGGTGGCCGAATATTCATAGTTTTCAACCCAATTTTGGAAAGAGTTGGGAAGTTGATCATGGCTTCAGACCTTGTGTCGAAAACATATGAGACAGGTTGAAAAAAGAAAAAGAAAAAAACTTTAAAACAAGCATAAAATGCACCACAGAGCATGTACAGTTCAAAAAAAATTGAGGGGGGCAGGGGTGAGGGGTGTGGTACAAGCTAATGCGCAAACCGAAAATTTGCTTTTAGTAAATCGGGAAAGGATGGACAAATTGACCATGGCTTCAGACCTTATGTACAAAACACAGGGATGCCAGTCTTCCGGCCGGCTTTTTCTTATTTTGGAAAAAGAAATCAGGAAAGTCTTTTTTCCCCTCCGGAAAAGTAAACAGCTGGAAATATAAGGAGAATATATTTTCAACTCTTCAAGTCCAAAAAAACGTGAAATTGTCTCACTTACTGATTAACGATGTCCGGATATGCCATGTATGTCATGTATATACATGTATGTACACGCACGTAGCACGTTTTCCCAATGATTTGCACACATGCAGTATGTCTGTATCCCTGCCATAATCATTCACGGCTAAAGTACCACGAAACCAGACTATCGATCAGAAGTACATATGCGTACAGGTGGAAGGGGGGTTGGAGCCACTGCGTACAACATACATACTTTATGGACAGCTCGCCCCCTATGTGGCTGAAATTTCGTCAGTATGAGAAAAATGCAACAATATATTGTGTTCATTTGCCTATGACAGATTCAGCGCAAACTTCGAGTGGTTGACATGGGTGGACGTGTCTGCGGCGTACAAGCTACCGCCTTCACCTCCGAGGTTACCCAAGATGAGATTGAACAAGTGCTAAATGCAGTCGCTCAAAACGTGATTATGCAGCAGCTGAATCGACTGGCCACGGACATGGTGGAGTGTAAGTATTTAAAGCCCCCAAAACATCATTTGCAGTTTCCTGAAATTTTTCTTCACGAGTTGACAAGAAAAATCCGACTGAAAGTGTTGATAGCAACAGTAACAAACACCACATTATTTTTTTCCCATGTAAAATGGTACTAAAGGCGTGTTTCCATTGGACTTCTTCTTCCGCGCCCTCACAGGAACTTTCCGCGACTCCCTGTAAACATTCCTTCCTGTAAATCTCCCATGCGTTACCACTTACCATATATTTTACACGACGCGAGCGGAAAATTTAGCTACTCGGCTGGCCATATATGTGTAAATTGAGGGCATGGTTTACATAACCTTTGACCTAACAATGTTTGACATGCCATGCGATACACATATAGGCGCGAAATTATTAATTGTGTGCATGCTGCATGAAACCCAATCAAATTTCGAACAACTTCGATTAAACTTGCCATTATATTTGCGAAGAAAAGAGCATGAAAAAACATGTGCGTACGTACATACAGGGCCTGTACATACGGTAATAACCATAATTTTTTTGCGCAACGTGTGGATTGCACGATGCAGGAAGTGACGTCATCCATTTGGCATTTTACACAGCGGCAGCGGTAGTTCTACAGGGCGGCGCTGTTCCCATTGGACTTTTCGGAGGGCCCTGTAAAACTCCCGTGGTTGAGCGGAAAGTTTCTGCGGCCTCTCTCGCCCTGTACGTTTTACATCGTGGTCGCGGTAACTTTACAGGGACGCTAATTCTCCCTGCGTCCCCATTGGACTAAATTTTGTTACTCTCCCGCACAACCAATGGGAACACCACTTAAGAGGGAGAAATTGCCAACTGAAAGTGCCTTTTCTTTTATTCTTTTTTTTTTTTTTACCATTTTCTTAAACACAAAAATCATGAATGGCTTTTTCAGGTTTTCTGATGTGCACCTATGCTGAAATTTCTACAACACAGTTTATAAACAAAACTTTCTTTAGTTGTGTCAAGCTGCTGTTCCTGTTTTTAAAAGTTTTCTAATCGTGTAGTCTGTCTTTAATTGTGCACCTTGTTTTTGTCTCTGTGCACATTTTCAGAAATCATCACTAAATATATCCATTTTAAATTGGGTATTAGGGACGTCATTGACACTTTTTCTGGGATCTTATTTTGAAAAATCTTTCTCTGAATCAAACTCTCCTTAACCGACTATAAATTTGAATGAACAAAGTTTGGGGGAAACCTATACTACAGCTGCCATAATTGGGATGAGAGAAAAATCACAAGGGCATTATCGGGATTCAAACCCGAGACCTCTTGAGCTACAGTATAAGGCACAGTTGGTATACTCCTTCATAGTCATAAGTTTTCCCTATAGACCCAATTCTTCTCTCGGTGTTGCATGGTAGAGCAACTAGGCAAAGTAACGAACGCAACATCTGGTATTGGGTCCATAGGGAAAACCTGAGGGAGTATGTATACCAACTGTGCCTTATAGCTCAGCTGGTAGAGCATCTGCCCGGTGAGTCAGAGGTCTTGGGTTCGAATCCCGATAAGGCCCTTACGATTTTTCTCTCATCCCAAATTTGGTTGTTTTATTTCAACGGTGATTACCGTAGGCACCATACCAGATGTTGCGTTCGTTACTGCTGCCATGTACAGGTATGAATGCTTTAACTATAAACTGTTTTTGACACGATCTATGTGTAACAGCCACCATTACCCAGGCTACTGCTAGTCAGCCCCCTGCTTACAGTGCTGTTCAACAACAACCCAGAGGCCCAATGCACGAACAACCAGCACAGATTATTACTCCAAGGGTGTAGGACGACAATACACTTTTGTATCCTTTTACTCATTGCAAGCAGTGAAACTTCGTTTTAGCTACCTCTAAAGGTGACATCATAATTTATGTGTATTAACATGTATACATATCATGAATGGGACCAAATTTTCTTATCCAGAAATAAGATTTATTGAACCAAAGACACAGAGTTTGAAACATTTAAAGGAGCTTGTTGACATTTTTTCCAGAAAATGGATTTCGTTTTAACCTAAGAATCATATAAAATACCTCCCCAAAATACTATCCATGGGAGGAAAGGCACAAAATGCCGACTTTTTAGACCTTCCCCCTCCCCCTCTGTACGCAAAATTTGTCACGTCACCCATATTCTTCAACGCATTGGCTCTAACTCCCCCCTCTATGCGTACATACTTTATGGACGGCCCCAAAGCAGGAAATTTACAATTTCCAATTTGGATGCAACAGCAAAACAAGTTGGTGTATAATAATTGCACTGCTTTGTGGAACCAGATAAATTAGTTTACAAAACGTCGGTGGTTTTTTGATGATATCCTTGGTAATAAATGGATTGAGGGCGCACAATTTCAGAATGGTAATGAAACAAATACAACACATGATGTGCCTATGGTATCAAAATCTGAACACTCTGGGAAAAATGGGGGCGTCCTAAATGTGACCTAGACATGCTCCTTTAAGCAAGTATGCCTATTACTCGTACTTAAAGAACAAGAAATGTGACCTACTAAAAAGCATATGGGTCATTTTATAAATTTGGGGTCCAACGTGTAACATTTTTCTGTCCCCGATACACCT